>OU611861.1:2522500-3772500 GCA_914767755.1 Agrochola circellaris
GGGCTTTACCGGTTAAATAATATGGTGATACACTATAAACTACTTAATTCTATGATCAGATATTGAAACATCTGTGTCTGAACTAGATATAAAATATCTGTATTTCAGACATCAGCGCCCTTCGACATTTGTAGGCAACACTTAAAAATTAACTTTTTTTGACCACTACAAATCATTCGATCAGTGATATAACTGAGTGACCTCTGGGTCTGAGACCCAGGTGGTCTAACCACTAGACCACAGAGGTGGTTAAAAATCTATTTTGCTCCTAGTTTTATCATATTTAACAATATTGGTTTGAATTTGAATGAATGAAAATATTTATATGCTAAACACAGACATACATTTGGTCTTCAGTAATAATTCAGTTGACTTTCCATGTTTTGCCAGTTACGTTCAAAGGACAATGCCTGAAATTGCCGTCTTTTTTTTTCGCGGCTATTAACCAAATCTTATTTTTCTAGAACAGAATAGTGTAACAAACGAAATTTATTTGTCATGCATATCTTAGATTTGATTAAGAGTTAGAAGTTTGTTTGTATTTGTTAGCTTGGTAAGCAATTTTTGACTCCTAGGTTCAAGGTTAATGTTACCACAAAATAGATATCCGCTAATTGTTTTTGGACATTTGAATATTCGGTACACATCCCGTACGTTACGCAGTCCTCACCAATTACACATTGTCAGGTCGGAGGGAGTATGACGCCATTTTTCTTACTTTTTATTTTCGTTAAGTCGTACGCACATAAATGTATAAATTTCGAATGTTATATTTTTTTAAACTTTAAACATACGAAACTCATATATTGATTAAAATAATTTTTGGGGGGAAGTCGCGTGTCAACTGTTTTTTATCACAAGTTGTTATCCTTGCACCTAGGACTCATAAATTGCTTACTAAGCTAATAAATTTATACAAACTTCTAACTCTTATATCTCATCTTGGACTGAGTTTAGAGATATACATGACAAATAAGTTTCTTCTGTTATACCATTCTGTAGTAGAAAAACAAGAATGGGGGTTGATGGCCGCAAGAAAAAAAAAGACGCCGCCTTCCATACTAAAATCGGCATTGTCCTTTCATAGGTATTATAAAATTAAAATTAGATTCATATACATTATAAATTAATAAGTTCAGTATTTACAAATAAAGTTAGTTAGAAATGTGCCAACCTCTGTCTACTACAGCCTCCGTCAAACTTCAACCAAGTAAGACACGAATCACTCTAATAGCCGCCCGAACCACTTACCAAAAAACCCCTAAACAAAAAATACAGCACATCATAATTCACGGAAAACAATTAAAAACGTATAATTTAGGCCGCACATCTGTTGTAACCGTTTCACAATATGGCACGTGGTCGAACCCCACACAGGGGTAGCGCACCGTGACCTCTTAATGACTGGACATGTGGGGAATACCGTATGGGTGAGATACGTTGGGAGGTAAAAATATTAGTCCTTGTGATTAGCGTGGTGGTATTGTTTTGATCACTTTTAGAAGAGAAAGGAAGCTTGGTCCTTTGGCACACGGAGCAAAAGACCATGCAGAAGACGCCAAAAAATTATGTGACACCAACTATATAGTGCAATTATTAATATTTGAATTACTAGCTGCACCCCGCGGTTTCATCCGCATAAAGCTCTGTGCAGACTAGCGCGACGCGACAGCGCGACGCGACACCGGTTATTGTTATACCGTGAAGTTTTCTTAGAAATTGTTTGTTCGAGTCAAGTCGCACCGTCGCGTCGCGCTGGTCTTAACGAGCCTTTAGTCTTGATCCCGTAGGAATATCGGGATAAAAAGTATCCTCTGTGCCCCGTCCAGGTCATGGGTCTACCCATGTGCCAAATTTCATCCAAATTCGTTCAGCTGTTTTAGCGTGAAAGTGTAACCAACAAACTCACTTTCGCATTTATGACAATTAAATAAAAACTGATATGATATATGTATCTACGATTGTAGTGGTGGCCTAGGTAGAAAACTACGTAGAGTTGTTTGAAAATAATAATAATAATGATTTTATTGGGACGATCGTTTTCTACACACACATTTTAAACAGTTCGGCCACTAGTTTTATAGTTTCTTTTTCTGTGTTATCACTTAGTTTTGAGAATACGTGTTAACCGATAATTGGCGAATATAATGTATACAGAAACTGTTGGCTGAGGAGCTTTCGGCTAAGTAATAACTGCCGCACGGGTCGATCCATCAGGTTAAGCTACGCTTGCCAGGGCTGGTCTGTGGATGGGGGACCATCTTTACATACCGAGACTCCACCAAGCCTCGAAAAGCACGTTAAGCCGTTGGTCCCGGCTGTCATTCGTGCATCTTTGACAGTCGTTACGGGTCGTCAGAAGCCCGAAAGTCTGATAACCAGTCTTGCCAAGGGGTATCGTGTTACCCAGTTACTGGGTTGTCGAAGTCAAATAGACAGTCGCTCCATGTAAAATACTGGTATTCAGCTGCATCTGGTTAGACTGGAAGCCGACCCCAATATAGTTGAGAAAAGGCTAGGCAGACTGATTGTATACAGAAGCAATAAATAATAAATAAAGAAATAATTCAGCTCATCGACCTTACTTTTTTTTTAAATAGGCATTCTTTAACTCAGATACTACAATATCCATTTCGATCAAATAATTCCGTGGAAAAAAATTATCGGTTTAAAATTGAAAAAGTTCTGGATGCTATTATGTCCATAACAACAAATAGTAATACCCCGCCCTTGGTTGATATCCCGTCCAGTCTTACTCAGCGGTTCCCCTCCACATTGAATATGCGCACAGCCAAAGTGTGGAAATCTCTGCCAGCGTCTTTGTTCCCTTCCACTTAATACCCGTCTGCCTTCAAAGCAAGAGTGAATGTTCTGGGACCGATCCATCATAGACCTCATCCATCGCTTTCCATCAGGCGAGATCCAGGTCAAGAGCAGGTCAATTGTCAGAAAAAAAAACAATAAATTGTGTCTAGACTAGTTCAGAAATCGCGTACAACCATCAAAACAAACAGAAACATGCAAATAAACAGAGAATCGTTTGGAAATCTTAACACTTCAGTGCCGGACGCCGTCATGCGCCCGCTCGCGTGACACGCTTCTTATTATAATAATGTCACGCCAATATTAAAGGAGACTTCAGCTACGTGTATTTGCTTATTGAATTTAGCTCGCTTTATATCTTACTGGGTTTGGATAGTTTTAAATGATTGTACTCACTGCTGATGGTTTTTTTAAATTAGGATCACTAAAAAGTTTTTAGTCCGACTTTTTGAACAGTGGTTTAGTTAATACAAACCAATTTCATCAATAATAAATATACCTACTATTGACTATTATTTAGTTAAAATGTTGGACCCAATAAGATGACTAAGAAACACATGTCGTTAAATCAACATAAAAATCAAAAGAACAAGCCGGCTTTTAAATTACACGGCTATTACAAATACAATAGAAAATAGACCAAAAGAAGGTTTCCTAAAGCTTTTAAAACTATAAACATAAAGTGTGATATCAATACCGAATTAACATAGTAACATAAATCGCCAAACGTGACGTAGTTACCACTAATTCTTAAAGTAAACATATTGATAAAATTTCTTGCCGGCTAACAATAAATCACGACAAACCAAGATGTCTCAATATACTACAAAGTAATTTCACTGTTAGCAGAAAAGAGACGGAGGTACCAACCCTTCGAAAATCAATACGAAGGAGAGAGACAGCCGACAATACCACATTTCGTATTAATTAAGGAGCAAATGGTTTTAAATCATTTGCCGTCGACGCTCCCTGTGGGAATCCAGAAGAGTTATAAGACCCTTTATTCTAAATTTAAAATTACAATTTTGTAAATGTTTCGAATATTTTAAATCTTGTGTACTCGTTATTGGTCTCTTGGGTGGAAGAAAAAAAAAGGTGGCCTAAATATCGATACTTTATGGTTAAAGGTTAATGGTCTTTAAGGGGAAGCAAAGGAAATATTGGGTGTACTTATTATTGAACCGCATTCAAATACAGATGTGGGGTATTTGTGTACAGATGAGCGGCTTGTGGCTACGTAATAACAGCCACACAGGTCCATCGATCAGGTTTTAAGCTACGCTTGCCGCGGTTGGTCCGTGGATGGATGAACATCTTTACGTACCAAGACACCTCCGTGCCTCGGAGAACGCGTAAAGCCGTAGGTCCCGGCTGTCATTCGTGGATCTTTAACAGTCGTTACGGGTCCTCATAAGCCTGAAAGTTTGAGTACCAGTCTTACCAATCGGGAGGTATCGTACTACGCAGTAAATGGATTTTGGAGGTCAGATAGGAAGTCGCTGCATGTAAATATTGGTATTCAGGTGCATCCAATTAGCCTGGAATCCAACCCCAACATTGTTGAGAAAAGGCTAGGCAGATGATGTGTGGCAGTTGTGTAATGTTCAGACGCAAACACATAAAAATATACAATAAATTTTTTACAGTAAATTATAAACTACACAGGCCATTACAATTTACTTCTAACAAACTCCATTACAACTTGACAACAAAATGATACCGCAATAAAATCATAATAAACATTCCATTACACACAAAATCAATATTCATAAGTAGAACACCAATTAAAACCGTTGGCACATTATCTATGCGGCCAACTGTCCTACGACAGTTGTGTGAAACGAAACGTCACGGGCACGGTAATCGCGAGATTGGCTCATTTGATATGTGAGTGTCACGCTGAGTAGTCGTGTGGCGTTGAATGGGTTAATGTTAGGGGAGGAATGTGATATTGAAATTGGCAACGCGTTTTTAAATGTATTCATTGTATTTATTGTGTAGGGTTTATTTTTGGAAGATAGTCATTTGATTTCTGGCTTGGATGTCGTATATAACTTAGGTATTGCGTCAAAAGGATAGACAGTAGCGCTTGCCTTTAGTTTAATGTTATACCGTCAAGTTTTCTTAGAAATTGTATTGTTCGTGTCGCGGCGCGGCGTCGCGTCGCGCTGGTCTGTACGAGCTTTAACACCAAAATTTCGTCAGTTATTTTATGAAAAACAGTCCCAAAAAAACATGCGTACTTAAGGACTCAATATTGGGGAATGAAGCAGAATTTCTATAGCTATAGTTTGATCAAGATCGCTGTACCGCGCCTTAGGTATGTGCGTGGCGAGACAGGGGGGGAAGTGCAGGCCGCTCATTCAACGCTGCCCCCCGCTTCGCACCGCACAGTGGTGTCGGTCAAACTATACCTATTTGCAATTTTACCTACGTACTACTTTTACATCTACATTTCGAGTTGATGAAAACAAAAACATAAAATACAGACGCAGCCTATACTGCTATAAACTTAGTACCAAGAACACAGCAACACCAAAATCCGTATTCAGACACCTATGTCCGTCCCATCGATCACAAGCTAATTAATTAAACTACCCGTTACGGGAGCGAAGTGAACCAATTTCGCTCTGGTTTAAATTTAAAAGTGTTGAGATTGCTACGTCCATTTAATTGATACAGCCGGCCAAGAATCCCGGTCCGTTCGGTCGTTAGCTTATCAATATACTGATTTCACACTCGTGTGTCGCAAGTTTACATGGTGAGGTTTATTTGTCAATTGTTTTATTGAAAATCAACCGACTTCCAAAAAAAAAAACTACATGTGAAAAATTACTTTAATTTCGGAAGTCGATTTCTATGGATGTGTATTTTAGTTTTTGCCACCGACTTCCGAAATTAAAGTAATTTTTCACTTTTCGGTTGTTTTTTTTTCTCTTTTTAGTTATGGTACCTAACCCAAACCAATTCATATACCACTATTTGCTATGTAAACAGCAGTGACAGGAAGTATTATCATCAAGATATAACATCATCAAGATACACAAAGAGGAAAAAAAAAACGCATTATCGAAGCTAACTAAAAAACTACCCAAGGTAAGTTAATACAAATTATAAGAGGCTATGGCGCAAGCTTGCTCTATAAAATGAATAAAGATTCTTAAATTCGTTTCACAATTCACGAAAATATCGACGAACATACATGTTTTTAAAGACGTACAGAGGAACTTAAAACCTCCTCCTTTTTCTGAAGTCTGTTAAAAATAGTGGTGGGTTTTGGTGGATGTTAGTAAAATTTGTGTGAGGTTTGCTACTGTATGAGCGGCAGTGTCTTTATGTTTGATAATACGATATCTTTTACATCGATCTTTCAGCCAAGCAATCAAAAAATCCCTCTGAACAGGACCCATGTCCTTATAAGACGACGTTTAAAAGTGCCTTTGATGTTCAAAAGTACCTTTTATTTGAAATAAACGAACACTAAACTTTGACTTTAAGATATTCAAAGTGTATGGCAATAACAGTATCCTTACAATTATGACAAAATCCCTTACAAAGAAAGGCCGCTTTTAATAATTCAATAAAATGCTAATATTGTCTAAAACTTAATTCTTCTTTAAAAACTCTAATTTATAATAATAAATAATACAAAATATAAATAAAAATATCTTTATAATCGCAGGCATGTGAGCCACTCGCGTGCACAGGAGCCTACCGGTCACGATGCTCGAAGGACCAAAAAAAGAACCATATTATCACATCTCGGTATGTCCACGGCTTTGTGCGTCCACATTTATAAAACGCGTTTGTATTATTGCTTATTTAATACGCTTTTGATTCGTTTAAATGTAGGATAACGGTGTTTTAATGGGAAAGAGTGGGTAGGATTTGTAGTAGTGTGATTTTGGAGTTTGTAAGTCGAGTTATGGGGACTTTATTGTAATGGCTTCTTTGACACTTTGGTGCTGTTTATTTGATTACTTTATCATATAATTTTGAGTTGAATACTCAACATAGAGAAAACAATTAGAGAAAATCGAACACTCACGAAACATACTATAAATTGTGTACATAAGGACCAATTTTTTAAATCATAATGAGTCTAGAATGAACATAGAGAGTTTGTCGAAAAGTACGTCTTCGAAAGAAAGTGGATAGATTATATTTTCCAAAAAAGATACATTCAAGAGTAAGAAGAAAGTTAAAAGACCTCAAGTACTACATCAAAATAGGGGTTCTTAATGAAATGGACATAACTCATTGGCGTTTGCCATCCAACATGCAGAGGCAGCTTTAAGAATGATATATCTCTTTTAAAGGTTGCAATAACGCATTTAAAGTATACATAAATTACTTATTTTATGTATGAAATGATGGACTAGAAAAATAAGTATAATATATCATGCTCAATGAATTTATTATATAATGCACTTCAATTTATTACGAATTATAATTTGTTCTCCATAATTAGTTTATAACTTAACTGTAGCTGTTTATAGTTCGCAGGTGATATGAATTTTTTAATTATAGCTTGTCCACTCTGAAATGAGGCGCCCCTCTACCGCATTTCCCATAGAAATCCGCATTACTACTGTGGACAAGCTATACTGTAACATTGGTCTGAGTAAGACATGTGGGTACCTATGCAAATATTCTATTAATGTAGGAATTATTATAGAAGTTTTTAGAAACTTATGGCTTTCTAAAGTGAGATGAACTATAATAAAAAACTCACCCACCTTCTATAAATTCTAATTCTGATTTTGATAATTTTATAAATATTTTGATACCAGTTACTAAGAAATCTTTATTCATTTAATTATTAGTGCTATAGTGGTTTTCACACTCATCTTATCATAGCTTTAACACTAAGAAGCAGTCAAGAGTTGAAGCGCCAAACGTAAGGTCATAAAGCATTCATTCTAATTAATTTGGAAAAAAATGCTTTTAAACAATAGTGTAGCTACAATCTGCCTAGCCTTTGCCCAACTATTTTGGGGTCACCTTCCAGTCTAACCGAATGCAGCTGAATACCAGTATTTCACATAGAGTGACTGCCTATCTCACCTCCATAAGCTAGTAATTGGGTAACACGATGCCTAATATACTGATATGCCTAAGATACTTTGGTAAGACTGGTTGTCAGACTTCTGGGCTTCAAACTACCCGTAAAGGTTGTCAAAGATCTGCGAATGACAGCCGGGACCAACGGCTTAACGTGCTTTCCGAGACACGGAGGGGTCTCGATATGTAATGGCTAGTCACCAATCCACGAACCGACCGCGGCAAGTGTAGCTTAACCTTCGATCGACTTGTGCGGCTGTTATCATTAACCACGAGGCTTTAAATAATTGTGTATTTTCATTTCAACCAATAAATTGAACAAAGAATACCTACTTACTAAAGAAAAACTCATGTATATCCTTAGACATTTATGGACTACACAATGATCAACAATAAAATTAATATTGACAGAATTACTGTTTATGAGTAAATATCAAAGAAAAACTCAATTATACTAACGAATAAACATGAGAATTTATAAAAACAACTAAATATTCAGTAGTTAGTGCTAATATAACGTATACATCTACCTTTTTCATGAAATACGACTTCTTTCTAAAACAATTTATTGTTATGTCTTTCTATTGTTTAGTATAAGACAAAGATAGAAGAGATTAATGGTACATTTATGGATGACAAGTTTTTGTTCAAGGAGGTTAGTCTATAAACTCAGCATGAGTAGTCTTTGCGACCATATAGGTATGAAAATGTTATTACCTCTAAATTGCATTAATACATTCTTCATGTTTCAAATCTTGTTTATAGATGATCCACTTCATTTATAAATAAAAAGAACCATAAAATCGAAGACATAATGACATCTACCAACTCCCTCTCGTAGAGAGGAGGCCTGTGTCCCAGCAGTTGGAACATTACAGGCTGATTATGCATTTATGCATGTTTAGGATATGAAATAGACTCCTAGGACCATTTAACCGTAATGTGGCTAAAATCAATCTTGTAGAAAGGTTTTGGTAGTATTATTCATAATATTTTCACGCTATAGAATGTGGTAAACATGTCATCATTTTCCTGCCCTTATCGTAATTAATTTGGGGTCGGCGCAACATATCTTTACTTCCATAGTTCTCTGTTAGTGGTCCTCTCGGTACTCGTAGTCACCCCCTTTCTAGTCTGAAGTTTATTTGTTTACTACATTTTGCCCTCGGCTTATCCCACGGGAACGTACCACCTGAATAAAAATTATTGTGTGTCCTAACTCAGGTCATGGTATACCTAAGTACCAAATTTCATCCAAATCCGTTCAACCGTTTTAGCATGAAATCGTAACAAACAAAACTCACTTTCGTATTTATATTATACTAGCTGCGCCCCGCAGTTTCACTCGCATAAGTCTCGATCCCGTGGGAATGTCGCGATAAAAAGTATCTTATGTCCTAGTCCAGGTCATGTTCTACCAATGTACCAAATTTCATCGAAACCCTTTCAGCCATTTTAGCATGAAAGCGTAACAAATAAAACTCACTTTCGCATTTGTAATAATATAGTTAGGATAGTTAAGATGTTATCCTGTATGGATTTTATTCTTGTATGCTTGTTTGAACAAATAAATATATCTTAATCTTTATCTCTACAACCTCCAGCAGGTCGTAAGTTCACACCAACAATTTCAATTTCCAACATGGTCTACCAGTGACATACAAAGCTCCATCGCTGCACTAGTACAAACGAGGTCCTTAAAACAAGCATCTCAAATAGCAATGGACACAATTCCCGGCCTACGTGCCTCAGTCAACTCAATAACAAATGACTATACTTAATCCCTCGCCCAGCACTGAATATACATTTAATAGTTTAATTTACAATCTATATTCATCGTAGGATATTTATAATCTGTCATCAAGTTATAATAACATCACGACTGATCTACAAGGCGATGAAAATTCAATCCAGATGGAAATCATATTTTATTTTGGACGTTAAAATGAAGTTTAAAACTGACTGTAAGGGGGTGGCAGTAACCGGAGTATATCGATGTGAAGATCTCTAGTTGGACACACGGATTAATAAGTAAACGAACTGATATTGAACTTTTTTGTGTTGTGTGCTGAAAAAGGTATACTTCTATACTAATATTATAAGAGGTCATATTTGTGAGTTTCTATTTAAGGGGTAATCTTCGAAACTACTGATCCGTTTACGAAAATTCTTTCACTAATCTTCTTCTTTTCTTTTGGATAGTGACTAACCTGGTGTAAGAGTTTTAAAGCCGACCATGGGCCTTTGACGTACCTTGGGTTCGAACTCGAGATCCATGACTTGGCAGTCTGGCTATCTAAGCTACGGTATTGTCGAGTGTCATTGTCTATATATTTTTTGTCAAAACAAGAAATTTCACGCGGTCTCACTAACCACACGAAAACGAAGAAAGAATCTGGTGTTTATGAGTCTTACCTTCACGGTAAATTTTTATTGAAGTTATTGATGTACAGATTAGAAAACCGTTTATTAGGTAGTGTTTTGGTCGTAACTACCTAAATGAAGTAAGTATTGAAGGTTAAATTTTGATTTGAGGATTGGATTACGGGAGTAAAAATCTGGTCCTTGCGACCGCGAGACAAATTGTTTAAGAGAAACAATATTTTTGCATTTGAGATTATTAATAAAACGATTCAAAAGTATCATTCCCACAAAAGCACGAAAGTCTAGCTAGCCTACCCGTCTGTATAGGAGCACAACAACCGGCAAAATGGGAATAAGTTTTGGCGTGGTCCTCACATAAATCAGAAAGACCAGTGTAGCTCAATTAAAAGCTTACTATCTGATGTAGTCAGTGCTCGGTGTCATTTATTTCACTACAGATATGTGTTATACAGGGTGAAAAAGGTAGGTTGGTACGCATGAGATTCTTGAGAGTATTTCGACTCTAGAATGGGACAACATTAAAATTAAATTAGAACCAACCATTTTTGCAATTTCATTAAAGAGCATTTATCATAAAAGTGGCAACGTCGCAAATGGATATCAAATATTTCGCTGTTTTGATTAATTTGGCAATATTTTCTGTATGGAAATAATAAATGTGGCTAACTAGCGAACTTATATATGAATAATGAATTGCAATTCTAACACTGAATTTGATGTTTATTTATTTATATATACTTTATTGTAAACCACAAAAAAAAAAAATGAACACTACAAAATATACAATGGGCGGTCTTATTGCTTTCCGCGATCTCTTCCAGGCAACCTTGGAATGGACAGGATGGATTTGATATTTTAACCGTTTTAGGTGTAAAAAAGGCATTTGGATACTTTTTTTTACATCTAAAACGAATTATTTGGTGTTGCATTATTAATTATTGCATTTCATTATTAATATTCTAGTTCGCTAGTTAGCCACATTTCAAATTTTACTATAATATTGCCAAATTAATCAAAACAGGTAAATATTTGACAGCTATTTGCGACGTTGCCAGCTTTTAGGATAAGCGCTCTTAACTAGTAAAATCGTCTTGCATAGACTCAAAAAAAAATGTGGTAGTTAAAAACTACCTACCTATGTTTTGGTCCTTTGGAGAAAGACAATTTTTTTTAAAGAAATCTTTGAGAGTCGTTATTATATGCTCGACACCGTTTGTTGTAAGTGACAATCATGCCTTTCGAATATATTTATTATTTTAATCCTTAAAAATGTTCTAGAGACGGTATCATCCCATAAGATATCCAAGTTATTTTTTTTATATCGTAGCATTATGCGATGCCTTTTTGGCCTCGCACACGTTTTCACTTTTTTTGTTATGTCTATTCGAAAAAATATGTTCATTTTGTTAAAATCAAAATCAAGTCATTTAATCGAACTAGGCCTCGAATCAGCACTTTTCGAATGTCAAAATTATATAAGACAGCCCACCTTTCACCAAATCCAAGTACTTTAGCTGGGAAGCAGTGGCGCAACAAACTCCCTAGTAAGTTTTAAATGGTCCTTTTTTTACTTTTTGTATTTCCTGTGCGTGAACCAAATTTTTTTATCTTATGTCGCCCTGTATAGTATAAACTTATATAAGGTATACCAAGGTAGGTATAATGTTGAGATGGTATTGATCGCTCAACGGATTCGGCGATACGATATAAAGGCTATGGGTATTTTTAAACGTTTTCAACAGCCCATTCTTTGTGGCAATTATTGGTTTTAATATTGTTCCGTCGAAGATTAATCGGTGGGTTTACAGTATGAGCATTCTTTGGATTACCTAGTATGGAGTCTTCGCATCGCTGTTTTGTTCGGACATCTTATAAACAGCTTCATGTTACTGTGTTGTGGATGTCAGATTCGTCGCTCCAGCTTCGTAGCCAGTCGTATTCAGCTGCATCTGGTTAGACTGGAAGCCGACCTCAACACATTTTGGGAAAAGGCTAGGCATGTTGATTATCTTATAAACTGTTTGCTCATAAAGATAAAAGGATCAGAGTAAAAGCAAAGGATATAGATTAACTTGACGGAGTCCACAACTTTTAATGCTGTTAAGAATGCTCTTTCTAAAAAACACCGGCTAAAAGGAATGGCAGTAACTTTTGCTTATTTACTAAAAACTGTGATGATCAGTTGATCACCAATCCTTATGCCCTATGACGTGATTGTTCCAAAATCTTTGTTATACCATTTATATAAGGAGCTCTTCATTTAATGTAAGAGTTCTTTTATATTTTGTTAATGTGAGAACGTTGCAGGCCTAACAGACTGTACATTTGTAGATCATTTTCTATTTTGTTAAGTACCAGGTACTTGTACTGTCCTCTCATAACTATTACCACTGTAATTTGAAAACATTGTAAAAGCCATTTATTTTTAAAAGAGTAACCGTGGAGTTTCTTGCCGGTTCGTGTTACGGTTACGTTTATGTGAAATAAAATATTTTGATTTTAGACAGACTAATATATTATTATGACAAATCTATAAAAGTCTAGTTTTGCATCTATTAAAATAAAAGACAGATCTTCTACATCATTAATATCTTCACAATATGCATTTAGACTTCACATTAATTGCCGGATCTCTCCCACCAGGAAAATCATGTGGAAAATGGTCGAAAGTGAAGGCGGCCAGATAAAAGAGCACTTTTTATATACCTCGCTCTAAATACTAGATCATAAAACACCAGTTATGTGTACCAGAGAGTAACGATCACTTTACCGATTTTTTATCGATACGGTCGCGATTATAATCGACTTTCGGCTATTAACATCGATATTTTGATTGTCTCGATATTGTGGAGAATGTGAAAGATTTGGTCTGATTTATGATTTTGATTAGTGCTGGATTATGTGCAATTTTTTAGTGAAATGGGGTGTGAAAAATCAGTGCAGTTGGGCAATCTGAACCTGAATTAAGACTGATCGTGAAAATCTGTTTTGCATTGAATTTGAACAGGGGATGATTATGGATGGCGATGTTGAGGTACTGGGGTACGGTAAGATAAGATAAAATAAGATTTTTTAAATCATTGTATACATACAAGAGCATGCAAGATATGACATCGTTTCGAGTCCAATCAAGTTTAGCCGTTAGTATGGGCGTACAAATATTTCTATAACATTAAAAATAATTAATAATAAGAAAAATCTAAAAATTACCTAGAATATGCCCTTCCAAAATTTATAATTATGACCTTGATACCTCAACCATGCTATCATAGCTATGATATATGTATCTAATATTTTACTGCTACCAATCTCAGATTACTAACACTATCTTTTTCATAATTAAAAAAAAAAAAAAAACTGATATCTCTCACTCATATTATTAGTACGTACCTAACCGATATCTTTCTGCAAACTTCTGAACATCCTTATAAGTTCTGCAATATGTATTTTTTGTCAATTTCCTCCAACCACCTTCAACCAGTTCATAGCCAGAAGCCGTTTGCTTTACAAAGCAGATCACACACTCATTACGCATTCCCCCAGATCAATTGCCAACAAAAATAATTTCTCAATGATATGGCAACACTGGCCATTACGCCGGTTACGGTATTTTGTGAGAATCGAGCGCCCGTGCGCCGATCAATTATGATCGATATCGTTTTAATCGATTGTAATCGGTAATGACGCGAGACACCGCAGCTGTAAATTTTATTTATATCGGCGACTTAGTGAATTAAAAAAAAAACGCTTTTTTTATGTCTGTTGTAATTGGTTTGTTAAAACTTGGCACGTTTTTTTTATTTTCAGGTGAACCGTGAAAGCGACCAAGAAAATGCAGATGGCATACAATGGATGGAAATATTTTCTCTGGCTGGCATTAAAAAATTGTTAAAATGGATGGAAATATTTTCTCTGGCTGGCATCAAAACATTGTTAAAATCATGCAGTCGAACCGTATTTAAAAACCATTTCATTATTTCTTTAACAGCTGTTGACATGATTATAATTGCAAACCAGTAGAATAATTATTTATTTAAAATTAAATGTAATAAATAATTAATATTTATTAAAATGTAAAAATAAAATAGAGCATTGTAATTATTAGAATCAATGTAATTTAATCATTTGATATGAAACATTTGCAGTGCCCTTACAGGGTGCATGTCTTAATACTGTGTCTTAAATTTAAATGCATACCTACTAACCAGTGCTTTACATGTTAGCAAATAAATAAATAATTTCAAGTACCTAATCATCGCATTTCGTCTTAAATCAAGTGCAATGTTGATTCAAAATTCTAAAGTCATTCATTCAAAATAGGCCGAGAATCAGCATTTTTCGAACGTCAAAATTACATAAGACAGTCCCCCAGAAACACCCGCCCTTCATTATCATTTAACAACACAAGTTTATAAATATCGATAGTTTTGTGCTTCCATTCGATATAATATGATCATTCCTGATGCACAAATTAAGTGCCAAAGTAATACCTTCGCAACTACCATAATAAAACCATTTAATATTTAAATAATGTTTACATTTTCCAATGGCTTTAGTCCTGAATCTAATTACATACATCCCATTATAATAATTATAATACACTATCTATCATGTAAGCCTTTATCGATACTGATAGCAATCGATTTTAAAATTCATCTATACTAATTAGGCATCGATATTATCGCAGCGAGTTCGAATAAAAAGCACAACACTATTTACGCGATACATGTCAAACATAATGCAGAATTTTAAAAAGGTCGATTATTAAAAAAAAAACTATCCCGGCTCATAAATATTTTTATGGGAATATTGGAGATTATGAAAGATATTGTATCATTATTTGAAATTGATTAATATTTAATAAGATAAAAACGAAAAATTCAATTGGTAACAACAGTACAACGGACATGATTGTATAATTCTCATAATAATCATCATTTAATCATTTGTTAACATAGGTACAATAAAATAGTTGTTATAAAAAAAAATACAAGCGCAATTTTATGGATGTTATTGATACTAAAAAAATTGATGACATAATTGATTATAATCCAAACGATAATAATTGGTTATGTCAAAAAAATAAAATAAATAATAATAATAATATATTATAATTATTTATTAATTCTGAATAAGTATTTGGAGCTCTACATTGAAATAGATATTTCTCGTCATTTACCTAGCCTTTTCTCAACTATGTTGGGGTCGGCCTCCAGTCTAACCGCATGCAGCTGAATACCAGTATTTTACATGGAGCGACTGCCTATCTGACCTCCACAACGCAGTTTCTGGATAACACGATACCCCTTGGCAAGACTGGTTATCAGACTTTCGGGATTCTGACTACCCGTAACGACTGTCAAAGATCTACAAATGATAGCCGGGACCAACGGCTTAACGTGCTTTCCATGACATGAAGGGGTCTCGGTATCCATGGACTGACCTCGGCAAGCGTTGCTTAACCTTGAAGGTCGACCCGTGCGGCTGTTATTATTTAGACATGAGAGGTATTATTACGATACTTACCTATATGTTAGTATAAAAACTGGACTAAATATGGATGTAAATTAATTAAACTTCAAAACTTGTTATTCTATCAATTTCTCAAAAATTAATGTGTCTGTAATATAAATATCAACTTTTATTGCAAACGGTCCAATAAGTCCACATGAAATATAAACGATTTCCATACAAACACGTCGTAAAGGTAATGTTAACAACGCCATAATGGCTCGCACATTTTAAATATTATTAAAAATTAATATTACAATATAATGTCTGAACAAAAATTACGATCACAATTTCATAGATACTTGAGAAAATTAATCGTGCAATCCTCAATTTATGTCTCATTTCCCTCAAAAAGTTTAACACGCAATTTTATTTCTTAACTCCCACAAAAATAAAGACCAAAATTGCATGAAATAGTTCAGCAAAGAAGGCGATATTGTGTAAAGAGCCTAAAGGTACAGTCGGGCACATAAATAACTGCGCGCAAGATATGAAGATGTCGAGTGGTTTAATGAAACGTCAAAGTACCTGGCTCATTGATTGCTCGCGAGAAAGCATAAATCGTGTGCGCTCACGGGTACTCGCGACGCTTAAATCATTTTGCGCCTGATTGTACGTGTTTGTTTATGTTTCTGATGGCCAGTATGTGCACGTGGTTGCTTACTCATTATCGATAAATTGCGAAATGAGATTGGCGCGTACGCAGGATGGGGATTGAGTCTTTTTCTAGACCAATTTCATGGAGGTAAGATAAGATAAAGATTTATTTCTGAATACAATACATAACGCACCTTTAAAGTAAGACCGTTACTAAACGAAATTATAAAATTTAGAAACGAAATTATATTATTTAAAAAATACACTGTTTTTGTCAATAAAATCTGATAACTCAATTCATGAAAATTTTCGTCTAGTAACGGTTTTACTTTAAAGGTGCGATAATATATTTTTCAAGGTATCAAGTACAAAAAATAATAATAATTTATTTTATTATACTGTGGGAGACTAGTACCTAAGCTAGGTGTAAGGTTTGTATTTCAGGATACCAGGTCGCCATCCCCTTTATTTTTTTGCGGGTGGGCGTGTCAGACTCTTACTGACTAAAACCCACCCGTGTTCCTTCAGTTGCCTTTTCGTTGCTAGGGGCCACGCTATCCCTTTCGGACGATTCCGCGGCAGGCATCGGTCCTAGGGACCCCGTCAGTTGTGCTGACATCTCTTTGAGGCAAGTCGCCATCCCTTCGGTACCTATGTAACCAATATTCTCGATATGTGTAAATATTGTCCATAAAAAGTTAAACGGAATACTTACTTCGATGTCTTTCTGTGTATTTTTAATTGGCAGCACGCAATAAAAGTCAAGGATTCCTATTTGTCATAAAAAATGCATCTACAGATCTACATATTTACTCGATTTAAAATACAATAACGAATAATACAAATGACATAACACACCTTGTCTATATCCTTTGTGTTACTTTCTCTGTCCTTGAAGTCTTATATGTCGACTGTGTGACGTTAAAAAATAAAATAAAAAACCGGCCAAGTGAGAGTCGGACTCTCACACGTACAATTAATTTAACAACATCTGCCTAGCATTTTCCTAACTGTGTACGGATCGACTTCCAGTCTAATCGGATGCAGCTGAATACCAGTATTTTACATGGAGAGACTGCCTATATGACCTCCACAAACCAGTAACTGGGTAATACGATACCCCTTGGTAAGACTGGTTGTCAGACTTTTGGACTTCTGACGACCCGTAACGACTGCCAAAGATCCAGAAATACGAAAAAAACATAAACACAAATTCTTATATGACTTAAATTTTTTATTGAATTTTTATGATTTATTATTACAGCAGCCCAAACTCTGTGAAATTTTCAAGTGTCTAACTATTACGGTTCAAAAGATACAGCCCTGTGACGGACGGACGGACAGCGGAACCTAAGTAATTGGGTTCCGTTGCCACCCTTTGGGTACTGAACCCTAAAAATGTAAAAGCATTTATTTTCCAGAAAATATTTAATTGATTTTTGTTGTCACTACTTTTTGCAGTGGACTGTATCACATGTGGTATTAGCGTGGGAAAAGTATTTGTGTGCCTTCATTAGCACCTTTGTAATGAATACTTTAATTAGCCATTAGAAGACTAATAAAATTGTTTACATGTGTTTGAATTTGTTTAAATGTAGTTCCTCGAAACAACACTGTTAAAAAAGGGATCGAAGGAAAAACAAATTTAATAAGTATTTTGCTGCTATGAGTCAGAAAATATGGTCCTTCCATACGAATGAAATTTTCTGTGAAATAATCTCACAAAATTAACATTGCAGTGATATTTGTTGTGTCAATTAGGAACTGGCTCTGCAAAATCCTTGTGGCTACTTAGTATCAATATAAATTGTCAATACAAGTAGGGTAGTACCACATTATTTTTAACTAGCAGCGCCCCGTAGTTTCATCCGCATTAGTCTCAATTTTGTAAAATATCGAGATAAAAAATACCCTATGTCTTAACTCAAGTCATGGTCTACTCATATGTCGAAATTCATCCAAATCCGGTCAGCCGTTTTAGTGTAAAAGCGTTACAAACAAACATACAAAAAATCAAATATTTTATCTTTATTATATTTGGTTGGACATTATCTAAATGAAACTAGCCTATGTTGTATCGGGTCAAAAAACTTGGTCTTTTCACCCAAATAAATAAAAACCGACCAAATTCTCTCAACAAACTATTACTTCTGGCTCCAGGTGCACACCGATAACAGTCTAACAACTATCAACACTGTCTCAAAAGCCTGGAATCATCAGAAGCCCGGTGTTTGGAAATCCTTATTGCTAATAACAAGTGCTTATAATTACTGCGTCCCTTTAAACAAGCATTTCTTTTATTTTTGCACTCGCACCTGTAACCATAATTGGGTCTTTCACCAGTTTTTTTCGCTTTTAAGTATAAGTTTTCAAGTTGATATGGTAACTAATGTTGACAGCTGTCACTTTTGAAGGAAAGGGTTGCCCTATTCGGGTTCTTGGACTTTTGGTCCGCAGTACCGTATACAACATGGAGGCGACAATATGTTGGTTGGTTGGTTGGTTAATTTGGTTGGTGATAGGGCTTGTGCTAAGTCCGCCTGGCTAGCTACCGCCATCTTATCTAAGTCTGTCGCCATAGCAACAATGTAATTAACAGCATTGTTAAGTTTCGGCAGTTAGAGGTAAGATAGCCCGTACCTCTGTGGTTGAAGTTTCCGGGTGAAGCTCGCTTCCACCTTCGGCCTGGTCATCACTTACCATCAGGTGAGATGAAAGCCAAGAGCTGCCCAAATGTGGGTAAAAAAAAAATGTAAGCACGGATAATACTAATGCTTAGGATTATTTTGAAACTATTTATTTATTTAATTAGTTATGTACACACAGTAAAATACATAGACATACGACATAATTATAATTTGAGTAAAAGGTACTATCAAATAATCCATTTTTTATTTTTTATTATTGATTACTGCAACCTTGTTGACATTTTTGTATTAATTTGACATTTACCGTACCTAATTCGAACGATTTGACATTAATTTATATTATGTATTATTATAATTTCCTAATTGTTATTTAAAATTATAATGTCTTTAAATTTGTGTTTAATAAATATGATTTGCATGCCCGTGTGACGGTAGAACATGGAGGACTTTTAAAATGAAACATCTATGTAATAATTACCCATGTTTGCAAAGTAATAAATGATTTGATTTGATTTGAAACAAATCCTAATATCGAAATTGGAAACGTGATTTTTTCGAACAAACTAAATACCTATTAGTGATGGGCCAACTATAGGCTTTACCAATCTTTGACTTGTTATAGTGACTAAACTATTGGATATATTTGGTTAAATTTTCGTATGCAGACTGGGAACGTCAATTATCCGCTTTTCTACACATACATACATACAAAAAAAAAAAAAATTTAAGTGTCCGTTTATAATGTCAAAATAACAGCTTTTTACTAAATTCATGTGTGAAAGTATATACCTAAGGTACTAAAATGTAGCAAAAATAAAACTATTAAAAAAAAAACAGTTTTTTTTTTCGGGTAATATCCGAAACGTCTAGACTCTAGGAATTAACTTAGGCTACTTTTATTTTAGAAGTATTTGGCAATTGGCACATTTTGAATTTTATGCAATAAACTTAAGAAAAAGTACACTAGGTAGGTACCTACTACATTTGCCAATTTTTTCTCAAATAAATTAAGTTCGTGCGTATTGCCTTTAGAAAAATGATATTATTTTAAAATGACGATATCGGCCGTTTCGGGTGAGTAAAATCGTGCGAATCGACCAATAAGCCTAATTAAAGGCGACAACTGCAAATTATTAAAAATAGCTGCAAAGTTAATTCCAAAGTTTTTTTACTAGTATTTTACAATGCACGATGTAACGTTTCTAAATGAATGCTCAACATAATGTATGATCATCGATGCAAGAATAAACAGTTAATCAATAGGTTTTGCAGGTTCTAAACTGTAAGCTTCTTAAGTTGATGAAGCAATATATTATAATAATTAGTCGAGTCATTATTGACAGCTAATATAACGCTTCTGCAGACGAAAAAATACCATTAAAAAGATTAATCAAACACAAAGTTGCTCTTTGTTACCTTTAAAGGTTTGACAACTTTTAAATAGCCATAATGAAAATTTTATGGTGTTGTCTTACACAAAACCGATAATTAAAAATACTCATTTCTATTTTAAACAATTTCTTCATTTCATACTTCGCGTTCGAAGTTCAAATTAATGATCGAATTCAACAGCTCGACGTGTCCCTTATTCGATTATTTAAATTCAAAAAGTGATCATTATCGAATAATAATTGTTCTTTATCGTTGTTTATTCGATTCTTTTAAAGCATTATCGCTTACGCCTAGTAGTTTTTCGTAGTGTTGTCGTGTCATATTTGCATACAATGTCGATTATCGATTGTCGACACCAGTCTTTATGACGGGTATTTGTTTTGTATTTATTTCACGAACACATAGCGTTGGGTCTTAGTTATGGCAGCCAGAAACGATATGTCATCCTTATATGAAGAAATATGCGAGGTTAATTTACATTGCACGTTTGTAATTAAAAACTACTGTAACTATTTGCATTTATTAGATATACTGCCTGACTCGTACTTTTATCGCTGGCAAGTAAACGTAACTTTTGTTTTAAAAGAATTATGAAAGAGATAGGTACTGTTTATTGACTTTCGAATAAATTAATAGTTTGTTATCAGACAATTTTTATTGTATTTCATTTCAGAAAATAACTAGCTGGTTTTGTTTTAAGTTGTGCCTTGTTTTATAAACAGCGATGGTTTATGCTTTCAAGTTATCCTCGGGCAAAACATGACTACCAACACGGAGATAATTCGTGAACTCTATACAAGGTGTTCACAATAAAGCATTCATGCCATTCGGAGAGAAAATACGTTCTGAAGTCCAACGTTATCTATTGTAATGTAGAGAGAAATGAAAAACGTTGGCAATCATACCGATTTCACTTTTCATCAATCAGCCCGGTCGTTACAGCACTCATTATATCTGTATTTATCATTGCGTATTTTAATTGCGTTCGAAAATTGGCTTTGCTGCGAAAAAAAATCTTTCGGATAAAAATTTGTAATTGATACGAATAGTTCTGTTAATTATCGATACAATTAAAGTGCTTTGTGCAATGCCCGTCACAATTTAGCTGTAATAACTGTAATTCGAAGCGAAATGGCTCTAGCGGGCAGGCGCGACGCGACGGTTCGACGCGATTTTGGTAGAACAACTTCCATGTAGTTTTTTCATAGAAATTCTTCTACTAGAGTCGCGACGCTCCTGTCTGCGGGGGCCTTAACGCTGTACCGATCAATTAATTATTATACGTTTGTACCTAATAAAAAAGCATTTTTTTACTCACATCTCTTTGAAGTTTCTTTTACATGCCTGTATTGCCCTAAGGGTTAAGCAGAGGTGTACCTATATAGGTACACCTGTGGCGGCATCTACATCGCCACATGCGAACTACGCATCAAAGACCTGACGTCACACAACATCGTAACGTCACTCAAATCCTGCATCGCGCAATTAGAGTTTACCGCGCGGTGGACATACAAGCTCCCGACATCAACCTCTGGGCAGTTGCCCGCCAGACACGACACCCGTCTGGTCGGGGGTCCTACCTTTTCAATGGTGGATGAGTGAACTTTACACCCTGTTCCTCACACCCCTAAACACCCACATTTCACTATTTATGTACAAGTCACATGTGACAGGGGGTGAGCTTATTGCCATTGACCGGGCATAAATCCGGACTCCGGGCTGCTACTGAGCAATTCCAGATGTAAAAACCCAATAACACTTTGTTAGACCCAGGCAATCGAACCCAGGACCTCATGCTCAGTAATAGCACTAGCGACCAACAGGCAGTTAAGTTTATTTTATTTATTTATTAAAACTTTTTGTTGTAATAACGTATACTCTATATTCTTTGTCGATTATTGAAGAAATGTTTTGCGATATTTATTCTAAGTGATAGATAATTGTGTCGTGGAGGATTTCGTGGCTATAAGTAATAAAAGCCGCACGGGTCGAACCATCAGGTTAAACTACGCTTGCCGGGTTGGTCCGTGGATCAGTGACCATCTTTACATACCAAGATTCCTCCGTACCTCGGAAAGCGCGTTAAGCCGTTGGTCCCGGCTGTCATTCGTGAGTCTTTGACAGTCGTCAGAAGCCCGAATGTCTGATAAACAGTCTTACCAAGGGGTATAGTATTACCCAGTAACTGGGTTCCGTGTCGCTCCGTGTAAAATTCTGGCAGCTGAATCCAGTTAGACTGGAAGCCGACCCCAACATAGTTGGGAAAAGGCTCGGCAGATCGCGATAACAGTGTCGTGATAATAAGATAATGTCATAGCTACGTTTTATTATTATTAATTTTATTTGAGAGGTATAAATAATGAATTTCAATAGTATAAAAATAATGATCTTATAAAAATATACCTATTTTGTTTTTTTATCAATTCGTATGATCATAATACTTTTTTTTTAATGTATATTCGGGCGTAACTCCGTCATATACAACCCACGAAAAAATAATCAGCTGTTCCCTACATTTATGTTCGTATATCTCGTCGAAATGTAGGGAACAGCTGATTTTTTTCTCGCGATTTCAGCGTTGGTCCTATATTGAAAGTTGTTCATAATAATGAGTACAATGACCCCTTAAGAGCGTTAGTGTAAACAAAAACTAAGGTTGTAGACGGATTTGCAAAATTATTTTTTTGTTTGAAAAGGATAGAAAGAGATGGTTCCATTGTCAGCAGGTCGGGATCTGATGATGGGATCTTTGAGAAATCGAGGGAACTCTTCAAATATTATAAAAACAACCGACTTAAAAAAAAAACACTACAGAGTGAAAAATTACTTATATTTCAGTCTGTAGTGTTATAATAACTTATATACATAAATTAATGATATCTTCTACAGTCTACCTTACGGCGTGCAAAACATAAACTCTACCAGTCTGGTCTAACCTTTGAAAAGAAAAATACAGATTACTTTAACACGTTTATCAATATAAACTACCTTTTGCAATTTGCTCGAATAACGTCATTTATGAAGTAGGTTATTATGACACCAGTCAATAACAATTTTTTAATAAAACACGTAATAATTGCTCTACGTGACTTTAAATTACATCAGCATATAAAAAATCGGTAGGTAGATACCCGTTGAGGGCCTGCGCAAGCTGGCGGACAGGACTGCAGAGGATTTAAATTTATCAACTGAATTTAATACATATCCAATGGAAATAAGGCATATATTGCAATGCTCGCTGCTCCACAGAAAACTGTACTGCGATATTCCAAAGCTCGATCACCGAGCATTGGAATATATAGTTTATTTCGATTGGATAAGTATTAAATTCAATTGATAAATTTAAAATCCTCTCCCCTGCCGTCCGCCAATGTGCGCAGGCCATAAAGGAACGGTGTGATCGTGGCTGGGAAACAGCTTCTCTCTGAAGTAAGTGTCATAAGGCGCTACATTACCTAAGTAATTTATATTAATTACTTAATTAATACCAGCCTGTTACTGACCCACTGCAGGGCAAACGGCTCTTCTCATACAGAGAAGGCACGAGCATTGATCACCACGTTTGCTCAAATTGGCGATTTCAGACTTATAATAACTACTAGTTGTTGTCCATGACTTTGTCTGTGAACCAGGATCTTCCTCTTTTCGCGTGGTTAGTGACTAACCTGGTGTCATAGTCTTAAAGCCGCCCATGGGCCTTTGACTTAGCTTCACATGCCGTGGAGAAACATCTCTCAGGCGTACCGATTTCCTCGCGATGTTTTCCTTCACCGTTTTTGAAGCAAGTGATAATTATACAATACGCACATGAATCCAAAAAGTCTGAGGCTTACCTTGGATTCGAATTCGAGACCTGTGACTTGGCAGTCTGACGGTCACACCACTAGGCTATCACAGCTCAAGGAAGAAAAGATGAAAAGTAGCCTATGCTCTTCTCCAGGACATGGTCTACCCATGTCCCAAATTTCATCCACATCCGTTTAGTCGTTTCAGCGTGAAAGCGTAACAAACAAACTCACTTTCGCATTTATTATATGATAGTCAGGATAAGTCAGTTTTTCTTCATCGATGTTAGTAATGTCCAAGATAAACTCAGAAACTACATATGATTTGAAAAGTCACAGACTTGCCGGAATTTTGAACCAACAACCTAGTGCATGAGAGACGAGGCCTTAGCTACTGGGCCATCACAACAATAATACCTAATATTAACTAAGTATAATAATATTATTACATCAAGTCCAAAGATTTCCAATCGTGATAATGACGTAATTTGACCAACGTTTTGGCCGTAAAATTCTTTGTGAGACCACAATTTGGATTAGGACCGTCCACAGATGATTTCATTCATGAATACAAACAAAACAAGGTATCCTATACGAAATTCCCAAACGAAAATTATCGCGGAACAATCTTAAAACATTAGTCAAGATCGACATTCAGCCCGCTCGCTTGTTCAACAATTAAAAATATTACACATACCCATAATTCTTTCGACACCGTATCACACCCAAAAAATACTCAATTAAAACAACGGGAGCCGCGAGATAAAATTAAAACTTAATTAAATATCAATAAAAGAAAAACGGGTTGGAACAGAACAGAGAACAGAATAAAAAGCAGTGGAATACAAAAAGTCGGGCGTAAAAACATTTTGTCACTAATACAACGACTTCGTGAGTCGTGCTGTTCGTTTGTTTTGCTCGGTGTGAAACAGGGGATTCTGCCGGTTATCGGTGTCCGCCTTAATGATCCATTAAGGTCTGAGAAGGCTTTAGTTATAAAATACGGGGGCAGATTTGGTGCAGAAGCGTGAAATTGTGAATGGTTTGCATGTTAGATGTGTGTCTTTTTGTTGTGTGATTTCGCCCTTAATATACTTAACTCAAGGGTTTTGTAGGAAAATGTTGATCTTCCATAGGGTAGAGGGAATTTACTGAGTACTTAAAGTTTTTTCTTCCTTTTTTGGTCTTTTTTTAAATTATTTTTTGTTTTCTTTTATTCGAAAAATATGAGTTTTGTTAGATTTAAATGATCCTTTTTTACTGTTTGTATTTCCTGTGCGTGTTCCAAATAAGATATTTTTATTTTTTTCTTTTCTTTATTAACTAACCGTTTGAATTCTCAGGTTTACTTTCTACCCGTAACGTTCACCATGAGCGGAAATCAGACACAATTGCTGTAGTTTGTACCAAAGGACTGAAAAGATCGCGACCATTTGGCGTCATTAAAATGATGAATGCACTAAACTAAAAACAATTTTAGAGAACCCTAGTCTAACCCAATCATTCCACTTTGTCCCACCAAGCCGTCTCACTGGTAGGGTAAAGTGGTATGCCTACAATTTTGCAGTG
Organism: Agrochola circellaris; assembly: GCA_914767755.1. Classification (NCBI taxonomy): domain Eukaryota; kingdom Metazoa; phylum Arthropoda; class Insecta; order Lepidoptera; family Noctuidae; genus Agrochola; species Agrochola circellaris. The sequence continues at coordinate 2,548,275 of OU611861.1, forward strand.
GAATCTTGATGGATTCTGCCCCACTAGGGTTGGTATCTTAGAATTTGTGTAGGTAGTAGGTATGCTCGTATTTTAAGTCCTGATACCTAGTATTTTTATGACATTGATTTTACGTAGGTACTGTGTTTACTTTTCCTCACACACTGACTTATTAATTTCACTGTTTGTATATAAGTGAGCATGCACCATTATTGTATCTATGACATAATTACTTTATCTGTCATTGCTTCATTTTTACATCTTTTTACCTATTGTGATGTAGTAATTTTTTTCTAGGTGCATCGTCTTCATATAAATGCTTTTATATAATTAATGTACTTACTTATACAAAATATTGTAAAACATTTTTAAAAGAGTAACGGTGGAGTTTCTTGCCCATTCTTCTCCATACAGAAGTTCTATCTCTTGGAAGGGGCGACTAGAATCAATTACATGTTTTTTGCAACTTTTGACGTTCAAAAGTGCATTTTATGTGCCTATTTGAAATAAATAATTTGACTTTGACTTTGAACCAAATGTTGCTCATATTTTCTGGCCTAATCCAATTCACGAAGGTTAGAATAGTTGGTTGAGACCAGTTGTTTAACTTTTACATCAACACAAAGTTTCAACTTTCAAAAGTAATTGAGAGCATATATGCGTGTGAACTCTTTTTCGCCATAACTGTCACAAAGGACCAAATAATTAATGGATTTCATTGAAGACGTAACTTTAAAATACCTAAAGATGCAGGCTTTCAAGCTGAAGAATGAATGGAATCGATTCAAAACAATGGATTTTTTTCCTTAATATCAATAACAATTTGATTGTTGGTATTGAATCTAAGTATAGCAGCGATATCACGTGGCATTGAATGAACTCGAAGGGCAATATTTCTTAGATTATTTATATTTACCTTGCGCAATAGTGGGCGCATGGCTTTGTCCAATATTTTTTTTTAAAGAAAGAAACAAAGGTATTTAATGGGACTCGCACAGGATATTACATATAATATTATAGAAACATAACAAAAAACAACGTAATAGAAAAATAAAAACGGAAAATCCTGTCCTGTGCCAAAAAGCTCCTATCATGAGATAGGAGTCTTTTGGCCTCGTAAGTACATATAGGCCAACGACGGCCCTATGCCTGCATCATGCATGGTCTAAGTAGTAAGAGTATCTGTTGTATTAATACATCAATTAAAGGGAATTTCCCTTTAATTTATGTCTGTATGTTCTGTCTATATAATATCCCATAGAGTAGGGTCAGTAAACGACATTGTCGATCAAATGAATTGAATTGGATACTAATTCGATGGCTACTTTCTTATGTTATTCATATTATTTTGATCTAAGAAGACACTAAACCGCAGTTCCCGTTTTCCATCAACACACACAAGTACGTCAACTTCATACAACATTAACTGGCGGTTAGTTTTATTTCGACACAGTGCACAGTGGTGTGGCTGTGTTTAATTCCAGTTATCGGCTACAATGTCCACGCGGCTACCTGTTAAATATGGGATTCGGTTCAACTTCGAGTGCGCGCAGAGTTAGGAATGGTGTAAAGGAGGACAAAGACATTTTAATCGTTTTTTATGTGTAAATTCTTTCCTCTGGCTTTCTTGAAGGAAAGCCAGAGGGTCTTCCCTCTGGCTTTTCTGGTTGTTCAGAAGACGAAGATCTGTGGGAGTAATTTCGTGAAAAGGGACGAAAGTGTGTAACAGAAAGCGCGCACTATTTGATTTGACCAATAAACGCGCGCGGTGCTAGAGTTGGCCGGCAGATGGAACCAACCCATCTTCCCAAGTTGGTACTGACAGCCTCACTCGTTTTTTATTACAGTTGGAAGTTTTTAGAAGTGGGTGGCTGAGAACTAGAATAGAAGACAATGTAATACTCTTTATTATATTCACCATACGAATTACAGATATAAATGTAGATATCAATGTCAGTCAGCTGTCATGTCAGTATATAGACTAAAAATATAAGACTGATTTTAATCGTTATGAAAACGACAATCATTATTTTGGTTTTTCTTTAATTACCTAATTGATATTTTATTTATTAATATGACTATAACAAAAATATAGTGCATTTACATTATATTTTATATAACTATATATAGTGCATTAAATTACTTTGAGTTAATTACCTAGTATGATGGTTTTATTTTTGTAATTGTGTAATCGATTACTCAGTTATTCAAGAAAACTATCTTTCTCAAAATATTTCTCCGCTTCCAGCACGCTTAGCATGACCACAATAGAAACGGGTTTTGTCGACGGAAGGATGGAAAAAATTACAGATGAACAATCACAATCTGTAATTTTGTCTATTCTTCCGTCGACAGAACCCGTATAATTTTATTGCAGATTTTTTTTGAGGATCTAGTAGGAAATGCCATTTGCTATTTATTACACGACACTTTGTGTAATTCAGGAACTACCTGTGGTGTCTTCACGTTTATTTAAAAACGCCGCGGCAGGAAAAAATAGAGGTCTTGCACTTTCGCCTTGTAGTTCTTTAATTACATCGATCTTTTGCAAAATTAAAAGGTTTGTCTCTAAATTTTAAAATCTGTAAAAAAAATACCTGCTTCAGTCTTCGTGCTTCTACCCACTTCCTCACTCTGCAACAGAATGTCTTACTCATCGGGTGCCGAAGTCATAAATTCGGCCGGCAGCTCATTTGAATGCGACCGATTGTGATCGACGGCTGCGCCGGCGCACCAATTTATAGCTCACGCCCCATACGTACGGACGGTAAATATTGAGAGAAATACATTGAGTGTTTATTTTGATAATTATTTAAATTGTTTGAGTTATTAGGAGTAATTAGGAATGGTTTGGTTTTAAGTAGTGTCGCGTCTTAACGGTTTATGGGACACGCCTCAATAAAATTATGATCATCCATAAAATTGTGAAATGATAATGATTACTGGGATATTAATGAATATTTAAGAAATCGATAAAATATAAGAAAGTGCGGCATTGTAGAAAGAAATATTCTATTTCTTTGCAGCAACAACAATATTCTATTTTGTTCCATTCTATTAAGAATGGAACAAAATAGAATATTGTATATATATATTGTTGCTGCAAGTGATTAACAAATATATGTAGTTGGTAAAAACTTAAAAATGTATCTCTACAACATACTTCTAGGGTGTACATTAACCCTAACTAATATGTAATATTATACATGCGGAAGTGGGTTTGTTTGTTTGTTACGCTTTCACGTTAAAACGGCTGAACGGATTTGGATGAATTTTGGCACATGGATAGACCATGACCAGCTACCTAATTACGCAACACATTTTCGTAAACAATTACAACCAATCTGTTTCATTTTGATAGTTCAACAACATTCATTGCGACATTTACGTTGTCGAGCAGATTTTTTTTCGAACTTATGAATCAATGTATTAGTTATTTGTTTCAAAACGATGCAGATTCTGATTGATCATGTATTACGCAATTAGGGTACTGGGTAAGGACATGAACTTTTAATCCCGTTAGTATGTTACCGTGGGATAAATGAAAATAATATTCTAATATGGATTAGATAAACAGGAAACTAAACTCAATACATACGATCTTCTAACTAAGTCTAACTATCATTAGCTGCACGGGTATGGGTAACTATCAATGTAACTGTATGCACTATCAAAGAAGTTCATATCTAACCAGTTTCAAAACAAAATCCTGTGAACACGATGACCACATCTGTTACCAGCCCGGTTCTATAGCCGCCGAGCGCTGCAAGCAAGAATAGTCCTTACGGTGGTTAGATATGAACTTCTTCGATGGTACATAAGTAACGTTCATTTATTTAATAAAGAACACTTTTATACATTTAACAATGGTTTAAAAAATAATTAGGAAAGGTATTACTGCTAATAAATGCACAAATTATAGGTGTACATAACATGTAAAGAAAAAAGACATAAAATTTAAATAATTAAATTAAAACATTACAAAGCGGTTAATCCTAATCTTAATAGAATCGTACCAAATTTATTTATTTTTATTTATTTATTTAAATCGAACACACGTGATTCATATTGTTGTTAGTAATACTTGTGAAAACTATGTTAGTAACATTTCTAATTAAAATAAATAAAACAAAACAGAAACAAAAATAAAACTAGTTTAATAATGTAGTCGTGTTTTTTCGTATATTAATGTAATATAAGTATCTTTAGAAAATGAAATCACCCACAAATTTTTCAGTCCTTCAACCAATTAGCCACAAGCCGCTTTCTACAAAGAACTTCAGCCACTCAAGCGCACATCAATCATTTCCATCTAATTACTGAAATCGATCTCATTACAGCAGGCATGCATTTCTTTGTTTTTTCAACGACTTTCATTTTCCAGCCGCTGCAGCGCTGTTGTCCATTACTTTGCGTACAATAATTACGAGGATGATAGAAAGCATATAACTGCGCTGCAAGAGAAAACACTACGTTTTGCAGATGCTGAGACAATTATGTAATTAACTTGCAATTGTTATTTTTTTTTGCAAAATTATTGCTTGTTAGTGAGCGCGGGTCGATACTACTAACTTGTTGTATCGACCCGTGCTCACTAACAAGCAATAATTTTGCTACACTTGCCGGGGTTGGTCCGTGGATGGGTGACCATCTTTACATACCGAGCTTCGGAAAACACGTTAAGCCGTTGGTCCCGGCTGTCATTCTTGGATCTTTGGCAGTCGTTATGGGTCGTCAGAAGCCCGATAGCCTGACAACCTGTCATACATAATAGGGGTATCGTATTACCCAGTAAGTGGGTTGTGGAGGTCAGATAGGCAGTCACTCCATGTAAAATACTGGTATTCAGCTGCATCTGGTTAGACAAGAAGCCGACCCTATAGTTGGGAAAGGCTAGGCAAATTGATTGAGGAGGGATTGGATTTGCAAAGATATGATGTTTATGCATTGACATTGAAAGTAATTTTTTTTTAACAAAATAATTTTAAAGATATATAAGAAAATTGATGAAAATTTACCATTATTTCCTTATCTCCGAAAATATTGAGCCAAAAATTTTGAAAAAAATACAGAGTATGGTTCTTTACTTATAGATTACAGGAAATCCTATAAGTCTATGGTCTTAAAAAAACATAGTAAATCTCTCAATATTGATGGAATGTTGGAATGTATGGGACAACTTGTTTTTCAACTACAATGATAAGTTTGTTCTTGGGATTAATTCACCCCAACTACGGAACCCTTCATTGTGCGTGGTCCGACACGCACTTGGCTAGTTTTTTTTTATAGGTAAACCAATAGTTTCTGTATAAAATATATCTTAAGTAGCAATAGCCTCGGATTTATACAGTCACCAATTACAGGATAACCAGCAATCACAGAAATAGGTAATAACACTTAATAATACTAAAACTAAAGGCACTAGAATTAAGAATTAGAAAATTATGGCAAAATACTTCTTAAACTTAACATTAATAACTTATGGGAAAATAAATTTACAAGACGAACAATATTGCAATTACTACTAATTCAACTATCCAGCGATGATGATGGCAAATTCCTCTTCAATTTTACGGAAGCATCCATTACGTGCTTATGAAGCATGTGTGGTCCAGTTACCAGTGGACGTTTTAGGACAGACAAAATAATGGTTAAATCCTTGAAATCTTACTCACGTATTGATGATGACAAATATATAAGTGTGAGATGGAATCGCACACGAAGGGTTCCATATTACCGTACAATATTTAGCAAACCATCATTGAAAACCATTGGACCATTGAACCATTTAACCATTTGGGTTGATTAGAAAACCAGCGTCTGACAGCATTTCTGTGGCATTAATGTTGAAATGAACCTTTTTGACGGAGCCGTGAGGCACACACATTATTACACACTAGTGTTTAAGATGCGTATGTAACTAAGAAATTGGATTGTATGATCTGTAAATAAATAATTTGATGATGATGATGATTATTGTTAAAAAAAAAAAAATACGTGTGGCACTCGAGGACTGCCGCGGTAAAGCTATTGCATAGCATATATTCAAAAATAAGAAGATAATATTGTTGATTTAAAATATTTTTTAAAAAAAATACCCCTATACCCCCCCCCTAAATCGCAGAATTTACACAACCGTCAATGACGTCTGCCCTCACGCGTCTGCCCGCGTTCGGGTCGCGCTCGCGCACTCGGCGATCGCGCGTCATTGCCTATCCCGCCCCTCCACCCTCGTTCTGCGCGCCCGCCGTCGACTCATCGCAGGTCATTCTTATCGTTCTAACTTTTAAAATATTAGTCCAAATTACTTAGTGTAAAAGACAAATTTTATCTACATTAAATACCGAAAGCGATGAAGGTATTTATTTTGATACGAATGAACTAAATACTCTAAAATATGCAACTTAAAAAAAGTATTCAATTTAAATGTATTTATAGCTCACTATTTTGGCTATAATGGCTTCCACATAAAAGGTAGATATATGCTGTCGCGGACTTTTATTTATAACTCTTTAAGACAAACAACCCCACAATACATTCTTTTCATGTAACTCCAGCGGTTTAGGCAGCGCACGCAAAGATAGATCTCAGAGGGCAGGATTTTTTCCGACTTACTGGATACTTATCGTTATATTATGGCTAAATCACATAAAATCTTTATAAATTGTAGCCTATGTGTTATTCTGATATATAAGCCACATTACTGTAAAGTTTCATTAAAATCCGTTCGGTAGTTTTTGCGTGAAAGAGTAACAAACATCCATCCATCCATCCTCACAAACTTTCGCGTCAGGTTTTTTTTTCGTTACGGAATTTCTACATTCGGTCGCCGCGCTCAGAGTCTCCGATAAAAGCTATGCAATAGCTTAAAAACACTTTTTTATTTTGTGTTTCATGAACTGTGCGTGTCCAAATAAACGTTTATGTTCTTTCTTTTTTCCAAAAAAAAACACGTTTATTTTCAGGGGACTGACTCCCTTTAATTTTTTACCTTATTTTATTTTTATTATTTGTTTTTATAGTGGCAACAACCAATCTGAAAATTTCAACTGTCTACCTATTACGGTTCATGAGATACAGCCCGCTGACAGACAGACGGACAGCGGAGGCTTAGTAATAAAGTTCCGTTTGGCACCCCTTCAGGTACGGAAACGTAAAAATTATTATCGAAACTTGAAGCTAAGATGTCCAGTGCTCATTAACGCAAAACTTGAACTTTCTATTGGCACTTCTAGTATTTACCCAGTTCCTGTCTATCGTGTAACGGAAAAAGAGCGTGAAGATACCACATCTATGTGTGGTAGTGGGTTACTCGGCGATACCCGGTTAACGTGGCCGGCTTGCGTAAAATTGTTACTATTACTAGTCTCCTTGACACAGCAAGCATTGAATAATTGCGGTGTACAGAGTATGGTTGGAAGACTGTAATTTGTATTTGGGTACGATGGGACGTAATTCTGGTACTTATTCAGCACTCCGCAATGTCGTAGGTCCTAGTTTCCATACTTTTGGGAATTTTTTAACCGACTTCCAAAAAAGAGGATGTGGTGTTTTTTTTTCTCCGTCAATTGTGGACCTATATAATTTTTTTTTTTTTTTTCATAGCTTGTACTCTCGAAGTGGTTCCGTATAAATTTTATTAACTTAGCTTGGATAGTTTTTGAGTTAGCTTTAATAATACTTTTTTATTCCCACTTAGTCTATATGGATGATATGATAAGTTTCTGTCACTGTTATTTACATAGCAGGTAGTGGTATTCGAATTTGTGTGGGGTATGTACCACAATTAAAAAGTGAAACATAAAAACTTTTAACAAAAAAAAAAGCCGACTTCCAAAAAACACTACAAAGTGAAAAATCTAACTCTAATTTCGGAAGTAGGTGGCAAAAAACGTAAATTCAAAACCAAAGACACTGACTTCCGAAATTAAATTATTTTGGAAGTCGGTTGTTGTTTTTTTGTAAATAGTTTTGTTAGAGGTGTATTAAAATGACCTCCTCGAATGTCAAGTTAACGAAAGTTAAAGTTCGCGAGCACATTCGTACGAAGCTGGCAGTATCATCACAACGGTAATGTTTTCCCATTATTTGTCTTATTTATTTTAGTATATTCGTGTATTTATGTGTATTTATTTATTTATTTATTAAAACTTTACACACTCAAAAAAGGTACAAAGGCGGACTTAATGCCTTAGGCATTCTCTAGCAGTCAACCATGGGTGGTGAAGAGATAAGATGGCAGGTGCTCTATTTGTATATTGTATGTATGTGTATTTATCTGTTCTTGTATTTATTTATAGGTTAATAGGTATATGTATATCCTTATATTTAAATAAATATTTATTCCACAATTTTCGATATTGCACCTACCACTGTTTATCTCTGCATCACTCAAAGGTTGACTGGAAGAAAATGCCTATGGCATTAAGTCCGCCTCTGTATATTTGTGTGCTAGTGTTAAATAAATAAATGTCGTAGTCACACACTGATCAGTAAGTCTAGTCAAAGGCTCGAAAGTCTGATATCTAACTTTTGAAATGTTGCGCAGCAATTGGGTTGCAAAGGTCAGATGACAGTTCTTCATAACATGTAAAATTTCGAGATGGTAAGACTTAAAGCCGACCACCTCGTCCTGAAAAGGTTAGCATGATGAAATTTATACAGCTAAGTGAATCGTGGTTTTATTGTTTCAAATGAGGATCAAGTTGCTGAGCTGATCACAGAGCAAACTCGCGAACTGAATCAACTATTCAACAGCTGAACTCTTATCCTCCACTTAAAACACTAAAAAAGGGTGAAGCCTGTTCACTTCTAGAAATACACCTTGAAGCTATCATAACAGTTACAATTGAACCAGTTTTTTAAACAGTTAACCCTATCTACCCTACAAAGGAGCCGCCACAAAGTCAAACACATACAAAAAACCTTTTTTTCCTCGTCCTGACCGCATTTAACCTCGAGTTAATTATTTAAGGCTAAGAGCACATTTATCACACATCGGCGAGCGCCGGTAGTGCGTTATTTATTACTATACATATGTTATATGTGCTTGTACTGTGACGTCGCTCGTAAATTTATGAGAGTTATTGGTGACGAATTTAAATACTGCTACTGTAGCTTCTGTTTATGTTTGAGAGACGTGATAAAGGGACATCACTATCGCTGTGGCTCTGTCTCGCATAGGGTCACAGCATTATGCTGAGCGATGGCCGTTTTAGGTGGATGTGACGCATATTTTTCCCCAACTTGTTCTTTTTTGCGTTTGTGTCTTTTGTTTGCGTCATGTTTTACCGAAAATAAACGTATTTTCTTTCTTTTTTAGGGTTCCGTACCTCAAAAGGAAAAAACGGAACCCTTATAGGATCACTCGGGTGTCTGTCTGTCTGTCCGTCTGTCACAGCCAATTTGCTCCGAATCTAATGGACCAATTAAGTTGAAATTTGGTACACATATGTATTTCTGTGACCCAAACACGGACGCGTAACATAAATAAATGAATTTTGAATATTGGGGTCACTTTTTGGGGGCAAATAAGAAAATTTATAAAAAAAGTTTTGCAAACTGTACCGTGTGACATATCAAATGAAAGGGCTTATTGCGAGGATCTCAAATACATTTTTTAATCATATTAAAATACATACTTTTAAAGATATTTAAGAAAATAGATGAAAATGGACCATTCCCCCCTTATCTCCGAAACTACTTTGTACGTTTGTGGCTGAGGGCCTCGATCCTGCCGGTATACGTCCCGGAGGGCCACGATTTCTAATTATCTCGATAAAGTCGATTAAAAGTCAATCTTGCTTAAAAGTACCATCAGCAGGTAAAGTCTTAAACCAACTTTTTAAATACTTAATGTAATACATGTCTCAAAGGACCAAAGCTGTTATATTTTCTAAAAGGACCAATTTTTTGGTGTCCGTTTTGTTATTGGATCTTCAAATATTTTAATTTAAATCAGCCTAAAAACCAGACTCATAAAAAAAAAAACCAGACTTATCTTCATGGGAATATTTACTTCTGCTAACATTTTTTAAATTTATTCCAGTTGTCTACTTAGCAGTTTAGGTAAAACCTGACTTCCTCTACCATTAATCAAAAAGAAAAAAAAATGTAAGTATTATTTTGATATACAAGCTTTAATGGAACTTTTGCAACGAAATAGTAATTAAATTGCCTACTGGAAACAGGGTTGAATAATTCAGAAAAATAATTTTCCATTTTCAGGGCTGAGCCATAAGACATCTAATTTATTATCAACAAACATGGTGTCAGTTACGATTAGCATAAAGTCATTAGGAGCAGTATGTTATAAATTACATAAAATATGTTATAATTGTAATAAAACCGCGGCCAGCGCCCTCTAGGGAGTGTTTTTTTATGTGCCAGTTTGTTTTGTAGGTTATCATTATGTTTTAGATTAAAGTTTTTTATTGCGTAGTTTAGGGGTGCTGGGGAGTATAAAAAATATACATTAAGTTCCTAACTTAATGTATATTTTTCAACAACACAGTCAACTCTTTAGAAACAATATCGACCAAGTGGTCCTTTTGTACAGATACACAAACAAGCTCCACTGTCTGAAAACAGTGGGCCACCTCCTCACTCTGTTTATTGATCCACAATATCCACAAGAATCTAGATACAAATAAATGCTTTATAGTTTTAACTGCCGTCATACATACCCTGTCTTCACCATAAGGGTGGAACGACAACTATGTGTTGCAACGCATAAGTTACATTCTGACTCCTGATCTATCTAGATCATTTGATCTGACCTGGCGTTGCAACGCAGATGCGTCAAAATAATTCCCAGCCATATTGAACGTATGTAGTGCGCAATGCAGTGAGCACAAGTGCGTTCCAACGCATTCATTTGTTTTCTATTTTTATTAAATGGCAAGCAAAGCCGATATCGACTATTCTGCCAAGTATTCATTTGTTTTGTTGTGTGACGCGTTACGGATGCGTTACCGTACCATACCGTACTTCCCCTACGCCTAATCTACAATTCGCATTCACACTTAGACAACCAACAATAAATCCAAACATACAAAAATAAATGCTATAATTATGCAAATGACGTTCATAAATTAGCGAACGATGTACAATGATTTATGGCTCCGCCAACAAAATATTCACATTCCGACCGAATTTACATATTTACGTACAAAATCGACTGATTCGAATCAATGATGTTTTTAATAACTCTGTATTTAGTTTTCTACGTTTCCGGGAGTTTTCTGTTAAAGATTAATCGGTGACAGTTGCGTGGTTAAGAGTAGGTAGGAAATGGATTCGATTCCGGAATTATAGTAACTAATAACGTACGTACATGAAATTTTAATGACGCTGATTAACAACGAATTAAGAATTTTATTGCTGAATCGAATGCACTTATCGAAACTACGTTTTCGGGACTAATTAGTTACCAGCTACTTTTAAATTACGGTTAATGGTAGCTTTAAAAAATTATACATACATACATGTTACTTACATCCCTTTTCCGTAGCTCTCGAAATTCATTGAAACAACACGTACGCTGAAGAATAAGAATACTTTCATAAACATAGGTAGACACTAGATGTTAAGTAAAATTGTTACTAACCCTCTGGACTCTGTCAGAAATAAAATTATTCTATCTATCTATCTATAGGTGAGGAAAACATCGTGAGGAAATTCGGCATGTCCTAGAATATCCACTAGGCCCACTAGGCCGTTGGTGGATTATGGCCCACAACTTCTGACAATGAGAAGGTCGGTGTCCCTGAAGTGGGAACGTAATGTTAAGATGCTGATTATAAATACAACATATAAAAAAAACCTTGTCCGGTCTGTGAGGGAGAGAAAAAAATCGCCATATTGTTTTTCAATTTTGGAATTTTACCGGGTTATTGCATTGGCCGTCGTTTAGCGGGTGTCTAAAAGTCATAACTTATGACCCCTGTTGAAAATTTTGATACCAAAAATTTTAATTTTGTATAGCAATTACTTTTTTATATTCATAAAATTTAAAAAAAATCTTTTGGTAATGTTATTGCAGTTCAATTCAATTCAAAATATTTTATTTCACGTAAACCTACAAGGGCACTTATGAAACGTCAGAAGCTAGGTGCACGGCTCCAATTGGTCGTTTCCTATGGAGAAGAGCCGGCAAGAAACTCCACGGTTACTCTTTTAAAAGTAAATGGTTTTTACAATGTTTCCAAATTACAGTGTTAAAAGGTATGAGAGGGCAGTGTAGGCCCATCAACAAGTACCAGGTACTTAGCAAAATATTAAATGGTCCACAGATCTACAGTCTGTTATGTCTACAGCGTTCTCTCATTCATAAAATTTTTAAGAAAATAATCTATATAAAAGATAAATGAAATAATAAAAATAAAAACCTATTTAAACCAAATGATAATGGTTGCCGCTACAGCTGTAACAAATCAAATTTAATATAAAATATAGAATATTGTAAGTATACAATGTCAAACATACCTATATAGCCCCTTTTGGATTAGACAGGTTTTTTTACATATTGTATAAGTAGGCAGGTTCTATATTATTTTAATTATAGTGAATGTGAGGACTATGTAGTTTATTTTTATTTTTTCTTAATCAGTTAATTTTAATGATGGTCTGGCAGTTTGAGTAGTTTATGCGGCCTACCCAAATGTCATTTCTTTGGTATAGTTCGTCGAGTTGAGCTCCTTAAGTTCAAATGCTTGCACTGACTGGACAGGTCCATACAAATCCGTGTGGTTCTTTCCTCAAAAGACCATTTCAGACACTAATCTACATGGTCCTCATATGGCCTGACCAAGATTATGTCTGGACTTTAAAAGAGACTGCGACCTCTGAGTTTGTTTCGGACTTTCTTCTAAGAGTGAATATGACGTGTAAAAGTGATTCCTATATTCTATTTACAGAATAAACAATTTCATTTAATTTCTACGTTTCCTAAGATTTATGAGTGTGAAAAAGTAGAAACTGCTTTTATAATATAATTTTCTTAATAAGTAGGTACCTGCCTAAGTAAAGCCTACGGCACAATAAATTATTGAAATTAAGGCAAACAAAAAGTTAGTTACTTTTATTCGCAAATGATCTCATAAATTAACGTTACAACTTATCTATCCATAAATTAAGTATTTACGTTGGTTTGTATACCGTACACAAACTGGTCTCGTTCCAAAATATTTACGAAAATATTGTCCACAATTCGGTTATAATAAAATTTACCACGGCGCGCTGAAATGTTCAGGGTTTTTATAGAGCTGTTGATACCGTTTCGATTTTGTTACACTTTTTCGTCTTTCAGATGAAAATTTTGTCAAATATTTGCTGTTATATTTATGATAGTATTTTTTTCTATTTTCGTACTTTTAAAGAACCTTTAAACGTACGAAAATTACACAAAAATCTGTTGCTCTAATTTAACTCAGACTAAAACCTAGTTCGGCTGCAGATACTAATATATAGATACAGTTGTAACTGTTACTGTAACTTTATAAGTATAAGTAGGTATCTAATAGACAAATAAATTTGTGTAACATTCTTTGTTGTTTAATATATGTTTATATACTTTAGCTTTATGTATTTATTTAAGTTTATGTAAAAAAATTACATATGCTTAAATAAATACATAAAGCTAAAGTACTATAACATATTACGTTATACGTGTTTAATATTTTGTTTGAAACTTGGCATATTAAATTTTTCCTATTCTTGTTCTCATACATATTTCTCCTTTCGCAGGTCTGCTAGAAGAAATTTCTTAAGAAATAAACAATACCTTTGTACTCAAAATTATAATTATATCGTATCTCTATGTGTGTACATATATTATAAAATAAATAAATGCATAAAACACATAAATAAATAAAATTTATCCAATACTTTATTTGATAGTAACCAGGTTATGATAATAGAGAAAAGAGTAGAGAATTAATACGGATGAAGCAGTAATAGATTAGCGAATACTAAGATGACGACTGACGGAGATGTCAAAGAAAAAAAAATGCCGTGCCGACCCTTTAATAAGTTGGGATAAGTGCAGGAGAATGATTGATAATATAATGAGTACTTAAACAGCTCATTAAGAACGTATCTACTTCAAATATCAATGTGTCTAGCTTTTTCCCAACTATGTTGGGGTCGCTTTCCAGTCTAACCGGATGCAGCTGAATACCAGTATTTTACATAGAACGACTGCCTATCTGACCTACACAACCCAATTACTGGGTACACGATACTGCATGGTAAGACTGGTAAGAACATACATACCTACACACGACTAAGTATTTGTTTCAAATTATTTTGCTAAAAGTTAGTAAACTTTAAGCAAAATAATTTATATAAAATACTGCGTAACATCAACGAAGCCTTCAATGTTAAACTAATTTGTTAGGTAAAGGTTATGTAAATTGACTGTCATAAAACAGAGCGATGGTCTATTAATTTTTAATTGTTTCATTGAAATCGTTACAGTGGTCAATTTCCATTGACGGTTCCCGTAAGTAATGATTACCAAGATTGTTTATTCAACGAGAAGTGTAATTAAAAATTGATAGTAAAAACGGTTCTCTAGTGAAAATTAACTATTAATGATGGGTAGCAAAATGATGAGTTATTTAATAAAATACGGTAAATTGGCTATTACTGGTACTTAACGTGCGGTGTTTCTATGAGGTATGATCTACGAGTACTTATTGATTTATTGTCCAACAATGAAAAATACTTATAGTACGTACGACGGGTAATTCCTTTTTTGCCTTCGTTGTATAATCCATAAGAAGGAGTATATTGAGGTGTTTTGCATTTAACAACATCTGATTTGCATACTAACGAAACATTTTCGATTAAGCCATTAAAACCATGATCACACACAGAAAAAAACCGAAATGAAAATTTTATTTAAAAACAACACGGTATTATCAACTCTAAATAGATATTTTCACTTTCACAGGCCAACTCGGGTCACTGCCGAAATTCTGTCACGCAATTCCGCCATTAAGGGTTGTTTCCACCCCTCGTCGCCCCCCCTCTTACCACTCGAGCAGTCGGCAAATTTTACAAACTATCCCGCCGTAATTTCGTAGCTATATAAGGGCGCCCCCTTAAGGGGCTGGTTTTTATGCGACCCCTATTGGTCGGGGATTCCATAAGGATTTTTTATGGTATGCAGTTTTTACTGTCGTGATTTTTAATGATGGTTTTTTTAGGGATGGCCGTACGTAGATAGAAAAAAAAGGTAGATTATAAATTATAATTATTTGGTATCATGTTTATTAATTTGACAGACATAAATTATTTTAGGGTTTCAAAATGTATGAATTTTGAACCCGATCTAAACGATGTCTTTTACTTGGATTTTATGGTTTCATAGTTAAAATAGTTTAATGATTATAATTTAAAATGTCTGCGGCAAAAGGTGATTGAATCAAAATATGCAAGTTCATCGTAGGTCAGACAGTTTGGGTCAAAAAGTAGTAAAATTTATTTAAGTTTAGTAAATTGTTATAGGTAAACTTTAATCCTATTTTGAGCCTTTTGATAACTTCGTACAGTCAATGCAGCCAGTTAACTTAAAATACGATTTTTTGTCGTACACACGGCTACATATTAAGCTATACATTTCCAGTATAACCTGACCTTTCATTGTACGGAATGCCTATACAATGCGAGATCTGGAATACTGGAAAAAATCTGGTTATACTGGAAATATATAGTTGGATATATAGCCGTGTGTACCATAGCCATTGGTACCATAGATTAATACAGATTGGACACTCCGTAAAATCATTTAAATAAAAAGCGACTCTTGCTACGACACAATAAAGTGCAATTCAGGTCGCACAGCGCTAATTACCTACAGTTATATTCACCTAGTGGTTGCCTCTCTTTCTAGCGCGTAACTCTTAGATCTTCTGACTACGTTACAGTCACTGAATTGGCCCAGCAAGACGGGCCCGCCGCGTACTTGTACCTTCATACCTAAACTGCGGAGCGTCCCATCTGTATTCATTTGTGGTTCTATGAACTCTAATGTCTATCTAAGTATCTATACAAACTGACTCGGCCCTATCACACTGGCGATTTGCGAGCGAGTTATCAGCGAGGCGATTGTTCAATGCGCTCGCTGCGTGTGCGAAGCGAGCACGCCACGTATGCGCAACGTGTTCGCCGCGTTGATTGACTTGAGTATACAAGCGAGTGTAAGATATTATGAAAACGTGAAGAATACGGGACATTGCTCATTATAACAGCACCGCTCCGACACGGCAAATAACTTGTCATTCAAGTTAGGATTTTAAATTAAAAGCATTAAAGTCTATTTTACGTGTGACGGCTCGTGGGCGACAAGCCGTCCACTTTTATGTATAGCCAACGTAAACTAGACTTTAATGCATTTGATTTAAAATCCTAACTTCAATGACAAGTTTTTTGCCGTGTCGGAGCGATGCTGATGTCCTTACGTCGTGTAATCGCGGTTAGCTCGCTTCGCACCCGCGGAGAACACGTTCACAGATCGCCAGAAACACGCTGGAAAATCGTCAGTGTGATAGATAACGGTCTTACCATGTCGTCGCCGGTCGAGATATAAAACTACGAACTTGAAATTAGATAGGTTAGTTTCTTATACAAAGCAAGATGTAGGTAAGTATCTGCTAAGCGAGGATTTAGAATTGCAACCTTGATGAGCTATTTAAAAAAAACTAGTGGTCGCCCAGAGGTCGAAATTTGACCATAATTCATTTAAATGTCATGATTTTAAGGTAGCCATCTTGTGTCAAGCGCTGTCAAACGCATGGTAGTGTGTGTAATGTTTTTTTTATGAATTTAATTTATATCTAATGTATATATAAAATATTAGCTTTCTGCACTCCTTCTCCATATAAACTTGAACTGTGCCAGATTACATACTGCTCCGTCCGCGTAATTTTCGTAAAAAGTTTTTGCTTCACGTATTATTTTAAAAAAATATTAATGATTTTATTTCTGTAAGTAGGTTTGTACAAACACTTTTACACGTCAATCATATTTTAAAAACTAGATGAGTTCGGGGTGTCCTTTCTGATAACTCAGAGAAGGAAGGCCGAAACAAACTCAGAGGTCGCAGTCGCTATTGAAGTCAAGACATAATCTTGTTTAGATCATGTAGATTGGTGTCTGAAATGGTCTTTTGAGGTAAGAACCACACAGATTGAGTGGACCTGTCCAGTCAATGCACACATTTGTCAGTAATCGTGCAGCTCAACTCAGAACTTACGGAGCTCAACGATTCGACAAACAATACCAAAGAGTATATTTACGCATATACCTAGGTATCTCTAGTATTCATCTGCATGCAGTTGGACTGGAAGCTGACCCCACATTAGTGGGAAAAGGGCAAGCAGATAATGGTGATCGTAATGTAACACTACCTATCTTTTCAGTATTTACATAATTTAAAATCTAACAGACTTAAAATGACATTAATAATATGTATAAGTATATAAAAAAGAGGAGGACATAATCATAGGGCATCAAAAAATTCTTCCGCATCGCAGTCAATAGGAAAAGTGCCCAAAAGGCTGACAGCATTGCCACGCTGTATGGCAATGTTGATTGTTTCGCCACAAAATAGGCCAGCCCTCTGGTCATGTCACATTTCCCAGTTGTTTCGGGAGATTTATCTAACTTTACTACGTTCTTCAATTTTTTACCAATTTTCATTCTATTTCGACAGTAAAAATACCTATTACAAAACTTCCAATGCAACATCGAAGGTTTTCTATCATTCCCATAGGTATATATAGCCGGGCTATAGGTACTATCAAAGATCATGATGACATCTGTTACCGCCCCGGTTCTATAGCCGCCGAGCGCTGCAAGGAGAAATAGTCCTTACGATGTATAGATATGAAGTTCTTCAATAGTACATATGACCGGGCTATAGGTACATATAGCCGGGCTATAGGTACTTATAGCCGCCCTTCACGGCAACAATTTCCTTTGGCGCGGTGAGCGAGCATCGATGCATAGATTGTGTACAATGTAGGCTTATTTATATTTTATAAGTGCGAAGAGCAGGGCGGGCGGGCCCGTCGCCGCCCTACTGTGTATAGGACGTTGCTTTTTTGTGTTGTGGAGTTTTTGTTCATAAAAGTTTAATTTTTCCCTTTATTATGAATTTGAATACAAGCACTTTTAAATAGGTACCTGTTTCTACATTTAGATTATGATAAAATTCAAAGCAAAGAAATTGTTAAGCAGTATTTGTAAAATGTCATTTGTAAACCAGTCAAACATCTGAATGGTAAAGCATAAATTGCAAACCGGCAGTTTTTTTGAAAATTTAGTTAAGTACGTTTTGTCTATAGTTGTAATTGTAAGGCATGTCACATAATTTAACGATAGGTTCTATCTTTATATTACCATTCTTAAGCAGGGACAGTTTAGTGGTGTGGCCATCAGACTGCCAAGTCATAGATCTCGAGTTCAAACCCAAGACACGCACCTCTATCTTTTCGGATTCATGTGACGAAACCGGCATGCCTTTTTTTTTTTGGGTTTGTAATTATCAAATAACTTCTCCCGCTCTGGGTGGAGCGGGAGGGCGTGTCAGACTTTTAGTGACTAAAACCCAACCATGTTCCTTCCGTTGCCTGTGTGCCGGGGCCACGATATCCCTTTCGGACAACTTGCAACCCCGGCAGGCATTGGCCCTAACGGATCCCGTCAGTTGGTGCTGACATCTCTTTGAGGCGCGCATGGAACACAACGCGCCGTCGACCCGGGCCTGGTCCTTATCCTCTGACTTTTCGGATTCATGTGCCTATTGTATAATTATCACTTGCTTCAAAAACTGTAAAGAATAACAGCGTGGGGAAACCGACATGCCTGAGAGATATTTCTCGACGGCATGTTAAGCCAAGTCAGAAGCCAATGGGCGGCTTTAAAACTCTGACACCACGTTAGTCACTAACCACACGAAAAAGAAAGAAAGACCATTCTTCTATCTCAACACCTAGTTGGCTAAATCAAACAGTAATAAAAAAACAATCTTACAATTCTTTCTACCACACCCTGTATCCAGCGTAGTGTTTACAATCCCCGACTGTACATCAGTGTGCGTGCTCGCCATGGCAACGTTTTACGAGTTATTCCAACTCGTTAACTGTTTACTGGGTTCATACAAAGTGCCTTTTAATTTCATTATTATGTACAAGTTGAGTATAAAAGGCTTTTTTTAAGACCTTTTCTCGTCTTTGGGTAATAGTAATAATTTGATTTGGTGTTTAAAGCTGTTTGAATAGTTTAAGAATAATAATAAGTAGCTGGTCGACCGAGTTCTGCTCGGGTGAAAATAGATACCAACCAGGTTCGTCCAGGTATACCAACGACGGGATCCGCTAGGACCGATGCCTGCCGGGGTCGCGGGAAAGTCCGAAAGCGATACCGTGGCCCCTGGCAACGTACAGGCAACACTGAAGGAACTCGGGTAGGTTTTAGTCAGTAAGAGTCTGACACGCCCTCCCGCTCCGCTCAGAGCGGGAGAAGTTATTTGATAATTCCAACCATAAAAAAAAAGGTATACCAACGTTGTAGGTTGTAAAAATAGAGAAAACGAACATCCCCTAAACCTAGCTGGATCTATTTTTCGCCCCCGTAAACCCCTATATTGCAACTTTCATCGAAATCGTTAGAGCTGTTTTCCAGAACGTTATTACAAATATATTATTATGTCTATGTACAAATATTGCTAATTTAATAGTATAGGATTGTTTACAGTTTTTTATAGTTTCAAAGGGTATTTTTTTGACACATGAAAAACTGGAGTCAGGTTTACACTAAGTTTTTACTGTTATTAAGAAGACAATGTAGTCTTTTACGACACTCATGGGTTATAAAATAATAATATAATTGTTTGAATGTTTGTTTAGCTTTTCTGCGTTTTTCAGGGTACTACGAGTATATAGTGAAAATACGAAGCCCTTATAGTTAAAATCACTTTACTTATCGTCCGTGTATTAGTCCGTCCATGAAGACCCAATCAATCTGCCTAGCTTTTTCCCAACTATATTGGGGTCAGCTTCCAGTCTAACCGGATGCAGCTGAATACCAGTATTTTACATGGAGCGACTGCCTATCTGACCTCCACAACCCACTAACTGGGTCATACGATACCCCTTGGTAAGACTGGTTGTCAGACTTTCGGGCTTCTGACGACCCGTAACGACTGTCAAAGATCCACGAATGACAGCCGGGACCAACGGCTTAACGTGCTTTCCGAGGCACGGAGGAGTCTCGGTATGTAAAGATGGTCACCCATCCACAGACCAACCCCGGCAAGCGTAGCTTAACCTGATGGATCGACCTGTGCGGCAGTTATTACTTAGCCACGAGCTCCGTCCATCAAGACCCATTTTGTTGAAAACGGCTGGACGCATAGCCTTAAAAACGCTGAGTAATTTCAAGAGATTTCGACTCAAGATTACAAGAAGTAAACGTAACTACTATAAAACATTATACTAGCTTACTTTGTAAAAACTTTGAGTGCTTACTGCGTACTATTGTTATTAGAGCTTATTTTAAGATTATCATCTAAAGATTAATGTTGGAATAACTTTGATATATTTGAACGAGTTTTGTTATATTTTTAACAAAAGAAATATTACCTACTTTGTACCCTAATTTTTTACGATATTTTATTTAATGCTTTTTATTTTTATGGTAGCAAAAGTGCCATTTTCAGAACGAATGACAAAAAAATAATCTTTATATATTATAAATAAAGTCGCATTTTGTGTCTGTCTTTGTGACTGCGTTGTTCTTCTAAACTACGCAACCGATTTTGATGCGGTTTCCATCATTTAGCGAATTTATTCTGGAAAGTTTATGTGTATAATAAATATTAATATAAAACTTACATATAATAGAGAAATTTCGATGTTTTGTCAAGTCGTAGAAACCATGCAAAGCAGGGCCGGGTTGCCAGTAATTTAATACGTAATGTAAGAGAAATATACAAGAAGCTCATTGTTGTAATTCAACGATTTCTTTACATCATTAGGTATTTTCTCAAAAAAAAAACTAATCTTTCTTCCAATAAAAAACTTACATCTAAATTAATATTATAAAGAGAAAAGATTTGATTTTTTGTATGTTTGTTTGTAATGAATAAAGTCAAAAACTACTGGACCGATTTAAAAAATCTCTCACCAGTATAATGCTGTATTATCACTGAGTAACATAGGCTATCCAAACTAAAATTATAATAAGTTTGTTTGTTACACTTTCACGCTAAAACGGCTCAACAGATTTGGATAAAATTTGGCACATGGGTAGACCATGACTTAGGTTAATACATAGAATACTTTTTATCCCGATATTCTCACAATATCGAGACTTATGCGGGTGAAACCGCAGGGCGCTGTTTGTAATTTATAAAGATATCACGCGAGCGAAGCCGCTGGCGGAACCTAGTCACAAATAAAATGCACCATCAACATCATATTAAGGTGGAAGCACATTTTCCTAGCATTACTTTTATACAGCGCATGATTGATTAGCTACCTTATCAGAGATCATTGTTTTTCATAAAACACTCTACTCCATAGGAAAAAGGCTAATTTGTCACATCGAAGGCATGCTTATCGTACCGTAATTGATTTCGAAAATGTAAAAATCTTGATAAGAAATTAATTTGAGGTGGAACTTAATAAATATTGTGACTCTGATTTCTTTAAGACGTTGTGGTAATTATGGTCGAGTATGTGGTACCCCTACCCTACCTTTATAATGTGTTTATAACTTAATGAGCATTTCATTTATTTTTCATTTATTTTATTCATAAGCAATTTAGATTGTGTTAAATCCTGGCATATATATGCAATTTAGATACGAATACAAAAAAGAAAATACAACTATGAATTATTAGGTAACATTCAAATAAAGTTGTGTAAATAATTTAATCACCACTGCTCTCAAAACGGTGAAAGAAAACATCGTGAGGAAACCGGCATGTCCTAGAACCAAAAAATCGCAGACATGAGACACCCGCACTGGGCCCGCGTGGTAGATTACAGCCCACTCCCTCTCTCAGAGGCCTGTGTCCCAGCCGTGGGAACGTTATAGGCTGATTATATTTCAAATAAAGTGTCCAACAGTTTTAAATATAATGTCAAAAGATATATTAAATGTCGGCAATCATTCTAAATTATATAATGTCAAATGATTAAAAACAGAAAATAAAATATAATTAATTTATTATTGTGTGACATCAATTCCGATATATTATACAGACTCTAATAAAAAGGTTTAGTTTTTTAGTTCTGCTTTAAACAAGTGGGTGTTATAAATCAAGGTCTTTAGCTCAGAAGACAACTTTTTGAATCTCTAGATACAGCTTGATACTTCGAGCAATGTTTAGATGTTACTAGTTGTTTAAAAAAAATTGAGCTTGAGTTTTCATTTTAAATAGGGAACAGGACATCGTCTCTCCAAACCTTCATAATGTTAAGTCCTTGCTTATAACAACTGCAGTGGTGGCCCAGTGGTAACGGCCCCGACATATAACTTGATGATGATATACTTGGCACCGAGTCGCGGGAAACAGTAGCGTGCTGCGAGCGACGGCGACGTGACTGTGCTGAGTGGCAAGTACGCACCGAGTGCATGTTTATACCTGCCGAGTGGGCAAGCGAGTCAGTGCGGGGAAGCGCAGGGTAAAATATAAAACAGAGTCCTAGTGGCGGTCTCGCCCTTTAACTCGGTCGAGCGCTCGGCCGAGCAGTCGGTGATATGTTTACACGTTCCGAACACTCGGCCGAGAGCACTGTCTCGTCTATCTCCACGGTACTTTTACTTTCTGTCTTGAAAAATGAACCAATACATAACATATCATCAGGCTTGTAATCCCCGAAAGGTTAGGCAGAGGTGTAGGTACCTATAGTACACCTACATGTCACCAATACAATACATACCCTTGAATAACCTTAAAAAAACTCCAAGGTTAAAGAAAATACTTTAAAATGTTAAAAAGTAAAAAAAAACCGTCCATTACCTAGGCTGTTAGTCAGACCCATCAGTTTACTTTTAATGACGTCACAAAGTAAGCATAGAATGACATCATGGCCGTCTGGGGTGGTTGTCTTTGCTTGCTCAGACATAATTGGCTGAAAAAACAATGTTGGTTCAAGTGAAGGCTGATGTTTAAAAAAAAATTAAATTTGTAAGGGTTAAAGTAATGATAGAAAACTTACTACTTTACTTTTTGAAATGTTTTTTGTTATGTGATTTCGGTACCTACTCCGTTGAGCTATAAAATACACAAACTGCTCTCTCTAGCACAGTGCCATCAGGCTCTCAATCTGACTTTTGAGGTAAACGTATTTTGTTGTACTCTGACGGGATTAGCATATGTTCTCACGATGTTTTACTTCACCGTTAGTCAAAAGTCAAAGTCAAAGTCAAAGTCATTTATTTGCTATAAATGCGGTTACAAAGGTGTTAAAGTTTTTTTTTTTAAATTCACCTATTGAATAATAACTTTGTGAAATGAGCCATTTTTTTAGTACTACGCAAAATTTTCTGTAAGGAAGATCAGTTATAAAATTTGGAATTGAATTATAAATAAGTGGCGCCATATATACGCAACTGCGTCGGAATAGTTCGATCCTAGGGACAGGCATTTTTAATAAATATTGTGTGATTTTACGTTTATTTGTATTATTATTAAGTTCAAAAAGTGAATAATTTGTTTTAACAAACTTAGCGATTTCATATATATAAATGCAAGGAACTGTGAGAAGGTTGTGTGATTTATACACTGGCCTGCAGGAATCAGTCCAGCCCATATTGAAAATTGCTCGTGTGCATTTTTTTTGTGCTAACAAAAAAACATAACTCTAGCAATTTCAGAAGTTCCGTTTTTGAAGCAAGTGATAATTATACAATACGCTCATGAATCCGAAAAGTCAAAGGTGCTTGCCTTGGGTTCGAACTCGAGACATATGACTTGGCAGTCCGACGGTCACACCACTAGGCTATAATGATGGGATCAGATCCTGATTTAACTCCCCTATCTATGAGAGTCCATTGTCCCCATTCTTTCCCAAAATGAGACGAAAATTCAAAAGAAAAACGAACTAAAGAACAATAATATTGTGACTAAACAAAACCAAAGGTTTTTAGCTTGCTTTTATCAGATCAATTATATACGTCGTTAGGACGAAGCAACCTTCAACTCGGTGCACGCCAAATTAGATTTTAATTCGTTTTTTATAAAGGTTAATTTGCTTGAGCTTTATTTTAATGTGGTGATGGAAAATGTTGACTAAGGAAAAAAGTAAGCCTGCAAGGAAAGTAAATGGTCTTAAAAGGAAAAAGCGGCTGCTTGGAGTTCTGATTTGAATAATATAATTATTTATAACGAGACCGTGTTTAAAGTACTAGTTTTGTAATTTAAATTCACCTTAGGTGTGAATGTTCTGCTAGAACGTTGCCTTGATTTTTCCGAGTTTTCCTTAGTTGCCCCGAGTATTACCTAGAAAATTAACTTTATCATGTATGTTTAAAAAAAGGGTGATTTAAAATATTTTTCTAAATACTTACTAAAACACCACCACCATCCACCACCTAGCATCACCTTTGTACGTATTTTTCTGTTCCTTTCTTCTTGTCTGTTTAAATGTGTGTACTGTGTAATAATTTCGACTCTTTGGCAGTTCAAAGTGGTGGAAAGTGTTTTTTTTTGTGGCAAGACTATGTGCGGACAAAGTCATCAGAACCTCAGCATTCCTAATTCTGGGTATTCTGCAGGCTTACAATTTAAAGGCTTAATTACTTCCAAAACACAAATAACATCAATGTTATTCTTAAAACCATAAATAAAAGCTTGATGCCGTTAGCTTGCCAGAAATCCGACCCGAACTAAATTCCCTAATCTCAGACAAAAGTTTACGTTCCTAGTTCTCGATAAATCCGTGCCTGGATTTTTGCCCAGCCCAGTAATTCCTGTGAACGAGCCACACTTTTGCCTCAACTAATGAACTTGGCTAGAAAATGTTACTTACAGTGTTCTTGGAAATGGCTAACGAATTTAATTATAGAAAAAATACGGCGAAGAACTTGTTACAATTTATTTTTCTTGTTTATTTTTTTCGAGTGTAATGTTTAAAATGAGTTAAGATACTAAAAAAAAAATGTTCAATTTAAAATTGATTTTGGATAAGTATAAGCTGGAAAGACAATTTGTTTAAAAAAAAATCACTCAAAGATTTACAAGCTCAAATTTTTTGGCTCACAATAGTTTGAACGGATCGTTTTTTGTTTTTTTCCAAAACTACTCACCTCTCTTTCAATTATTATTTGCGATGCAGCTTTAGCAAAATCAAAAATAAAACAAAAATAGTGACGTACATTCGAAGCCAAACAAAACGAAAGGTTTTTGTTAAAAATTTTGTAATAAAAATACACACAAAACCTTTAACTGCCAATAAATCCAAAATATTCCCCTAAACGAAAAATCCAGCGACTTTTTTATTTAATGGCGGCTTTTATGGAAGCTATAGGAGCGATTTCCCATCAATAAACTACTGTTACGGTGTTAAATTAGCATCGGATCGATATTCCCTTCCGGGCCGTGTACGGCGGTAGTAGGCACGGTGCGGCCCGATGTTTACTTTGACTAAATATATAGTAGGTTATGTATTGTGCTGAAGGAGTTTTGGGTGTGAATGTACATTGTCTATGTGCGGTTGATATGGATTTAAAGATGCAATGCAAAGTCAAAGTCAAATCATTTATTTCAAATAGGCCCTTGTAAGGCACTTTTGAACGTCAAAGTTTACAAAAAAAATTGAATTGATTCTAGTCGCCCCTTCCAAAAGGTAGTTTGCGTATGGAGAAGAATGGGCAAGAAACTCCACCGTTACTCTTTTAAAATGTGTTACAATATTTTGTATATGTACGTACATTAGTTACATAAATATATGTGAAGACGATGCAAATAAAAAAATAAAAAAATACGTTACCACAATAGGTAAAAAGAAGAATTAATAAAAATGAAGCAACGAAAGATAAATTAATTACTTATGTGATAGATGCATGGTTCTCACATATTTACAAACATTGTAAAAGTAGACGATTTTCTTAAAATTTTACAATTAATAAGTCAGTGTGTGAATGCTATTTACCGGTCGACGCTACGTCATTACGTCAACGGCGGCTGTCGCTGAAAACGCTGCGCACGCAGCGCTGTGGCTCTGTCTCGCATAGGGTCGCAGCATTATACTGATTTATTTATATTATATTAATATCCCCATTTCTATGATAAGGCACCTACTGACTGACTTCTTCTTTGGTCCAGTGGTTGAAGGGTCTCTACTAAGCAGGTTCCAGGTTCGAGTTTGAGCTCTGACTAAGTGTCTGTTCAAGTCATATAAAAAGCTTTTTATTGAGTCCTTACCATTACAAAATATATTAGTAATAAAAAAATACATTTCAATTCAATTATAATAAAATCATAAAATATTGTTTACTTCATACTATATCAAGTCATTCCTAACATGAATTTATAGCAGAAACAAAGAGTGACAAATGTTTTTTTAAATAGAATATTTTCGATTATCGCCTGAAGTATTTTTGTTCCAATTTCCCATAGGAATGGCATGCGTAACCGTTAACGGTTGTAGATAGTTACTATTTCTATCTAAAAATAACTACGAAAACAACTAAACTAAAACCAAAACCCTTAAATAACTCAAATTCTCATTTACCCTTCGTATTCCGAGAGAAAGCAAGATGGATGTCCCGATATAAAGTTACATGAAAAATTAACTTTTCAAACACATTAATCAAGCATTATGATCGGTACTAAGAATACACCGATAATTTACATGCTACCGGTACTGAGCTGAAGTTTTTTTTTGTCCTATAGCAAATGTACCCCGCGGTGTAGGCCGAAATCGTTTCGAATCGGAATAACCGCTGTAATCGATGCTTCAACAATCGATTTAATTAGAATTATCGGTACTTTTTTGAGTACAGTTACGGTCAAAGGTGTAGTGAAGAAATTTAAAAGTTTTTTTTTTGTTTTTGTAATTTTTCCAATGGATTTCTTTTGCAGGATGATCTTACATTGCAGATCAAATATTAAATGCCTATTTCTAGAGAAAAAAAAATCAAAAAGCTTAGGCATGATGCCTGGGTAAAAAAAATGAAATTCTAATTAGTCCGTCAGTCAGATAATAAAAAAATATTAAACACGTAGTTTTTGCTTTATCATAACAAAATACTTAGATAAAACGCATTTTAAGTTGGGGAGTGGGGGTCGCGACGTCACAAGTAAGTATAAAATCTACATACTCGTGACGTCATGGCACATTTTAACTCAATGTATCGCCATAATCTTTAGATTACATACAAAAAGAAAAAATAAGTGTCCAATATTTTTTAATAATCTGCAAGACGGACTAAAAAAAATGTTTAGCCATCATCCCTATTGATTACCATAAACGTTAGATGCATTGAGTCAGTGTTTTCCTTCCACAAAATTATAAATGACATTAACATACATAACATCAGACCTGTATTTCCTGAGGGGTTAGGCAGAGGTGCACCTATAGTACAGCTACATTTTGCCAATTAGGTTTTAGTCTAATACACCCGGGCTGCTACTGATGAATACCAGACGGAAAACCCAATAACACTTTGCCTGACCCCGGAGTGGAACCCAGGACCTCTTGCTCAGCAGTAGAGCTTGTGACCACTAAACCAACGGCTACGAGGCAGTCAGCAAATTGTTTAATACTGGGTACAGTACGACACAACTTAGATATAGCAAAAAAAAAAAAAAAAACATTTATTCCTTTCAATTTTACGAATGTATTTGGTTATATGACTTTACTAGTTATTGCGTTTGCGTAAAGATCATTTTCACCTAATGCAGAAAATAAAGATTGGTGATTTTGAAGACGCACTCAGTTCGGACGGTGATCGGTTTTACGAATTTTGCCGATGCTTCATCTAAGATGTGTCGTACTGTACCTATTTACTTATTATATAATGTATGCATACCTGTATAATTTTAGGAAATGGAACCAAACTGTCTTGGCACCGACTAAACCCACAGTCATAACGTGTCAAGCTTAAATACAGCAATATAATAATATGAAACACGTGAACATTGTGAAGGCATTTCCACGAAAATTATGTAAACCTTTTCCTAGTGATTCTTACAGTTTGCATGTGTAGTCTTTGTTTCGCAGATTATTATTTTATAGAGTGAATATACTGTGATGTGGTATAGTGTACAAATTATTTATTATAGAATATCATAATAGAATACTCCTTATTTTGTACACCACACAAATTGCAGATATAAATGTAGAAAAAAATATTATAGATAGAATAGTTTATACAGGGTCAAATTAAATTAGCTAGCGAAACTCCGCAGACGTGATGAGCATCGATATCTTACATGATAAAACAAAAAGTAAATTAGTTTTATGATTTTTTTCGGGGTCATCAACCGCAGAGTAGTGGAAATATCAGTTTAAAAAAATCGTTTTTTTTGTGTAAATTTCACAGACGTGATGGGTATCATATCGATATCTGAACACAATAAAATGAAAACAGTTTTCTCAACTCATACTTCAAGTAACAAAACAACCAGAAGCCGTTAACATAAAAAAAAAAAAATGATTATGTCGTTTTTAGATATCACGTCTGCGGAGTTTCGCTAGGTAATTTAATTTGACCCTGTATAGTTTTTCTCTGAATAGTATATTAACTAAGTGTTACGTACACAGAAATGAACTGGTGCTTGGAATAATGTTCATAGCTTTGCAATTTTTACTGCTAGAGGAAGAGATGACCTCCTTTCATTTACCTTCGATACTGTTTGCATCGCAACCAAAAATCTTGCTACAGTTGCTAACCCTTTTCACGAGATCTTAGACATCTACTTCATTTAAAGCTGACTTGTACGACAATATATTATTAAGCACAATGTGAACAACAATATCCTGTCGACGGCAACAATAATTATAACGCCATCTTGTATCTGTCGATTTCAAATAATTGACAGAAATACAATGATATTTTACTTTGTCTAATGAGTCTTCGTGGAATTCATTTACAATCAATAACAATAAAATTATACACATTTTTTCTCCTGGCGCTCTAAGATTTCTATAATAAAAACTATAAAATTCTTATTTAATTATTAATAACCAAATTAGAGTTACAGTTTCCACCACACATACCTACAAGTTATCTGTCAATAAATAATAATATTAATAAAGTTTATTAATCAAAGAGTCAAAATAAAAAAAATACAAATTCGGTGAGCCACAAACTAAGCGTCCCTTGTATGCACAGAAATCAATATTCAATACAAACAAAATCATAAAATTCTGGAGTTTTTACCTTCAAATCCTCTGTCACCGCCAGTACAACCTCGCAACATACTATACGCGTCGTCGATCCCTTAAACATACGACAGTTTACAATAAAACAGACCCACCAACCCCCTACTGATTTTTATATCTCATCGGTACTGAATAAAATTATATGCAGTATTCATAATTTACTCGCTGATATATGCATATGTTGGTAGCGGGAAGGCTTTTTGTTAAGATTTACGAGTCCAATTAACAAGTGGTATTGTATTGGTTTTTATCTTTGATTTTAAAGTGGGCTTGGTGTGTTTGGCCTGCAGTGTAGAGCGATACATCATGGAGGTCGCTGAAATCTGTCAGATTCTAGTTCAGTGTAACTTCTATGACGTATAAAAGCCATCATTGTTCGAGTGGAGTGTGAGAGAGAGATGGGGCTATACAGGACGAATAGCACTATCCCTTTTTTACAACACAACAATCTTGGCTTTAACACGTCATAGTACAGGTCCAGATTAATGCTTCGAAATCGTTCTCGGGACTTCGATACTTGAGTTCAAAGATTAGTAGACGATACTTGGGTATAAATCACGTAAAAGTAGATTTGAGTTGAGATTAGTATGAAATTTGTCAGTTTTCAATCAAAATTCAAAACATTCTTCAAGACAGAGAGCATAGTACAGGCCTACGTTTTATTCGCACGTGTTGAAAGAACAACATCATGTAGAAAAAAAAAATCACAGACAAGATAGAAAAAAAAAGACTAAGTAGGTAGATAACGCTGTAATATTTTACTTAGTTCTTAGTTCTAAAACATTTAATTATTACAAAATAACTAGGTTACAGGGCAATTCAAAATATATACATAATCTTAGTTCTCAAAATGAATGTAAATGATCTTCGTTGTGATTTTTTTGAAAATCATCGATGGGCGATGACGCGGTCAGTGTTCAGAAATCTATTTTGAATACTCAAAGCTACGCTGAAATGTTGCTACTTGGACTTGTAACTTTATGAAAGACCACCAGTTTAATGTACAAAATATGCAAAACCAACTCTAAAAAATACAGTTCAAACAAGATATTAAATTCCAAACTTAACCTCCTATTAAAATTACGGCAGAAGTCGACCTGTACTAGATTACTCGAAAGTACATCTAAACAACATCGATTACATCAAAATCGAATGCGGTATCGATTCCAGAGAATCGAGAACACGGTGAGACGGCACATATATTAATACGTTGTAGTCTGCAATAAAATTGGCTGACAGCGTTAAATAAGTGCCGGGAAAGGCATTTATAAGTAATCGATACATCGGTATGCAACCGATTCTAAGATTCGATTTATTAAATTTTGCGTCAGGTATTGGGTTTAAAATGAGAATAGATTCGTTGTTTGTGGGTTTATAGACACGGAGGTTTTTGTTTTTCATTGTTCTGGCGCCATTGTTACGAGATTAGATATATTTTAAAAAAGAAATATTTCATATGTGTGAACAAAGTTTTGTAATTTTAGAGGCATGTGGAACTGGTTGTAACGTTCACTCATCCTCTATAGAAAAGGGAGGATCCTCCGACCAGACATGTGTCGTGTCTGGCGGGCAACAGTCCAACGATTGATGTCGGATAGTCTTATAAACGACGTTCGTGCGGTAAACTCTAATTGCGTGATGCAGGATTTGTGTGACGTCAGGATTTTGTGCGACGTCAGGTCTTTGCTGCGTAGTTCGCATGTGGCGATGTAGATGCCGCCACATAACTGGACATTTTTTAATTTGACAAAAAAATAGAACACATCTTATAAAACTGTCTTCAGTCTTGCTGACAAACAGTCCGACATCAAGATCGCTTTTATGTGGTGGCAAGAGTAGATAATGATGTTTTACTCTGTTGAGGGTTAACTTTCAGGAAACCCCATATGAAAAATAGTTCTCCTGAATTTTCCTCCAAAGATAAAAAATTACAGATATAAATGTAGACATTTTACATACGGTGACACAATGGGCGGTCTTATCTCCGTCAAGTAATGTTATAAATAGCCTCTATATGATTTTTTTACGAAATATTTGTATTCCACGACCCGATTCACGATCTGTGTCTTGGTGTGAACTAAGCTTTACATAACAAAAGGTAACGAAAAGCAATAAAACTTCGCACAATTTCCTGAAACTCGAGCTACTTATTTATTACAATACCAATCCAAATAATATGAGCCAACCCTATTTTGGACTACTGTTAGTGTGCATATGTTTTGGGAAATAACGGAGATTTCCCACTCATATTTTTACTTGAACAAGATGATTAATTTAATGTCAATAAATTAATATAATTTAATTATTTATGTAGACATTTTGATAAATAATTACCTATAATATAATTTTGATTATTTTTGTAATTATAATATAATTACTTATTGATTTGTTTGAATAAATACATACTTAACATGTATGTATTTATTTTTAGTTCATCATAATATTCAAACTATTATTTTGCAACGACCGATGACGAAAACCTTGCACAATAATGTAATATACTCGTAAATTGTTTTTTTAAAATAAAATCTGTGTTTTGAAACTGAAATTTAAAACATAATGAATTTAATTAGTAGGTACCTAATTATCCTTTTTTTCCTTGATGACTGCAAGAAAAATACTCGACCCACGTTGATCTATTTCCTGCTCAAAAACAAACCAAATTGCCCACTGACCTTGGAAGTAACTCTTGGTTCGAAGGTAGCTGACAGACAGCCGCAGGATGGACAGCCTGTCCAGCTTGCTGAGGATGTTCTGCTCGAAGGGCAGGAGGGAGGCCAGGGTGTCCAGCTCAGCGTTGAGTCGCTCCCTGTGTCGCTTGCTCGGGTTGCTTTTGGTGACGCCGTCTTTAGATGGGGGTTTGATGCTGTAAAGGAAATAGCAAAGGTTAGTTTTGATATAATAAATGCGAAAGTGAGTTTGTTTGTTTGTTTGTTACGCTTTCACGCTAACACGGCTGAATGGATTTGGATGAAATTTAGCACGTGGGTAGGTCATGTCCTGTAGAAGAACTTAGGATACATTTTATCCCGATATTCTCACGAAACCGCGGGGTACAGCTAGTATTTAGATATAAAAGACTGTCAATGGAGTTTCTTGCCCATTGTTCTCCATAGGAACCTACTACGCTTTGGAATGGGCAACTAGCTTTATCTTACTGACTGACTCCTTGATAATTCAAAAGTGCCTGTAAATGGTTTAAGTAATTGAAATAAATACTTTGAGTTTGACATAAAAATTACGTCAACAAAGTAAACGCGGTATTAAAATGATTGCCGAAGCCATTTGCAATAAAATTGTGTCTTCGTATTTCTCGATATTTTATACCGAATATAGATAGCAGTATTTATTTATTGAGTCAAAGTAACACGCCTTCAGCAAAAAATGGGCTTATTTTTAGACTTTTAAAGCCGAATTTCTCCTAAAAACTGAACGCAGCACAATATGTAAACCGCGTTCAAGATCTGTCAGTGTCAAAATTGTTTTGTAATATTCACACTGACAGCTCTTGAAAGTGGTTTAGAAGAGCTGAGGGGCAATTCCCGTAATTTTTAGGAACGTTCGCATTCGCATATCATTCACAATCTGTCAAAAATACAATCAATTTACCAACATTTTTGACAAGTTTGACAGATTGCGACTTGAATGTGAACGTTTTTTAAGTACGAGAATTGGTCTTCAGATCGCGTTCAGTTTTGTGTAATCCGCACTAAATGAACAAGGAAGAAAATTTTATGAAAACCACGCAAAGTATTTATATGTATATTTGCAGTTTTTCTTTATTCTTTCAGAAATTCCTGGCAAACATTTGTGTTTCGGTCTTGAATTATGAGCCGAGTACGAGGTTTCGTTTTGAGGAGTTCTATTGTTAATGCAAGTTGTTGTTGAAAGCGTCCAAGGGTATTCTACTGCTAGTCAATGAAACTGTAATCAGCGGTACTTTGTCGAAGAGAAGAGTTGGCCTACTAAACTAGAAACTACCCGTAACTACAAGTGGAGGTTAATAACCCATGTAAGTAATTGAAAATAAAAAGTTACTTATGTCCAGTTAATGTAATAGGCATGTCCATATCATAATGTTGGACGTAATACTATCATTTCATTACAGTTGGTTCTGGCTATCTATTCCTTTGAGAATTTGAGGCCGGAGGTAACGTTTTATAGGGTTCATGAGTAAAGTATTAGGTAAACTTCATTTGATTGCCTTGTTAGTCTTAGTGGTCAGAAGCGCTACTGTTGAGTATGAGATCCTGGAATCAATTCTCAGGTTGGGCAAAGTGTTATTGGGTTTTTTCATCTGGAACTTCTCAGTAGCAGCCCGGAGTCTGAATTTGTGCCCGGTTGATAGCAATAGGCTCGCCTCCTATTACATGGGACTTAAACATAACTATCGAAATGAGGGTGTAGGTACTATACGTAGGTACATCTCTGCCCAACCCTTCGAAGACTCCTCTTCAAGCTTCAAATAATATATTTTTGGAGTAAAGCGCAGATAAATGTAGTTGATACGTTTTTTTTTTAAGTACGTAAATAAAATAATTATTTGCTTGTGTGAGAATAAAACGCGTGGTTACTGTCTTTTATTATTGATCTATGATTAAAGTAAATAACTTCTCATACCTAGTATCTGCGGTATGTAGGTATTCATTTTCTATTTAATATTCATAATTACTATAAAAACATGCAACTGTTGATTGTGGCTCTTTGCGTATTATTGTGTTTTATTCACATTGAATCATGTATTTAGTTCTTTGAAAGCACGTTCTATATTCAGAAACAATACAGTAATCAACATTTCAGCCGATAGATTGCTGGACCTGGATAGGCCTTCCCCAGCACCGCCTCTTCGACCGGTTCTGTGCTTCCTGCATCCAACAGATTCCTGCGGCTTTCACAAGATCATCGGTCCACCTTGTGGTTGCATATAACATCTATTGTTAACATATTATTTCTCTCAACCTTTGAACAACTATTTAGTTAAAATAATTATTGAAGTTACAATAAATTAATATAAATCAATAATAAAAAAAATCTAAGCCCAAAAAAAACTAAGCTCAAAATATGTCCCACAAAAGTCACAGCCACCCTACATTCGCTTATAACACAATTTTATTTCGGATCATTCATTTCTAAGAGGCTATTTAAAATGACACATCACATTACCCAGCGGTGTAACGGTAGCATTCGGCCTGGCTGGGCTAACGAGGCTCGGGTCACGCAAACCAACTTGTTAGCATAACTTATGCCGACGGATAGGGGGTGAGCTTAGTGCATTATTGTGCTTACTTTTTTAACGAAATTGCGCTTAGTTTTTTAGTTTAGTTTAGCTTTAGCGGCGGCTTTTTGTTGTTACGCGAGTTTTGTTACAAGCTTTATTTTTAATTGTGCTGATATTTGTGAACAAAGGAACCGTGAAAAAAGTTTGTTATGTGATTATAATACTTGTGCTAGACCAATTTATTTTATTAAGGCTGTAAAATATGCAAGGATTTCTGTGGACGGTTTTTGAGAGAGCCTACGCTGTTTATACGACTGCTATGAAGCTTAGCAATGCTAAATGTAGGTGTCAAGCATAGATCACTAGGGGTGGGTCGTTACGTGATTTTCGCGAAACGTAACGTAACTAGTGACTTCAAAGCCATCACCTGTTTTGAAAACTAGTGATTTAATAACTAGTTATTTTTTCAAATTCTATTCGGTTATTCAACATGGTGATTCTATCGAAGTATTACAGTTATTTGCGAAACGAAATTAAAGATAACTACGTAATACGTTACTTATCACAAGTTTCACATTTTTGGAACGAATAAGTTTTTGTAGCTACAGCAGTTACATCATTAACGTAATACTAACACAAATAAACTTCGCTTCATACTTTATTCAGGCTTAGGACGGTTATTTTGTAAGTAGTTTCAGTATCGAAATTGTAACTACTTACAAAATATCGTGTTTCGATTTGACTCGAAACTAGCTATTCAGCTACATGCCCCGTAGCCAGTTATTGTAACTAGTGACATGAAATAATGCCCATATCTATAGATCACAGAATCACCGTGCTGGCAGCGTCAAGAGATGGCCAGCGGCCGTAAAATAATAAAATTCGTGAAAAAGCGCACAACTTCTGTCTGTCAACATCTACAAAGCTATCCGTTTCTATACGTTATTTGTGTCGTAGTACTGGTAAACATCGACTCGTTGGGTTTGTATGCAAAGTATTGAGAATGATGTCTCTAACAGCTGCTGAGCCATCTCCGTGCTCCGTAGTTTCAATTTTATAATGTTGAATTGTAGTTTGTAATGGGGCTCGTGGCTAAGTAATAATAGCCGCACGGGTCGATCTATCAGGTTAAGCTAGGCTTGCCACGGTCTGTACCGAAACCCTTTCGTGCCTCGGAAAGTACGTGCGTACGTAAGCCGTTGGTCCCGGCTGTCATTTGTGGATCTTTGACAGTCGTTACGGGTCCTCAGAAGCCCGAAAGTCTGACGACCAGTCTTACCAAGGGGTATCGTGTTACCCAGTAACTGGCTTGTGGAGGTCAGATAGGCAGTGGCCATGTAAAAACTGGTATTCAGCTGCATCCGGTTATACTGGAAACCGACCCCAACATAGTTGGAAAATTTTAATTTAAAAGTAATGAGTGTATCAGTTGTGTACTAGAATTTATGTTTTTTTTATTTATTCATAGATGTAAGATAGCATTTTACCCAAGAATAGTAAACATGAACTTTCAATGCGATGTAATCGCAATAAATTCGTGATTAATATGTATCACTTATTATATGAGTTTTAAAGGAAACAAAGAAATAGTGGCCATTAATGTGTATTCCACGAGCTGAATAAAAGTCGACTGTTTGTACGAATTGTTTTTCTATCTACAAAATTATAAGTCAATTGATTGTAATATAACATAACATGAAGCCTGTAATCCTTGAAGGGTTAGGCAGAGGTGTCCTTTTAGTACACCCACATTTCGCCACTTATGTTTAAGAGCGTTCATCCAAAAAGTTGGCAACGTCGCAAGTAGCTGTCAAATATTTACCTGTTTTGATTATTTTGGCAATATTACTGTATGGAAATAAGAAATAAGGCTAACGTCCAGCCAGTAATAGGACTCGCCCATCAAGGAGCGGTGTCCCAAATTAGACGTTTTATTAATTTATTATAAATAAAACAAGATATTTTAATAAAACACGTATACTAAAAGATCAATAGTTAAATTATCTTTAAAACGGTGAAGGTTTCAGAAAAATAAACTTGACAGAGTTTGCGTGATTCTCAGATTTTTATCCGCGTTAGATATAACTTCACAAATTAATTTCACTATGTAATATAAACATAATCGAAAATATTCCTATATTAAGTTATTAAAAAAGTGCTCTAATTTAACATATATTATTTCCAAATAATTAACCCCACTAATGTGATCTTCTGTATATAATCATTAAAAGTCGTTTATCAAAATTCTAAAGTCATTAGCTCAATGTAGGACAGTCCCCCAAAACGCCCTAGTTATCGTCGCCTTAAGCACTGTCGGAACGAGAAGAAGAAGTCACGTCAAGTAGATATCTATGTTTTAGGATCCATGTAATAGGGGTAAGGTTAACAACACCAACGGCTGCATAAGGCATACTGAACGCAAAATAGCATATCCACTATAATTTGTCTTACCATTACAAAGTAACGTAGTGCCAGCCAAAGAAAAAGATGAAATATTGATGTGAACCAATCATCTGCGTTTACTGACATAACTACTTATTACGAGGAATTCCTTGAAATGCCTTATTATGTCATTATAGACGGTGTATTAAGATTTTAAGTAGTTGTTAAGCTACGACTGCAGTTGTAAAGGATTCTTTTATGCAAACATTCTAAACTAATTTCACCATCATCATCATTTCAGCCAAAAGACGTCCACGGCTGGACATAGGCCTCCCCCAAGCAACGCCACGTCGACCGATGTTGTGCTTGTCGCATCCAGCGGATTCCTGCGGCCTTCACAAGGTCATCGATCCATCTTGTGGGAGGCCTTCCAACGCTACGTTGTACGGAACGTGGCCGCCACTCCAGAATCTTTCAGCCCCATCGGCCATCTTAACGGATTTAGGTTAAGATAAAGAGGCTAGTCATGGCTAAATAAAATTATTTTAATTTACCTTTATTATCGTTATATGGAAAAAGCGACCAAGTGCGAGTCGGATTCAAACACGAATGGCTCCGTGCCACCGTACAATATTTAACACTATACTCAATAGGTTTAGATAGTTAAATAAAGGTAAACAAATCGTAAAAAGGGTTTTTATAGATGACACTGTATTGTTAAACTGTATCATTTATTCTTAACTGCTTGAGCACAATTTTTTTTGTTACTTTTATAATTATAATATAATATTTTGTAATCTGTCTATTATAAAAAGCCCAAACTATAAACGTCAACGAATTATAACGTTGCTAAATTGAAGAGTACAACTGTGACGTATGACAACTGAAGTGACGTAGTATTACGTTTAGTCGGTTACTTGACACCTGCACGCGTAGCATGACCGCCATAGAAACAGGTTTTGTCGACGGAAGAATAGACAAAATGACAGATTAACAATCACAGTCTGTCATTTTGTCTATTCTTCCGTCGACATGCTGCGCGTGCTGTCACGTCACGTGGTTTATTTTCTTTACCTTTATTTAACTACGTAAACCTATGGAGTATAGATAACGGTAACGGTATCACTGTCATACACTTGAACATTTCAAGTGTCTGTAACATTTTTATTACGGTTGAAAAGATTCAGCCCTATGAATGACGAACGGACGGACAGCGGAGCCAACGGCGCCCTATGTATCTTATTGAACCCTAAAAAGTATACTACGTATGAAAATATGAATGTTTCGTATGAAAATTATTTATTATTAAGGCTAGGAAGGAAAAAAACTATGAGGTGACAAGTGATGGAGATGTATGAAAGATAGGGCTAGGAGGACGATAATGATAAGAATTATTCCCTAGGTATATAATATTTGCGTAATGAAGAACGTTTGAAAAACTATACTAGACTAGGTATTATTTTATAACTTAACTTATAAAAGGAACCACACCGTAAATTTTTCCTTATAATAAATTATATAATATTTGTTTTAATTTAAAAGATCATCAGGTTAAATTATTAATTACGGTGTAATTTATTTAAATTACCGCATTGTTGATGCGTTATATGTTATTTTGTTGCTCTGTTTGTTTTTCTATAATTTGTTTATGAGGCTCACTCGTATTAGGTTAACTTAGTTATTAGTGGAACAACGAAATGAATAGAGTCGACACAACACATTTTATTTTATTTTTTTATTTGTCTAATTTTGTATTGCTATCGCATAATATAGGTATAGGATTTTCTGTTTTTTTTAAATCTAAAGTTATAATTTTTTTCTATTGATTCAAGAAATAAAGAAACCATCTAGGAAGAACAGTTATTTACTAAGATCTATGTTTATGAAACTATTCGATTCTGATTCTCAATTTTTTTTAAACATAATTTTACATTTGATGAATTCGAGGTCTTTTGAATTAGGCATTTTCCTGTCCAAACCCAATTGGTTCATGAACAATTTGAACAAATTTCTACCCTCCTAATACATAATAGTCCAAGGGCATTAATAGATTTGCAATATCGAACAAATCTACAATATCTTGACAGCTAATTCTAACATCGCTAACAACAACTACTTATTTCCTTTATATCACACAGCTGCGTCTTTCCACTGTATACCTACAAGGCCAGAACACAAGGGTCTGAAACTAATCGCTCACAGATTTGAAATTACTTTTTTACTAAGGTCTCCCAATCAATACAAGAGTAGTACGCAAATACTCGCGTATACTTCGTAGTGTCCTTATTAACTAACTTAATCCAAAATATACAGTGCCAGTACGCATACGGACTAATCGTGTATAGATTGCGAAAAATTGTGAACAGCCGACGTATTCTGTAAACATCTCGCCGTGAAAACTTGGGTGAAGTGAGCTGTCAATAGTGTCAATCCCTGTGGAATGACAGCTCACTCCACGCTCACTTCACCTAAGTTTTCACGGTGAGATGGTTACAGAATAGCACTGCTGGTATCCAACTTGTTTACGACGTAATGCAACTTGTGCTAAATGGCTTGTCTGGCTGCGAGCAACTTGGAAGTAGGTAAGCGGTTGGTCACAGTTCTAACCTAACCCATTTCATATTCCGTTATCTGTTCTATATCACCCAGTATTCACATTTTTTTTTACTTAACCTAATGTCAAGCGTAAGTGATGTAGAAGAAATATCCCTGATCCAGCCTGTCCCATCTTGCTGTCCTCTCAACAGCGACACCCTAAGCCGAGGTTCGTATCCCACAGGGGGTGCCCTTAGCGAGCGCTCGCCTAGTTTTAATTAGCATAGTTTTGCCGTGGCTGGAGGCTGTAGTGGCTTAAGGCAGCCACAGGAATGACCGGTTAAGTAGTCATGACCTCAGAGGTCAGCTACGTTATGCATAAAAAAAAAGTAAGTGATGTAGTATAGTTTGAAACCAGGACGCGCGCGTCCACGTTACCAACTATACACGAGCAGTACGCATAATTCGTGTATACATTGTAATCACAGATTTAAAAATAGCCTTACAATGTATACGCGAGCAGTTTCCTATGGCTGCGTTCTGGCCTTGTATAGATTGGAAATACGCCACACAGCTTCCTCAATACTAATAACTTTATTAAGTATAACAACTCGTTCTATTCCAACCATTTCGTTGTCCAGCACAAATTATAAATAGTACATTAGTCATCGCCGCCCGTCGTTTTTGTTGATTTATTCAAACGTTAGTATCAAACGGCGCACGCGCAGCCCTTTGATATTACTACCATACAATTTGTATTCATACACCACTGACTTACTACTCAAAATGAAATTTTATATTAAGGTGATAAGGTCGGTTTTTGATTAAAGTTTTAAAGTGCAAGTCCCGTATAAATCAAGACCGATTATTTCTATAAATCGTAACTCGATTAAGTTATAATCGATTGGCGATTGTGATAGGTATCGTTATTATCGATGGATATTTATTTTTGTATCGTTTCCTTTTTGTAACGTTTCGGTTATTTTGTGTTGACAAATTATTATAACGAGGTTTATGTGAGACAGGATGGGGAATATGTTTGGGAGTCAATTAAACGAAATTCCAGCAAAGTATCATGTTTGTAAGGGTTTTTAGCAATACTCGTAGTTACACTCGACTCGGAAGAACCGTTTATTAAAAATGTGAATTTTTATTACTGGCAATGAAGGTTATCTTATGGAAATATAGATAAATGATTCGTTTTGATTTAGTTGAAGAAAACAGTACCAATCCCAGGATATGATGTTTGATACTATGTGTTCAAAGCAATAATAGGACCAAGCCGTGACAAGTTCACAAATACCAACTGTAGTTTGGTTAACTGCTAAAGCTTCAAAACAAATATGTTGGAAACTCAATAATATTTTGATTTAAGAGGCCGTGCACGAATTCGACTGACTTTGATCAATTTTGTTCATTAGTTGTGAGAAGGGGAAAAAGAATTTAAACAAAAATATTTGTGATTTGAAAAGTCGAGTTCTCTGTTTTGCATGTGGCTGAGAGATTTTTCAAATAAGTTAAGTATTCATGGAAAATCACAAATATTCGTCATAAATTTTCCGAAAAATGACGCGAGGCTGAGGTTTGATCACTTTTTTACAAGAAACTACTTTTGATTTTGAACATTTATAAATATCATCAACGTTGTCATATTATGATCTACTAGCATGTAGTTGAACCAGTTTTTTTCAATTTCGATACAAAATATAACAAAAAAATTATATTGAAAGAAACATTTTTTTTTTAATCCCTGTCGGTGATGTAATTTTTCCTATTATTTAGCAAATCATTACAAGAAATTTAAAATCACACAATAGTCTTCAGCTATCCTTGAAATAAAATCAAAATTTTATTTTATGATTATACAATATCTTCATTAAGTAAATCAAAGACTAAATAAACCATATTTCGAGAGCGCAAAAGTGATGCAACTAATAACAGGTGCTGTGACTGACACGAATGGCTTAGCACCACGAATACAGTACTTTTATACACAGAGCTAATGTTTCAATTATTTCAAGTTTTCTTACAATTAGATAAGTTATTGCACGGAGCCTTAATCTCATAGTTGTGAACACTAAATAGCTGATTGACCCCTTAAGCCTTAGAATACGACCCGTCACTAAACTGTGATTTTTTGACACAACAGTTATCTTCAAATTGATGGACCATGGGAACCACACAATTACAAGAAACACTTATTAGACATATCGTAACGAATACGTAATTGAGAGACTTTTGTATCAAAAACTAAAACAGCATGAGGTATTTAAAAATTTTATTGCGAAATCATGGGCGTAGCATAGACAATGGATTTACGTATTCAATTAAAAGTAAAAAAGTATTAAAAGAAAAAAAAAGTACAGATATTTTTGTCTATTCGTTATATTTATTTCTACTTTATACGGTTGGTGATTTTCGTTTAATTATGAATTAGTGCCAATTTGATTCGCGATTGGTTTCTGGTGAAATTTTGTAATTTGCGTAAACAAGGAGTTGTGTTTTCTCACATTTATTTTGTTATTATCTTTATTATGATTTCGTCAAGGTTGTGGGGTTCACAACCTGACTGGGAATGAGATTGTTTCCAGAATATTGCAGACCATCTTTTTAAAATCTGTGGATTTAACTGATTTGAGTTTCTTAAAAAAAAAAAACAATAGATGATGTTAGTAACCTAATCCGCTTAACTGTTCTTAAAGAGTCATAAAGAACCCTGTAAGAAATCGGTACGTGTTTCACCTCTCAACGAGGCATCCTCAGGATGACGATTGGCTTGTTGCGAACCCGGGACCGACGTGTGATCACGTCAAGCGTCGAGAGCAGAGCACTTGAGTTTATTTTCTTCCATGTCAGCATGCGAAGAAATGTATTAGCTTATATGCTATGGCTAAGGGGGATCCGCAGTGGTAACCCGCGAAACTAAAATTTTCTTACGTTTTTTGCAAATCAAGATAGTTCTATCTTGATCAAAATATGATTCGCGACTATAACAGATATGTATTCAGACAATATCATATAACTTTACAATGTTTGTAATGTGAGCACCATGTATCAATCACATAATTAATTTATCTGTCATTGCTTCATTTTTCATTATTTTTACTTATGGTGGTATAGTAATATTATTCTAGGTGCATCGTCTTCACGTATTCTAATTAATGTGTACAAAATATTGTGAAAACATTTTAAAAGAGTAACGGTGGAGTTTCTTGCTCATTCTTCTCTATACGAAAACTTCCCATTGCAAGGGGCGACAAGAATCAATAACTTTTTTGTAAATTTTGACGTTCAAAAGTGCCTTTTATGTGCCTAATTGAAATAAATTATTTGACTTTGACTTTAACTTTGCAGTCGCTCCATGTAAAATACTGGTATGAAGCTGCTTCCGGTTAGACTGGAAGCTGACCCCAACATAGTTTTAAGGTACCTAGCATGCTAAGATTACCTATCCCAAGTTTCAACACATTTTTGAAGTAATGTCTGAAATCCGCAGTCTAATTATATAAAAAATAAAGCTACCACATTTCTAAAGATTTCTTAACAAGTGAAATAACCAAAGTGCATATAAATAGCTCACTATTAAACGATCGTTAGTCCAAACTTGGGGAATTACACTTAAACATGTGAAATCGTTTCTTATACTTTTGTTTTATAACAATTTAACGATTTGAAGTGGGATAGATGTAATTTTGGTTCGGGTCCGTCTGCTGACTTCTCATGTGTGAAAAGGGCGTAATGGCTGTTGAAAGTTCCAGAATATTCCTCATTTGTGAAGCAAAATAGTGTTAGGAATAATAGTTCATTGACTTCTAATAAATAATAGAATAAAAATAGAAGTTATAAAAAGTAAATCCTACGGCAAAAAGTCAATTAAAAAGGTATAAACAAAACATCACACACAATCAATCTGCCTAGCCTTTTCCCAACTATGTTGGGGTCGGTTTCCAGTCTAACCGGATGAAGCTGAATACCAGTATTTTTACATGGAGCGACTGCCTATCTGACCTTGACAACCCAGTTACTGGGTAACACGGGTATTGAGATTTTTATCACTATGTAAAGCACTGGCAGTCAGCTGCATCCAGTTAGACTGGAAGCCGATCCCAACATAGTTGGGAAAAAGCAGATAGTGATGGTGTGCCTAGCCTTTTCCCAACTAGGTTGACCCCCACAACCTAGTAACTAGGTTACGCGATACCCCTTGGTAAGACTGGTTGTCAGACTTTTGGGCTTGTAGCTACGCGTAACGACTGTCAAAGATCTACAAATGACAGCCGGGACCAACGGCTTAGAGTGCTTTCCGAGGCAAGGAGGGGTCTTGGTATGTAAAGATGGAACAACCGTGGCAAGCATAGCTTAACCTGATCGATCGACCCGTGCGGCTGTTATTACTTAGCCAGAAGCCCCAGACCAAAAAACAATACAATTATTCTCAAAAAACGTCAACAAACGCACAACTTTCCCAGCTGACCCTACAACAAACGCACAACTTTCCCAGCTGACCCTACAACAAACACACAACCTCTAAAAATAGTATTCGTTCACGTGACCCGCGAGTATCGTTTTCGTTTGATGCGTGACACTCGCTCGCATGTCAGCACGTAACGTTACAACTCATTCACCTAGATGTCCCTACTGTTACCGTTTTCTTGGCCGTACACTTGCGTAATTGTTCTGACGTCATTTGACACTGTGTGACGTCATAATGTCTGGTTGTCTTTGAGGAATTTGTGAAGACGTAGTAGAGCTTTTAGCCAGTCCACTGAAATTGTTAATTATTTTAGTCGTCACGCACTTCCTTTTAAGACTATTAAATACATTCTATTTGATGTCATTCTTGTCACATTTTTGATAGTATGTGAGTATATACAGGGTCAAATAAAATTATTGAGCAAAACTC
Organism: Agrochola circellaris; assembly: GCA_914767755.1. Lineage (NCBI taxonomy): Eukaryota > Metazoa > Arthropoda > Insecta > Lepidoptera > Noctuidae > Agrochola > Agrochola circellaris. The sequence goes on from OU611861.1 coordinate 2,592,700, forward strand.
CGCAGACGTAATGGGTATCGGTATATAAAAAAGATTTAAAAAAAAGAAATTTCTTTTTAGGGAGTCAACAACCACTTAGTGTTTTACTTGAAGTATGAGTTGAGAAAATCTGTTTCCTCTTGTTTTATCATTATCACGGCTGTGGAGTTTCCACAAAAAAGCTGATGTTCAAGGGTAAGGTAGCTCGCGAAATTCAAATTTTCTTAAATTTTTTGCAATTCGTAGGTCAGTGTCAGGTTGTATCTTGATTAAAATATTACTAGCGGCCGTATCAAATATTTATTTATAGAATTATAATCATAAAAATCATCAATATAACTCTCTAAGTTCATATAATCATAAGTTCGCATGATCCATATTTTAGTTCACTAGTTAGCCATATTTCTTATTTCCATTTTGCCAAATTAATCAAAACAATAAAATACACTCGAGAGCAATGAATCCGGGTCACGTAAAGAATGTTAAAAATCTCGGAAACTAAAAATGATAGGTTAATGCAATAAATTGTATTTAATAGACAATGTAATACTCCTTAAATGAAAGTAAAAAAAATATGAGTCACCATACATTTTATTAACACAAAATTACATAAAGAAAAAAACTGCTGATCTCTCCTTAAAACAAAAATAGGAAACATGAAATTTTTGAACTTTATTACGATTTTCTTGAATTTTAATACTTCGTATTGCCTCCTCGTGCTTCCATTACTGCGTTTACGCGGTTTGGCATGCTGTACACCAAGTTCCTTATACGATTTTGGGGAATATTCTCCCATTCCTCTGTGAGAGCAATTTTGAGCTCACGAAGCGTGATTGGGGGAGGGTTTCGATGTTTTACGCATCTGCCTAGCTCGTCCCAAGCATGCTCGATCGGGTTGATATCCGGGCTGCGCGCTGGCCACTCCATACGAGTAATGTTCATCTCTTGAAGGTAGTCATTCACAATCCTACCTGTATGAGGTCGGGCATTGTCATGCATAAATATAGCATCCTCACCTAAATTGACCATAAATGGACCAACGTGATCATTGAGGATTTCTTCCACATATCTTACGCTAGTTAAAGAGCCGTTTTCTATGATCACCAGCTCTGTGCGACTTTCAGAAGAAATTCCGGCCCACACAAGTACAGACCCACCACCGTAGGCTACTTTTTCTTCGATGCATGCTTGCTTGAATCTTTCCCCTGGTCTTCGATACACTCTGTGTCTTCCATCGTGCTTGTAGAGCATAAATTTTGATTCGTCGGAGAACATAACTTTTGACCAATCTTCAATACTCCAATTTACGTGGCTCTGGGCATATCTTAGTCTTGAAATACGATGCCCACGCTCCAGTTTAGGGCCGTTTGCAGGTCTAAGGGGTTTTAAGTTAGATTCAGCAAGCCGACGTCTTACTGTCCATGCACTTGGGTTACTTCCTCCGAGGTGTCGAAACTGATTTGTGAGTTCAGTTCCTGTGAGAAAGCGATTTCGAAGCATGGTGTTCACCAAGTATCGGTCTTCTCGTGCTGTGGTACACCTGGTTCTGCCCGTTCCTGGTCTGCGTAGGTTAGAACCAGTTTCTTCGTAACGTCGGAGAACTCTTTGTACTGTTGACAGCGACACACCGACAGTCCTGGCTGTATCGCGCTGACTCCGGCCGGTTTCCAGCATTGTAAGTATTCTGGTGCATTCTTCAGGCGTAAGCGACATAATTTCAGCTTGAATAATGAATATAGAGCACTATCAACATGGTTTATGTACCCACATAAATGACAGATTACAAACAAAAGCAAAACCAAATGCTGTAATTTCGTAGTTCCATCTTCGAAAGTGGCCCTTTTTCAAATTTGATTTTTTTATGATATAACTTTACAATAACTAAGAAGTTTTAATACCTTCATTTAAGGAGTATTACATTGTCTATTAAATACAATTTATTGCATTAACCTAGCATTTTTAGTTTCCGAGATTTTTAGGATTCTTTAAGTGACCCGGATTCATTGCTCTCGAGTGTATTTGCCAGCTGTTTGCGACGTTGCCCACTTTCTGTCGTAACCCTCATAACGACTGTCAAAGATCTACAAATGACAGCCGGGACCAACGGCTTAACGTGCTTTCCGGCGCGGAGAGGTCTCGATGTGTAATGGACGGTCACCCATCCACGAACCGACCGCGGCAAGCGTTGCTTAATCCTTCGATCGACCCGTGCGGCTGTTATCATTTAGTCACGAACCCCTCACTCAGTTTCAATCAAAATTCAAACACAACAATTTATTCAATACAATTGATGTCCAGATATACACTAGATAATTTATTATAATATGACCAAAGCGTTCCACATACCTAATAATCAGATACTTATTTACATTAATCTAATTTTAATGGCACCTACCTAATTTAATTTAATACTTTCAAATTCGGATACCCATAATCTTATTTGGTATGCATCAAGCGGACACTAAAATCCTCCTTTGGCTCTCAAATATATCCAACTATAAGTAGTTATTGGAATATTAGTCTGTATGTTAATTATTATAAGTATTTTTAGGGTGAATGATCAGATTCATATAATTTATCAGGGACCGCGGAAGTGGAGCGCAGAGGGGGCCAAATGCCCCCCTAAAATCAAACTTGGGGGCCGCGCCCCCTCCAATTTTGCTACTTAGTAAAGAAGGTTTCTCTGTGCTATCTTTCACAGAGCTTTGTTTTTTCTTAAATTAAAAAGGCCATGTGAAAAAGAGTTGCTTTTTGTTTTGACGGAATTTAAAGTATATTATTTACATTATATCGTATCGGATGACCAAAGAAATTTGCTCCCCCGTGATGGAGTACTTCTGCGGTCCCTTTAATTCACCTCAAGATTTTGGTTTTTAGGTTATAAACGGTTTTGGTGAATCACTACTGGAACTGTTCTAACTTTTTTGAAGGTAAAAAAGTCTATTCCGTCTTGGAGGCTTTCATAATGTCCTATAATTAACAAAAGTATACAAAACAAACTTTATTTGATATATTATTATGTGATTAGTAACTGTTGACAAGCAGCTGAAAACAGAATTCACCATTTGTCATTCATTAAATTTTGACAGCTGTCAAATTTTTGAAAAACGTACCTTTCCAAGCGCAGCCGCGCTAAAGCATAGTTTAGGACAGAAATAATAATAAAAAATAATAGATTGTTACGTCACATCCATGTTTACAAATGTGGAGTGTTGTAGACTATAATTATAAATATATTAGAAAGGTCGATGGACGGGTTAAGGCCGAATGTGGCTTTGTTTTAAGAACGACCACTTTTTTTGTCCGCAAAGTGTAAGTTTAAAGTTCGAGGTAGCTTTTGTAGTGTTAAGATTTTTGAATTGTTTAAATGTCTTGACAGAAGCTTAGGACCAAGTTGTTGATGAAGTTGGATACTTTGCCAATAGGGATGTAGACTGGGAAAAAAAAAAAACCATTTAGTCCGTCACTCAGATAATAAAAAAATATTAGACATGTATTTTTTGCTTTATCATATTAATAAAAAAATAGTTTAGATAAAACACATTAAAGTTGGGGAGTGGGGGCTCGCTCCGTCACAAGTTAGTATAAAATCTACCGGGGAGTGACATCATGGTACATTTTAATGTATTGCCTACGTATTGCCGTAATCTTTCGATTACGTAAAAAAATAAAAAATACGTGTCCAATATTTTTTAATAATCTACCAGACGGACTAAAAATTTATTTATTTATGAGTGTAACATAACATAACATCACGCCTGTTTCCACAAAAGGTTGCGCAGAGCTGTACTTAATTATAGTACACCCACATTACGCCAGTTACGTTTAAGTCCCATATAATAGGTGGCGAGCGTATTGCCATCAACCGGGCATCGGACTGCTACTGAGAAATTGCTAATGACCAAACCCAATAACACTTTGCCCGACTTGGAAATCGAACCCAGGACCCTACGCTGAAATCGCGAAAAAAATATCTGCTGTTCCCTACATTTATGTTCGTATATCTCGTCGAAATGTAGGGAACAGCAGATTTTTTTTTCGCGATGCAGCGTCGGGCCCATAGTGAAAGTTATTCATAATGATGAGTACAATGACCCCTTAAGAGGTCTAGGGTAAACAAAAACTAAGGTTGTATAGCAGGTAGTGAAATAAAAAGAAAGACTCGTGTATAAAGGCTTCCGCTGACTGGCACGACGCGACGGTGCGACGTGATTCTGCAAGAACAATTTAGATAAAGTTTTCATAAAAATTGTTATATTAGAGGCGCGTCGCGCTGTCGCATCGCGTCTGTCTGCGAGAGCCTTAATGCTCAGAAAAGCATTAGTGAGAAAAATTATGTAATCGAGAATAATCACTTTGTTTATCAGTCAAGTAAAATCGATTATCTCTTCTGTTCTTATCTACATTGTTTGCGTTGAGTACTACAATGAATTGTTGTATGATTAAAAATAAATCATACTCGTACCCTGACCACAGATTACTACAGATGGACATTCCGCAAAATCATTTGAATAAAAAGCGACTTTTACTACGACACAATAAAGTGCGATTCAGGTCGCACACCGCTAATCACCTACAGACCTATTCACCTAGAAGTTGCTTCTCTTTCTATCGCGTAGCCCTTAGATCTTCTGACTACGTTACACTCACTGAATTGGCCCAGCAAGACGGGCCCGCCGCGTACTTGAAATGAAATGAAATTGTTTATCCTCTAATAATTCTGTAAGGATATCGGAATCACTTTTACACGTCATATAAACAAATATTAAAAATAAGCTAGATGAGGTCGGTGTTTCCTATCTGACTACACTGAGAAGAAACGCCGAAACAAACTCAGAGGTCGTAGTCTCTTTTAAAGTCCAGACATAATGTTGGTCAAGTCATATGAAGACCATGTAAATTAGTGTCTGAAATGGTCTTGTAAGGAAAGAACAACACAGATTTGAGTGGACCTGTCCAGTCAGTGCAAGTATTTGTCAGTAATCGTGGAGCTCAATTCGTAATTGAAGGAGCTCAACTCAACGAAAAATACCATAGAAAGGATATTTGGTTAGGCCGCATCAACTACTCAAACTGCCAGACCATCATTAAAACTAACTGAGAAAGAAAAAATAAATGAAAGAGAAAAAATAAAAATAAAATATCCGCATAGTCCTCACATTCACAATAATTAAGATAATATAATACTTTACAAAGTAATATAATTTTTAACAATGTCAATGTATATATAAAACTGATTTATTGTGATGAAAAACTAAAATAATTAAACTTTTATGATTTTCACAAGGCTTAGCAGAGAGAGCAGCTCAATTCCAAGCTTTTTTATCGTCTAAATAATCTGAAATTTTATAGTACCCTTTTTTACAAAGTTTGGTTTTAATACAGCTTTTAAATCGTTTAATGGGTAAGTTTCTTGTAGCTTCATACCTAAACTAGGGAGTGTCCCATCTGTATTCATCTTTGCCCTGACTAATCAATAGGTAGTTAGCTATATACTAACATAAATACTATAATAATGACAATAAGAAATAATTGACATCAATTATCATCTATAAAATACGTCAATGAAAAATCTTACTTTTGCCTCTAGTGATAATTTTTCTTAACAATCAATAATATGAATACGTGTAAAAAAGAATTTTTCGCACAGCAAACGGACATATTTATAATTGAATAATCGACAAAAGATTTAGGACGAATAAACAGTAATACTCATCTTTGAAATGCAACAAACGAAAATCAACTTTAATTTCTTAGTATTAAATCTTAAATTGCTAAATTGAAATCTGCGTATACGACTTTTTGTATTAAAAAAAACTTTGCAGGCAAAGAGTCGTAAGTGCGTGCGGATCTGTATTTGAATTTCAGTCTTCAGCTTAAGATGATAGGGTCAGATTTTGTTTAGCAGTAGGTTGTATGTTAAAGTCGGATGAGCATGTATGCCAAGTAAAATTAAGTATGCCAATACCATAGTTCGCGCATGATTGCGTACAGCCTTCGTCGGAATGAGCGTTTTCCTACGATTTTTCTCGTAATACCTGAGGTATGTTTTTCTATTTCTGTCAAGGCCAGGATGGGAAGTTTAGCTGGTAGGCGCGACAAGGCTATACAAATTATTGACATTCAGGAATGTGTAAAGGATTTCGTTTGTAACCTCATTGTTTCCACGTGCAAATATCGTTGTATGTGTATCTGCTGTGTAGACGCTCCGTGGCGCTATTGACGCTCCTGATCTGCTTGATGTGCTGGCGCGCTTCTTTGTCCCAGACAATTACTGCCGGGGCAGAACCCACAGGCTGTTTGCCGTGCCTCCATGTCGTACTGTTGCACGTGCTAAGTCGCCAATTCCTCGCACCCTGGCCGCGCTAAATGATCTCTTGGATTCCAACCCAACAGGCGACCTGTTTGCGGATGGATGGACGAAGATTTTATTGGTATGTCAGAAGCACTTACGTATGTGAGAGAAATTTATGAAAATGTTGATAACCTTACTTAAAAAAAAAAAAACATGTTTTTATTTTGTATATTTTAATGTGTGTTATTATTTTCTCCTTAATTTTTTTAATTTTAGTCACTGTAATTGGCTGTAGCACAACCGTTGTAGCTAAATAAATCAATAAATCTGTGTTCAATTAACTCAGACTATCGTAGTCCACTGCTGGACAAAGGCTTCTCCCAAGCTACGCCGCAACACCCTGTCTTCCGCCTTTCGCATCCAGTAAGTACGTCATCTGCCTTCCGTATCTGTGTTGTGTTCCCATATCTCTGATATCCTGTGCAATTTCAGCATAGGAAAACCCACTCCACCATCCTAACTAATATTATAAATGCTAAAGTGAGTTTGTTTGTTACGCGTTCACGCTAAAACGGCTGAACGGATTTGGATGAGAGACATAGGATACTTTTTATTCCGATATTTCCACGGTATCGAGACTTATGCAGGTGAAACCGAGGCTGCACCGCCTACTTATTTATTGATTCATTTTTGTAAAATGTACACTCAGTTACAGGCTAGGCTAAAACTTATGAGTACATGACCCTACTAGGGCGCAGCAAGTATTAGGTACTACATTTAACTTAAATCTAGGTTAAATATTTGGAAGTTAACATAATACCTACTACTCGTAGATATCAATATCACAACATTCATTATTATTACTAATATATAATCTCTTTGTAACAAATTTAATTTAATTTATATTAATTAATAAAGTAATTTGAAATATATAGTAATATTAATAAAATCATTTTATACGTAGATATATAACAATTGTGCTTTATTTTAGCTTCCTAACTACCATAAACTCATTAATACTATACAATTTTTTTTTTTAAGTAATGACTTACGTCTAAATTTAAATATGCACAGCGGTTTTGTGGATCTTATATGTTCAGGTAACTACTAGTTACTTATATTAATCGCAAAAGTAACTGAGGAGTTAAAACGTCGAGATAATAATGCTATGGCATTGGTTCTCTTGATCGTTAAAAGGGTGAAGAATTACTGATTGATTGATAAAGAAACTGCATTCATTGAGTAGTGTAAAAAAGTAATTCTCATTGTTATGCTAGGAAGAGGTGTTTAAAGCATGTTACCCATGCTTTTCACAGCAGTCTTTTGTTACCTTTTTGTCTAATATTATTTCCATAGAAATAGTGTTCCCATTGGAACAAATCAAACTCAACTCAAACTAAAAGCATCTATTTCAATTAAACCATTTATATACACTTTTGAATTGTCAAGGAATAGGTCAGTCAGAAATATGAAGCTAGTTGCCCATTCCAAAGCGTAGTAGGTACCATCAAAGAAATTCATATCTAACCAGTTTCAAAACAAAATCCCGTGAACGAGATGACCACATCTGTTGCCAGCCCGGTTCTATAGCCGCCGAACACTGCAAGCAAGAATAGTCTTTACGGTGGTTAGATATGAACTTCTTCGATGGTACCATCGCGGTCACGCATATCGAACCACTTTGAAAACAAAATCCCGTGCACAGGACCCTTTTTTTTCGAAGGTATGCGTAACTATAGCGGCCGAGCGTTGCAAGCAGGAATAGTCCTTACGTGTTCAGATTTGCGTGTCCGCAATAGTACCTATGGAGAAGAACGGGCGAGAAACTCCATGGACACTCTCCATCTGAATTTTTTTAAGGTGGTATTGGTAAAACCCCAATATTACCTTGTCCGGTGGCTCGAACCCAGTTAGAACAACGAGAAAAACCTCGAAAGAACACGACGAAAAGAAAACCGATACATTTTAAGGGGACTACAGGACCTAAACGTGCCTAAACGCAAGTTTTATAATGCCTAAAAGAATATGATCCACTGCAGTAAACAAAATCAGAAAAATATATGATATTCTTCAGGATATATGCTAGTATGATAGTGTGTTGAAAACATAATACAACTAATTTGATACGATAGAAAAAAATCATGAAGATACCTCTAAAAATTTCTTTTAACGATTAAAAATCATATTAATTTACATGCAATCATTCTGATTTTTTATCAGATTATTCTACAAGCTAAATATTAGCATAATAGTGTTTTAAATTTTCCAGTCCAATCAATAGATTTTTTGTAAATCGCTAACTGCTTCATATTTTGCAATAAATTACCAGCGACGTGTCATCGCGCTTCTCTTTCATTTCTATGCAGTCCGACAGTGACCGCGCTTTAGCTGTTGTAAGCCTCTTAATAAAAATTATATCACCATGACAAATCCACATACGTTCCCCGTAATAAGTTGACATAACAGACCACCATGATTGTCGCAAATCATCGCAATTTGCTGGACAATTGAAGTGCTCTACCATTCCAGGCTAACTACGTAAACAGATTTGTTATTACTGACATTTGATGCTAATAGATAACTGACAATTCGCTTTGACTTTGATGGGAAATTGTTAAGTGGTTAACGGGAATTTTTATATCGAAATGGACTTGAGGACTTAAGAGCGGTTATTCTGAAAGTGGGCAACGTCGCAAATAGATAACAAATATTTCGGTAATTTGATTAATTTTTTTTTTTTTTTTTTTTTATATGGTGTGAATAAATGTCTGTTAACTTCTATGTATGATGATGTAAACTTACGAATGTGTATTTTTTTCTAATCCTTGGAAAATTTGCCACAAGTTTTCCGTAGACTGACGATAACCATAGATCATGCAGCATAAAAACAACATACTGTTCAATAAACCAAAACGCTACACACCAACAAAACATACCATCCAATATTTAAACATCCCCAATTTAACAAGTGCACTTCCAATTTATCTAACCCTGCAAATACTCGCACAATACGGCACACGTCCTCCACAGGGGGTCCATTGTACCATTCCCGTCAGGTAAAGATGTCAGGACCCCACAACATTAACTCCTGTCAAAATACAAAGCGCGGTCTCTTTGTCCCCGGATATGATACGAGGGTTGGATGAAAAGGAACCGATCGTATTTGAGGGTTGGGCGTGAAAATAGGATTATTGCTGGTTATTTATATACATATAATAGGGTAATGGATATTGTATTGGAAGGATTATTTTGCTATTACTTTTTGTAAAAAATAAAACTGTTTTTAGGGCGTTTCCTGTGAATAAGATTATTATTGGAAAATGAACTCGTTATAATAATTTAGAAAAATAAAAACAGGCCACCAACGAATTTATTAAGGAATGCAATCGTCTTTTTCTTGAAACCTTTAGAATGGAAAAGTAAGTAAAAATCTGTGTAGTATTTAATGTTACAAAACAAAACCCAGGTAAATTACGCGAAACTTAAAATAACAATAGTGCAAATAGTACCAAAATTTGTCTATTCGTTTTCGAGATATCACGTAGCCGTCTACAAAGAGACAAACAGTTTCTTCTATACATATTATAAATTAAAGTCGCTGTTCGTGTTTGTCTGTATGTTCGCGTTGTTCTTCTAAACCACGCAACAGATTTTGATGAGGTTTTCGCCATCGTTTAGAGAATTTATTCCGGAGAATACGTTACTATTAAAGTTACGTAAAACTGAAATATCTCGATGTTTTGTCGAGTCGTAAAAACCGTTTACATAAAGTGATACCAACGTACTAATAATCTTATCCCCGGAACATAATCTACCACATCGATGGGTTAATAATATCGCTAACATTTCACTCCATGTAAAATAATAACATCTAAGAAGTTATTGGCTAGTAAAACTGAGTTTAGCTTACCGTTTCACCCACACGGTGAATAGAACTTTATGAACGATAAAAGTAGTAACTAAGAATACACTGGCCCGTTATTTTTAATAACCAAGTAATTATATCTGTTATTCTAACTGATATTATAAACGCGAAAGTGAGTTTGTTTGTTTGTGACGAAAATATTCCAATCTTAATAATGTAAATCTGTTCTTTTTGTAAAACTATCTTGTTATGGAAGAGCGGAGTCTCCTAATACAGGCATTTTTTGCTTAAAAGGACGCTCCAATCATCAACTTGTTGTCTTGATTTGGTTAAGAAATAAACATTTTTTTTATTTTTTTATCGAAAAATCTGCCAGCTGGTCTCGACTATCATTAATAGATCTTTGACAGTCGTTACGGGTAGTCAGAAGCTCGAAAGTCTGACAACCAGTCTTACCAAGGTGTACCGTGTTACCCAGTAACTGGGTTGTAGAGGTCAGATTGGCAGTCGCTCCATGTAAAATACCGGTACTCAGCTGCATCCGGTTAAACTGGAAGCCAACCCCAACATAGTCGGGAAAAGGCTACGTAGATTCTGGAATTTAGACTACAGATTAACCTAAATATATTTCATTAATTCTTTCTGCAGAGGATTTCGAAGAAAACATATCTCTTAAAAAACCCAAATCAAAAACTTAGATTTAATAAAGAAAGGTTTTTTGTTATCCAAACGACTTACATTCGAAACGAGTTTGAAAAAATGGTGTAGATTCTCAAGCTGTGCACTCGAGGGGCTAACAGTGCCTATTAAAACTATATTAAGTGCGCTCCAGGCTTACGATTCCTAATGGCGCGTCATCAAACATTGTCCAAATCACGACCATCTCAAATATATCTATTACTAGTGTTTTTGTGAAGGTTTCTTGTTGTGGTGGAGAATTTGGAGTGAATTAGGATGATTTTTGTCAGAAGTCTACTGGAACTTAGTGTTAGAAAATTCAATATCCTACTAGGGGATCCGATCTAGGCACGACCTTCGACGTTCCTTTTTCTGTCTTTTTTTCCCTTTTCAGCCTGTTTAATGGGTGAAACGCATTTAAAATCAAAATATTTAGTATGTTAGAAAATATATCGCGAGTGGGTTGACTAAAAAAATCCTGGCCAGGCTGTGATTAATTAAAAATTCAAGACTGAGATTACCATCTCACATTCTTGGAGTTATCATTGTAGTCAGTACATATGCTGCTACCCAACTCCTTAACAACAATCCAAATAATCCACGCCAGGAATCACCCATCTTGGTGACTCTAATCACCACCCAAGTACAAACAAAATTTAAAACCCAATTGAAAGTAAACTCAAGCCTATTAACCACAGCTATCATTTAACAGGTAAGCCAAATAACCCCCGCAGCGTCATTGTGATCGCACAATACGGTCTGTGTGACCACACGAGCGGAACTAATACCCCTTAAGTGCCGGCGTTCGGAGGGTTAAACTGGTAATCGTACGATTTTGGTTTTCGCTAATGGATATGGGAATGGTAGCGTAGTCAGGACCTGGTGAGTTGGGTAGGTATGTTGTGTGTATGGAAAAGAACTAGTTGGGGTAAATATGCATCACATCCACGCAAAACGGCCATCGCTCAGCATAATGCTGCGACCCTATGCGAGACAGAGCCATAGCGCTGGTTTTCAGCGACAGCTTGCGTTAACGTGATGACTTCAACCGGTGCAGCATATAATGAAAAATAACAGTAACAAAATCTATTCTTTCTATTTTATTTTTATATGGTAATATTATAAAGATATGGTAAAATTTGTTTGTAAGTATGTCTGTTTGTTTGTTAGTTTGTATGAAGGGGGTAATCTCCGGAATTACCAGTCGGATTTGAAAAATTCTTTTTGCTTTAGATAGCACAATTGTTGAGGAAGGTTATACGTTGTGTAACATCACGCTAAGACTTAAAGGAGCTGAGCAAAAAGAAAAAAAGTCAGAAAGAACGCGAAAACGAAGTAATAGCTCGGGCGGGCGATGGGATGCGATGCGATGGGTCGGAGACCGAAATTTCACGCGGATGAAGTCGCGGACAAAAGCTAGTAAGAAATTTTAAAAAGGCGGCTTCTGGTTTCTAAGGAATGATGAGTTTAGAGTCTGCTGTACGTAAGTCATCCTCATCGGTCTGTGGCGGCCAATTAGCTTGATCCTCATCCAGCAGCTAACAGCTACTCTCTGAAGGTTGTGTTACGGCTTTTGTTTGTTCTACTTGAACAATATGCTTTTCTCAAATATTATAGTTATTAATGTTATTATGGTCGCCTTAGAGTGAAAAGCTCGGGCTTTGACTTTTTATTTTATTACATTTTTGAAAAAAAAAAAACTCGCAACACGCAGTTTTGTGGCAGCATCTATATCGCCACATGCGACCTACGTATCATACTGACGTCACGCAAAATCCTGCATCGCGTAAGCAGATTTTACCGCGCGATCAGCATATAATATAACTTCCCAGTAATTGCCCACCAGTTTTTCGCATATAAGAGGTTTTCACTCTAAGACGATGTTATGCTACTGTTGAACATTGCCGTGTCTTGGAAAGCACGTTAAGCCCAACAGCTTAACGTGCTGGTCCCAGCTGTCATTCGTGGATCTTTGACAGTCGTTACGGGTCATTAGACGCCTGAAAGTCTGGCAACCAGTCTTACCAAGGGTGTATCGTATTACCCAGTTAATGGGTTGTGGAGGTCAAATAGGCAGTCGCTTCATGTAAAATACTGGTCTCAGCTGCATCCGGTTAGACTGGAAGCCGACCCTAACATAGTTGGGAAAAGGCTAGGCAGAGATGCTGCTGTTGAACTTTATTACCAAAATGGTAATTTTAAAAATGGATATCAAAAGAAGCATTGGGAGCTAGAGTCCCTCCCGCCCGAGTCACTAGACTAGACTAGACTTATTAAGACGCAGATAAATGCCAGTGACCTTGAGTGGTTAGCTTGCGTGTTCTGTACTGAGCTCACGCAACGCATCGTACGTCCAGCCAGTAATAGGACTCGCCCATCCAGGAGCGCTGTCGCAAATTAGACGCATTATTAATTGATTATACTTAAAACAAAGGGCATTTTAATAAAACACCTATACTTAAAGGTCAATAATTAAATTATCTTTAAAATGGTGCAGGTTTCAGGAAAATACGCTTGATAAATTTTGCGTGATTCTCAGGTTTTTAACCGCGTTAGAGATAACTTTACAAATTAATTTCACTATGTAACATAAACATATTTATTTATTTATTTATTTGGACCTCCAACATATAAAATATTCATATTATTATATTAAGGTACACAAAAAATGCTTTTATTTAACATATATTTTTTCCAAATCATTAACACTACTTGTTTAGACGTGATCATCAGTATAAAATCATTAAATGTCGGCTATCGTTGCCTTAAGTTATTGCGTTAAAAAATGCGTGAAGTAGCATCAACATAAACACAATATAACTAAAAGGTTATAATAATTCAACAATTTGATTAATTGATGAAAAGAAAAAAGTAAATTCAACGGTATTTAGCTCTACACCGCAAATAATACGCCATTACTCACGAATTTTATACGAAAAGGTGTCTTTAACAGGTTTTCACTAGATTAATTCGATAAACGTACTCATTAAAGAACGCATTACTACTTGATATATTAGATTTGAGAACGAACAAAGCGAGAAATAAATAATTCAAAAAGTAAAAAAAACAATAAAAAAGTCGCAAAAAAGTAAAACAATTTTTTCTTAATTACCTAGTGTATTTTTTTCTATACAGCATGTAGCAGAAAGGTCTGATCATATTATGTTATTGCAAAAAAAAATCAACTGACGTCTCATACAAAACTTCAATACCCACTCGTTTGCCTTATCGTTTTACGAACAATATCGTATAAAACCGATGTTTGGTTATTCTGAATTCAAAAATCTTAATTTCAGAAATATTCCTCATCACGACCCAAATGTATGGGACGGTTGATTTTTTTTTCGCGATTATCTTACTATGTTGGTCCCATGGAGAAAGGTGGTCAGTTTGATGGTACCACCACTCTTAAATTTGACCACAACTTTCTGATACAGGCTGTTTATTATTTTGCCTATAAATAATTTTATATAATTTTATATAATATAATATATAATAATAAATATAATAAATGCGAAAGTGTTTTTTTTTTTGTTACGTTTTCATGATAATACGGCTGAACGGATTTGGACGAAATTTGGCACATGGATAGACCATGACCTGGGTTTTTTTATGCCGATATTTCCACGGGATCGAGACTTATGCAGGTAAAACCGCGGGCGCAGCTAATAATTTTATAAAAAGAGAAAAGAATAATAAAAAATGTGCCTTTGACAAAACTTTGTTTTTTATCGCAACTACAAATAATTTACACTAATACTTTATTCGTAGTAAAGTGGCAAAAACTGAGTTCTAATTAATATTATCTTTTTATGAGGACATGTCCTAATAAGGTGGTAGGTAAACAAGTTCGTAACAATAAAACCCTTGGACTATTATTGAGTATCAGACACGGAAAGTTGTTATGAACAAATTAATTATTAATGGGGGCACGACTACTGCATAACAATGACTAATATTTTAAAAATAGGAAATATATAGCCTTTCATGTTAATAGGAAAAATATAGCCGACTATGTTGTAGCTGAATACCAGTATTTTACATGGAGCAACTGCCTATCTGACCTCCACAGCCCAGTCACTGGGTAACACGATAGCCCTTGGTAAGACTGGTTGTCAGACTTTTGGCTTCTGAATACCCGGAACGATTGTAAAAGATCTACGAATGACCAGTGGCTTTACGAGTTCCGAGGCACGGAGGGGTCTCGATATCTTATGGATGGTCACCCATCCACGAACCGACCGCGGCTAGCGTAGCTTAACCTTAGATAGACTCGTGCAGCTGCTATTATTTAGCTACGATTTTGGTCCAATTAACATTTGTTTTATCTCCTGACCGTTTATTGTACTGTCTATTACACCTATGTTTAATTTATGACATTTAGACTCATTTGACATGACTAATAGTGCTGTCACCCTTATCTTTTGATATACTCTAGTGTTGTTCCACTTATCTTTTCACACACTTTAGTTTTGTTAAACTTAACTTACTTTTGAGTATAATTTAGTATTGTTATACTTATCTTTTAAGTTATATTAGTGCTGTATAATATAGTTATCGAAAAGAAAGAAGTGGAGTACTGTATGCATAATTTAAATGGCTCGATGAATGGACGCAATCGAACATATTTATTACAGTTTAAATTACGATTGTTTTCGATTATTGAGTGCATTTTGTTCTCCTTTTGTCCTTCACAATGAAATACCTAGAATACGATATTGCAGATATAAAAATTCATGAAGTTTTGCAGTACAGTTAGTTTCCATTGTGTGATAATTATTTTAATTTTATAGTTATCCAGACTCCATCATTAAATACTTTACCGTCTTCGATAGTTTTGTTAAAGGTACCTACTTAATGTGGCCAGATTGCCAGATACTTTTTGGAAATTCGGAAAAATTAATTCAAAATATTTTATTTCACATAAACCTACGAGTACAAGGGCACTTATGAAACGTCAGAAGCTAGGTGCACGGTTCCAATTGGTCGTTTCCTATGGAGAAGAGTCGGCAAGAAACTCCACGGTTACTCATTTAAAAATAAATGGTTTTTACAATGTTTCCAAATTACAGTGTTAACACACACACAACAGTGTTATTTGTGCAGACCAGCGCGACACCGGTTATTGTTATACCGTCAAGTTTTCTTAGAAATTGTATTGTTCGAGTCGCGTAGCGGCGTCGCGTCGCGCTGGTCTGCACGAAGCTTTAAAAGGTATGATAGGACAGTGTAGGCCCATCAACAAGTACCAGGTACTTAGCAAAATATAAAATGGTCCACAGATCTACAGTCTGTTATGTCTACAACGTTCTCACATTCACAAAATTTAAAAGAAAATAATCTATATAAAAGATAAATAAAATAATAAAAATAAAAACCTATTTAAACCAAATGACAATGGTTGCCACTACAGCTGTAAAATTACTTATTATTAATACATTTTATCCACAAAATAATGCTTTACCTTTTCCGGAACAAACAAACAAATAACAACCATAAGAAACCCTACATCAATACCGACATTTAAAATCCTATAGCTTAATTAATCCTCAATTTCGCGCGAAGACGAAATACTAAAAACAAAAGAAAAACAACATGGCGGCCACAAAACGAAGACATACCGTAACGCTCGATTTGCGATACAGGCAAAAAAAGCTCGAGACAGACCGGCTCGAGCCGTGCCGGGGCAAAACAGTAGTCGGACAGTGCAACTCGATATGTAGATATATTGGAGAGATTGCACACTACACGCCCGCGGTAAAATTGGATTTTAAAATTAAACGTTTGGGTCGTTGAGTTTAGATGAGTGGTAAATGAAAGGTGTGAACTGTTTAATTATGTTTTTCGCAGGTTCTTCTTATAATTTCTTTTTTAACGACACAGCTGGCAAAACATTTTATTCAAAGGCACAATCTGCTTAATTTTTTATCTTGGTGTTCTCTTCTATGAAGTTTTACTCGTTTCTAGAAAACCAATGGCTGCTGTAGTCCGTGTTATATTTAAAGATTTTTGTAAGGCACATAAATTTTTGGTTACACACAGCAAAACAGCAGCACACTAGGTTAAGTTTGGTATTGGTGGCACATAGAACCAAGTCACCAGATTCTTCATGATTTATTTACTTCCTAAAGGGTTAGGCAGGGGTGTACCTATAGTACACCCACATTTGGCCAGTTATGTTTAAGTCCCATGTGATACCCGGCGAGCCTATTGCCGTCAACCGGGCACAAATCCAGATTCGGGGCTGCTACTGAGAAATTCCAAATGGAAAAACCCAATCATACTTTGTCCGATCCGGGGATCAAACCCATGACCTCATGCTCACCAGTAACGCTTGCACCCACTAGACTTAACGAGGCAGTCCTGATTTATTAAATAACAAAATATATCCAAAAATACAGTTATTTTTACTATATTTAAATTTGCCTACATCGCTGCGATTCGCAAAGCATTCTGAACGGTCCCTTACGATAAAAATGTTGGCATTCTAAGAATATATTTTGCTCGAGTGCACATTTCGCTCTAAATCATAATAAAATGCTGCACTTTTTCGATAGAATCGATACTGAAATAATATTATAATGTTAATGGTCTATTTTATTTTGCTTCATTAACTTAGACTTGGTCTCGCTGCAGGGTTGATATTATTTCACACAATACGAGTACATAATCAATCCCCCTAGCCTTTTCCCAACTATGTTGGGGTCGGCTTCCAGTCTAACCGGATGCAAGTGAATACCAGTATTTTACGTGGAGTGACTGCCTATCTGATCTCCACAACCCAGTTACTGGCTAATACTATAGCGCTTGGTAAGACTGGCTGTCAGACTATCGCATTTCTGACGACCCGTAACGGCTGTCAAATATTCACGAATGAAAGCCGGGACCAACTGCTTAACGTGCTATCCGAGGCACTACCCATTTCGTATGTGTACGTACCTATAAAAAAATCCCATGCATCTATACAAAATTGTGTGTTATTTGACCTAACCCTGCGAGCGCGATCGTGGAAATGCGGTCACTATAATAGCTTAGTTCGGATCGATTACACCCCAGAAAAGAAAATTTTCACAGGGCGGATTAGACCGTTTAACTTAAGCACTTAACTTCTGAAATTCATTTGGGATTTCTGAGAAATATTTTTAGAAATGGTAACTTTAGTTTTGATTTTTATATTTCTGAAAGATTTTCCAAAATCGATACAATGTTTTTGGTGTTTTTCTCTGAAACGACATTCGAAGGCATACAACATCTACAGCGCAGACTCGTACAATTTCGGGGCGTTTCGTTACCATAGCAACGGTGTCATCTGAATTAACCCTGTGCCCGCGGAGGTGTGGTCTCTAATACGATTGTGTCACTAATCCTATTTGAACACACAATTATTTGTAAAAGGCGTCACATTTTACACCTTTCCCTATGTTTTTTTTTTTTTTTCTAGTACTGTTTGACCTATGACGTGACAACCACGCCCTGTTTGCAATAGAAGATCAGCAAATCGTGGTCATATGGAAGGGTATGTAAAAATCTGTGTATGGTAAAATGGTCGTTAATATTTTGGGATAAGAGCCAATGTTACTTGTAGATTGATCATCAGGTACTAAATATAGGTATTGATATAGGCAGATAAGTCGTAGGTATCACTACTGCAGCTTAAAGATGGCTGAAACAACTTTTACTCGCTGTCCAATCGGTATAAACTGCAATAATATGTTGTAAGTAAGCTTCTGACCTTCCCAATCTTGAGAGAAACCGGAGTTTTAACACATATTTATGTGGGTAATCATTCCCTGCATCAATTTTCGCGATTACTTTCCCTGTAAAGGTATGGAGGGTCGATTGGTCGAAGGAAACTCTTAAAAACCTACTGTACATTTTCTGCATTATCTAATAAAAACAAAAAAAAACATGCCAATACGTCGAATGGACTGCGAAAACCTACTGACGAAGGACATGCCATAATTTTCCCAACCTATGATTAAAATATCTTAAATTAACCCTTTAAACTATAACAGGACCATAGCCACAATACAAATAAATCCTATAGTCCACATAATGCTAAGCCAGCGAACTATAAAGCCGGTAAATCTGAGGTAAGCCAATAAAAGGGTTTTATTAAATGAAAACCTATTGGATTTGCCGGCGGCGCGTCGGCGATGCATTTTGTGGCATTTAGGTGTAGCGGATACAAAGGTGGGGAAAAAGGGAGTACCGGTGGAAAAACGCACGTTTTCTTGATGTAATTTGAAGTAAAAGTAGCCTGTTAAAAAGAGAGTTAAAGTTAGCAAAATCATTGCGATTCTCTTCTACGACTGTCTATTTCCGACTGATATTGGCAATTCTATGATAAAATAATAATCATGTTCAATAAATAAAATGCAAAATATAAAATAGCAGTCAATCAATATTTTACTAGATTTATTGTTATTTGATTCGATAATGAAAAAGGCATCTTCTGTTGGAAAAACAGTCAAATACCTTAAGCTAATGTTTGACAGGACTAACAACCTATTCATTTATTGTTACCAAGCAAATAAAAACCCACTTTATTTAATTGATAATTGAAATCACAAAAACAACACCCTTGCCACATCAATCAAACATTGCACAATGCCCTAAAAAGGCTTATTATCACCAAATTAGCACACATTGCATTACAATCCACCGTCGTGTTAGTCAGCATGACTCAGCGTTTCTGTCACACGCTATGCGTCGCCCCTAACCCTCTCCCTGCAAAGTTGTAGCGGCTTATTCGATTAGTATACGTCGCTGATTGAATTAAGGTGAATGTACCGGATTAGTTCCTTATGTGTGATTTATTTATTTTAATTGTGAGTATGTTTATATTTGTGAGGAATTTTTAATTTTGTGTGATTTTTGTAAAGGGGTGGTGGTGATAGGGTTAAGTTTAGGTGTAAACGTGTGTGAAAATTGTTGGTTTAAAAGCTTAATCGTTTGATTAATTTTGGGTTTGATCATTAAAAGTTAGTCAGTGATAGAGTCTGTAGGATTTTCCTAACCCTAAGTCTGCTTAATTACGAAGCGAGCATTTTGTTATAAGGTTTTCTCAAATAAATGGATATTCTGCTGAATATTTTATATAATCTGGATGTTCAACTGTCTTCTTTTACAACAGGAAAAACAATTAGTGGACGATTAGATTACTCTTAAATATTTTTTTTTGTAAGACAATTAATCAAGGCGCCTTCGTGCACGAAGGCGCCTTGACATCACACAACAATCCCACAAATCAAAACCTTATAACGATAATAACTTTCTTTTTAAATCCACCATTTTTTTCTTTCAAAAGAAGTTGTTTATCACAAGCCCATAGCCACAACTCTAGCATGAAACCATGTTTATCACTCTGCACACACACACACCCACAAAGCATCACTCATCTGCACACACACACACTATCACAGACAGACAGACGGAGAGAACACGGTTGCAAAAAGCAATTATTTTAATGAGTGTTAGCCGAAGCATGGAGGGTGTATTTTTTCATGGCATCGCATCAACAATCTCTTGGATTGTTTAACATTTATAATTTACATAATTCATAATCATCCGACTGGTGGGGTGTGGTTATGTAGTAAGCGATTAACTTATAAGATTCGCACGTACTATCAAAGAAATTCATAGCTAAGCACTTTGACAACAAGTGAACATGATGACCACTTCTGATTGACGCCCCGTTTGCGTCGAGAAATGAAACAAAAATACATAAGTAGTAATGTCTTTTTTTGTTGTTCGTGTGTTTTGTAGCTGACTACAGGATAATTGAGAAAAATATTTTTCAAGTGTTGATGCCGATTGCTGCCAAAGATATAAATATGTCTAGAGAGACAGTCAAAGCTGTGAACTCGTCGAAAAAAATTTCGTCCAACTACTGGCCGCTGAATGTACGCACACTAGAAATGCACAATGACAGCACAATGACGTGACGCGAGTGTAAGACGCAGACGTGTTGTCACGCACACCAGCATAAAGTTGGCTTGTTTGTTTTAGTTCTTTTGCAGCGCGCCACTTTATCTAGACATAAATAAATAATCAAAGATTACTGCTAGATAAAGATTCCTAGTCGTTTGAAATTAAAGGGTAGGTATTTAAAAGGACGTGACAGCTTAGGCATCTTCTTCTTTGCGTATCGATGGTACTCTTCGTCCTTTATTTTTATATTCTTTGAGCTTAGTAGGTGGCCACATGGCCAGTGGCATTCTTTAATTAGGTCATACGAGGTGCAGGCGAACGGGCAGTTAGGACACACCAAGTGGGGCATTGTCTTGACATAAAATGTCAAGACGAATTTCAATAGTTTTTAAAAAAGCACAGTCAACCAAAAGGCAGACCCTTTGCGAAAATGTGGATGCCATACAGTGTTTAACATTATGCCTACAGCCTGAACAAACAACAAATGGTTTGCCTGACATGGACCAAGGAAATTCATACAAATGCAGCCAACTAACCTACCTTCACTTTTTTCTTGCTTTTAAAGTTTAATCAATCAATCAATCAATCAAATTATTTATTTACGGATCATACAATCCAATTTGTTAGTTACATACACATCTTAAACACTAGTGTTAGTAGGTACATAATAATATTCGGCAAATTTTGGTCATAATTACTAGCAATGTTTTGACATTGCATTGAAATAGAATTTATGAAAAAAAATTGCAAACATTATAGTCACAACTATAATGTCAAAATCATCATTAATAATAATGTCAAAATCGTAATAATGTTAAAACGTCCGTATTTTTTTTTCATAAATTCTATTTCAGAATTCACAAAATAATGTCATGTCAGAACCCACCCGTTACCCGCTACCCGCTCAGCTACCCTCTCCACTAACACACCGACCACACCCCAGTACCTAATCATTTTAATTGCTGACACAGTTGCATCGTCTTGATGCACAGTAAACTGAATAATACCTTTGTTGTTAGTTTTCATAAAAAAAAGTTAGACGACCTAGAATCTGAACAATGCTATAAGGCATTTATTAATTATTATTTATCAATCAATGACATTGTGTTAAAGTATTGAGAGGCTGTGAAAATGTAGTTTTTGTCATATTGTGGGTTTTTGTAAGACGTAGGCTTTAGTGTGGTATTGGGGTTGTGGTGAAGGCTGGTGGGGCCGTGACCCGCCCGCGGCCCAAGGCTAGGACAAGATTATATGTAGTTTCTTTCCGTTGAAGACGGAAGCGTGGATGGATAGATGTGCGTGGTAAATTATCTTTTTAATTTCTGATTTCATTATTTTGTGGTTACAGGGAACCAAGAACCTTTTTTAGTTGATTTCATCTCGATTAGCAGACGTCCATGTGCTTTTTTGTAATAATGACCAATTAATATTAATTTATTTCAAAGTGTTTTAAATACAAAATATTATATTTTAATCAAGAAGGCGATTGTTGTTGTACCCATCACTGAAGTTCGTTTTTTTTTCTTTTACTGAACCTCTAATTTTTCCTTAAGTAAGCGCATATATTTCTCTGAACTCTGGAAGATTATCTATTCTAGTCATAAACTACACTAGGCACACAAATGTCACTAGCACTACTTCGAACCGCATACAACTGCATAGCAATATGACGTCATTTGAAAAAGTTTCCAACTCATAAAAACTCTAGATTAATTCTGCCAGTGACATGTGTCATTAGAACCGATGACATCAACTTTTTGTGTCACGCTGTCCCATCACTAGACACTACAATAACCCTCAAACGGCGCGTGCTTTTTATCGCCAATAAAAAGTAACAAAAAATCGCGTAACAAAAGTGAAAAGTCGACAGTAACAGCAAAGTGATTGTGCAAAATGAGCTTAGACATTGTACACAAAGTGTATGCCAACAATAAAGTAATAACTGGCGTTAGTTAAGGCAAACACTCATTTGGGTGGTTTGAGTTATAAGCGGTAGCGAGAGCGATAACGAAGTGACAACTTATAGTACCTACTAACACTAACTACCTAGTATGTACTTACCTATTTTATAAATTTTTGTTTTTGAAGTGAAAATAATTTTAATGTCACGTCACGTTTAGGCTCATTTTGTTACATGACAGAGAAGAAAGATATAACTCTCTCTCTTTATCACCATACTAGATCTATTTTATTCATTATTTTTTAAGAAATTCATTTCTATCACGGCATCGTGTGCTGCATGCGCAATTTTTTTTAGACCTTGTTAATTGATGTGCTAGTCTAGGGCACTGATTTGTTTCTCTGTCATTATAGCTGCCGTCGTTTAAACGGTAGAAACAACGGTACAGGAGCAATCAAAGGCAAAGCAACAATTACATATTTTCATCTAGGCTTTACTAGCCTGGTAAAAAAAATATACATTGTCATTTGAAACTGCATCCACAAATCCGCACTGGGCTCGTGTGGTAGATTACAGCCCACTGCCTCTCGAAGAGAGGAGGCCTGTGTCCCAGCAGTGGGAACATTATAGGCTAATTATCCTTATGCTTATTTGGAACTGGCTGCCCACCTACAGCATTTGCTTTGTGCTTTACTGACATGGCGAAGTCTTCTGTTACATGAATAAAAACTATCGTTTTTTGTTGTGATATATATAACAGGTACCCTAACGACTTCGCCAATTACCATAAAACCGTTAAACAAAAATAAACTTATCAAAGTCTGTAATACGGAAAACTTACATGACCCTACTTACTTATCTTGAACAAAACACATGCCATTCACTGTTTATCGCTGTCACAACAACACAATCATTCTCCCTCACAATTATCGCTTCATCTCCTCACTCGAGCCCAACATTATCGGCCGTAAAATCTCGATACGACTAATCGCATAAAGCATCGCGAATTCGCATACAAATTTGAATAATTAATAAACTAATTAATGGTAAAAAAGCGTTGTTTGTAATCATAGTGTGGGATTAGAGCGTTTACTGGTCGGCTTTTTAGGGTTAGAGACATGAGAGGTTCTACTTAAATAAATTTTAAAGGTGCTAATTTAATCATACATGAATGATTTCAAAACTTAATAGTCAATATAAACTATTATAAAGAAAAAAGATTTGTATTTTTGTTTGTAATGAATATACTCAAAAACTACTGGACCGATTTTAAAAATTCTTTCACCAGTAGAATTCTATAATATCACTGAATAACATAGATTCTCCTAATATACATATATAATGTCGCCCATGGGCATGTGGGCACATGCCCGTATTTTTCTGAATACGAGTATTCATGACAAATTATCGAAAATTAACTTAACAAGGGGGGGGTAATATAATATATTACCCCCCCCTTGTTAAGTTATTTTTTTTTAATAAGTTAAACAAAATTTCGCGATTATAATATTATATATTATATAATATTATATATTATATAATATTATATATTATATAATATTATAATCGCGAAATTTTGTGAAGATGGATGGATGGATGTTTGTTACTCTTTCACGCAAAAACTAATAAACGGATTTGGATTAAATTTGGCACACATATAGTTTATAACCTGGATTGACACATAGGATAATGTTATCTCGATATTCCCACGGGATCGAGACTTATGCGGGTTAAACCGCGGGGCGCTGTTAGTAATTTATTAAGATATACATAAGTGGGCGAAGCTGTTGGTCGAAGCTAGTATATTAAATAAATAAATCATTTATTAAATTCACAAAATTCGAGGGTATTTGAAAATGTTACAACTTATATTTAAAAAAAAAATATCCATAATTTCTTTTAAACAATAGAAGCTACACTCATGCAACCACTTGCATAGATTTATCTTAAATAATCTAGAATTTAATGTTTTGAATTGACTTGATATCTTGTTATAAATACGCACGCACATTGCTAAGCAGTTTTTGTTGTATTTGGCAAGTCTTGGCAAATCATTCAGCCAATAAAAAGAGAAAAGATTTGTATTTTTGTTTTTAATGAATAAACTCAAAACTACTGGACCGATTTAAAAAATTCTTTCACCAGTAGAATGCTCTATTATCACTGAGTAACATAGGCTATAATTTATAAAGATATCACGCGGGCGAAGCCGCTGGGGGAAGCTATAGTGCTCAATATATTTATTGCTTTCCATAATTTGAACTTAGGTGCATATCTGACCTCCACAACCCAATTACTGGGTAACACGATACTCCTTGGTTAACTTACCAAGGGCAGAACGATGGTGAGGTACAAAAAATAACTGAGTGTCTAAATAATTCTATGTGAACTGAACCAATGATGCACCTTTACATTATTGAAGTCAAGTTTGGTAATTTAATCCCTTTTCGTAGTGCAATTTAAAACGAATGAACTTTGCTGTCCAGAATTAAACAGTCTAAATGGTAATCAGTTAAGGAAACCATCTATCAGGTGCTTATCTTCTTGATTTGTAAGGAATCCGCCCTAAATAAACGAATTTACTTGTGCTAGAGAAAATAATGTTATGGATCTTTTCGATTGTATATATAATGATATGTATTAGAGATTTATCAACTTTTGTGTATATTAACAGCTATAAGTTCGGAAAAGTATTTGTATATTTTCAATAGGAATGTTGACAAAAAAAAATTCTGTCCGTCAGGTTACATTATTAAAAAATATTGGACACGTATTTTTTATTTTTTTACGTAATCAAAAGATTACGGCAATAAATTGAGTTAAAATGTGGCATGGCGTCATCCCCGGTAGATTTTATACTGACTTGTGACGTAGGGAGCCCCCACTCCCCAACTTTAATGCGTTTTATCTAAACCATTTTTTATTAATATGTTAAAACAAAAAATACATGTCTAATATTTTTTTATTATCTGACTGATGGACTAAATAGCTTTTTTTTTCTCAGTCGACATCCCTATCACTGGAGTATCAAAACCTACACATATTTTGGGCTTCTTGCGATGACCACACAATTGGTTCTATGAAGTCGGCCTAATCTTCGTATAAACGGCCAGATATCGCACAATACAGAGTTTTGGAAGGAATAAGGAGAGGTTTTTGCCTAAAAGTAAGAGAAAATCTAGAATAAAAAAACTTGGCACGCAAACTAGGTCAAATATTTATTAAAAGCATTATATTATAAGTACTATTTATTTTATTTTATATTTATGTATAATTCATTAAACCTGACTTGGTTTCCGCACGTCTTTTTCGGGTGAGCACAGAAAAGCAGCGT
Organism: Agrochola circellaris; assembly: GCA_914767755.1. Lineage (NCBI taxonomy): Eukaryota > Metazoa > Arthropoda > Insecta > Lepidoptera > Noctuidae > Agrochola > Agrochola circellaris. Next base: position 2,618,684 of record OU611861.1, read on the forward strand.
TGTGCTGTGGGTCCCCATAGCACAGCATCATGCTGAGTGGAAGCCTTCTTGTCACAGTCCTGACGTGCCAGCAGCTGCCGACTATTTCTGTTTTGTGCTCGTTATTGTATTTAAATCTATTGTGTTTTATTTTCTTGTTCTACTCGAATTTATTATCTTTTTTTTATGCACGTGTTTCTGTGACAAATAAACTTATTTTTCTTTCTTTCTATTTTAAAGATTATTTTTTATAAATTTTATTTCTCGGTGTATTAAACAGAGGAATTTATCTGCGCCCTGCGGTTTCACCCGCATAAGTCACGACCCCGTTGAATATTGGGACAAATCGTTCCTATGTCCTTCTCCAGGTCGTGGTTTACCCATGCGCCAAATTTCATCCAAATCCGTTCGGCCGTTTCAGCGTGAAAGCAAAAGAAACAAACTCACTTTCGCATTTATAAAATATTAGTTAGGATAATTTAGTAAGTATGAATACGGACCCAGCTACTTAGAGATAGAAATTGCACCTAATAAACAGTAAATTTTCTATTTTATAACGATATTATTGTGTGTACTATCATAACTATCTAACTACTTCTTAGCTATCAATTATTTATTTCAAACATCCATGTACGGAATCCTCAGTAACAATAACACGACCGCTTTTTCTAAACTCCGATGGAAAGTCACATTCCTGCCAACGTCAGAGAAATGTTATGATTTCATTATAATTATTGGGTTGTACCGTTTAGTTAATGAGGCTGGCGTTACGACGTATTGTCATGATAGATGTTCTTTTAATTGATTTCTTTTTAATTTGTTTTATTGGCAAGGAAATTCATTTTGCGTGTTGAGTTTTTATGGGGTTTTTATGTGTTATGGTTGAATTATTACAGTGTAATATTTAATGGTAAAAATATCGTGAGGAAACTTGAACTTATTGTGAATATAATTTTGAAATCGCCTACCAGTCTTGAGCCTTCTCTATATAAGAAGAGGCCATCTTCTTCTCTATATGTAGTAGGACAAATAATAGGCGAGTATTATTAATATTAACTGGTGGATAGGTAAAATTCTTAGAAGGAATTTAAACATGGCTTCCCTGGGTACTTAACTTATTCTTGACTGCATTGAAAAATAGACATTAGCTAAACGTCAAATAAGCATAATATGCGGTTTCTCAAATCAAATGAAGTCAAACGTTTATTTGCAAAAAATACATTGTTTTTATAAAGGTGAGATATATCTAGTAGTCTTTCTGTGTAGTGTCTGTCTTTATATTATGTATCTGTATACTTGCAATGGTAGGTACCATCAAAGATGTTCATATCTAACCAGTTCCAAAACAAAATCCCATGAACAAGATGACCACATCTGTTACCAGCCCGGTTCTATAGCTACCGAGCGCTGCAAGCAAGAATAGTCCTTACGGTGGTTAGATATGAACTTCTTCGATGGTACATAAGTAAAGACTGTAAAAAAAACTTCTGCAGTTTTCCTGTCAAAAATTGAGGCTAATTCAAAGTTTTAATTTGTTTGGAATGCAAAAAACAAATAGGTTGCACGTTACCTAGGCAGCCTTGTTAGCTCCCAAACTAATCGTAAGTTGTAAGTTATTAGTAACTTCTTTTATTAGACTAAGTTACACATTAATAATCCAACTAGTCACTTAGATATTCGGACATAAATAATAATTCGGACTCGAAAACTGCCCAATGAGTCAACTCCAGCAAAATTCACTATCCCCCTAAATGTAAGCATCGTAACCCACAAAAAATCGAATGCGCAGTCCTGAAAAAAATTCAATAAATAGAGCGTAGTAAGAGCGAGATGGAAGATGCCACCCCAGACCGACCACGCCCCCTTTCTTACTGTAAGAGGGTAGTCTCGGGTACATGCTTATTGCTATGTTTTGTAGGGTGAACGCACGAGGGGATTGTAATTGGCTTGCACGTGGTCCGACGTTTTCGGGTACGAAAATTGGGGTGGAATTGTAAAAAATATCGGTGGTGCAGGGTTGATATTTTTCGGGGTTCGTTTTAGTGAAAGTTTTGTGTTTTGTAGACTGTTGGGGTCGGTTTTTGGATTGGGAATGAAACGAACTCGACTTGGGCCGTGATTTTTCTATAGGTACTGAATACACCTGACCGTGAAAAGTTTACAGACTGAATTTATATTTTAATTTCGTTAATAAAAAAGTACTCTAAAGACAATTTTACTTTATTTTATAATCCTACAAGAAGACAGTATTTCCTATTAGAAACCAGTCTTAGTCATAACCAACAAGGGTCAGTAAGACAAGAATGGGCGTAACGTCTTTCTCACTCACAAACATAAACACCTAATCGAACGCAACAATAATTTCAAAAGATAACTAATTACGACCCAACCCTTCAAACGGCGTGCACTTTCAAAATTTTATTTCCAACATCAGTCAACCCTCATCGTACGACGTGTGGCCTTTAAGACCCCAACATAATGAAAGTTTCACCGATACACTGAATAATTACCAGTCACGCAATGGTGTCCGTTCAAAATGTGATTCAGACCGCGATTATAATATTAGGTGAGTCAGACTTAGATTAGTTCGATTTTGTGTCAAATTAGAATAGTTTATTGTTATTGAAATGTAACGAATTGTTTAGTGCTTTGGTGTTTTTGGTTACAATGGTGGTAATTTTGTTGTTGAGTCTTGAGACATTTTGTGTTCTGTATTTGAATTGTATAATTTTCTTGTATAGATTATACAAAAGCAAATATTTTCGTTTTCTTTTGCACACTAAATGTGTAATAGAATAGAAAACATCTATTCAAGTACAATAATTATGTTTACTAAGATCAGTGATGAGAAATTGCCTTTTTCATGAGTACCGTTTTTGTTAGGAAGGATGATACTCTTACTATAATATTATAAATATGAAAGTTTGTATGTTTGGATGTTTGTTTTAATTACGAAAAAATGGCTGAACAGATTTGGAAGAAATTTGACACACAGATAGTTTATAACCTGGATTCACACATAGGATATTTTGCAACATCCACACGGGCAAAGCCGTGGGAAAAAGCTGGTCACAAATAAATTAATATTACTTGGGTAAATTTATTTGTAGAATAAACACGTGACAAAAAAAAAATCTAAGGTAATTTTAACAAAAACCAAACAGGCGTTATATAACATCGTTGATAAAGCCTTAATTATAGTGATAATTCATGGGTTTGTCTCTCGTTAAATAAAGACAACATTATTAAAAGATCATCAATTTTTTACAAATATATGCATTTATAAAAGGTTAGGCACAGGTGTACTCTTTTTAACTTACTATTTATTTTGTAAATAAGGGCCTTAATGAATAAATAGGGTTCCTGTTAATTTTTAATATTTAATCGTGCATGACCGTTGACGGGTTAAGCATTCACGTAGTGAAGTGAACCGAAAACACTAATTAAATTACATATAAATAAGCCCGTAAATGTCTTGTTGGGTATGTGCTTAAAAAACTGAGATAAATATTCATGAAAAAAAAAACGTTTTTAATTTTGTTTTCTTTATGCAGCATAATAAAAAAAATAAAGCTTACAAAGTAAAACCGTGTAACTGTTTCATATAATTTACTTTTATTCATTAACGCTTTTGAAATTAACTGCCATTCTTTTTAATGACTTGTCTTAATTTTTCAGATATCCTACTGAATCCTAGGTGGTCTCCTGTAAATATGGAAAGCCAGAAATCCTTTTTTTTGGACAGGACTGTACACAAGCCAGTCAAGCAAGTCTGCCCGAACTTACGAGTTTGTAGGTCATGAGCTCGAACCCAGACAGGCACTTTACTTTGTGTATTTATGTAATTTCATCACCACTGCTCTCAAAACGGTGAAGGAAAACATCGTGAGGAAACCGGAACCAAAAATTCGGACACATGTGACAGACAACCCGCACTGGACCCGCATGCGTGGTGGATTATGGCCCACTCCCTCTCACAGAGAGGAGGCCTATGCCGCAGCAGTGCGAACATTATAGGCTGAGTATTTATACTAATGTACACAAGACAATCTTATTGACCGGGGGGTATACAGAACGGGGGGCATATGGAAACTTCGTTAACAATCTGGACCCGGACATCGGAAAATCAAAGTAAAAGAAAAGCATACAAGTATATGCTTTTTTGACGAAGATTTGCCCTTCGGCAGAAATGATACAGGCTGATGTTCCCGTGAAACCAATCAAACGAATATTTTGCTTATATCGAAGGTTGAAAGCTTATCAAATTGCACTATAGGCCTTGTAACACTGACGGGTTAATCGCCCTATCTACCAATAAATAATACGTGTCCAATATTTTTTAATAATCTACCTGACGGACAACAAATAAATGTTGCCCGTCCCCTATTTCCTCATTAAAATCGGTCTAGACTAACAGTGAGAAAGTTTTCATAAATATTTACCAGATATTTATGTCCAAAAAATAACGACAAAAGGTATTTCTATTTCACCCCAATTGGAGTATCACTAGCAAAGATACAGACCCACAACAAAAGCATCAAAACTCAAAGGTAAACACCCTAATGATTATCCCGGGAATCGAACCCCCTAACAGCTGACCGCAACGTACCGTATCTTCCGTGATAGCAGCACATTTAGCTTTAGACATGAAAACTATTTGGTATAACACGAATAGATAGATGTTTGTAGTGTGGAGGTGGGATGAGTAAGAAAGAGATAGTAGATGAATCGAAGATCTCTGGTTTGTTTCTTTTAAGTGAAGTTTGAAAGGCGCGGATCTTCTCTACAAAATAAAGCAACAGTTTTTTAAAGTACAACGAATATCCTTACTTAATTATTGTAAATTTGAAAGTGACTTTGTTTGTTACGCTTTCAGGCTAAAACGGCTGAACGGATTTTGATGAAATTTGGCACATGGGTAGACCATGACCTGGGTTAAGACATAGAATACTTTTCATCCCGATATTCCTATGAGGCCGAGACTTCTGCAGGTGAAATCGCGGGGTGCAATTATACTTGCAATAAACATGAAAGAAACGAAATAAATTAAAAATGCTACTATTAATGAAAGTTCAATTAAAACAAGATTAACACTAGATACGCCAACGGGCAGAAAGAAAATCTAAACTACAAAACGTGTAAATGTGAGTTCGGTTTGCTGACCGCTTATTGAATTTATTCATTTGTTGGATTGTAAGAAGGAATTGACCATTAAGGCGTGTACGCACGAACGAACAAAACATGGTGAACACGAACATCGAACACGGAACATTTAGTTCGACAGTGTGGACGTAAATTAGCAAAGCGAACACGAACACCATACGAACACAGTTCGACTAGCATTCACGCTCCGCTCACGTTATTTTAGCCATGGATTCGCCAATGTTCGAATTGTTGCATCAAATTTCTCCGAACACCGTTCACACAGATAATGAAATTGGATCGCCACGATCGTTTTTGACGAACACAGTGTATGATGTTCGTTAGCGGTACGCACATGCGAACAAAGTGTTCGAGGTACGAACAGAAAGCCGTGCACGCACAAACGAACAAGAACATGGTGAACCTAAACCGTAAACCTAAAGTGAACATGGAAAAAGAACATGGTGAACACGAGTTCACCATGTTCTTTTTCCATGTTCACTTTAGGTTTACGTTAACCAAGGCTAGATGAAGTTAACCATTTAACTCTGCAAATGATACCAACTTTGATAAAGCTTTTATAAACCAGAGACAAGCGACATTTCTATATTATAGAAAGTAAGTGTAGATACTTAAAATAATTATAATATAATCCCCATGACACCTTCCAACTGATTTAAAATACGTACTCAAGAAACCTATGACTAATTAAAAAGATTAATACTTCCAGAGCTCGGTATTCATTTAGAGTTGGCAGTGAGCTCATTAAGTTCCTTATTTATTATTATCCGACAACTTATTTCACTAGAGGTGGACCCTCGTTGCCAAGTGCAATAAACTCTACTATACACTCGACTATTCAACAGTCAGCTGTAACCAGAAGCCGTGACGTTGTGTTTGCACTTTGAATGCACCTTGTGTTTTTGTGTGGATTTAATTTTGCTTTTGATGGCACTGATAATGGCGTTTTGAACCATATCGGAATCAAAGAATGTGATAAACGTGTGATATGCTATTGATTCGCCCCCAATTAGAGCGTTGACACGTATCTATGTGTCACTTTGAACGAATCGGAAAGTATAATATTATAATCCCCAAAAAGAACCGATTTCACTTGCTAAATAAAGGTATCTACGTGAGTGCAAGTACCAAAATTAAATGCAAAATGGGTTATTACTCTAAACACCATGTTTGACGTAGATTGTGGTAGGATATTGTATCATAATAATGTACATATGAAAATGGTGTTGATAAATACGACTTAAAAAAATATATTTTGCTTGTTAAATCTATTAGTAAAATCTGTTATTAAATGAATCAAAACCATTACAGTATAGGCATTATTATTTGCCTAGTTTCAAAGATTCCATGGTGAATTTCCAGTCAATTTTCACCGCTTCGATTTTCAAGAAAAATTCGCCTTTCAAATAAAGAATTTCACAAATCTAAAACAAAGATAAAGAAAAGATATTTCAGAATTCATCTGCTACTTACAAATTGTTAGCAGTCCCACATTCTATGTCCGTCTGACGTGAAGATGAAAGTTTATTAACAATTTCTTTTATCCATTTACCTCGCATGGCTGACCGTAACCGCGCACAGATAAGCCGAGCACTGTTTATGTCCATTTTAAAACAATACAGACACATTAACGATTTCCTTTGCGTTGATCTGGGGTAAAAGAAAAATGGAGAATGTTTGTATGTGGGAAAGAAAATGGCAATAGTAGGTAGGAATTTGTGTCGTTTTTGAGTTCTTATAGAGCAACAGTAGAAAAGGGTTATCGGAGGTATTCCTAGTAACTAAATGGTGCGTTGGTGACTATTGTCTTTTTAAATCCATTGTAATAAAAATAAATATTATAATAATATTTATAAATTATTATTTATTTATTATAATATTTATCATATTATCATTTATAAATACATTTTTTTGTACAATTAGAAAGTTTCCAGGGACGCACTGCAACTGAAAGGACTGAAATAATAATTGGCCTTGCTTTTATGAATTATTTAGATTGATTGATTTTAGATTATCGAAAAAGAGCAGTGTTTGTTGCACATTAGTAGTATTCATAAGCTAAGTATGCTTGCGCTAGAAATGGATACCCATACGTCATTGGTGCAGCGGGTGGGGTTTGAATTCGATTCTACGCAAATCCGTCGGTTGACTTCAACGACGCGACGGTTTGACTGCACGAATGTTTTGACGCCGTTTTACCGAAACGACCATTCTAAAAATTAGCTGAGATAATTTGAATTACACAACCACCGTTCAAAAGGCGAAACCAGCTCAAAAATCATCAACCCATCATCGACCTTACCCAACGCGCGAACTGTCACGCAAACGTACCATTCTTGGCCAGGCAGCCATGATTAAAAATCAGCACGCTATCCATTGACATAGCGTTATCACAACGGTTGTACGTCGGTTGCGTGCTCCGACCACGTGTTACGTCACACGCGAAGAAAGCACGCGAGTTGTGCACGCATTGTGAGAGCTTGGACGAGCCCAAGCTTGCTGAGATTGCTGGTTTGTTTACGTTTGTGGATTCTAGGTTAAGTAGTGTTCTTGCGATCTCGTGTGTGTATGATTGGTGACGCATTACGTGTCAAACGAGAGGTGGCTTGGTGGAAAGCCATCTGTATCTCTGGCACGCTGCCCTGCTAAGCGGAAAGGCGCTATCTCTGAGGTACGGCCTTTTAGTTTTTTTTATACCATTCAATAGCTATAACAATTTCGCATCTAATGGTATCAGCCAAATAGCGCTATCTAACTTAAAACATTAAAAAAAAACCACTAAGAATTTTTTTTTTATCCTTACGTTTTCTTAAATTACAATTTACAAAAAGTCAATTTTCTCAAAACTTACTCCGATTGAGATACCGCCTTTCGACTTAGCAGGGCAGTACGGACAATGGATATGCGTAACATTAAAGTGTATCTCGAGATATACAATAAGTAGTGCTTCCGCGATCGATACACAGTTCTCTCTTTTAAGTTCAACCCTTCCGGCTGTGAGCTAACAACCAACAGATTCTACCTTCCTTCTCTTTATTCAACGCCTTTCTGGGATGTTGAGTTCTACTTTTGCTTGTGCTCAACAATAGAATTTCGCTCGCCTGCCGAAGGGGGCAACTAATCCAGAATAATGCCTAGTCGATTGACGACTACAGTTCGTATCTGGATCCGATTCGGTACATCAGGAAGTCCAAGCTCTCACTGGAGGGAACTATCGTATTGATGTTGATAAACAAATTCCTGACAGCGTGCCTCTGAGAGGACAGATAACGTTGAAACTAACTTGCACTTGAAATGTCCAGGAGCTTCTGGTGAATCTAGAAGTCAGCTAAATTTGAGAAGATACTGGAAAAGAAGGAAGTTGAATGGACTCTACCTTCGTGAATGAAGTTCGTGCTATCAGCAATTTTGAGCAGTGCCAATGTTAATGGTGAAGGGAGCACGCGAGACGTGCACGCATAGAACATGAAGGTGGTTAGATTGATAAACCGATTTGGTTTGTTCTAGGTTACCTGCAACCTAATTTCGAAATACACTTTCAATCAAAATCCGAAAGATTTTGCACCCATTGCTTCATAGGTTTCAAAAATTCGTCCGCTCTATAACGTAAAAAACGCAATGAATGTCAATGTCAAAATTTATGGCATTGGAATTTACGCAATCACCCCGCAGCGCAGGTCTTCTTGTCTCTAAGTCTTTGGATCGGTTTAATAAAACCGAAGGGAAGTTCTTCTAGAAGGCACAATTTTATTCACAGTTAAAATGGACGTCGCACTCAGGTAACGTAGTCAAAAAATCAACTTAAAAAAACACTAAAAGCGAAAAATAACTTTAATTTCAGACGTCGGTGTCTTTCGATCTTAAACTCCCGAAATTAAAGTTATTTTTCCCATTGCAGTGTTTTTTTTTTGAAGGTGGTTGTTATTTTTTGTAAAAACCTTTTTTATTTTTCTCTTTTTAGTTACGGTACTTAGCCCGCAACAATTCGTTTACTACTTGCTATGTAAACAACAGTGACAGGAAGACCCACTTTGTGTATCTTTTATCTTTTACATTAACGAAGCTAAAAAAACTACCCAAGCTAAATTTAATATTTATACGGGACCACTGCAAAAGCTCCCTCTACCAGATAAAAAAGAAGAATTTTCAAAATAGATCCATTTAATAGCCGATTTTTTTTTTTTTTTTAAACCGACGAACATATAACCTCCTCCTTTTTCGAAGTCGGTTAAAAAACCGGGATATATTGGTTATGTTGTCCTTCTGGCGTGTTATAGGTAATGAAAGTGGAAACAATAAAAGGTACAGTAAGAATCCAGTAGGTAATGAAAATTTCATTGTATTGTGACACGAAAAAGTTTCTACAGAGATTTTGAACATCGGTCCCGCCGTTGGGCAATACCGTCCTCTGATACAAATATGGCCCGAAGAATTGCCAAACTCAAGTGGCAGTGGGCAGGACACATTGCTCGCAGAATAGATGGCCGATAAGACCGAACGGTTCTGGAGCAGCGACCGCGTACTGGAAGATGTAGCGTTGGAAGGCCTCCCATAAGGTGGACCGATGACCTGGTGAAGACCGCAGGAATCCACTGGATGCGATAAGCACAGAACCCCTTAACCGTTGTAGCTACAGCAAAACGGTCTTAAGAGACCAATCTTGTCAATTTTCGGCAAGTTTATCCATCACCATTTTTATGAATCATTTTTATTTTATAAGTTGGTTTTTTTTTACTATCTACCTAAAGTATGGATTTTTTTTTTCGATTTCTATCTTTCCTATTACTCAATCCTCAGTTGGTTCGATAGAGTTTTAAGATCCTAATAAAAAACAGGATCGATTGGCATCAAACTAACTACTAACTGTACCTACATTATTTTCAAAATCTGTGAATGTAGGACAAAATTTCTACAAAAGGACAGTTTCATAAGACCGTTTTCCTGCAGCTACAATGGTTAAGGTAGTTGTCCTTACAGCCCCATCTCAAAAATCCACCCTGTTCAGCTAGACCAACTATTAACTTACAAGTTTTATAATTTATTTTATTTAAAAAGGTACATCAACAGCTTCTGTAAATAATATCTCAAGTACTATAACAATAGCCTCGGTCTTACACAATCGCCAATTACAGGTAATTTATCATTGACTCACAATCAACCTGCCTAGCCTTTTCCCAACTATGTTGAGGTCGGTTTTCAGTCTAACCGGATGCAGCTGAATACCAGTATTTTACATTGATCGACTGCCTATCGGACCTCCACAACCCAGGTACTGGATAGCACGATACCTATGGTTAAGACTGGTTTCTGACTACCGGTAACGACTGTCAAAGATCTATGAATAACACCCCGGACCAACGGCTTAACGTGCTTTCCGAGGACGGAATGGGTGTCGATATGTTAAAGGATCCACCCATCCACGTACCGACCGCGGCAAGCGTAGCTTAACCTTCGTTCGACGTTATTTAGCCAGGAGCCACAACAAAGAAATGCAAAAATAAATCAAAACATTTGAAGTATCAAAACTTATCGGTCGTATCAAGATGGTTTGCAAGCAAATGCATCTAAATCCCAGTCAATCAGGCATTAACCTCTGAAATTCGAGTAAACTCTATAATAATACCAAATGCTCGATGTCTTAGACGGCAGCTAATACCAGTACCAGGTTCGACTCCCCGGCCGATTTGCATACCTCATTGTTGGTTGCGGTCCATAATTTTTGATACGAAAAAAATGTACGGAACCATGTAATAAACGGTTCGTAGTGGGTATTAAAGATTTATTATGCTTTCTAATTTGGTTATCGATTTTAGGGTTCCGTGAAAAATTTTGTGGTATAAAGTTATTATTTTGGTTGGATCAGAATTCAAATGTTGCGGAGTTTCTAATTAAATATTATCTCTTAAAAAAAATGTTATTTTATACACCGCGAAAGAAAACCGCGCGCAGATAAAACTACTTAAGTACATTATTTTGTAATTTTTTTTGTTTTTGATCATTTTGATAATTACTGATCCAGAATCTAAAATAATTTGACCGCCACATATGAGAAGTCTAATTGGTAAAGTAACAAACGTAGATTAAATAGTCAGCTTGTTGCCAGAAGTTACATTTTCTTCATATATAATTGCATAACATTGCGCCTTTAATCCCCGAATAGGTGACGTGAGGCAGAGGTGCACCTGTGGGTGTACACCCACATTTCGCCAGTTATGTTTAAGTCCCATGTAACGGAGCGAGCCTATCGCCATCAACCGGGTACAAATTCAGACTCCGGGCTGCTACTGAGAAATTCCAAATGGAAAAACCCAAACACATTGTCCGACCTGGCAATCAAACACAGGACCTACTACCCACTGGACCAACGAGGCAGTCATTTTGTCCTCCTATTATAATAATTATTATCATTAACATTTCTCTTTAATAATTTCTCCTTAATCCTTTTATTCTGAAAAAAAAAACAGTAAGAAACAGGTGTCCATTAAAAGTACCTCATATTTATTGAAGTCAAAAATATCACAATTAATTTCTTGTTGTTTTTTCTTTGTTCATACTTTCATTTCAGTTATAACGAAGACATCTTTATTGTTAAGCATTTTGAGAAAGTGGGCTTAAGTCAAAAATAATTATTTTTTCGGTTATTTGCACATAAAATAAGTTTTATTTTTATTATTGTCCGCAAATTGTCAATTATACAATAATTATTATGTCGTAAATACTATTTAATTAACTTTTTCTTTAGTTTATGTGAAAAAGGTGTGAATTTGATATGAATTATTGCTTTTGGTGATCGTTATCTTTAATAAATCAATGAAAGTGAGACTTACGTATGTATCATATTATAATTTCATCAATGTTGCGAAAAAACCGACCATTGTTCTAATTTAACTGTGCCTGCTTAATTTTAGCTAACATTTTCTTCGAGTTTGAGTCAAGAAAATGTTCCCTATTACACAAACCAAGTAATTAATATAGTAGGTATTTATAAGTCTTTCAATATAACAGTTTTAAAGATGACAGTTAATGCTTTTTGCTACATCACAAATTAGCCTCAAACCACGCAATCTTTTTTTACCACATCTACCCCAGGCACCAAACAAACCAAAAATAAAAACAAAAGAAAATCAAATTGCGATAATTTTATTACTAGACAAACGCAAACAGCCAGAAGCGTCAATTAATTATCAATATTTATGATATTCCCATTAATTTATAGACAAAAAATTTAAATTAATAAGAGTATTCTGCACTTGTACTATTTTGCCTTGCGGCCCTGTCCGGCTAAACACACTGCGTTGATATATGTCTCAATTACTGCATTGGTATGCGCTGGCGCAGTGGGGGACTGTATTCAATATTGCGTTGCATTATTTCACTTGTTTGTCCTTATGAGATGGGCAGAATTCGAGCCTCATTAGTTTCATTATTATAGCATTTTTGGAAGACGGTTTTCGCCTTCCAATCAAAATAAATGGCAAAATAACATTTACTAAACTAGTGTCTGAAAAATATACTGTGAAATCAACACCTTTGCGTCACCATGTAACTATGAACCTTATTCAACAGTACCTGCAATAAGCAGACTCTCTCAACGGCTTTGTAGCAAGAGTCGTATGGTTAACTCATGTTGTGTGTAGATATAGAGCTATACAAAAAAATAAAAATCAGCGCTGGGGCTCTGTCACGCATAGGGTCGCAGCATTATGCTGAGCGATGGCCGTTTTGCGTGGTTATGACACATATTTTCCTCCAACTTGTTCTTTTTTGTTTTTTGTTCTTTCTTTGCGTCATGTTTACCGCAAAAACATCATATTTTCTTTTTTTTTTTTCTTATACTGTTGGTAAGACTAGAAAGTAGAAACTGCACTTAGGTCATTTTATATATAATCATTTTTCACCAGTCATCAGTTAAAGTTAATTCAAATCACAAACTACTAAAGTCCTTTTTGCCTTGGGTTGAATTTTTCTGGTATCCATGGATTGGAAGGACAGCTTGAAAAACAACTTAAACATATCCCGATTCTCAAAAAACGACTCGTCAAGTCGATAAAGCCGTGTCTACCGAATAAGATAACATGTTTAATTGACCAAGAATCGAATTTTGGACATCGAAACTCAACGTACAAGTAAACTGACACTAAAACAGTAGCTTATTTACACTTCTTGAATAACCCCCTATATTATTCAAAGCCAAACTTTATCGAACCAGCAATAAAGTCCCAATTCCTTTAAAATTTCTCCGCAAGTTACGGTAATGAAAATTGAAGTTTATTCTCTGAGTTTTAAAGTGTCTTTTTGAGTGGCAACCAAGTTCTGGAGGTGTAAGGGTATAAAGTTACAAAACCAAAGAGTTTTCCATGCCATTAATCAGTAAACATCTGTACGTCAAATCGTATCAGGGCATTTAACGAGACGAAAGGCCGTGATTTCGTGATGGAAGAGTCGTATTCACGCGATTTCTTCTGATGCAGAAATTGGAGCGGTAGGTTATCGGGTCATTGACCGCGTGCTTCGGAGAATATGCTGCCCTATTATATTGGATGGAACGGATGCCGAGTCGACTTTCATTAGATGGGCAGGCGAGAACCTCGTGTTGTGACTTTGAACATGCTTTTATCGAAGCTGGGCAGAAATACAATAGACAAGTTTTTAGCGGTTTTACATTTCAAAATTCTTTTATTTTTTAGAGCAGCTGGGACTCGCAATCCTATATATATAACTTAATATAATATTATATTATATTATAAATACGAAAGTGAGTTTGTTTGTTTGTTACGCTTTCACGCTAAAACGGCTGAACGGATTTGGATGAAATTTGGCACATAGGCAGACTTTAACCTAGAAAAGGACATAGGCTACTTTTGTCTTGGATCGCAAACGAAGTCGCGGGCAACAGCTAGTAAACTATAAAAGGGGAAATCACACGCATAGCAGTTTGGTTTTCTAGTAGATTTGAAGAAGGTTTTCTCGCTACTCTTTAAGGATAACAGAATAAGTGTCTTTTCCTTTGCCTTACTACTTGTAGTTTATTCTCTCTATAATCAAGCTATAGCGTTCCCACCGCTGGGACACAGGCCTTCTTTCTGTGAGAGGGAGTGTGCCGTAATTCACCACGTGTGTCAAGTGCGGGTTGGTAGATGTCACATGTCTTTGAATTTACTGTCTTTGCTCTCTTACTCTCATTGAGGAGCTCGGGGCTAAGTAATAACAGCCGCTTCGGTCAATCCATCAGGTTAAGCTACGCTTGCCGGGGTTGGTCCGTGGATGCGTAACCATATTTACATACCGAGACTCCTCCATGCATCGGAAAGCACGTTAAGCCGTTGGTACCGGCTGTCATTCGTGGATCTTTGACAGTCGTTAAGAGTCCCGAAAGTCTGACAACCAGTCTTGCCAAGCGGTATCGTATTACCCAGTGACTGGGTTGTGGAGGTCAGATAGGCAGTCGCTCCATGTAAAATACTGGTATTCAGCTGCCTCCGGTTAGACTGGAAGCCAATCCCAACATAGTTGGGAAAAGGCTAGGCAGATTGATTGCTTTCTTACGCTCATTCTTAGCAGGTCTAATATCTTTCCAATAAAACAATAGCTCTTCTTCTATCTCCATCCTCTCTATCTCTCAATTTTCTCCAGTCTAATAGCTCCAACCCCTATTACCTTAACCCTTTATAAAATACAGTAGAAACTAAAAACAGCTGCTCATTTAAAAGCCATTTTAACGAGAACCCTCGCGGCCGGACAATCGGGGCCGAACAGCGAAGCACGTAGAGCTGCTTTATCGCTAAATTCCTTCATCGTACGTCAAACTGTTTGCCGCTGGTTGGCTACGGTGAAACAGGGGATGGAATGGAGTTGCATTGTATTGTATTGTATTGTTGAAATTAATTTTTGGTGAGAGTTTCTGTGTTGTTTTGCTTTATAATTTAATAATTTTTGCCTCTGGAAGTTGCTTATTTTTTGGTCAATGTATATCTTTTGCGACTTTAACATAACAGCTTGTTGGGATCACTCTGACGTCTTTAAACACAAGGATAGATTGGTCGATAGAGATCACCAATATAAATCTGGTTGTTTATATGTCTGCAAAAAAATACATTACACAGCTTAGCAACCAAATACTTGTTGATGATTTCTGTTAGAAAAGTGACGTGTAGCGACAGACACAGACTTACTGTTCCAAAACAGTCATAGCCTTTACTCTGTTCACAGAGCCAAGGAAGACATAGAATTACAGGAATCAAATACAACATTCAGCGCACCTTTGTAACATTAATCCTCTCCACCCCACTCCCTCTTCTAAAACCAAAAGATAAGAGGACGTCCAGAGATAGCACAGTACAATACTTATCCAATTAAATTAGCCGACTGCGGCAAGAGGTGTAATGAGTTAGACCTTATTTATTATGGCCGTTTGCTCGGTATTTTAGTTGACATTTAAACGGATACTTAACGTTTTATTGATTTTGCACTTAAAAGAAATAAAGTTATTTTTTGAGCTATTTTGTTTTCTTGTTGGTATTTTTTATTGTGGGAATAGGTAAATGATGGTAGCTGCTACTATAATAAGGAGGCTGTAATACTGTTGTTTTTTCCCGTAGTTTATTTATAGGACTTTAGAAAAAAGGAGTGGTCGAAAGCGCTACTGTATTATTGAGTTTACTATACCTCATTAATATAGTATTACTATACTATATTAATGAGGTCTGGGTTCGATTCCCAAGTAGGGCAAAGTGCTAATGTAATGGGTTTTACCATCGAAATTTCTCAGTAGCAGCACGGATTCTGGATTTGTGCCCGGTAGATGGCAAAAGGCTCGCCCCCTATTACATGGGACTTAAACATAACTGGCGAAATGTAGGTGTACCAAGAGCGCCTCTGCTTAACCTTTCGGGGATTAGAGGGGCGTGATGTGATTTTATGTTATGAGTTAAAACAATCCTATGTTAAAACGAGTGTCCTAATTCCCTAGTAGAGCACGATATAGGTCGATATTTAGTAAAGCCCAGTCTTTTGTAGTGAAAATCGAAATAATATTTAGATCTGATGACCGATTACAAAGTACAGTCAACGACCTAAAACACTAATAATTAACCAACTGTCACAAAGCAGTTGTAATGAGTTTGATTATATTCGTTTTCTGGGAAGCGGCCCAGTGACTGATTCAAAGTAATGCCACGGAATAGATAAGTTCAGAAGATCAAGTGAACATGAACAAACAATCACATCTCCAACCACAAATGCCTTTAGAGCCAATGTTGTGTCCTAATTCAGCGAGAAGCAATTATTGTTAAAAAGAAATAAGGTTTTAATTATTGAAATATTTCAAGGAGATTCTTGAAAACAAAAAAATAATCGCAAAAGCATAGTAATTTGGCACCTACAACAGCTGCTACAACGGATGCATGATTCAATAAGCTCAGAAAACAAAGGTAGAGGACTATTAGGCATGAATCAGCTGGTAGTAGGTAACCGCTTGAGTCAGTGAAAACTCGGCCCGATTCAACTCAACTCGAATAATAATACCAGATACTAGGTCATCAAAACGCCAAAAAAGTGACGTGTACTTTTACCATGGCACCTATTCATGTGTGATAGTTATGTGCGTAAATTTTAAGGACTTGAACTTCTGCTCGATGTATTGGATGGTAACGTTGACTTCTGTGTAAAGTCAGTAATCTTGATTGTTAGATTTGATTCGGGAACCGTCAATTATATTGTTAAAGATATTATGTGGCTAAAATTTATGATACGCTACATGGGCCCGACTGAGAAGTTTCAGCTTTCAGGCCTAATACACAACATTACATCACGCGTATCGTACGCGTGAGTTACCATGCGTACGATACGATAAGGGTATCGTAAGTTACGGCCGTGACTTAGGTCGCGGGTTCGAACTGATACAGGCGCTTTGCTTTGTGTAAATTATTTCATCACCACTGCTCTCAAAACGGTGAAGAAAAACATCGTGAGGAAACGTGCCCTAGAACCAAAAACTCGAAGACATGTGACTTTTACCAACACGCATTGGGCCCGCGTGGTGGATTACTGCCCACTCCCTCTCACAGAGAGGGGGCCCGTGTTCCAGCAGTGGGAACATTATTAGCTAATTATGGACAATCATTTTGGTAAGGGATTCTTCCATGTCACAAACTTTACTGTGAGTAAAACTGCAGTAGAAGGTGACCAAAATCCCACCTTTTTTGCACTCACATAGACACAAATCTACATAAATGTTCAGTTGCAGTAGAAAGTTGACCAAAATCCCACCTTTTTTGCACTAGTGTTGTATATCCGGCTCGCCCTATCTCGTTCAATTACTTTAATTTGAGGGAACATTTCACGAATGTCAGCTATCAGAGCGACTTTACCCTCACGGAAGCGCATCAGAATACTTAGCAGGGGTTGCAAAAGGTCTGGACCAGTTAATAACAAAACACTAGTGCAAAAAAGGTAGGATTTTGGTCAACTTTCTATTGCAACTGAACATTTATGTAGATTTGTGTCTATGTGAGTGAATTTACGACAGTAATTTAGTTAGCTTTTGGTCAGCTATTAACACCCCAGCTGTTAGACATAGACATGTCTATTGACTCGATAAAATCTAGACTGAATTCTAGTCTTAAAACTAGTCAGATAATAATTTAATCGAGACAATTCATGTCTGTTGCCTTAAACTGGCCGTTACTCGTGAATAGTTGAAAATTTTGAGATTAAAACCGACCAATTAAATTATGTCGTTTGCTCATTACTCGAGCCTTTGTGCTAACTGGGTTTTACCAATACGATACGTTGTTAAGGGTATTCAGAAGCTCAAAACTCTGACAACCAGTCTTACTAAGGGGTATCGTGTTACCCAGTAACTCGGTTACGGACGGGCAGTCAATCCATATAAAATTCTGAAATTAATCTGCATTCGGTTAGACTGGAAGCTGACCCCAACATAGTTGGGAAAAGGCTAGGCAGAATTATTCCGATTAACTCGTATTTATCTATGTTTAAACCCTGGGATACCTACACATGTTATTTAGTAGCTCAAAAGCACGATCTAGTAGCACATAACAAAGAGCATGATATAAATAAGCATGCTAGTTACTAGCAAACAAGCATGCATTTGGATAGCATGTGTATTTCCACCTTTTTAAGATGACCAAATCTGGCAGTCATTTTACTGAATGGCTGATTTACACAGGGTCAGTAGACAAGTCAGTCGCAGCGCCAATGTCGGCGCCGCGACTGACTTTAACTGTTTACATGAAGTAAGTAGTAGTGGTGCGTTTCTCACGGTGAGCACACGTGTGTGAAGTCAGTGGGAAAAATGAATTCGCGAAAACAACTGAAACGACGATTTAATTATTTGTTATTACTTAAAACCTTATTACTTATAGTTTATAAACACAAAAAATACCTTAAAAATTACTCCTCATTTTGTTAGCAGAAATTACCAAATCAAATCAAATCAATTTATTTGTGAAACATAGGTTGAAAAAATTTATCAATTTTGCTGTTGAATGGAAATGGTAGAAAATGAGATAACTAAAAATAAACGACAATGGGTAAGAAAATGGATTGACGATAGAAACGAAACTGGTGGCTTCGCTAAGCTTACGCGTCATTTTTATCGCCAGCGAAAAAAACGTGGTCACTCTACAACGCAGCGGCAGTGACTAACCACGCACTGACTTGTCTGTTTACACGGGGTTTATTTGGCTGGCGCGGGGGTGCGCGGGTGGCGGGGGGCGCCAACTGACTTTAAAATATTCGTGTCCGAATATTCAAGTCAGCGCTGACTTCAAGCCACTGTACTGACTTCAAATCAGTTTACACAGGGTTTTTTTCGGGTCAGCACTGACTTGCCTCGAATTTGTAGTCAGTTACTGACCCTGTGTAAATCAGCCTTTACATCCACTAAGTCAGTGTAATTTTTTTCGCAAATACATTGGATTTCACAGCGTTTTTCATAGAGGTTTTATATATTTCTCAAATAAGATGCCTTTCAAAGGTCCCATAAGTAATATTGTGAAAACTGTGCGATATTGCATAGATTTTTTTATTTATCGGCGAGGCCAAATAGTGTCTGTCTTTTTGAAATTACAGCAGGTAAAACGATTATTTCAACGCTTGTTGAAAATAAATACCAATTTTCCAGTCAGTACTAAAACAAAGAAAAAACCTTTACAACCCCTTCACAACTGCCGAAATGCACACACACATACACACCACAACAATAATCACCAACACACATTCACATAAATTGTCTACGTATTTTTGTATATTCGAATTACGAATGTGTGAAGTTTACGCGCTCATTTGCATGTGTGAGTCTGTAGGGTGTACTTGTATGGGTTATGTGTGTGAATGAGTGGAGTGTAAGTGTGTGCGCGGACAATGATAGTAATTACATAATGATAAGTCATTTAAACGTTGCCCCGCGGTGCGGGTGTAGTGGACTTAATATTGATGTACGGTCAGCAGAGAAGCTAGTCTAAATAGATTATGATTTATGTGAGAAATTTTTTGAGGTAATACATCATTGACTGTTATAGGGTTTTCTAATACAGAACAGCTTTTCTGAAGGTGATGGTTGTATTGAAAATGTAAAATTATTGGTTGACTGTTTTGAGAATTATAGAAAAATACAGATTACATCATTGATCAGTCAAGCATTGCAAATAATGTCATCAGATTTAGATTTCGAAGAAGAAAAAGCGACGATAGCTTTGTGTTTTGAGCATACAATTGCAAGCCACATGCATCATAAAAAAAAAAAAAATGGTTTTTAAATGAATTAACACGATTTCAAAAACGAATTTTTATCCCTGTTCCTCGTTTATGACTTTTATAATAGAAAATTTGTAGATTTTTCATTACCTATTTTATTAGATAATCAACAATAATAATTATCCATTCCAAGTCACGCACAAATTAAAAACAAAACACAGTATAAGCTCACATTATAATTCAACCACTATTATCTATAATCTCAAAATAGCTGATTACATTAATATGAATGCTAAACGTACCAAATAACATAATAGACGTTTAAATTATTCTTTCCGAAAAATAATAATACTATTTCGGTTAATAATTATTAATAATTGTCGTAATTACGCTAGTAATTTTGCTGCTGACCGTACAACAGTTTTCGTGGAACAAATTCCAAAGCATTTGTTTGATGCTCCATAATAAGGCTCAATTATGAAAAAAACTTACGTTTGTGCTATGTATTCTATAGTTTTTGTTTAAGTTATGTATAGATTTATGTAATAAACCTTTGGTCATTCAGAATTCAAGCTTATAAAGTATGACTGGATGTATAGAAGCATAGACTAAAGTAAAAACTTTATTATTATTTCGATTTTGAAAAGTTTTCCTGATTAAATACAGGTTTTTTTTTCAAAATCTATCTAATTGTCTTAACAAATAGAAAACTACAACTAGGGGCTTTTTCACCACCTACGATTAGGTTCTGGTTAACTTACTTGGCAGAAAATATCCTACAAATTCTGTTCCATTTTTGAATTTATTTAGTAGGTAAGTAGTGGCTATTCGGACATCTTGAAATAGACCCTTAGAATGAAAAGAAACGAGTAATAAAAGTCTACAGAAATGATATTCTAAATCCAAATTTCAAAATGATTGCCGCCTATTGCAAACTCTATACAGTGAACTTCAATTTTAAAACAAACGAATCTCGATTGAACTCAAAACAATTTTGCGCAATTCCACAAGCAGCTGACAATAATCTGTACCTACGTACCAACGTAAATTCATTGACATTAATATGCTTAAATAGCATGCAAAAAAAACTACATTTTATGCATATCTGCGTAATTCCGCTACTCGTTTAATTATCCGAATAAATTGCCGACAATTATATTATTATTAGACCACACACAGTCACATATTTAAAAAATAATTTTTAATCCAGGCGATTACCGGCAGATGTTACATGCCCGTTTCTAAATGTTAAGTAAAACTGCTTTGAAAACATTCTACTAATTTTAGTAGCTTTACTCGTAAGTACGTATGTATGAATTAAAATATCATTTAGGGTCGAATTATAAGGTTTTGGTATGATACTTTTGGTTATTAAGTAAATTAAAGGTCGTGTTGTGGACCCTGCTTTTATAAGGAAGTAGCTGTTGTTCGTGACTTCGTCTGCGATCCACGATGAAAATTAACCTACGTCCTTCTCCATTTCAAGGTCTACCCACGTGCCAAATTTCATCTAAACCCGTTCAGCCCTTTTAGCGTGAAAGCGTACCTAATAAACAAACAAACTTTCGCATTTATAATATTAAAGGTTAAGATTTATAAAGAAAGAAAAACAGTTCATTCTGCACTAATAAAAAGCACAAACAACAACACAACACAACACAACAAACAACAACAACAACAACATTATTATTTAATTTATTTTTCATTTTTACTTTGCTTCCTTGTATCATAATTATTATGTTCTGTCTAATATCAGTCAAGGAAAGCACGTTTTATTTATAGTGAGAACAATGATAATTACCGATATTTTCTGTACGACGGCATTGAAAGAGACAGAAAGATTATTTGTCCAAGACAAAGGACCAGCTTTGTAACTTAAAATAAACTTTCTCGATTACTTCGTACAGTTTCTTTTTCAATGATTCCTAAAATTAGGAAAGAAGCCATTAGGTGGAGAAGTCAATCGATTATCGAACTAAATAACATTAAGATTTCCCGTACAGCAACAGTTAATACTATTGTAACAGCTGATACATATTCAAGAATAGATGCGATAAAATTAAAAAAATTGTAGATTCTAATCATGATGATGAAGTCTGATTAAATAGGATTTGCTAGATAATTATGTCGATATAACACTAAATTATTATACAAGTAAGAACTAAATTAAGATGCATCCGATGAATAACGAAAGCCATCTGCACACTTATGATTATTGCTATTGCACCCTTCTATTATCAAGAACGGTGATCAAAAGTTATTTCTTAAGATTAATCATGATAACAGTAAATGTGCAGTCATAGAAATTAATAGGCTCTAAGGTAATAATGTACTTTAACACGTTGTATATAACTTTTTACTAAACAGAAACGGTACAGGTATACCGATGTAGGTAACTAATATTGATCATAAACAATAATACCTCAATCTATTGAAATTGCGCGTTTTTTTTACCTCTCTATACCGTGGAATGGTCAGGCCTCATTAAATTGCATAGCGCTTAAGACCACTACCCCAAGACCTCTCCACAGAAAGATACTGAAAAGTATGCAAGGTCTTGAAAAAATGGTAAAAACAACTATTTTTAAACTACTGTTATACATTGTAGTAATTATGCCTTGTTATGGGATAAAAACTAATTGATAGGAGCAGATATTGTACGGGTGGAAGCGAAAATTGAATGGTTTGAAGACATAAGTTGGCTTGATGAAGTTATTTCATTAGTTGTTGAAGGAAAAATGTGTGTAGCTGATTAAGGTCCGGAGCTATTGAGTGGTGGTTGGAAGCTAAATTATAACTCCTTTAAAACTATAGATCTTGCTGCATCTGGTTATCAATATTAGTTACTGGTTATACGTTTTCAGTAAGTTGGTAATGTGAAACAATTTATAATCGTCAAAAGGATGTTTGGTTGAGGCTGGTATTAGGCAAGCTATCAGAGAAGAAGCGCGAAAGCAAGCAATGAAGGATAATTCAAATGAAGTACTTTTGGAGAAAAAAACCAACCAGATTATCGAAGTGGACTAGTTACAACAGCTGGCACACATGAAACCAGTCATCGTGTCGGTCAATAGCATTTTATAGACCTCTATGACTAGGATAGTAAAGTCGAATTTGATATAGTTCCTAGCACTTATGGCAGGAACTGTATTTTGTCAATAAGTTAAAATAAAGTGTCTTTATATTAATATATGTAGCAAGAATGTCTGAAGTCTTCAAAATATGGAAAGATTATAAATGCTAGTCACGGATGTGAAACCGGTACACCAACAGCTTCCAATAATTTTCTAGTAAACTGTTCTACACGTATGTTTACTTCAAGTAGCTCTGTGTTTGCAACTTGGAGCCTTGTAACAGTATGTGTTCTATCTATATCTTCACACTCCATTAGGTCTACGGAATGATTTGAATTCCTAGTATTGGCGCTTGCTTGCACGCATATGTTACATTTGGCAAGAAGCGGTGTTAGATTTCAATATTTCGCTATACTTTAGCTCTCAAAATCGGTAATGCTATCTTTTTCTATGTCTGGTCACACTCTTGCCGTAAGCTTTGCAAAAGGTGAGCAATTTTTTTACGTAATTTTTTCTTTCAAGAGCTGACAGACGGGGAACTGACATGTCATCATTCGGGTGACCCAGCCAAATACGGACAATATCTGAAGGTTTTATTGTTTTTCCAATCGTTAGTCAGAGTTAGACACACTAAGATTCATATTAAAAAAAGCTTCAAAACTATTCTAAAGCCATTTGATTTGTGAAACTAGTTTCAAGTAGTAGGAGATAATGTAAACGCGAAAGGTAGTATCTTTCTTTTTAAATTGTGACCTACCCTAATATCACTCAATGGACAACATAGTCAAACTTAAAAAAACATTTGTTGAATACGAGGCTTTTAGCTACTTTCTTTGTGTGTATTTTATGTCTTATTTTTGTAATGTGCATTTTATTTGTATAGAATAAACAATTTTTTTTTCTTTCTTTTTTTTTTTTTTTCTCTTGCACAACAACCTGCAAATTGATATCTGCTTTTAGCTACTTTCTTTGTGTGTATTTTATGTCTTATTTTTGTAATGTGCGTTTTATTTGTGCAGAATAAACAATTTTTCTTTCTTTATTTCTTTTCTCTTGCACAACAACCCGCAAATCGATATCTGCTTTCTAAGGTATATTCAATCGTGTTTTGAGAATAAAGACTTAAACAATAGGCCGGAAGCTAGGCAAACTAACAAGCTTCCAAAATCCAACTGTTTATGTTATCTCCCATAATCTTTGAACACGTCAGAGATTTCATCATTGATAGTCAGCTTCCCAAGAATCGCCAAAAACGACCAAACAACCGGAAATAACCAGTTTAGTAGCGACCGGGAGTCGACTAAACGACTAAAAAAACTATAACCATTACGTGAACCATCGCATCTACGTGGGAGACGCAATTATTTTCCAATTTTAATCAAAAATATCATTTTCTCAGCCTTTCACTTCCACTTAAGTATTTAAATGTCAATCTTTCGCTCTTACTGAGAGCTTCGCCTTAAGTAACCAGGAAAATACAAAGGAATTTGAGCTTTATATCAGAAAAATAAGATTGAAAATGGAAAAGCGGATAGGCTCTGATCTAAAACAATTTGGTTTCGAATGATTAATGTGAGTAACACTAGGTATTGTGTTGAACTTTTTATTGAAGCTTTTCTGTTGTTGGATAACCAACTTTAAAATGAAGCTGTGAAGATACAAATTGGATTTTGTGGCACTATTGGCTGGAAGCTAGAAAGTATATGAAAGAAATTGATAAAATAACATTAGATTGCAATAATGACGATACATTATAAGATGCAGTGTTAATAAAAAGTTCACGTATTTGTTTCAAGTAAATCTCTTTTTTTTTTGTTAGTAGAACTCTACGAAATAATCAGTCAATGTCATAATAAATAGTACTGCTTATGTGTGTAAAAAATTGATTGTGAACGGAATCATCTAGTATTGCACTAAAATCATAACCAACATCTGCCTAGCCTTTACCCAACTATGTTGGGGTCGACGTCCAGTCTAACCGGATGCAGCTGAATACCAGTATTTTATATGAAGCGACTGCCCATCTGACCTCCACAACCCAGTTACTGCGTAACATGATACCCCTTGGTAAGACTGTTTGTCAGACTTTCGGGCTTCTGACTACCCGTAACGGCTGTCAAACATGTATCCTTAAATGAACGCCGAGAACAATGGCTTAACGCGCTTTCTGAGGCACGGAGGCACTCAGTATGTAATGGATGATCACCCATCCACGGACCGACCTCGGCAAGCATTGCTTAACCTTGAAGATCAAACCGTGCAGCGGTTAAGCCACAAGCCTCTTTAGTATTGCATTCAATAATAAATTACAAACACATGGAATTGTTTTCGATTTTTAATCGGAAATACCGTCTCTACTTAGAAAAACTTTGTATTTGCTTCCTCATTAGAATAAAATGCTAACTTTTTCGACCTTTACTGGATTGAAACATGTTTTTCTCTTCACAGTATTATCTTCACCAAACAGCACTGGGCCCGCGTGGTGGATTACGGCCCCAGAGTGGGCCTCACTGAGAGAAGGCCTGTGTCCCAGCAGTGGGAACATTATAGGCTGATCATGTATACATTATCTTCAACTCTTCATTCACGGTGATAATTCTGCCTGTGTTTAAATCCTGAACAGCTAGTAATCTACACTAACATGTATTTTTGTTTTTATTGAATAAATTCAAATACTACTAGACCGATTTAAAAAATTCTTTCACCAGTAGAATGCTATACAGGGTGTCAGGGATATCGCAGTCAAAATGTATGGAACAGCAGATTTTTTTTTAAATAACCGACGTAATATTTCAACGCGGGGGTTTCAGAATCATGTACTGAATCCATGGTAACAGGCTTCGCGCCCATGTCCCTGCCACCCTGTGTTATCACTGAGAAACATAGGCTATAATTTATAAAGACATCACGAGGGCGAAGCCGCTCGCGGAAGCTAGTCATAAATATAGTTCCTAGTTCTTTGCAAAACATCACACAGAACATTATGGAATACAAACAAGCTAACATTCTTTCTACACAAAAAAACTCAATAAACAAAACAAAACTGGTTCATGAATATTCCTATCTAACTAGACATAGACAATGCTCATCAGACATTGCAGATACATGCATACGTCAAAGAAACGAATGTGGGCATATGAACCATTAATATCCGTACATGGACGGATATTAGCATATTACATGGCTCTGTATGTTGCGTGAATTACGAAGAAAGTAATATGTAAGTTTATTCTAGATTGGTTATAGAGATGTAAGTAAAAGAAGTTATCATAAATCAACAATTCTAGGGCCTCATATTGGTGGCATTTATTAAAAAAAATGTGTGACCCTGCATTTTTCTGTTAAAATAGATTGTAGGGTTGTAAGTATATTTTTTTGCGGCTTTGACGACTCGCAACCCATTAGCATAAATTATCATAGTTTACAAATTATTGTTGTTAATTATTATAGAGATAAAAAAAGTATATTCATAGCATCTTTTATTACATCTATACGGTCATCCCGTTGGCTTTTTTAATGAATTTTCATTTTACCTGCATTCAATAACGTTTAAGAATTCCTTAATAAATATAAAATACTGCAGATTCAACACCCTTAATTTTTATAAACCAAAAAGTCACGAAAATTACTCAAGAATAATTGATGTATAATTTTACTAGAAATATTTCAATATATAGCTAATATTCTGTCACTTTTAAATAGAGATTTAATAGTAATCGATCGATCTAATACGGATCTAACTCAAATACCGACCGCATTAAACTATCTCGATCATCAATGTTTACAATCAAAGCTCAGTGTGCGGCGATCCTAACGGCGCCGGCGACCGTGACGCATCCAGTCCATATCTACGGTGAAAATTGCAGAAAATTAATTCATTTATACAATTATTTATACAACTGTTATAGACGATACGGTGTGCGCGTTGAGCGCTGGCCTTTATATGGGGATGGTTTTAGGAAACGATACAGGATTACATAGAAAAATACCTATATTTAGGCGCTTTTGTTTGGTGATATTAAAAACAGCTTATATCTAGAGATATCAGATTATATCTAGTTCTATGTTATAGGGTTTGATTTCCGCATTTAGTCCTTCAGGTGGACCATTGTGCGTGGGTCATGGCGGCCGTCGGTGGTTATTCCAACCAGCCCACCTCCCTCCAGAAGTTGATTAAATCTCCTGGTCTGTTCAGAAAATCTGTGAAAGATCTGGGTGACCCGAGTGTTTCTGTTCTATTCTGGCTGTCGCCTGTGCATTCAAAGAGCACGTGCGTGACGGTTTCCTCAGCCTCCATGCACGCCCTGCACAGAGGACTGTCCGTTATGCCTATTGTGTGGAAGTGTTTGTTTAGCGAGCAGTGTCCCGTGATGGGACAGGTCCCCGTCACCAGGCGCAGGCCGTAAGCGCCTGGATAGCTTGCTATCCAAGTATGGGATGGCTCCTCTGGACTGCCTGCAGCCCGGTGTCAGTGTTGGTTTCACTATGGCTGGTTCTTACAGGTACTCTTCGTTTCAAATTTGTGTAATCTTTCAACCAATAGTTAGGCCTTCGTATGGAATTCTTTCAGTTTAATTTTGTGACTTCACAGAACCATACTATAGATTGGACGATTACAAACAAACAAGCTTGTTTTCTCTCTAACCCTTCAATATATGTAAACTACTATTTATACATGACACTCATACGCACACTTAAACAATGGCATTAGTTTTAAAAACATGTCTCGGGTATTTGAACACGCATACCTCGGGTTATTCTTTTGATTACGTAGATCTTTTGTTTTAGTGTAGTGATACACTAGGCCCATTATGCAGCTTGCAATATTTTTGTCCAATGTCGCCAAAAAGTTGGTCAAAATTGGGTCGCGTCCCACCACTCAAATCCGAATATACGTCGGCGAAATGAACGATACAACTTGGAAATTAACAACACAATTGAACAGATCAATGGCAACGCGGCAGCGCTGATGCGCTTCACATGCTTGATTCGCTTAGTTGTCACGCTTTTATCTCTAGTAATCTTAGTTTTTGAGGATTCTTGGAACCGAATAGCCAATACGTAATGCTAGCCACCAGACTTTGGCTACGTCAATTCCGTCCCCGTGGTTAGTGGTTAGTTGCTACTCTGGCACATATAAACTCCACGCGGACTCAAATCATGCTATCTCATTATTTTCTATCATAACGCATAACATAATTTTAATTATTTTTGTAATTTAGGAACAGTTACATTTTATAACTTAAGCTATATTCAGGCTCTGCACTCTTAAAAACGAGGTAGATTCAAACAAATCTATACATATAAAAAATATATAAAAATCCCTATTTCCCTTGGTCACGGCATCACGCCTGAACGGCTGGACCAATTTCGCTAATTATTGACGTGACAACGTCTTAAATTAGGTTGCGGCTCGGAGTCACTCATGAAAAAGTGTAACGCCCGCTCACGTCTGTTACGATGAGTCACCGCCGATAAAAAGACGTTGTCACGTAAAATCTTCGCCCGTAAAACCGACTTTACAGGCAACCATTTTTTTTTTTGTTGTGTTTATTATTTTGCAAGGAGAAGGTTCTTACGGAAAGAGAAATTAAGAAAATTGCGCACAAAATTGGAAAATTTCAGAAAACTAACGACTATTTTAACTTCGCGCGTTGGACAGTTAGCTCGTTTGATGAATGTGAATTTACCTACCTACCTACATACCTACCAACCGACCCTAGGTTTGTAGGTATGGTAGGTAGGTAGGATAAGTAGGTAGGGTAGGTAGGTAGGGTAAGTAGGTGCGCCGTAGATAAGTACATAATGCTACCCGTGCGCAGCCGGGGTGGGCAGCTAGTTAAAGATATTTTATCAGGAGTTGTTGCCTGACAATGGTCTTAGTTATAAATGAGAGACTCGATACACAGTCTCACTGTAGTCTATACTATATACCCTAAGAAAGCCTCATTACAATGTTCTACAAACACGAGCTAAATAAAATTGATAGCTCTATAAGTGCAACCCATTGAATACGTGGCTCGCGGACCGCGGTAGCGAGCGGACGTGCCTACGGAGCGAGCGCTCACTTGAGCTGACTCACGCGCACGACTGATAAGCCACCGTCATTTATAAATGTGCGGAACGGAATACCCCACACGGACGCGAGTTATAAAGTGAACTTTTTATAGTAAATTGTGGACTGTGAAGGCCCCGGGGGGTCTCGTAACCCCCGGAAACGTTAGAAATAGTGTGATAATTAGTGTAAGTGAAATTATAGAATCAAAAACAGTGAAAAATGTTTTCGGAGAACAATAATGTAAGTTCGGTAAATAACAGTGATATGGACACGGACCCGCTTAATTCGGGATCAGACAACGAAACAGTTAAGGACAAAGTGAAATTAGTGAAAGTAGACTTATCTGACTTTAATAAAAACATAGTGCAGTGCTGGGAATGCGAAAGTACCTTCCAGATGGACACTCCACTGTGGGGTATAAATCAAATGAACACTAAGAAGATTCAGTGCAAAGTATGTATGAAATTCTTTCTTATCAAAGCTGTGCTTAAAGCAGAGCCTAAATATGATAACGGCATACTAAAAATTGAGTCTTCAGTAACAATTTATACGGCAGGACTAGAGACTGGCGTGAAAAACATCCGCCCATGTATCAGCTGTAAAATAAAGAAGGAATTGACTACCATACCCATCGAGACCTTCACATCCGAGGAGTGGTTCATCTGTAAGTGCGGCAAAAACCAGTGCGCACTCATTGAATACGTTTTACAAAGCGACCGACTACCTTTGGCTGCCAGAAGATCAAGGAAAAAGAATAAGCGTGGAAGCAAAGCGATTATAAACATCGAAGGCTCTAGAACGCTTCTTGCCCCGAGTACCTATGTGAATGTGGGCCAGCAACTCCCGCAAACGCCGCTACAGGTGCACAGAGTGAGGTCAGAAATGAGCGGCGGTGCGCCGGACCCCGCCACCATCCAACAAGCCCCGCCTGCTCGAGCGGTACGAGTAAGAGACATCGAGCGATCATATGTGTCCGGTACAAACACGGATGGGGACTACACCCGAGGCCAAACTACACAAACAAGCTCCCAAATCGTAGGCAAAGTACAGACTACGCTGGACGCGTGGAAAATTCCACGATCCGTTCGACTCCCGCCTATCGTAGACAAGTCTAAATTACAAAAACCAATAAGTAACAACAACCGCACTATGCAAGGTAACCAGGCGACTTATCAACTGGTAACTAGAGGAGCCAAAAGACAGCGTACAGGCGCATCCAATTATACGACACCGACACAGAGAAACACCCATATCCCTAATATAATTATCAGGGATGAAAATGCAATTAAGAATCAAGACACACTAAACAAAATCAGAGAATCGGTAGCGAAGAACAGCTCAACGCTCAACGTTATGAGAGGCCAAATAAAAATTTACCCGGATAATGCAACAGCGCGCGTGAACTTACTCACTACAATTGAAGCTTGTGGAATAACCAGAGTGATTGCACCAAAACCGAAGGCCGACAGACAATTAGCGACCAAGATCGTGCTCAAAAATGAGACTTATGGAGAATCCACCGACACCATCGCTAACGAGATAGAAGACTGCATCGGTATTAAACCAACAGCTATCAAGCCACTTGGAAGAGCAGGGAAAATACACCTACTCATTTTTGATGGCAAACACAAATCGAGAGATCTTCTGGAGAACTTTAAAACCTCGGAAAGGAAATTCTTCTGCGCACCCGCCATCAAGGTCGAACCATTTAGAGAAAACCCGAAGCACATTGTACAGTGCAAGAAATGCTATGCATTCGATCACTCGAAACAATCGTGCTACGGCAAACAAGAGGAACCACAGATAGTTATTACCACGCTAGAAGGTACCACGACAAAAGTCTGCAGAAATTGTAAAGCAGAAGACCACAGCGCGAACAACGCCATATGCCCTGTGTTCAAAGAAGTGATAGCTAGGCAAATGGAACAAGCAGAGGCTAAGCAAACAAAGAGAGAGGAGAGAATTAAACGCTCAGTGGTAAGACTGGGTGTTAAATACGCGGACGTCACAAATACAAGGCAATTTCCAACTTTGCCACAAAAAAAATCAGAACAACCACAAACAGAACAAGTACCACCGACAATAGGCGGTCTCACACTAGAGGGCCTCTTTCAGATGCAGACACAAATGCAACAGACACTGATGATGCTGATGGACACTATAAATAGGATACACTCGCATCTCAATGGCTAACCACGACACTAAGAAAATACAAAACCTCAAAATCTTACACCTGAACACTCAAGGAGTAAGAAACAAATTCAAAGAAATAATAGCACTAGTCGAGAAATATAGACCGGCTATAATTATATTGAACGAGTGCAAGATCGACTTTGACACACAACAATATAATATAAAAGGTTACGATAAACTCAACCACACATTGGAAAAACACCTAGCCACTGCCATGTATGTACAGAGGGGACTAAGGTGGGCCGAAACGGAAGTCACTCCAGGCTGGCACGATGAAAACAAGAAGATAGAAGGCGTAGGCATCAAACTTTTCACTAACCACGCTACTGGACAATATATCAATATCAAAGGAATATATATTCAAATTCCAAACCAGCACCATGCTAGAGAAGAACTGGAGGAGACCCTAGCAGACGAGCCATCCATCATTATCGGCGATATGAACTTACGTATGCAAACCCTCGGCCACAGTAGGAACTCCAGCCTCGGCAACATTGTTAAAAAAGCAACGAAAGACGGAATCTGCTCGCTGAAACACGCTAATGCACCATCTAGACCTTTCAGCCAAGGTAACACCGTCCTGGACCTGGCTATAATAACACACCAACAACTAGAAGCGCAGGCCAAACAGGTAGAGAGCGTTGGTTCGGATCACCTCCCTTGGTTGTTAACGTTGAAGATTGAACATAATATAGAGGAGCACTTATCCCGTAACACAAAGAAAATCTATGAGGACGAGAAACTGAGAGCGGCATACCAACAGACAATGTGGGAAAGTCTCTTCGACCTTAACAAAGAAATCACAACAGAAGCCGATTGCGAGAAGTATGTCGAAACAATGGAAAATGCCGTTGTCGCAGCCCTAGACACTCACGCACCCCTGAAAAATTCAACAAGGCAGGAACTACTACCGAAGGAAATAAACGATAAGATAGACTTTCGAAACAAACTAAAACAAATTGCATGGCAAGCGAGACACTGCAGCCCCAGACTTCAACACGAAACACACACTCTTTACAACCACGCTAAGAGAGAAGCTGAAAAAGTCCTGAAAGAATACTCCGAAAAAGGCTGGCTTGACAAACTCCAAGATTCACGAGATAATAGGTCACAAATGTGGCGCATCCAACGAAACTTGAAGAAGCCTATCGTTAAACTACCAAATATCACGGGATGCACTACAGAAATAGAAACAATCGACAAGCTCACCGATACAGCCATAATTAAAGAGGCCAAAATAGCTAAAGTTGATGAGGGGACTGAAAAGACGACACCGTTTCAACCGCTTGACCCAACGTCAAAAAAAGAAGTGCAACTTGCACTGAGCAGATTCAAAAACAAAAAAGCCCCAGGGTCAGACGGAATAAAAGCAGACGCCCTCAAACTTGGGGGAGAAGTCTTCATCGAGGCATTTGTGCCTCTTGCTAATTTTGTATTGTCCACAGGTTACTTCCCTAAGCGATGGAAAACTGGCGTGGCCATATTCCTGTACAAGGCCGGCAAAGATCACCGTCAGGCATCATCGTACCGCCCGATCACACTGCTCAACATCATGGGCAAGCTGTGTGAGCGACTGATCCTGAGAAGACTTACCGCTACGGTCAACCGGCTACAACCAACGTTCCAGCACGGCTTCACAAGGGCAAGAGGCACAGCAACTCAGATTCTACGTACCGGAAGAATAATCACTGATGCTCTAGCCACGGAAGATAGCGTCTCCATGATATCTACGGACCTATCGAAGGCCTTCGACTCGATCAACCACAGGGGCCTGATAAAAAAACTTCAGAATCAAGACGTTTCCAACAATATCATTAAAATAATTGAGAACTACCTTGAAGGCAGAAACTTGAGAGGTAGATTTAGAACCACCATAACCGAAGACAAACCGATACTTCACGGCGTGCCCCAAGGCTCGATCCTGGGACCGATAATTTTCAACCTGTACGTCCATGATATTTGGAATTTACAAGACCACATCAGAGGTCTCAAACTTTCACAGTACGCGGATGATCTCTGTATACTCAACAGAGCCACGAACCCAGAACACGCGACTATGCGTGCTGAATGGGCAGCAGAAGCCATCGTAGACTACTACACGAGATGGGGGTTAAAGTGTAACATAGAGAAAACAGAATGCATCATGTTCTCGAAAAAGAAAAAATACCGGCCAACGGTGAAACTGAAACAACAAACGTTGCACTATCAAAAGCAGATCAGATACCTCGGTGTCATCTTCGACAAACACATGAAGATGAACCAGCACACTGAAAATGTCGTCAAAAAACTGAAACAGGTCAGAGGAGCCCTCGGTCCAATAATAGGATACAATGCGAAGACAGAACTAGACACGAAACTGGCCATCATTCAGGCCTGCATTTTGCCGCTGATGGACTACGGAGTGGTGCAACTACTCTCAAGGTATAGCGCAACGAACCTAAGCAAAATCGAACGCCAATACAGACTGGCACTGAAAAATGCCGCACAACTACCAAGACGAACACCCACGGAAGTGATCTGGGAGATGGCTGACATAGAAGCCTGGCACATACGCGCCGAGGACCTCAACACAAAAATGTTGGAAAAAATAGCAAAATTAGAAATAGAAGATCTTGAATCCCCTGGAGACGCCTACCAAGCGCACGGCGAATTTAACCCCCTCAGGGTTAATCACAGAATAGGCGATATATTGTATGACCCTAATAAAAAAGGATACAAGCGGTGGCCTACCGACAAAACGAAAGCTCCGCGTCCCCTTAAAATAAAGTGAAAAATATCAATAATAACAATGAGAAATACTGTAAGCACACAATATAAATAAATAAATAAAATACGTAATCTGTTTGTATAGTCTCACATATTGCGAATAAACAGAACACAGCAAACATAGATCCATTAGGACATAAGTTAGCTGACTCACCTCTGTTCGGCCCACCGGCCACAGAGACATTTTGTAATACACAAAGTAGGCAAATAAATGTTATTCTGATTCCCATTGAATACGTGTCAGGTTTATAACATCGGCGCATACGCATAAAAAGGCGTTTTATATTGCCGTGTGATCAGGCTACAATGGCTGTTAATAATCTTTATTAGTCGTTATAAAATCTATCTGAAA
Organism: Agrochola circellaris; assembly: GCA_914767755.1. NCBI lineage: Eukaryota > Metazoa > Arthropoda > Insecta > Lepidoptera > Noctuidae > Agrochola > Agrochola circellaris. The sequence goes on from OU611861.1 coordinate 2,652,987, forward strand.
CGACGTTTAGAATAACGTGGGTAGGGTTCAGTGGGATTTGGGTTAAACCTTTGCTTGAAGACGAAAAGATTGTTTTTTTTTTCTCTTTTACGGTAAATTGTGTTGTGTATTTTTTTATGTTTAGGTAAATATATTGTGTTTCTCACGACACATCGCCTAAATTACGTCGTGTCATTTTCATAGAAATCATACGCACGCGTGTTTCGTCGCGTAATTTTCGGCAGGTGTGTCACTAGGCTTAGACAGGAGTTTTTCTCGCGGCAAAGTCGCAAGCGCAGAATTCGCTACTTTGTATCATAATGTATAATAAATAGTGAATGTACAATATAAGTAGTTGGTAAGTTTATTCCAAAAAAAGCGGCTAACTAAATAGGTCCAGGCAGAGATGCAGTTATAGCTAGTCAGACAGTTTGTACCTTTCCTAGGTAGCTAGATTACCAAGCTTCAGATTTTGATTGCAAGAAAACTACTCTTTAACTGACTAGAAAAATACACAGAACCTTATGTCGCCGCCAAGCCATGTCACCTACCGTTAGAACACTCAGTCCAAATTAAAAAAAATAAACGGAACCCTTCTCGCAGCAATACGGTTCAATTTACCACGTCTGTTTTCCGTTTCACGACTCTATTACGATACATCGATAGTTTTCCATTGTCTTCAGTAATAAATGTCTTAGTAAAATTACGCGTGAAGCTATCAATGGTTAATAGGCGTTCGAGACCGTTACACGAGCGTTTAAAAATCGCTGCGATTATACGCGGGTGGTGTGCGAAAGTTTGTCGTTCATGGTAACTATATGATTAATTATGGTGATTTTTGTTGCTATGGCTCGGATGTATACAGATGGTTCGCTCCTCATTTTAGGTATGTAGCTACAAGTAGTTATGCGGCGGGCTCGACTTGTCGTACTCAATGAGTGTGACTGTGCGTTTGCACTGGCGAAACATTCATAACAAAACATGTTGAAGTCTCAAACATTGTATGGAACATTGACAGAAAATAGAGATTTAAACATGTTTTGTTGTGAATGTTTCGCCAGTGCAAATACACAGTCACACTCACTGAATCAGAATATATAAGAGTTACGCGATAGCACTTCTAGGTGAATACGACTGTGGGTAATTAGCGCTGTGCGACCTGAATTGCACTTTATTGTGTTGTAACAAGAGTTGATTTTATTTAAATGATTCTACGGAGTGAACCATTTGTACTAATCTGTGGTTATGGTAAGGTTGAATGGTAGCTGGGTTTCTAAACGTTCATTGCTAAGGATACTGAATACTCAATATTGCATCCATAATGAGAAATTAGGTGGAAGTTTTTACAAAGACGTTGATACATGACATGATCATTGTAGACCCGGTATACTAATTATAATATTTAAGTAATGATTTTAACAAACATGTAATCCAACCAAATCCCAAATTGAAAATAGCCACAAGCACCATATTTATGATGTAACTTATCCCACAGTGGCAGCGTTTCATGAACTATCCCAATAGGGACGGTCCTATTATGTGACAGGATTTTCATCTTGACATTTTCTTATTGACATCTTTTTTTTATCATTCCCAATTTATTCATAAAAGCTATCTATCATTAGCTTTACGATATTACTTAAAATTAAGCTTCTTGGACAACCTATCACACTTTTTTCACACGTGGATTGCAAAAAAGTCCGATAGCCTAGAATATTTTTTCTAGCTTGGCAGTCGTGTTATTTACAATAACAATTTACTGTCAAAACCATAAATTAACCCCTTAACACAAAACACCTAAAGATAAACGTTTACCATAAAAACCTACAATATGACGTTCAAAGACAATAATGAGCCAAGACTTTGTCACTTACAATTTTGATTAGACTATAATGAATGCCAGTCATCCATTGCCAGTAATTTTCATGCCATGACACTGGATCACTTAATACTGAACTAACATTTAACGCCGCGACGATTATTGTTGTTAGTGTGAAGGTGGGCTTTAAGGCTGTGACTTGGGGGTTAGGCGGTAGCGGAAAAAGTTATAAGAAATAAAAAGAAATAAAATTTAATTTTTTTTTTTTTTTTTTTGTAATAAATGTATTTGCGTTGCAAGTAAATGGATATAATCGTGATAAGACTGCCCATTGTATTTTTTTTTGTTTAAAAATAATACATTATTTAATAAGAAATGTGCATTATCAAGATTTTGAAGTAACCGTACCTTCACACTTGCATTTGAATTACGGTCTTTGTTTATTTTTTTTATTTTAACACAATTAATTTTGTTGCCCATGTCATTCATGTTGAGCATAACTCCTCAGTTACTTAGACATTGTGAGATTTGTGAGTCGCGCGAACGAACGATTTTATCAGAACTAGTATTCAAAGAAATTGCGTATTTCTTATGAACATAGCTCATTTTCATTTTATATTAACTTTAATTCAACTTTTAATCATTAAGTTCTTTGCTCGTGCTGTGCACTTCTGTAAGTGGCGTACGTACACAAAACATACAGAAACAAAAATTACATACAGTTTTAGATATTGATAGTGAATAAGTCGCTGAAGTGTGTATCAATAAATAAATAAAGTGCCTTATTAGTCTAGTAGTCGTAAGTGCTTAGTGCTGAGCGTGAGGTCCCGGGTCGGGCTAAGTGTTATTGGGTTTTCCATCTGGAATATCTCAGTAGCAGCCCGGAGTCTGGATTTGTGCCCGGTTGATGGCAAAAGGCTTGCCCCCTATTACATGGGACTTAAAAATAACTGGCGAAATGTGTGTGTACCATAGGTACACCTCTTTGGAGAAATTCAAGCGTGATGTTATATAAACTAGTGATCGCCCAGAGGACGAAATTCAACCATAACTTTTAAATGAAATTATATTATAAACATTTAAATGTCATGATTCTAAGGTAGCCATCTTGTGTCAAACGCACCATGCGTTTGACACAAGATGTGTGTGATGTTTTTTTTTATTAATTTAATTAATTTCTAATGTAAATTATAAAAAAATATTAGCTTTCTGCCTTTTTTCCTTATCCATATAAACTTTAATTGTGCCAAATTTCATACTGATCCGTCCGCGTGATTTTCGTAAAAAGGGGTACAAAGTTTTTGCTTCACGTATTAATATAATAATTAATCAAGAACATACAATATGACAGAACTTGAAGATAAATTAATGTAAAAAACTAAGTCGACCTCCCTGACCCGCTGATCCGCTACCTCATCACCAACACGACCTCACCCTATGTCTCAAAAAACGTCTAAACTTCACGCCACGCGTAGCAAGTATAATCGCATGTGGGACGCACCAGTTTTTATTGTAATTACGACAGGTGACAACCATGAGAGCTGATACCATTCCGCCATTGTTGCATGATGTTTCCTTTAGATACAGCCGCGGGTAGAATGTACGGGGATGTGGTAGGAGCGGGCGCAGTGCGGTCTACGATGAAGCATCGGGGATAAAAGCTCGTACAGACCAGCGCGATGCGACGCCGCGGTGCGAAACGAACAATACAATTTCTAAGAAAACTTGACGGTCTAACAATAACCGGTGTCGCGTCGCGCTGGTCTGCACGAAGCTTAACTTGGTTGATACGTAGGTGACTGAGAATGGATATTAATTGTTCCAAGAGATTCAAAAACGGCGACAATGTCTGTTCAGTAGAAAAACTTGTGTCATTAATCTATTTGTAAGCTAACGCAAACGACACGCTCTTTGTGCGATTAAATCTGCGACTGCCAATAACATTTTATGACACACTTTTTGCTCGTAAAAGAGGATCACAGTCACAATTGAAAAACAATCACAAAAATAATGCAGACTAAAAATCTGAGCAAGCCTTTAGAGACGGTCTTAGGCCTAGCCCACATTGCGATTAAAAATCGCACGAAATTTTTATCGCAATTCTGTAACACATGGTATCTTATGTATCTACACGCACTGGCGATTTAAAATTCGCGCTGAATAATAACCAATCAATCTGCCTAGCTTTTTCCCAACTATATTGGGGTCGGCTTCCGGTGTAACCGGATGCAGCTGAATACCGTATTTTACATGGATCGACTGCCTTTCTGACCTCCACAACCCAGTAACTGGGTAATACGATAACCCTTGACACTGACCGGTGCCAGACACTGCTGACACTGACTTGACTGGTTGTCAGACTTTCGGGCTTCTGACGACCCGTAACTACTGTCAAAGATCCACGAATTACAGCCGGGGCCAACGGTTTAACGTGCATTCCGAGGCACGGAGAAGTCTCGGTATGTAAAGATGGTCACCCATCCACAGACCAACCCCGACAAGCGTAGCTTTACCTGATGGATCGACCTATGCGGCAGTCATTACTACTAGTCAGGAGCTAAGATATGGTATCTTATGTATCTACACGCACTGGCGATTTAAAATTCGCACTGAAACGTACTCCGTACACTAAATATAACCGCGGGAATAAAAATCGCGCGGTGAAATTTCGCAGTTTGGGCTAGGCCTTAGAGAAAGCGGGAACGGCTGCATTTGAACCCCGTATGTTTCATCAAAGAATTGCTGATATTTTCATTGGATCCGCGCGTTATGAGTGCCATAATTAACGCGGATGAGCAGTTTTTTCTGATACCTAGGAAATAACAGTTTATACATTTATGTACTTTGCGATATAAATGGGGAAATATATGAACTGGATCTCATAGATGTACGGGTAAAAATGGGATTCTTCAACGATAAAAAAAGGAATTATCATTATTAACAAAATGGTGTGAGAATTTGTACAAGAAGTTATGTGATACCTACATACTTATTTATTTATTTGTTTAGACGCTCGGTAATTCGGCAGCCATTTTTTTTTCACCAATGGCGTATTACCGGAATCGCTGGGTTATTGGATTTCTATAGGAAATGTCAGCAAGCTAGTAAGAAATAACTTTAACACAGATTTATAAAGTATTTTTTTTTATTAGTTTGTTTTAATACCTACTCATAGAATCGGACTGCAGAACGACAACGATCAATGACCGCGGTCTGTAGTCCGGCACTTTTGTATACGAATATCAGAGCAGGAAACGAATATCTATGGTAGGAGAGCTAAGTTAGAAAACCCCGGACTATTGGACGTCTCGGTTTAGTAAGCGCCGAATTACCGAGCGCCTACTGTCCTTTAAAGAACACCAGTTGTTTTTTTACTAGCCTATTTTGTCCCACTCCTGGGCAAATGCCTCCTTCCACTCCTTCCATCTAGCTCCTCCCGCGATCTCCTTCGTGGTCTGCCGCGACCCCGCCTCACTGTCTCAGGGCACCAGTTCTTTGGGCCCACAGTTTGTCCGGCAAGCGGCAAATTCAAAGCAAAAAATAAATTTAACATTACAACACATACAATGGGCCTGGGATTTTGTTATCGCTTGTACTTTTTTTTACTGGCATATTAATACATAATTCGGAAATCATTGATACCTTACAGTATTAGGTACTGTAAATAACATCTGAACATGATTTCAAAAATAATTGTATGTCTCTGGGTCTAGTTAAAGTATTTAGTATAGTCGAATGTAATAGGTATAATAAAGTCGTCCCGAATAAAGAAAAGAAAGAAAAGAAAGAAAGAAACATATTTTATTTGGGACACGCACAGGAAATACAAACAGTAAGTAGGTAATAACAAAAATAAAAAAATTAAAAAATTACAAAATAAAAAACAAAAAAAAAAGAATTATAACGACCGACCGACCGACCGACCGACCGACCGATTTGACGACGAATATAATTATATTTATTTAAAAATTAATATTTAAATAAAAATTATATTTATTTCGTTTCTTGACCGTAGACTTGCCGTGTACGCTGAAAAAACTAAATAAATATAATTTGTTTGTAGCTTGATTCAAAATCAATGAGATTCCTAAAATAACTAACCCAGCGACAAAAGATCTTTTCACAGCCTCTTATTAGGCAAAAAATGCTGTATCTATAACACACTTATCTTCATTAAGACAGATCTAAAAATAATGTAACAATTGCACATGTCGACACCTTATTTGAAAAGTCTAGTAAATTGATACAGGCCATAGGGTAGAAAAAAAACCGCCCAAGTGCGTGTCGAGCCACGTCCTAAGAAGGGTTCCATAGTTGGGATGAATTTATCCCAAAAACAAACTTAACTATGTAGTTGAGAAACATGTTCTCCCATACATCGATATACGTCACGGTCAATTCTCCAACTGCAAAAATGTAAGAGTGTAACCACAAAAAAAAAATGTGATAGAACTACAAATTATCGATTGTCGGACTTTTTCCTTTACTTGTGCTGTGAAATCTTGCTTCCCGCCAAATGTCATGAATCTAGGTCAACGGGAAGTATCCTTTAGGTTTTGATTTATTTGCGAGTATCAGAATATGTCACATTAATGGCTGTATTTTTTTATTACCTTGACTTAGAAGCTTGATTTAGAGCTCCAAGGGAACATAGATCTACGTTTTTATTTGATATTAATTTCAATTTGAAACCTCCACGCATTACTGAGGAAATGGGTCTTGACAGACTGACGGACGGACAATGAAGTGATCCTATAAGGGTTCCGTTTTTTTCCTTTTGAGGTACGGAACCCTAAAACGAAGTGTTAAAACGGTTAATATGCGTCTCGTTTATACACCATTGTTGATCGGTTTTATTCGATCCTGTGGCAGAGCAAGTTATGAAAATTAGCAAATACTTTCGTGTGTCCAATTAGCTACTTATTGAGTACTAATTTGGTACATCTGTTACTGATCAAGTTATCCTTCTAGGGACAATAATGTGAGATATTCGTAACGAAGAAACTATCTCATTTAAATGGCGTAATTGTCACGATTCATTACAACTGGTATTTCTAGAGGATAGAGGTGTATTATCTTATTCAAAGTTGTTTGCTTCATTAGCAAAGTGTTGATAGTTAATTGATTCAGGTGTGACCTATCGGAAATCCATCACAAAATACAATAGACGTAGATATATTTAGTAACCTATTCCGCTTAAATATTCTTAAAGGGTTATAAAAAACCCAGTAAGAAATCGATATTTGTTTCACCTCTCAACAAGGCATCCTCAGGATGACGATTGACTTGTCGCGAAGCCGAACACGGCGTGTTGCCACGCCGAGCGCGATGAACACGTGTCGACTCTTTAGGAATAGTTAAGCGGAATAGGTTACTAAATATATCTACGTCTATTGTATTAAGTGTTTAAGGTCTAATGTAATTAGTAATAATTTATGAATTTCTGGATCCTTAGGTCCCCCCAGCTAGATGCCCCCCCCGACGAGCGTAAAAACGTGGCTGAGACAGACTGAATGCGGCATGCGGAGGACAGGGTGTTGTGGCGCGGCCTGGGAGAGGCCTATGTCCAGCGGTGGACTGCGATAAGCTGAATTGATCGGATTCTTATATTCCTACCTACTTCTAAACAAATATTACAGGTTTTATTTTTTTTGTTTGTAAGAGGCAATCTCTGAAAGATAGGTATATGAGTTAAATAGGTGCAAAGGCAGCAACATCGTAATTTTCAATGATAGCAAACTTTGAATGCAGTCAGTCAATGTCAAATCAGCTTCATTGTTTGACTTAATAAGTTTGTAGCAATAAACGTGGAAATTATTGTTTTGCAGCAAAAATAGAAATATCCAATAGTAACTACATTGCTTTGAAACCAAACATATTGTTTACCGCCATTTTGGTGTAATTGTATGTTGCTACCTTTGCATCTTTTTATGACTCATATATGCAAACATTTTTTTTTTCATTGAAGGCTACATTATTGCCGAGTGCCATAGTTCGAGTAGCCATGTTTCTTCCACGCAGACGCAGTCGCGAATAGAAGCTAGTTTTGTGTACATAGGTTACATACCTAGTTAAGAGCGTTTATCCTAAAAGTTGGCAACGTCGCAAATAGCTGTCAAATATTTACCAGTTTTGATTAATTTGGCAATATTGCTGTATGGAAATATGAAATGTGGCTAACTAGTGAACTAAAATATTGATTATGATGCATTAATTAATATCGTAACACCGAATATTTAGTTTTAGATGAAAAAAAAGTATTGAGAAACTTTCCAATTGCCTTTTTGTTACCTAAAACGGTCACAACAACAAATTCAATTATATAATTATTGCAATTCATTATTAATATTCTAGTTCGCTAGTTAGCCACATTTCTTATTTCAATACAGTAATATTGTCAAATTAATCAAAACAGCGAAATATTTGACATATATTTGCGACGTTGCCCACTTTCAGAATAAATGCTCTTAACTAACAACCTGTTAATTAATTAATTTTTTTTAAACAATCTTCATTTTCGTTGTCCATTGTACATTGACTTGTGTGTGCCTTAACCAGGATTAAATAATTTTTAAAATTTCTTTCTTTATTTCTTTCTTTAAAACCATGGAAGGTCCTTAAAGTTCCTGCAAGTTTCCATTACATCATTAAACAGCTAAAATAAAAACAAAAATTCCAGTCATTTCGAATAAGCATATTCAGGTAATATTAAGCTTACTATTTTTGGTTCGAGCAACTGTAACGGGTGTGAAATTAAAATTCTTATCATAACTGGTTTGCGTCGGTCACCTTTGATCTAATTAGGACAATCGACATGGCAGTCACGTGCGCACACGCTTATAGCAAAAACGATGCCTCGTTTAGGCGGGCGAGTTTAGGAGATAGTGATAAAACAAATAATAAAAAGTTTATTGATTCTGAATAAACAAACGTTACAATATTTAGGTATAACACTGGATCCTGCACTAGGATACCCTGTGTCGCAGGATCCGAAAGAATTGATAGATATGATAGTGTTATTATTGTAAAGACACGTATGTGTTTAATGGGTAGTTATGAATGCATAAATGCGGAGAAGAAGACGAACTATATAATTAATTAATTTAATATAAAACGACCAAGGCCCATTACATTAGATAAGATAGAAACGATAATATAAAGTATATAACTATACGACGGTCATACGCTCATCTCACAATACTCCAGACATACTGTCAAAATCTTCTTCCATTCGTCCGCGAACACTTCACAGTCAGTCTTAGAGTCTGCGCAGCGCTTTCGCGCTGAGCGCAGGGTGTGTGCGAGAGACAGGGGACAGGGCTTGAGCGACGCGACGGTTCGTCTCACAGGCACAGTGAACCATCTGTGCTTTCTGCTAAAATGATGTTGCAATTCGTACATTACACCATTCTCGTCGTCTGTTTATTGACTCCTAAGTATATTATAATTGTAAAGATTTTGTAAATAAATACTTTATTTTTATTTTTTATTGTTCCAAACAAAACGAAATATAAACAGAAACATCACAAAAATCCCAATACGTATGTCCGGATATTGAAACACTATTAAGCAATCTAATACTAATAAAATATATAATTTATGGTTTAGTTTTTATAACATTGTGAGGTAGTTTGTAATACTAACAAAAACTTACAAAAACGTCTTAGACTATTAATGACAGTTACTGATTAGGTTGGTACTTGGTAAATAATATTTCCTCATCTTTCAGAGTTATTGTCCGCTTTGTATCCTACACAGACTTCAAGCTGAACATATTTTAGTATAAGCTGGAAATAGTGCACTTGGGATTTAGGTACAAATAAAAACAAATTAAATTAAAGAGCATGAAATTAATTTGATGAATAATGTTACCGTAATTAGTAACTATACTTGTTTTACCCCGTTCCCAATGCAACTTTAACCCTACACACCACTCGCCCACCCCACTGTCCCATTCAAACGCGCCATCAAAGCGCATCTGCCTTAAATTAACCAGCCTTGTTACCGGACATTTAAAAATCTTTAATACTGGCGCGATACGTTAAAAATGTAAACGGACCATGTTTAATTACCAGAAGTCTGATAATCGCCAGTGTGATTACGTGGTTACGAGTTTACATTTTTATGTTTTTTACGTTGAGCAGAGTTTGCAGTATCATAACATGTTCAAAATTCATAAAACATATTTGGTATTATATACACATAACTTAAGATCACGCTTGTAATCCGCGAAGGACTCGGCAGAGGTACACTCACATTTCGCCAGTTAAGTTTAAGTCCCGGAGAGACCAAGTAAGAGACTCGTGAAGGTACATTTACTTGTCGTTGTGATCTTGTTCTCGTAACTGTAATTATCTATAGTCTTGATTTATTTTCGTTGCTTATATATTTAGTATGTATGTATTTATGTATCTCTTATTAAGGATATGTATTTATCTGTGTATCTATTCTAGTATATTGTATACTTATTATTTGCACCAACGACAGCCCCATTTTATGTCCAGGCAAATCACTGTCCATTCTAAGGTTGCCTGGAAGAGATCGCGGAAAGCGATAAGGTCGCCCATTGTATATTTTGTAGTGCTTATTTTTTTTTTTTGTTATGTATTTTTGTGGTGTAAAATAAAGTATATATAAATAAATAAGTCCCAAACGTAGAATACTTAAAATCATCACGCTCGTAAGCTGGATTGATGATGATAGCAGAACGAGAATTCAGCAGAAGATGAAAACAAATGAATACGTTGTAAAATTAACGCTTGTTATGGTTTAAAGGATTAAGGCTTGTCCCCATGACCACAGATTAATACAGATGGTTGAGTCCGCCAAAATCATTTAAATAAAAAGCGACTATTGCTAAGTCACAATAAAGTTCAATTCAGGTCGCACAGCGCTCATCCCCTACAGTTATATACACCTAGAAGTTCTCTCTTTCTATCGCGTAACTCTTATATCGTCTGATTACGTTACGCTCATTGATTTGGCCCGACATGACGAGTCGCCGCGGACTTGTAGCTTCATACATAAAATGCGGAGTTGACCACTGTATTTCCTCTGTGGTATGACGCCAATGCATGCCTTATCATTTTTAGTTTTTTAGTTCTTCATTAAAACTAGCTTCGCTCATTAGCAATTTTTTCTAATGAAGCCAAAAGATGTGCTGGTCAAATTGCACAAAAAATTATTAACCTTTAAGGTCGGAATGGTAATGGCGTCTGTTGCTGAAAACCAGCGCTGGGGCTCTATCTCGCATAAAGTACTTCCAAATATTTAAACCTAGATTTAAGTTAAATGTAATAATACTCGCTACGCCCTAACAGGGTCATGTGCTCATAAGTTTTAGGCTAGCCTGTAACTGAGTGTACATTATGCAATAATAAATAAATAAGTCGCAGCATTATGCTGAGCGCCGTTATGCGTGGATGTGACGCATATTTTCCCCCAAATCGTTCCGTTCGTGTATTTGTTTTTTCTTTGCGTTTAACGCAAATAAACGTATTTTCTGTTTCTTTCAGAGGAAAAGGTTACAATTGAAAGTAATTTTTAACCGATTAGCCACCCACCCACCCACTGCCTTCTAGCAAAAGACTATCTATGATGGAAACCATTTTGAATTCTTCTGTTGCCGTTAGTAAATTATTACTCATAGGCACAAACATTATCAGTACTTATCGGTCTAGTGGTTTTATACGTTTCTGTAATCAAATATGCATATTAGATAAATCATATTTCTTAATAGAAAAATTGTGTTTGTTTAAAATTAGTACAATAATAGTAAAAGTAGTAATTTATAGACTAGTATATTAAATCTAGAACGGCATTTATTCCTACTATCTGCCATAATCTACTTTACAACTCTAGGAGTAGGTTCCGGATGAGATAGAATAGAAGTATTAGGTCCCCACCTATGAAATCAGCGGTTTGTATGGAGAATTTTAAGGAAGTTGCATTTTTCATACTAATATTTTCTTAATTTATATAACAACCATGAACACTAATGTTTTAAAACTTTTATACACTAATGTTTAAAAACTAAGATAACGTAATATGCCACTTAGATTAAGCGAAAAAAATAAGTTTTGGCTAATTTAAAACCAATAGTGGTCATTTCTGCTAACAAAATGAGGAGTCATTTTTAAGTAATTTTTTATGTTTAGAAAACTATAAGTAATAAGGTTTTTTTTACTATTGGTAGTTGTCTATGATGGTAATTATTCGATATAATACCAAGCACTTGATGAATATTTTAAATCATAGAAGTGACGAGGTTCTCTATTTGTCAGAAAAAAAACGCCAATTTCATAGGTGGGGACCCAATATTTAACAAACTCATGATATACTAGCTTTTGCCCGCGGCTTCGCCCACATGTATGTCAGAAAATATCCCACAGAAACGGAACTAGGTTTTACCGGAGTTTTCATATAAATCTATTGGTTTAGGCACGCTAGTAAAGCTCCCAGTTGGCAAGGTTTTTTTCCGACGTCTCAACAATCACCGTCATACTTCAGCCAATTTACAGAAATCCGTAATTTATACACTTGAATCTTCATCATAAATCACTCCGTTAATTGACAAAAACTGTATGAAAATTCGTTCACCATGAATCGGGTAAACGCAAAGCTGTACCATCAGTTTACCTTTATTTATATGAGATAGTTATTATATCCTTACACGGTTACAGACATTTCACAAAAAACTATCTTCTCCTAACTTCCATTCAATTAAAGACTGACCACACATCACCGTTAACACGTTATCGATAAATAAAACAATCGATAAAGGCACGCGACACGTTGCCGCGTCCGCGAAATTATAGGCGCATTTCGCCCGAAGCGATCTCGCCTTGATATCGAACGATAATCAAGGGTTAGCGCTCATTTAAACGCGATCTTTTATGAGAATCGCGATTCTTTGCGATTGTTTTTGTTATGGGTGGGCAGGTCGCTATTGTCTGAGTGTAAGCGCTGCTTCATACGTCGTGATTGAATGATAGGGTAACAACTAACAAGGAATAATTGGTCTTTGATATAGTTGATAACCTCTACCTTCTACCTAAAGTACCCAAAAAAAAATACTAAAAAGATATTGTGCGTGCAGCACCTCCATCCGTATACACTTCCGTCCCTTTTCACGAAATCACTCCCAGTAGATGGGATGAAAGCAAGAGAAAATATGTTACACATTAAAAAAAGAATAAGAGAGACAGAGAGAGAGTTATACGAGTATATCGTCGTCTAAGAATGAAAACCTCTTATATGCGAAAAACAGCAGTGCTATTCTGTAACCATCTCACCGTGAAAACTTAGGTGAAGTGAGCTGTCATTCCACAGGGATTGACACTATTGACAGCTCACTTCACCCAAGTGTTCACGGTGAGATGTTTACAGAATAGCATGGCTGGTGGGCAACTGGAAATTTATATTATATGCTGATAGCGCGGTAAAATCTGCTTAGGCGATGCAGGATTGTGCGAGACGTCAGTATGATACGTAGTTCGCATGTGGCGATATAGATGCCGCCACAAAACTGCGTGTGTTGCGAGGTTTTTTTTTTCCTAAAATGTAATAAAACAAAAAGTCAACGTTGCATTCCCGAGCTTTTCACTCTAAGGCGACGATATCTTTCTTCTTCCTCATGTAATGAAACGTGCTTAAACGTGACGCGTCGTTGAAAGGAGACTGTTCAAATTTGTATGGGAAGTGGTCTATGAACAAATAGCGATACGATTTTGATATTTGTGTAGGGATAATTCATCTATACCCTTGTGCAAAGGGACATCAAAATATGACCCGGAGGTTTCGAGAAAAATACACTTTTAGAATTAACACGATTTTAAAGGGCAGGTACCTTAACCGTTGTAGCTACAGGAACCCGAGGAGACCGATCTTAGGAGACTGCCCTTAACCTTACCCTTACGACCCGTCTAAATATATCCAGCCTGTATACTATAAAAGTGTATTTTTCACAAAATGGCCGGGTCAAATTTTGATGCCCTTTTGTACAAGGGTTAAGATAAGGTACCTAAACAAATATCAAAGCCATATCGCTATTGGTCCATAGAACACTTTTAAATAGTCTCCTTTCACTTCCAATTCTCGTCCAATTATTGAATCGCCGCCTAAGAAGGTTCACTTCAATTACTTACACAAATGGGAATATTTTAATGTACGTCAAGCATTCAAGAATTTAAGACAATGACCCGAGATATTATGTAGTTAACAAAAAGTTGGACAAACCCCCATTTTAAAGCAATTGAACATTTTATGGATGAGGACAAAGACCGACACTTATGGACTCGGCACTAGAAGACCGGTATGAAAAGGTACTTGTTTTTCTGACCCCAAAATACAGGAAAACGCCTAGTTCACCGGTCACTATCCAAACTGGTCTCGTATTATGTACAATTGGTTTTGAAATTGAAGAGTCTAGAATCGACAAGAGCCAGTCAGAAAAATGTCGTTGGGCTGATTGTCCAGTGCCCAGCCAGCGTGTGCTGAACATACCTACATTTATGCATCACCACCCATGGAGGCGTATTTTAATGGACCTCATGTCTATACGATGGGTTTTTGTTTAAATGTCACAGGCCTTGTGCTTTTATACCACTCCATAAAAGTCCATAATTATGTTTTCATACATTTCTTCTTCTTGCAGAATTATTTAATAAAGTATTAGTTCTCATTGAGATCTCATAAAATGACACCATTTTTTAAATACCTACTTGTAACATTGAATTGGTTTACCAGTGGTAACGGCCGCGACTTACGAGTTTTAGGTCGTAGGTTCGAACCCAGACAGCGTATACTTTGTGTAAATTATTTCATCACTACTGCTCTCAAAACGGTGAAGGAAAACATCGTGAGGAAACCGACATGTCCTAGAACAAAAAATTCGAAGACTTGTGACATCTACCAACCCGCACTGGGCCCACGTGGTAGATTACAGCCCACTCCCTCTCGAAGAGAAGCCTGTGTCCCAGCAGTGGGAACATTATAGGTTGATTTTGATGTTATGATTGACATTGAATTACCATCCTCTTGTTCATACCACAATTTTAGTTTAGCCCCCGTTGGAATAAGTATAACGAGTGTATCTCTGTGTCTGTTTGTGCCATCGTAGCTCCCAAACGGCTGAACCGATTGTGTTTTTTTGTAAGGGTAAGGTGACTTGATCGAGAGTGTTCTTAGCTATGATTCCAGAAAATCGGTTCAGCTGTTTGAATATTATCAGCTCTTTTCTAGTTGATGAATGGCTGTGAGCATCTTCCACAGGTCTGATCGATTTGGAATTTGATATTCTGTTACTTCAATCATATTAGAAGAACATAGTAACCTTGAACTGATGCTGCAGCATCACCTGGAATTTGCAGGATACCCAACTCTCTTACCAACGTAAAGCACAGTTATGTGAAACATGTTTGGGCTCATTGGAATGGTCAATGAATAGGTTATAGATAGATGGTGAACAGGGTCTGGTGATGGAGCAGGAAGGAGAAATGAGGAAATGTTTGTATCGGGGTTTTTTTGTTAATGTTGTCTTCCATACACCTTACACCTCTATCAGCCGTCATTTCAGTGTCCATCTCCATATTCCTCGCTTTATCAATCGCAATATCAATATAATTATCCACCTTTTCTATGATGCGTCTCTTTTCTAATAGCTATTCATTATGTCACATGCACCAACAAAAAAATATTACTGTGAATTAACATTATAAATCCTAGTTTGTCTGATAACATCTAACGGACATATCATCATAATAATAAAATTAATACTAAACCATTTGAGTTGTGAAAACTAAGAAATCAGCCGACTTTACCACGCTTTAAGGTTCAAATTTCAAACTTATTATTTAAGGCGCAAGCGCCAGGGTAGCCCGCAAAATTCAAATTTTCTTAGGTATTTTTTGCAATTTACAGGTCATTATTAGGTATTTTTTTTGTAAAAATCTTCATTATTATATTATGATTGTTACGCAAGATCTTTATTATTAATAATAACTACAGTTCTTAACATAACTAATTATTTTCACTAAGTACTAAATTAGAAAACTAAATAACTAGGTATCTGTATAAATAAATACGAAATTAGGTGTTATATTGATCAGAATATGATTCGCGACCATAGCAAATTATATTGTAAATTATATTATTATATGTATTCGCAAAAATATAGTTATTAAAATCATTAACACAACTCTTTAAGACCAAATAACCCTATTAACAAGAAATCATGACATTCGAGGCCAATTCTAACTTAGAGAGTTGTACTAATGATTCTAATGATTACCTATTATTTTGTAAATTCATGTGTTTTACGGTCGTGAATCATAATATATTGATCAACATACAATCTGACACAGACCTGCAAATAACAAAAAACGTGAGAAAATTTGAATTTCGCGGGCTTAACGCATCCCCCTTAACAAACTGACAGTCGGCCATCTGCGCAAGCAGGTGGTTCTGTACGCTGCGCGCGCGCAATTTTGTATATTTCGCTCTTTTTTTACAATTTCGACGGTTTTATTTGAATTTACGATTGTATGATCTGTTTAGGTGGGTTTTTTAATGTATGAGGGGTATCTATGTGTCCTGTAAATAAAAAGGGGTGAAAGGCAAAGCTAATTTAAGATGCAAATAAATTGGTTTTTATTCATTTATGAATTTACTTGCGTAATTCGCATTTGTCATCCAAAAAATTAGGTTACGCGATGAGTACTCGTATTTAATTTATCGGCTGTTTTGAATAGCTTAGATAATTTGTAAATTGAAATTAAATACGTAGTTCACGACCTGGAAAATCTACTGTCGTAAACAAAATCTATAATATTTTGGTCAAAATTTTGAAAATAAAAAATGAAAGTTGGAACATTTGCTCACTGCATCATAACTGTTAACAAAGAAAGTACATACACACAGCACTGAAAATGTCACAAACTCAAAAACTCAACTTAAACTCAAAGCATTTATTCAAAACAAATCAATTACAGGCAGTTTTGAACTGTCAAGAAGTCGGTCAGTCAGAAAAATTAAGCTGTCCATTCCAAAGCGTAGTAGTACCTATGGAGAAGAATGGGCAAGGAATCCCATGGACACTGTTTAAATCAAAATAAATGGTTTTAAAATATTGGTTACATCATTCATGTTGAAATCATACAATGTGAATCTCATTTGTAGATAGAAGAATTGATCTTGCACACTCCATGAATGGTGCAAATAGCTCAGTAATTATGAATTACATATACCTATAGATATAAATACAAACTATGTTACTCACTTTCAATAAAAAACCCAGATAAACAAAACACTTAGAAGTTAGTCTCACTTTATTATTTAGTACTAAATCAGGATCATCTGGCTAGCCTTTTCCCAACTTTGTTGGGGTCGGCTTCCAGTCTAACCGGATACAGCTGAATAGCAGTTTTCAGTTTACTGGGCAATACGGTACCCCTTGGTAAGGCATTGACGGTCTTTCGTACTTCTGACGACCCGTAACGACCGTTAAAGATCTACGAATGACAGCCGGGACCAACGGCTTATCGTGCTTTCCGAGGCACGGAGGGGTCTTTGCGTGTAAAGATGGTCCCATCCACGGACAGACCGCGGCTAGCGTAGCTTAACCTGATCGATCGACCCATGCGGCTGTTATTACTTAGCCACAATCCCCTCATTAGGTAGTACTAAAGTTAAATTCAAAAGATCCTTAAGAGCGTTTATTCTGAAAGTTGGCAACGTCGTAAATAGCTGTCAAATATTTACCTGTTTTGATTATTTTGGAAATAATACTGTATGGAAATAAGAAATGTGGCTAACTAAGTCACTAGAATATTGATTATGTTATGCAACTGTAACATTGAATTTGATGTTGTACCCGTTTTAGGCGTAAAAAAAGCATTTGGAAACTTTCCAAATGCTTTTTTTACGCCTTAAACTAAATATTCGGTGTTACAATATTAATTATTACATATCATAATCAATATTCTAGTAACTTAGTTAGCCACATTTCTTATTTCCATACAGTATTATTTCCAAATTAATCAAAACAGGTAAATATTTGACAGCTATTTACGACGTTGCCAACTTTCAGAATAAACGCTCTTAAAACCTATACCTGATTGTCTCAGTAAATCATTTATTGTTTTTTTTAATTACAAATATAATGCGTTCACCTGTACTGCTGATCCTGTTAAAATAAACAGCGTAACGTTGAATTGTGATCAATTTTAAGTTGAACCAGCTGTCAATGTAAGAACAACTTTTTGTTTTAACTCATAATTATTAAACAAAACTACGTAAAAACTCATAAAGCGTACACTAGAAATGTAATGTTTTATTCAGAAGATACCAATGTGGGTGTCTTCGTAAAAAGATGCTGGAATTTCCTGGAAATTTTAATATCTTTTTCTTTTGTTGGTCGGTAAAAGAAAAATCTTTTTATGGGCAGTCGGTGGTTAAGATTATCTTCCTGATAAATTGCTGCTCAGATTGGCGTTACAGGTTCAAATAAAATTACCGGCAAATATGATACCATTTTAAACCTTTTGCATAGCAGTACTAATAGTGACTGCCTTGTTGCTCTAGTGGCTAGCGCTACTGCTGAGCATGAGGTCCTGGGTTCGATTCCCGGGTCGGGCAAAGTGAAAGCAGCAGAAGTAAGCAAGCGTGACCGTCGATACTCAATCCTTCTCTAAATAAAAGAGTCCTTTAGCATAGCATAATCAGCCTATAATGTTCCCACTGCTGGGACACAGGCCTCCTCTCAGTGAGAGGGAGTGGGCTCCACCACGCGGACCCAGTGCAGATTGGTAGATGTCACATGTTTTCGAGGTTTTGGTTCAAGGCCATGCCGGTTTCCTCACGATGTTTTCCTTCACCGTTTTGAGAGCAGTGGTAATGAAAATATTTACACAAGTAAAGCGCTTGCCTGGGTTTGAACTCACGACCTACAACTCGGTAAGTCCGGGCCCTTACGACAGGGCCACCACTGCTCGAAAAGAGGCTTATATCCAGCAGAAATTTAATAAAAGTCTGATGTTGACAAGTTGCCAACTTAGATAAACTTGTAATTACCACAGGCGCTCTTTCATACAGACAACTGCAGGGCTACTGTAACAAAACTTAGGTGAAGTGAGCGTGGAGTGAGCTGTCATTCCACAGGGATTGACACTATTGACAGCTCACTCCACGCTCACTTCACCTAAGTTTTCACGGTGAGATGTTTACAGAATAGCATGGCTGTTGCGGGTGACCTCTTTATTCCCTTTACTCAGTGACGGAATAATAACGTATTTTGATGATTAAAAAGTCAGTAATTATAACATCTTACTAAGTATTACCACTCAATTTCAAAAAATGATATTAAATAGGTACCGCAGTACACTCAGCAAAATAGTTTGGGGCACAATATGAAATCGTTGACTATATAATATTATTATTTTAAGCTTATTAACAAAAGCTATTTGAACAAAATACATTTAGATGAACGCAAAGGAACGATGGATGGACTCTGTGAAAGATGATATGGCTAGAAAGGGAGTGACTACTGAGATGACGACTAATAGAGAAGTAAGTATGGTGAATAGAGAAGAAAAATACATGTTGTGCCGACCACAAATAAATCTGTTTAAGGACAGGAGAATGATAGTGATATTAAGATGAACGCTGGCAAAGATTTGAGTATTCGACGTACTTACGCAAAATATGGGTTGAGTAAGATCATTGTTTTCTTAGCATCTGCACAAACTATACAAGAATAGCTCGTGCTGTGGCAAAAATATAAAAGAGTAAGCAAGTTTGTAAAAGTGGTTCCGTAATACTATAACGGAAAATGAAAATGCCCTCAATAAAATCTGTCATTTTCGCCACCTATTTGACATTGGAAAAAACGTATCTCTCTGAAAAAATGTATTTGGACAGCCTTTATTGCCATTACCATTCATTACCATTCACCGCTTTCGTAGGAAACCAAAGTTTTACTGCCCAGAGTGTCCGGATGTACCATCGAAGAATCTATACATCGTAAGGACTATTTCTGCTTGCAGCGCTCGGCGGCTATAGAACCGGGACGGTAATAGATGTGGTCATTGTGTTCACGGGATTTTGTTTTCAAATTGCTAAGATATGAAGTTCTTCGATAGTACATTTATATTGACACTCGTAAAAGCTATAATATACACCCAAGTTAAGCTTTTTGCAGACTAGCGCGACGCGACAACGCGACGCGACACCGGTTATTGTTATACCGTGAAGTTTTCTTAGAAATTGCATTGTTCGAGTCGCGTCGCGCTAGTCTGAACAAAGCTTTACCCTGCACACTATTCCCTTTCGTCACCTGTACCTAGTTACTTGAATAAATTACACACCATGGATCCATGGTTTTCAAACACAATAGTTGTCTAATAAAGTATAGTTTAACTGAAGATAATTACGTAATCATTACGTCACGGCGACGTCGTGAATGGTGTTTCAAAAACGGTGGGTAGTGTGAAGTTTTCTGCCTCTTTGAACAGGACTGGACAGTAATATTAGGGTAGAGTTCAGTTGATGAGCTTTTTATTAAAGGTGAGTTCAGACAACGCTATCCTATGCATATTTTCAAAATTTTATACATATTTTGTACTGAAAACTGAGCTGAGTAGTGACTGTTTTCAACAGTCAAAATTCTCGAACATTGTGCATGGCGGGCATGCCACCACACGGCGTAACTAGCCGCGTTCACTGATCCCTAAAACATGATCTGAAGGCTATTGTTGTGCCTTAAGAAATGGTAGTATAGCTATAAATAGTGCCATCTACGATGACGCGGGGCACTCCGCTCCGCTCCGTACAAAAGTTGCTAACAGTATAGAAATCGCGGAGTGGGGCGCGTTGACTGTTTTGAGACTCAGTTTTCGGTAAAAAATATGTACAAAATTTTAAAAGCAAAAAAAAAATATGACTCACGGTTATATTTTTTTTTACACATGGTATTGTTTTATGTTATTTCATTTGATAAGTTTGGATTTTTGAATTTTGTTACGTCATATTTTTTTTACTTTACACTCACTAGTTGATGTATCAACTAATTAGTGTTATTGGTAGAGATCAATTCGATTCGATTTTCGAGGAGCTCGTGGCTCAGTAATGACTGCCGCACAGGTCGATCCATCAGGTTAAGCTACGCTTGCCGGGGCTGGTCTGTGGATGGGTGACCATCTTTACATACCGAGACTCCTCCGTACCTTGGAAAGCACGTTAAGCCGTTCGTCCCGGCTGTCATCTGTGGATCTTAGACAGTCGTTACGGGTCGTCAGAAGCCCGAAAGTCTGTCATCCAGTCTTTCCAAGGGGTATCGTATTACCCAGTTACTGGGTTGTGAAGGTCAGATAGGCAGTCGCTCCATGCAAAATCTTGGTATTCAGGTGCATCTGGTTAGACTGGAAGCCGACCCGGATATAGTTGGGAAAAGGCTAGGTAGATTGGTAAAGATCAATTTGCCTTTCCCGTTTAAAAAATACTCGCCAAACTCTATCTTAGTCTTTTTTTATAAAACCCCTCAAAATATGAACCATATTAAGTACTTATAAGGTCATTATCACCCAGTAACCTCAAGTCTTGAAGGCGTGTCATGTGTATTTAAAACGCCCTGAAACTGAAGGCGGGGGGCGACATGACGTCACTCCTAAACCCCTTATAAGTACCTAAGTTTGTGTGAAATTCTGTTTTCTTGTTCATGAATTCATGAAAACGGTGTTCGTCAAAATTCAAAATTTCAAAATTCAAATGTCATTTATTCAAACTAGGCTGATAATCAGCACTTTTCGAACGTCAAAATTACATAAGACAGTCCCCCAAAACGCCCACCCTTCACCACTTCCTAGTGCGTTAGCTGGGAAGAAGAAGTGGCGCAACAAACTCCCCAGCAGCACAGCGGTCTGTTGAGTTAGAAAGAAAAAAAAAAGCCTCTATATAATAGTATTCAAATGTCACAAACTAAACTACTAAAATGTTAATGTGTGATAAGTCAATATCTACATAATTACCTGCTTAGCCTTTTCTCAACTATGTTAGGGTCGGCTTCGAGTCTAACCGAATGCCGCTGAATACCAGTATTTTACATGGAGCGACTGCCTGTCTGACCTCTACAACCCAGTAACTGGGTTATACGATACCCCATGGTAAGACTGGTTGTCAGACTTTCGGGCTTCTGATGACCCGTAACGACTGTCAAAGATCCACGAATGACAGCCGGGACCAACGGCTTAACGTGCTTTCCGAGCCACGGCGGAGTCTCGGTATGTAAAGATGGTCACTCATCCACGGACCAACCCCGGCAAGCGTAGCTTAACCTGATGGATCGACCCATGCGGCTGTTATCACTTAGCTACAAGCTCCTCCAATAATCCATATCTACATGATTATATCAGTTTATTTTACAGAGAGCAGTGGTGATCCAGTGGTAACGGCCCCGACTTACGAGTTTTAGGTTGTGGGTGCAAACCCAGGCAGGCACTTCACTTTGTGTTAATCATTTCATCACCACTGCACTCAAAACGGTGAAGGAAAACAACGTGAGGAAACCGGCATGTCCTAGAACCAAAAATTCGAAGACATGTGACATCTACCAACCTTCCACATGCCCACAACCACATGTCTTCGAACATGTGACATATATCAAACCGCACTGGACCCGCGTGGACAGCCCACTCCTTCGAAGAGAGGAGGCCTGTGTCCCAGCAGTGGGAACATTATAGGCCGATTATGCTATATCAGTACAGGTATTTTCTAGCTATTTACTTTCTGTTAAAAGGTGACCAAAAAGGATTATTACAATGGAACTGAAAAAATTACTCTACTCTTCAAAATACTCAGCCTAGTTTTCCTATAAAAGATGTTCTCTTAACGAACATTTTATAGTTTTTACGTATATTATTATGAAATAGCTTTTTTATTGTGCTAGTATCCAAAGAAATCAATTTCAGTAAAGGCACTATACCTAATTTAATTATATTAAGTAATAACCGGCAATGATATCCGATTTTATAATTCAATCATTAATATGTATGTGTTCTGGTAGGCATATACAAGTAGCGGCACAAATATCTGATATCGAAGAAACACCAAAAGTATCTGACGAGAGCGAAGTCAAACTATACCTACTATACTGTACCTATAAGGACTATACACACACACATACACAAAATATAATCTAAACCTTACATTACCTTGCACATTTCTTTCGCAAAACAACCAATTTCCCTCCATTACCGGACACGACAGAAAATCACGAAATTCGAAATTTGAAATTGAACACATTCGAAATCCGTTATCCGAATCTATCGCCACGGTCATACCAAGTAGAATCGATTCAACTGTATCGATATACGGCTATTATTCACCTCATAAATTAATAATCGAATCAACCTAATAGGCCAGCACTGATTTTTGAACGGATCATTCGTAACGCTCTTGGTTTTATAGATGTCGAAATCTAGTAGATGTGATTGAATTAAATTTTATTGGCAGAAAAGTTTTGAAAAAAATAATGTAAATTGTTTGAGGTTATTGAGCTAAAATAACGGTGTTTTAGAATTGTAACGGGTGGTGCAATAAGTTCAATGATAGTGTTGGAGTTGCATCATGTGTTTGCAATAATTTATGAAGTAGTTAAAGTACTTCGGTCGGTCGGTATTTAAAAATTGGTAGGTGAGGTTACACAGAACAAGAATTGCATCATGCGGCCAAAATGTACTTTAACATAACACAAATCACGCTTATAATCCCCAAGGGGTTAGGCAGGGGTGTGTATCTATTGTATACCTACATTTCGCCAGTTATGTTTAGGTTCCATGTAATAGGGGACGAGCCTAATGCCATCAACTGGACAAAAATCCAGACTCCGGACCTACTGCGAAAAAATACTTTATTTGATGTAAAATGAATGTGTCGAGTAGGTGAATCATGTCAGGTAGGGATTTGGGAACTTTAATTTTCAAATTATTATTTCAGTCAAAAAATATTTTGTCATTTTGTTGATAAATTTTATATGTAAAGTTTTAGTTCCGGAAAGTGCAAAATTATTTTTTAAAGAAACAACTTTTCCATAATTAATCTGTTTAATTAATTTTTAATAAAAAGGGTATTTACATTTTCTGTTCTGGTTTTAACCGGTAAGACACCATTTTCATATGTGCACCAGTGCATTGCAATAATAAGAAAACAGTCAACACAAATCTAATTTTACAATGGTGCTGCTGGGTGAAAGAAAATGAACAAAAATATTGTCAAAAGTAAAGATTGTATCTAACTATTTAATTTTATTCAGATTAGTAGATTTTGGCAGTTATTATAATCACGACTTACAATGATAGGTAAGCTAAGTCAACATACAAGTGGGTAAAGGTATGGTTAATTATAATTCGTTAATTGTTAAAAAACCCTATCTAAAAACGTCGTAAATGAAACATATTTATGAAACATACATTTTATTTTTGCGGCGGCTATTTTCGTACCTATATGCATACGAAAATTGCCGCCGTAAAAATAAAATGTATTCTTAGGCAGGAAAAAATAGTCATAAAGGCACACTTTAAAATACCATACATAAATTTACTGAAAGAATAATTATTCCTATTTATCTATAATAATAATTAATTTAATATATGCCATGTGTGTCATATTACACCCACTTGACAGACTTAGACACTTTTAGCAATTCAAATTCTATGGTAGGTTGAGCACAGCCATAAAACTTTATCAGAACAGCATAAAATTCAAATTCTTATCCTATTCCAAGGGCAATAAAGTACAAATTTGTTAAAAAATCCAAGAGGCATAGGCGAAACGCGTTGAGAATTTTGATGTTTCCAAAATTATTAATTGTTCTAAATCGATTTGTTACGATTATTGAACTTTTTTTATTATATATCACACATCCGGCACTTAAGATAGACAAGTGTTAACGTTTTGACTAAGTAATTGTCTTTTATTGATTGACATAGTCATAATTCACACCTTTTCTGTTTAAACTTACTCGTTTCATAATTATTTTATGTTTAATTTTTTTATTCCCAAAATCTTTAAAAGTAGGTAGGATAATGATATTTTAATAAAAGTTGCAAATTAAAAGAATGAACCAATATTTATAAAAAAGAATTAAAACTATTAAGGTACCTATGTAAGAAGAAAATTGGCAATTCAAAAATATTGATTAAATGACTACTTAACTTGAAGCACGAATTTATAAGTGTTAGAACATGATTAAAATCCAAGATATATGTGTCTTGTCACTTAAAATAGTAACCACTACGATATTGCCTACAACTCAATTAGTTCGAATTTAATTATTCAAATTCAATTATAAATTCTAAACAAAATATCTTTATTCAAGAACTAGAAGCCTATTTTACAACAGCTACAATTTACACGACGTTTGAAATTAATATGACAAAATTATTTACTACCAATGAAATTGATAGCTTATAAGAAAACCTTAATATAATGAGGCACTAATTTATAACTTCACTTTAGAATCGAATTAAATATATTTTGTATTACTCTTTTGTGGAAGCTTTTAAGCATAAGCATTAAAAATACGAAACGAATTTCTTCCCTCTTCTTGCACCTCGAAAAACCACACACTCATAAATAATATATAATAACAAAAAACAATCTTATCTTGATTGTCACAAACAAAATGGATTTTTACTGGATATTTATACCTATTGCTCTATTGTAGGAACTGTGTCTGTATATTTGCTGCCACTTAGTTCACGGCTTATTAGTTTCTCATAAAAAGCCGTCGCCGACGCCCTGGCCAAAATCACGAAAACAAAACACAAAAATTCAACACTGAATTAAAATGTGTAAACAACTACCTACGTAGTATGTTAAGACTTACCTTTTTCCATTCCTCCTTCTCCTTTTCGTGGCATAGACAGTACCAAGTTGGCTGGAGTGCGGCTGCGGCGGTGGTCTGAGCAGGCCAGCGTCCACGCATCCATCCAGCGCGTAGCTAGCCTGCCCACTCCAGCCCCCGCACAGCTGCAGTTTCGACTCAGTGGCTATCTTGACGGATTGCAGCTCCACCCCAGATACGTGCACCCCCAGGTTAATGTGATCGGCGGGGTAACGACATATGGTCAATGATGCATCTGGTGTTGGTGGTAGAGAGCACTCTTGCAATGTTCTGGCTGGTGGTGTTGGTGAACTGCGGGTTGCAGTTCACAGGGTTGATGTGGAAGATTATATTGTCAATAGTGGTGAAGATAAAGTTAACGCAACAGCATTTGGATGTGGTTTTGTTCGTGAGGAATCACTTGATGATTCTCTCTTGATTTCACAATTAGTTTGCACACCAAGGTCAGATTCAGTCGACGATAAAGAAGCTCCTAATAATAAAATTTGAGATGTTTTCTATTCCAGTGATATGTAAATTGTTTATAATTGTGCTAAATTCGGTAATTTTGCATCAATTAAAATTTATGTGTTCTTCTTTAATATGTTTACTCCAATTTTAATTGTCGGCACTTAAAATCTTGATTGTATTGGAAACTCGTAAACAAAGACCTCGAATTAGATGTTCCTTGCAAAATTAACAGTTTGATAGCAATTAATTCATCCGCTTGTAAAGGTCGAACGTAAGTTATAATTGTTCCTTTGTCTGTAACTATTATTCAATGTTCGAGATCTTCAATATCTCTTTGATCTTCTTTGTGTGTGACCTCCAATTTATCTAGAATTTCAAATTGTCATCACCAGCAATATTCCGATCTTCTTCGATA
The DNA here is from genome assembly GCA_914767755.1 of Agrochola circellaris. Lineage (NCBI taxonomy): Eukaryota > Metazoa > Arthropoda > Insecta > Lepidoptera > Noctuidae > Agrochola > Agrochola circellaris. The sequence goes on from OU611861.1 coordinate 2,679,546, forward strand.
GTTAATTGATCTAATTTATCACTATTAATGAGCCTATTATTTACATTTAAAACAGATCTTAAATTCGATCTAGACTGAGCTTTTATTTACACTCATTTTACACTAAGATATCTTTGTTTAAATATTGCACAAATAAAGCCTAAAACGGCTGTCAAGAATTTTTAAAAGGAAAAAGTAAAAAGAAATTCCAAAAATATTACCGAATTAGTTCTAGAAGCAGAATAAGAAATTTTGGAAGAATTAATTGAGCTTCTACAGAATGGAATCTTATTGGAAGATTTTTTGGCTCAAACTAAAAAATTTCGTCGATCAACTGAACATAGCACTCCACAAAATAGCTGTATTGTTACTGTTTTATGTAACACGGCCAATTTCAACCGCCAGAGGTCACTTTTCAGCCGATCGATTCCACAACACTAAACACAAAACATTAGTTTCCACACTTTTCATAACATCAGTTGTTTATATCATATTTTTAGCCCATAACACAGTTTGGGCTTGTTGATTTTCTTGAGTCACATTAAAATTCACCACATTGTCACCGCACGGGTATTCTCACCGGTTTTTTATTTTTCTTATAGAGAGCACGCGTTTAAAGGTTATGCTATGTTGTGTGAGTACGCGTGGCGCAGCCGGCAAGCGCCCGATTACGTTTGGAGCCTCACAATCTAAGACCCTTAACGGAGGTGGGAGGAGCTCAAACAAACCACGCCCACCACTTCTCGCGAACCAATCAAAACGCCCCGGCATCATCAAAGCGCATACGGGGACGTACTGAGCGTACATTTTTATTTTTCTTAACAATTGCGCTCGAGTTTTTCTTTTGCACCTTTTTTTGTATAGTTTTGTTTTAAATTGTATAGGTTTTGTTTGCAATGTCAGTTGCAATGTCGACGTTCAGGAGAAAGGATAACTGGCATTTCTTAAGTGCATTAGTTTTTAAGTTTCGTGGAAAATTATATTTTAGTATACTGGTATCGGTACTGTACGAATTATAATGAACGTTGGAAACTTCAAAACGAGTTGTAAAAATTGATGTGCTTTTTTTAATCAGACATTGTTTTTTTAATCTGTATGCTTTGAAATAAGAATACTATGGGTAGGTAGGTGTATTTTTTATTGTTTCGTATTTTTTATTTACAACGCGAAAAACTATACTAACAGTCAGTGTTTAAACATTAGGTTTTCTTTTCTGACATAAAACGTCATTAAGACAAACAATAATAATTTTGCCAAAAAAATAAGCTTTCCTTCATAAAAAATACTTCGTCTAAATACGTCCCCTGCGGCCAGCGGTGACGTCACAAAATGGCCGCCGGGTGAGGGCGAGTTTTCGCATTTTCCCCTCGACCGTACACAAAGGCGGACTACCCTATGTTTAAATTAATATTTTTTTACTAATTTGAACTCGCGTTAGAGATAGTAACTGATATTTTGATTTTATTTGCTTAAAGCGCCATGATACCTACCTCCTGTACTATTTTAATTTATCTATATCAATAAAATGAATGAATGATATAGCTACGGATGTCAGTATCAGCTGTTCCTATCTTGACCTGGTTTGAAAGTCAACTTGGCCCATACTGAGCATTATAGGCTTAAGTTATAATTATTAGGCGCATGTGCAAAATTAAACAAAGTTGGTCGTTTATTATGAAAAACTTAATTATTTTAGTGGGACGCACTTGTATATATATTTTTAAAGGACACAAAAACAAACATAATATTAAATTTTAATCCTATTTCTTTCTTTAAACTCAGTATTTCGGTAAAAGGAAAACTTGTAAAGGTACTAGATATTATGGCGTTAGATACTTCACACAGAAAAAAAGAAACCATCTGGGATCCCAATCCAAGATGATATTTTTTTATCCTTTCATGTTTTTATTATTTCTCAGAACCAAAGATTTATGCAAGAATTTAAGTCACCATGCTTAGGTCATTCCGTATGGTAGGTACATTATTTTTCATTAGGTACCCAATTAAATGAACAAATTTCATTATTGTCTTAAAGAATTAATAATAATAATCATTAAAAAAAAAAAAATGTTATTAATATTTATAATAATGCAATAAAGGATATCACCCTGTATTGTCCCACGGCAAAGCAAAGACTCTCTTGCCTTTTTCCTAGATTCTGAAAAAGTATCATTACCATTTCCAAAAATCAAATCGAAAAAGTTAGTTCCTTCATAAATCACAATTTAATTACAACACAGTTAACTGTAAAGTTAACATTATGACACTATAAACAATAAACTTACTGGTTGAATAATAAAAATCTTTTGCCAACTTTATTTTACTGTGCATTGTAAAAAGGTAAAAACCAAAGATTTAAATCGTTAGATTCGCCCTACCGCGTCAAAAGATAGTCGCGTTTTGGTTTCGTTTTGACACCTCTAACATAATGACGTGTGTGCGACAATAAGTGACTTGACACGATTGTCTTGGAAATGCTATTTAATAATGTGTGAGCTCACTCTCCTCAGTATTAACACTTTTTCGCGTGACTAAGTACGGTGAGGGCGAATCTAGCGATTTAAATCTTTGGTAAAATGGTAAAAACTATGTATTTTTATGTGGTTGCTAGGTTAGTTATGGGTATTTTTTCAGATAATTCTGGCAAATTGTTATTAGCTGGTTATGGTAAGGTTTGACCTTTAGAAATGTGGTAGGTATCGAGTTTCGTACGTGGTTGAAATAACTAAATAATATTCCCGATGGTTTACGTAGAATTGTAGCAAAAAAAATATTAGGTATAAGAAAGAAAATGAAAAATTATTTTATTGTCACAGAAAGCTTTTTACCGCGGCTTCCGTACCGAGCTTTGTCCTCGTGGATGTCGGAAAATATCTCACAGGAACCTACTACCAGGATTAAAAATTATGTGTTAATCCATATTTTGTGTGCTAAATTTAGGTAATCCAATTCCGTTCTGCCGTTTTAATGCCAATTCAGACAAACAGACAAACGGACAAAAATTCTTCGTTACCTACTATTTTATTATAACAATAAAAAAAAACGTCAGTTATTAAAAAAAAATCTGCTGTTTCATAGAAAAGTGCAATACCTACGCGGTCAAAATGTATGGAACAGCTGATTAAAAAAAAATATACGACGCAAAATTTCAACACAGGGTTTCAGAATCATGTACAGTAGCGGTCATAAGTGCAGTAGCAACCTCACAAACGAATAGATTGACACTTTGCTTTAACTTACGACCTTCTTATAATAAGTCATTTCTATACTATAGACACACACACTCTCATTAGTTTACAAATTATTGTAGTTCATAAATTCAAACATTCTGGTGTATGGCATGATAGCTAATCGGTTATCGAGTTTGGGTTGGCGCGTTCATGTGTAGCGAGTCGCGGGTTCAAATCTCACGCGCGGTGATAGTTTTTTTTAAGTTTTAAAAATCACTCGTCTAGTTCCTTGTAACGTTCGTCTTGTTCACTTAACTCGTAAAACTTTATGATTATACCCACAGAAACCTAAATAAACAATGATATTAAGGTAGACAGATGCAGTTAACTTACGACTCATTCACCGCGACTAAATAGAACGTTGTTGGTTGGTTGTTATTGTGGGTTAGTGACGTGTATTTAATATATTAGCGGTGTTAAAGTTCATTTCGAAATGCAAGCAAATATAAATATTGAAATGAAAGCGAATATTATTGCGCTGCGTAAAAGCGGACTTAAAATATCACAAATATCTGATGAAACTGGACTGAGTGTGAGTATTATGATTTAATTATTTTATCAAACATCTAATTAAAGTATACCTAACTCCTGATCCTAGTAGTTATTTTTTTTAAACGTTTTAATCTACTAGTATTTTGCTAAATAGCCTAACACTACTCCTTTTTTGTTTTAGAGAAATACTGTGAGTCGGTGGGTGAAAAGACATGAGGAAGAGGGTAGCCTTGCCAGTCGAAAGCGAAGCGGAAGACCCCAGCTCATAAAAGAGGCGCAGCGACAGCACATGGTCAGCGAATATGAAACAAGTGGTTTCATACCGACAAGACGTTTTGCCGAATTATTCGACACGTCTTTACGAACCGTTCGCCGTGTACTCCACGCAGAAGGTTTACATAATCGAAAACCAGCTCAAAAACCATATTTGACGGAAAAACATAAACAAGAACGTTTACGTTTTGCCCGCGAATACTTAGACTTCAACTGGGACACGACTATATTTTCAGACGAAAAGACATTTAAATCCAGCCAAAAAGGGAGACTTCATTTATGGCGTAAGAATAATACACGATGGTGTGAAGAAAACATAGTCCCCAATACAGAATCAGGTCGAATCACAGTTACGGCACGGTGGCGAGCGTTTGGCAGCGATTGTTCACTGACTACAAACACAGTAGTTCTTTCGCATTTTGTTTTATTATTATTTTTCTTTTTCTATTGCACTGTTTGTCATTGGTAAAATTTGAAACTTTTAACCAACTCAACAACATAACAACACTAACAACATTACAACGCAACTCTCTTTAACAACATTAAATTATCTGTTTTTCTCCAAATGCCGTTAGCTGACTACCACCAAACACTTTTCATTCTACTATTCACTATATTATTGTAGCAATATACAGCCGGAATGAAAATAACTAGTTTTCGCCGGTGTCGGCGTCTGCGTCTCTTTACTTGTCACATCGATGCCATACAGTACCACAGATACTAAAGGCATAGACAAGTAACTGATGTTACGCGGATTCAGACACGCGGATTACATATATTTTACACTTCACTGTAATTCACACACCCATTTATTTTATTTTTTTATTATATTTTTTTTTATTCTGTATATATCCGTGACATCACTGCGGGCCCTATCAGAATACCAGCGCTGCGACATTTTAATTTTTTTAATGTCGCGGCATCATGCTGAGATAGGAGCCTTTTGGCCTCGTACGGGACTTCATTCTAATTTTGTTACTTTGGTTTTTATTTATGTTTAGTGTGTTTTAGTTTAATGTGTGATTTCCTGTGCGAGTCTCAATAAATACTTTTTCTTTCTTTCTTTCTTTCTTCTTTCAGTTAACATGTGGGGGTGGATGAGTGCAGCAGGGCCAGGGGAACTTGAATATATTCCTCCTCGCGCCAACAGCTCGACTTACGTTGACGTATTAAGTGATGTCATGTTACCCACTGTGCGCAACGTTTACCCTGCTGATGAGTTTAAGGAGATAACTTTTGTCCAGGACAATTGCCCAATTCATCGGGCGAGCACTGTGCGTGAGTGGTTTAATAAACACCCGGACATAAAAGTTATTCCTTGGCCAGCACGATCTCCTGACCTCAACCCCATAGAAAACCTATGGGGTTTGATGATACAGCGATGGGAAGCACGGAATGAGCGATCTGATGAGCAGTTGAAGTTGCATTGCATGGAAATATGGGAAAATCTAAGGGGAACAGATATATGCTTCAATATTGTGGGATCCATGCGTCAACGATTACTTAATTGCATTGATAATAATGGGGGTTATACCAAGTATTAAGTTATAAAATACAAATATTGGTTTTAGTAATATTTAAGTTATATTGTGTCTTAACCGTAATAAGAATTATTTTGAGGTTTAGTTTCAATCTTCTTTTCGTAATGAAAATGAATACTTAAGCTATAACCTCAATAAGTCCTTTGTTAACTTTGAAGTTTGAAATAGAACGAACTCACTCGCAGTAGAATAAAAGTAGTATTACTGAGTAATTTAATTGTATTGTGACAACGAGTCCGCACTTGTTATATTTACGTGGGTAGATTTGCTAAATTTGTGGTATGTTACCCACATACAGAGTAATTAAAGCACAATATTATTATATTACTAAGATACAATACCTATTTTAAGCCTATTGTCATATTTCATTGATTAGCTACTTTACTTCAATAAATCAATTGTTCTTTATGAGAAAATGAACTGTTTTAACTAGCAGTTTAATTATTTATACTTCTTATAATTACATCGAATAAACATTTTGTAATCACTCATTGAACATTTTTATTCTTAACCCCATAATTCAATAACAATATAGTAATTATTACATTATTATTTTCGTTTTAATAAACGAGAATAATAATATAATATTAATTATATTTATCTAATAATAAAAGAACAGATGAAGATTATTGTTGAAAACAAAAATAAAAACCTCTTCTCGAGATTGGAACCCCGACCTATGTGTCTCACAATCCGATACGGTATACTATCAGCTATTGGACCTTAATAATTGGTCGTGAATTTTAGCAATCATATTATGAACCTACCAAGGTCACACGTAATTACGAACTCTTGGGTGTGAAAGCGACGGTATGTTTTTTGTTTCGGTCGACGCCAGTTTGTGAACATCACTTAAGCACACAGCTGTAGGTACCGCACACAGACGTAGGTTCGGCCTACGCGTGTTCTAAGCAATGTAATCCTTAGCGTGCTACTGCAATTATGACCGCTTACTGTACCTACTGAATCCATGGTAACAGTTTTCGCGTTGATGTCCTTGCCACCCTGTAGATGTATAGATAAGTTTGTTTTATGTTTTTGAATTTAGAAACGAAATTGCTTAAACGTGCGCAAAGGTGCAAAAAAAAAAATTTTATGTTGACCATCACGATACTTTTGTTACATAACAAAAATGTCGTGGCGGTCAAAATGTTACACTTTTCGGTCTAGCTCTCATTTCCCAAGTGTGTAAAAGCGAAAGAAACTTCCAACCGGGTGTCTCGCGACACCACTCGACTGTTTATTTCTAAGACATAAGATGTCAATTGCAGCCCAAATACTTCTTTCAAATTGAGAACTGAGAATCAGCACTTTTCAAACGTCAAAATTATAAAAAACGCCCACCCTTCACCTCTTCCCAGTGCTTTAGCTGAGAAGAAGAAGTGGCGCAACAAACTCCCCAGCAGCACAGCTGTCTGTTCAGTTAGAAAAACTTGATTCTATATAATAGTATGCAAAATAATTTTCATTTTTCAGATTTTTTATCTGTGCTCAATAGCAATAGGCTCGCCTCCTACGATAATGGACTAGCTACATGTAGTTGGCAACACATGAGTGATATACAACTTTGCCAAACGCTTCAGGGTAAAAAGGGCGTAAATGCTTGGATACCTAATAATCTGTTTTTTTATTTATAGTTTTATTTTCCCCATACAAACGTCAGTTATTATGAGGCGTGTACTTACAATAACTTTATAATTATGATCGTTAAAAAACAACACGTTATTGCCGCTCGCCGCCATGATACCGTTCCTCCCCCCTAGCTTGTCAACTTGTACGTGTGCAGGAACCAAGGTGTAAAGCTAGGCGTTATAATTATTATTATGAACTTATAGAAAAGTCTCGAGAAAATTACGAGGGAAAACGAGCTCCTAGAGTTATCAAGTTTAACTCAAACTCAAAGAATTTATTTAAAAAGCCTATGTAGATGAACGGCTCACAGTCAAAAATCAAAATATTTTATTTCACATAAACCTACATGGGTTCTTATGAAACGTCAGAAGCTAGGTGCACGGTTCCAATTGGTCATTTCCTATGGAGAAGTGCCGGCAATGAATTCCATGGTTAGGTACTCTTGAAAAAATAATTGACTTTTGCAATATTTTCAAATACCAGTTTTGTATGGGCTCGTGGGTAAGTAATAACAGCCGCACGGGTCGATCCGTCAGGTTAAGCTACGCTTGCTGGGGTTGGCTCTTGGATTGGTGACTATCTTTACATACCGAGACTCCTCCGTGCCCCAGAAAGCACGTTAAGTCGTTGGTCCCGGCTGTCATTCGTGGATCATTGACAGTCGTTACGGGTCGTCAGAAGCCCGAAAGTCTGACACCAGTCTTACCAAAGGGTATCGTCTGAAGTCTCATCATATAACATCACGCTAGTAATTTCAAAAGGGTTACGCAGAGGTGGTGTATCTTAGTACACCCACATTTCGCCAGTTATGTTTAAGTCCGATGTAATAGGGGGCGAGCCTATTGCTATCAAGCGGGCCCAATCCAGACTGCTACTGAGAAATTCCTGATGGAAAAACCCAATAACACTTTACCCGACCCAGGAATCGTACTCAGAACCGCATGTTCAGCAGTACCGCTTGCGACCACTAGTCATCACCGTCGCATCGTCGACTTATAACCCTGTTTATCCCTAGCATGTCTCTAGCCTATGATACGCAACTAGCCATCACATACGCCTATCAAGTAAACAAGCCATAGGAAAGAGCCGCAAATCGTTAAATATGAGCCAGTATGATTTACATCTTTGCCCCGCGCCCCTCTGACACTGCTGTCGGTAAATCACGGTAGAACTGCCGAAACTCACGCATTACGAATATCTGTGTCTGTTGTGGTCTAAGTTATGAGAGAGTGGTTGAAAAAAAATGAAATGAAACTGTTTATTCTGTAAATAGGATATCGGAATCACTTTTACACGTCATATAAAAAAATATTAAAAATAAGCTAGATGAGGTCGGTGTTTCCTATCTGACTACTCTGAGAAGAAAGGCCGAAACAAACTCAGAGGTCGTAGTCTCTTTTAAATTCCAGACATAATCTTGGTCAAGTCATATGAGGACCATGTGGATCAGTGTCTGAAATGGTCTTTTTAGGAGAGAACCACACAGATTTGAGTGGACCTGTCCAGTCAGTGCAAGCATTTGTCAGTAATCGTGGAGCTCAACTCAAAACTGAAGGAGCTCAACTCGACGAACAATACCAAAGAAATATAGTGGTTTTTAATTAAATACTCTTAATAATGGCTCATGGAGACGGTGTCGCCACCGCGCCGCCGCCGCGCCGTCGCTTGATTTTGCGTCTAAAGTGTGTATATGCAACGTTGCCAGCCCGCGGATTTTAGAGTGATATGGCATAATCAAGCGGCGCGGCGGCGGCTCAGTCTACATGGTTACGCGGCATTAAGATGGCGCGGCGACGGCGTCGTATCCCTGAGCACTAATACGGTGAGTTTTAGTTGATTTATTTGGTTGACATTCTGGTAGATATAATGCTGGACCAGCGCGTGTAGCATGATCGCCGTAGAAACGGAAGACAAAATGGCAGATTCTGGCAAGCCCCCGGTGCGATTTGAAATATGAAGGGAAGATGTCACGTTGCATAGAAAGAACTGAAAAATAATAAGAATTTAAAAGTAACTACAGTACGAGCTTAAAGAGAATGCATTCTTTACTCCTCTCAGTTTCATACTAACGAATATGTGTTTTGCGAATTTGATCCTTATAGTTACTAGAAATTGTCCAACAGACACGTGTCAGGAACGCATTCTCTCGACGGTCGGACTATAGAGACTATAATCGCAGCATTTCATGTTTTCCTAATCCCAACATTACATTTATTTTATTTCTTATATTTGCTAATGGTCGATCGGCCATTATTGAACGTTTGAAAACGATGTTAATAAATCGGAAGCGAGTAATAACATCTGACAGTAATTACCACGTAAATTACAGGAGTTTACTAATTACGATGTACATGTTGATTGCTTTGTCTGTCCACTTGCAATGAGGCATTAAATTATACAATTCAATTACATTTTGGCATCTAACCACGTTGAATTAGTGCTAAGTGCACAAGTTCTTAAAGTTATTATAAAGCCTTATTCCGAATTCATGTAAAAAAACGAATTCATGAAAGTTAAGTGTTGTTTTTACCAATAATAGCAGCAAAAACGTTTTATTATTGCAGTGATATTTATTATAGCATTTTATTATAGTGGTGTGACCGTCGGACTGCCAAGTCATAGGTCTCGAGTTCGAACCCAAAGCACTCATTTTGACAGTTCAACATTATCATTGCGTTATTAATTAATTGCTGAACTGACGAATTTTCAAAAACATGAAGCAATGTGTTAGCAGTTTCCTTAATTTTTTTCCGAACTTTGATTGAATTTGCGTTATGCAAATATGGTACCTACTGGTGTTGTCTCTTGACACGAAGAGAAAAAGTTACAAATAATTTGCTAAAATCTTAATACAAAAACGCTACCAGTTACAACATGGGCCACAGCCCAATAGTAAAATTTTAGGTTACAAGTGAGGTCATAAAAAGCGCGCATAATTTTTTTATTATTTGAATGTCGTATAAAAATAATATCTTCTGGTTAGCATGATGTCACCTCTATGTAATGTTACAGTTGACTTTGTTTTAGTTTGTTCAACTGTCTAACTGTTCACCTTTAACCCTCTAGAAAATACACTTTCGTTCTGAGATTTTTATGAGAAAAGATTTAATAAAATCAAAGGTTAGGTAAATCTTTTTCTAACGATTTCCAAAAATCAGTGTTGTCATAAAAAAATATTTTGAAAGATTTCGTAGAATGCCTAGCTCTTTCTCCCAGCTCATCCAGTAGATATTCATAGAGCACTTTCATTGGTTGCGAATACCTTAGGGAAATAAGAATACCTACCTAATTCTAAGTAAGTTATATTATCAGCGCTTTACAATACTTTTCTAAAAATATGATAAACCCCAAGTAATGTATCCCTCCATTTTTGAAACAGAAAAAAAACCACCAAGGGAATTTTCTCAAAATTCAGCATGACAAAGAGAATTTAAAGTCTGTTATTGGTTATCAAGACATAATTCCTGCTGAAAACAAAAGCCAGCCTTTCCTGGTATTATTTCTTTCTTTCTTTTCTTCCTATACCTAATAGGGATGTGACTGGGTAACAAAAAAAAACTTTTTAGTAAGTCATCAGTCAGATAATAAAAAAATATTAGACACGTATTTTTTGCTTTATCATATTAATTAAAAAATATTTCGATAAAACACATTAAACTTGGAGAGTGGGGGCTCGCTACGTCACAATTCAGTATAAAATTTAACGGACAGTGACGCCATGCCACATTTTAACTCAATGTATTGCCGTAATCTTTAGATTACGTAAAAAAATATAAAATAATTGCCCAATATTTTTTAATAAATAATCTATCTGACGGACAAGAAATTGTTTTGTCAATATCCCTATACGTTGAAGCGATTACGTATACGTTGCGGTGTGGTATACTTTCATTTATTTATTTAACCATTTATGTACACACATATAAACGGACAAGAAGTATGGAACAGAAAAATACGTACAGATCCTTATTAATAAAGAAATCTCTTTCAGCAAACCTGGCCTAAATAACGAAACAATTCACAGCTACAGTTGAACAGTTTTTACCATTATACGTTTTCGTGACGCGTAGTGCCATCTTTCGGTGAAACTGGGCACTTTATCCAGGAGCAGGTCGCTGCTACGGGTGGCTACTACTGAGCTTTCGAAGCTCAGGGGTGAAGGTAAAATCAATACAAAGTTTATGAAGTTTTGGAACGTGAGTGTATGAATTTTATGCCTTTGTATAATATACTCAACGTTATGTGCTTTGAATTTTGTCATTGTTCAATGAAATTACTGTATCTATGAGTAGACTGTGGCTGGTGGTGCGATTGTAACATAGGTATAAGTTATTGAAGAAGTTGGTCTTAGTATACAACATAACAAGACCCCTGTACTCCTCATAAGAGTTGGCAGATGTTTGTCAGTTACATTTATTTAGATCTCGTTCTTGCTCCCTACAACACGGAATAATGCATCATCTCGTGTTCAAGAGTTATTTAATAGAATATATTTAATTACAAGCCAAAACCAAGAGATAACGAGTTTTAAAATTAACGAGGGGTTTGAAATAGTGCCCCATTCCTGAAATATTGACTACCTTTTCCTAAAAAACTTCGGACAAAACAACTCCAATGCTTACAAAGTAGTATCGGCCTCATCTCGGCACACTGTACCCGAATTCAACCATCGCGTGACGAATGCGGTCTATCGTCAATTTACTTATTTAAACTGATTAGTTTCACGGAACCAAATCCGGCCGGTGGCTGTGTACGAACAGAGAGAGGTATGGAGATGGTTTGATACGTTTTCTATTTCTTGCCCGTTCTTCTCCATGAAGATCTACGTTTTGGAACTGGGCAACTAGCTTCAACTTTCTGACTAACTGACCGACTATTTGACAATTCAAAAGTGCCTGTAAATGGTTTAATTGAAATAAATGCTTTGAGTTTGAGTTTGAGTTTGATTTCGTTGCTCCTTTTGCCTCTATTTATTGGAATTAATGATTATAATAGGATAGAGCTGCTTTTATTATATATCTTATTGCTGTAAGACAATAATTTTATGAATAGTTTACACAGGAGTTGGGGGTTTAGGAGTTGTTTTATTTTTAAGGAAATGTAATGATTCTTTATTTTGTCAATAAACGATTTTATTAATTATTGAGCTGCTTTTAAAGAATAAGTTTCATAACATTGGGCACGAAAATAAGCTCATACAAGGCTGGCCTAATTTTGAAATTTCGAGACGATATTTTTATGAAATTGGAAAACTTTCTTGTTCGTTTATACGAAAAATATTTAAAAAAGCACTTGACACTGAAGTTGGACGTAGATAGCATGTTAGAATAAATGAGTTTGCAAGTAGCTTTGCTAACAAAGGCCACATAGATAAACGCCCAGTTTTGCATTTAACATTTAATAATGGGGACAATTTGCTAGGCTTTAGTGTCACATGCGACTACACTCAAAATCTTATTTTGCTTCGATTATTAAACGATCTTGTCATGAAACAACAAAAAAATGACAACGTCCAAAACATTTTAATCGCGTGTCAACTCCATACCTCTCGAGACTAATCTCGGACGTTACAATATTTTGGTCTCATTACGGTGTCAATATAAGATTAGGGATAAGCCCAATTTTTGTAAGAACCTCCGGGGCCAATAAGTGAGTTTTTTACATCGGTCCACGATTGTGCCGCGAGACAAAACACAATTAGCTTTTCGGTAAATAATACGGTCAAGTGTGTGTGGTATGAATGGTAGAAGTTCTGTAAAATACACCATTGTTTTGGGTTCTATATAGGTAATTTATTTCGGTAAAATTTTCAGATTGATATAGACCCTAGAGATTGGTATAGACCCTAGAGATTGATATAGACCCTAGAGATTGATATAGACCCTAGAAATTGATATAGACCCTAGAGATTGATATAGACCCTAGAGATTGATATAGAACCTAGATATTAAATTGACTATTTGAATTTTACTATTTTTTTTTATTTTCTACACTATTATACCAGCTTATAGTTGTCCCACTGCAGAACAAAGACCTCCTCTCATGCAGAGACGGCACGAGCATTGCTCACCACGTAAAGTCATATGAATTGAAAACGTCCTCGGTTAAATCTGAAAATTACAAAATGTAGAATGTACTCGTAAAAGATGAAATTAGTCGAGGAACCGGTAAATCGTCAGTAAGTAATGCGAATATGATACCTAGGTACCTATCTAAATACAAATTATTATTGTTATTATTGTTATTATTTGTGCAACAGAACAAAATTGCCTTTTTTTGCAGCCAGCATATGAAATTATACCAATCTCATGATTTGATTTCGACAAAAAATCTAACAAGTGAGACCAATGCGGTTCTAGTAGACGCTCATTATTCGAAATCGAGAACTCTAAAAAAAACAAACGTTCCGATGTTCGAAATTCCAAAATTTCTTTTATTTTCAAATTACAATACCTTAAATAATAATATGCAACGGTTTGATTGACAGTTTTCGGATCGCGTCGGCGTCGAACCGACGGCGAGCGAAAAAAACCGAACAAATTCGGCAACAATTTAAAATTCGAATCGAATTAGTTGAACGATTATTGACGGAATTTTCACGTTCCATATGTTCGGTGAATTTGAATTTGCGGTCTCGAATTAATAGCCTCGGGAATTTTGAATAACGTAATTCGAATTTATTATATTTAATTTGAAAATACTTTTCTTGTTTCTAGCTGCTTATTATTTTTGCTAGAGAATATATGAACAAGCCTATTTCAATAATACTATTTTCTGTTGAAAAAAAAATCTTTTAAGTATATTATATATTTTTGCTGTGTACCTATGTATTTATGGTTTTGGAGAATAGTTTCCGAAATTATAAATTATAACTAAATTAAATATAAATTGTAAAGTCTAATTAGTCATTGATAATTAAGTTAAAATGAAAACTTAAAAAAACCTTACTGATATAAAAGTAAATTTATTAGTACAAAATATAACTTTATATTTTATTTCCTTGTCCTTTGTGTAACATGAGAATCAGTTATTTTATTGAAACATTTTATTTACTTCTTCCGTTAACAGCGTTTCTTTTAAAACCTTAACGCCATTTAACAAGAAGGGGCTGGCAGTAATCAGAACTGTCATACGGTATACTATGTAATCTATAGAACCTATACGATGTCAACGGAAGAAGTAAATAAAATGTTTTGACTCGCCTCCTCTTAAGATGGCGAGTAAAATATTATAGTAATATTATTTTGTAATGTGTTAGGTTTAATCCTAACTATCCTAACTAATATTACAAATGCGAAAGTGAGGTTGTTTGTTTGTTTGTTATGTTTTCACGCTAATATGGCTGACCAGATTTTCATGAAATTTGGCACAAGTATAAACCATAACCTGAATTCGGACATATGATACTTTTTATTCCGACATTCCCACGGAATCGAAACTTATGCGGGTGAAAACCACGGGGCGCAGCTAGAGGTCTATAAAAATACATATTCAAGTTAATTTTAACTATATTTACCGACTTCAAAAAAAGGAAACTTATCAATTCGACATGTATCTAATTTAATTAAAATTGCCGACGTAATCATGGAACATTTCTGCCGTTCCAATTTGCTTCGAAACCTGAACCTTAAGCCCAAAACAATTCACAGGAAACATTCTAGGTCCTTTATACAGCATGTATCAGAAAAATGTGGTCATATTAATTTAAGGGTGTGGTAGATACCAGATCATTTGTCTCCAAGGGGCCAACATCGGAATAGGTAAAAAAATAACAACTGCCCCATACAAAACTTCAATACCTACTAGACCCAAAATGTGTAAGACGGCTGATACCTTTAAATATGACCACACTTTTCTGGTACATGCTGTTTTGCTACAATTATTAACTACAAAATTATACCATAAAAAGTACCAACTTGTTGTTTATAATTTCATATAAATAATTAATTATTAATCATTCTCTCATACTATGTTGGACTGAATACATATTACCTTATTAAAGTTATAATACATGACCCAGGTGTAGCTAAGCAGTTTTATTAAAGTGTTTAAGTAATTCAAAATTAAGTAGGTACTTCATTTTTAAGTCAAAATTATAAAATATGGTAGTAGCTCCTGGACTATTAAATAGTTTAAATACATAATGTTAAAATAACGTCTTTTTTTTATTTGAAAAAGGTGGTGGAAGAAATGTTAGTACTTATATTTTGTTTTTCATAATAATTATGGTTGTTTACTATCCAGAGGCTTCTATAAGGCTTAAATAAAGAAAAAAATATTTTATGGGGAATTGCACACGAAGATCACAAACTAAACTAAACTAAAGAAAAATAAAAACAGAAATTGCTGTACGAGGCCAAAAAACTCCTATCTCAGCATGATGCTGCGGTATTTACAAATAAGTGTCGCAGCGCTGGAATTCTGATAGGGTCAAGTCAAAGTTGAATTATTTATTAAGTCTCCAATCACAAGATCTGCTGCTCCTCATTCTAGCTGCTGTTCTGATTGGTTGACCATATCATAATAACTTGATGTAAGAGTTGCCTTCACAACAGATATCTTTTACTGCATGGCATGTACTGTCCATGGCATTAGACCTATTATTGTAAATGTAAAAAAAAAACAAAAATATTTTTTTTATCTAGATATATTACCTCTGCCAAACTGCAAAGCAATTCGTTAACAGACGTAGCTCCTTTAAAAAAAAAAGTTAAACCAATTCTCATTTATGCTCCTATCATCGGCTCTCAAACTTGCTCTTCAGACTGAAACACAGCTATGCTGCTTGGGAGACAATAAAGGAAATGAAATGAAATTGTTTATTCTTTAAATGGGATATTGGAATCACTTTTACACGTCATGCTAGATGAGTTCGGCGTTTCCTATCTGACTACTCTGAGATGAAAGGCCAAAACAAACTCAGAGGTCGCAGTCTCTTTTAAAATGTAGACATAATCTTGATCAGGCCTATTAGTGTCTGAAATGGTCTTTTGAGGAAAGAACCACACAGATTTGAGTAAACCTATCCAGTCAGTGCAAGCAATCGCGGAGCTCAAGTCAGAAGTTAAGGAGCTCAACTCGACGAACAATACCGAAGAAAGGACATTTGGGTAGGCCGCATAAACTACTCAAACTGCCAGACCATCCTTAAAACTAACTGAGAATGAAACTAACTGAAGGGAAATTAGTAGGAATGATATTAGAGGCTCGTAGCTAGGTAATAAAAGCTGCACGCGTAAATCGTTAAGATTAAGCTACGCTTGCCGCGGTCAGTTCGTGGACGGGTGACCATCTTTGCGTGACTCGGAAGGCACGTAAAGCTGTTGGTCCCGGCTGTCATTCATGGATCGTTGACAGTCGTTACGGGTAGTTAGAAGGTCGATAGTCTGACAGCCTGCCTTACCAAGGGGTATCGTATTACCCAATACTGTGTTGTGGAGGTCAGATAGGCAGTCGCTCCATGTAAAATACTAGTATTCAACTACATCCAGTATTTCTTATACCTATGGTTGACAAAAGGAGTTGACACCAATGAAGCATCCAGTTGACAACTTTAAGTGGATATTAGATACCGAAGTTCCAATGTTACATGTTAATAATTATTCAATATTTAGTCATGTTATCAATGACAAGCTTGTTAAGTAACGTGACAAGCTAACTTGGATTATCTTATCATGAAACGGTGTTAACTAGAACTCTGAAGATATTGTCTTCAAGTTGTTACTATTTCTTCGTTACTACCCAAATACACTGAAATGAGATTTAACTACAGATCCATTAGATTGAATAAGGTTTCAGAAACGCTGGCTTAAGATGCTGATTTGATTCATAAACATTTATCATCTGCCTACATTATACTATACTGCCTTTTCCCAATTATGTTCAAAATTCAAAATTCAAAATATTTTAGTTCACATAAACCTACAAGGGCACTTATGAAACGTCAGAAGCTAGGTGCACGGTTCCAATTGGTCGTTTCCTATGGAGAAGAGCCGGCAAGAAACTCCACGGTTACTCTTTTAAAAGTAACTAAATGGTTTTTACAATGTTTCCAAGTTACAGTGTTTAAAAGGTATGAGAGGACAGTGTAGGCCCATCAACAAGTACCAGGTACTTAGCAAAATATTAAATGATCCACCGATCTACAGTCTGTTATGTCTACAACGTTCTCTCATTCACAAAATTTAAAAGAAAATAAGCTATAATGTTCGGGTCGGCTTCCAGTCTAACCAGATGCAGCTGAATACCAGTATTTTACATGGAGCCACTGCCTATCTGACTTCCACAACCCAGTTACTGGGTAGCACGATACCCCTTGGTATACAGGTTGTCAGACGTTCGGGCTTCTGACGACCCGTAACAACTGTTCAAGATCTACAAATGACAGCCGGGACCAACGGCTTAACGTGCTTTCCAAGGCACGGCACGGACGCGGGGTCTTGGTATGTAAAGATGGTCCCCCATGCACGGACCAACCCCGGCAAGCGTAGCTTAACCTGATCGATCGACCCGCGCGGCTGTTATTACTTAGCTTATTCATAAACATTATTTTGATTGAACTAAAGTTTCTGTGAATTGCAAGAAACAAGTAAATAATACCTAGTAGATATTACTATGTTCTTCGATAACTATAGTTTACTTATAATTAAATGTTTTCTAAAGATAAAGTGTAAAGATAATCTTTACATTATAAATTCCTCCATTCATTACAATTGAGAATGTCAAGGAAACAAAACCTCAATAGTACTTTTTGCTTAGTAATTTGATCAGACATGACATTGAAGAGAAATTAAATACTTACACGAGTTTCTTTAATAGTACAGTACTTTTTAACTGATTGGTACATCGTTCAAAAGTTATATTTATCATACATACTGGAGATATATATGTACCTATATCAGTTTGGACGGGACTATAGATTTTGCTCTATAATTCAAAGTGGGGAGCGTAAAAACGGTATTTTCTACTAAATTGTTATTTTAGTGAAATCATGTTGGATGTAGTGTTTGAAAAATTAATGAGTCGTTGATTTACTGCCAACTCTTAATAAATCAATCTCGGGCATTCTCGTCATTTGTTTTTTAAAGTTATATCTTTTAAAAAAATTTTTTATGACGGTCCTATACTATTAAACGAGAAATATTTTTATAAATGTATATATTTGTAATCACGTTCCCGAAAGCGGCTCTAACGATTTCGATGAAAGTTGCAATAAATAGGAGTTTACTGGGGCGAAAAGTCGATCAAGCTAGGTCTCATATCTGGGAAAATTCGTTTTCTCCGTATTTTCAACTGAGCAGAGCTCGGTCGCCCAAAGTTTAGAACAAGATGGCTACCTTAGAATAATGACATGGCAGCATGGAATGAGTAATTACCTACTATCAAAGCAGCATGGAATTAGTAAGTACCTACTATCATGGCAGCATAGAATTAGTAAGTACCTACTATCATGGCAGCATGGAATTAGTATGTACTATGGAATTTGTATATACTATACATGAAGTTAGTATGTACTATACATGGAATTGGTATGAACTTTCTTAAACTATTAAATGAGCATTCTCTATTTTCACCAGAGCAGAGGTCGTTCGCTCAGGTACTTATTACCTATTCAAGACATAGTAGAGTCAAAGTAGTTACTTTTTAACAGGGATAGTCGTAACTTTTTCTAAAGCAGTCTGACTGACTATTTAAGAGGCGGGCAAGTGCACGCGCGAGTCGACTCGCACACGAAGAGTTCCGTACCATCGTATAATTTTTTAACACTACATATTCGAGCCTGAGCAGCTTTGACAGTTGTTAAGGGTCATTAGAAGCCCGAAACTCTGAAAACCAAGGGTATCGTGTTACCCAGTAAATGGGTTGTCGAGGTCAGAAAGGCAGTCGCTCCATATAAAATACTGGTATTCAGCTGCATCCTGTTAAACTGGAAGGCGACCTCAACACAGTTGTGAAAAGGCTAAGCAGACGATGATAATATTCGAGCCTGAGCAAAAAACGCTGAAAAAAACACGTTTTTTGTATGGGGACCCCCTTTTATTTCGTAATTTTATTTTATTATTTGTTGTTATAGCGGCCGGCGCCCATAGTATTAAACAAATGTCTACCTATTACAATTCAAAAGATACAGTCCTGTGACAGACGAACGGATGAACACCGAAGACTTAGTAATAGGGTCCCGTTGGCAACCTTTGGGTACGGAACTCGAAAAATTATTGATTTGGTAGGTTTAAATCAGAATTCGGGTCAATAAATGACAAAAATATTGGCATATTTGTTTGTAGATACTTTAAAGATACCACTGCCTAAACTTTGAATACAGGCTTGATGACAAGTTGTTGTGTTTTTTGTGGGTAGATCGAACTCAAAGCATTTATTTAAATCAAACCATTTACAGGCACTTTTGAATTGTCAAGGAGTTGGTCAGTCAGAAAGATGAACCTAGTTGCCCATTCCAAAGTGTAGTAGGTTGCTATGAAGAAAAATGAGAACTCCATGGACACTCTTTTAAATCAAAGTATTGTCATAGGTGTCAAGAAGTCACCCAAGGGAAGTTTTAAACAGAATAGGGGCATCAAAATAACCTGTGGCTTATGGATGACTCGGACCTCAAGTGTATATGAGGCGTCACTCCGTAGACAAAGACCCACCTTTCATCTTGCACCGCATACCCTGTCACCTGTGCACTTGAGGATCTTAATATGACTGCATTAGTGAACGGAGTTCGCATGGCAGAGCTTCGGGCCAATATTATTTGAATTTTCACAACATTTTTTTTATTTGCCATCGATACGCTAAGAAGATACATGGAGGAGCTCGTCGCTAAGTAATAACAGCCGCATGGGTCGATCCATCTTAACATACCGAGACTCCTCCGTGCCTCGGAAAGCTCGCTAAGCCGTTGGTCCCCGCTGTCATTCGTGGATCTTTGAGTCGTTAAGAGTCGTCAGATGCCGAAAGTCTGACACCAATCTTACCATATTTTCAAGGAAATTGCTTCCTATGTTTGAGGGGCTCGTGGCGTAACAACATCCACACGTCAAGTCGTTGGTACCAATTGTCATTCGTAGATCTTTGACAGTCGTTACGGGTAGTCAGAAGCCCAAAAGTCTGACAACCAGTCTTACCAAGGGGTATCGTATTACCCAGTTACTGGGTTGTGGAGGTCAGATAGGCAGTTGCTGCATGTAAAATACTGGTATTCAGTTGCATCCGGTTAGACTGGAAGCCGACCCCAACATAGTTGGGAAAAGGCTAGGCAGGCAGACGCTAATAAGACACATGGTTGATCTTATACAAAAGCTAAACCCTTCCATTATTATAACACTATAATTTATCAATGATAAGCATCCCGTTAGGCGATTAACATACTAATGTTGGCAATTATACACAATTAATTATCGACACATCAGAAGTATTAGGTCGCAATAAACTATCATTAGCCGGATTAAAGACATAAAGGCTAACACCTGCCACAGGATAACCAGTCTTGTGTACGCTTTAATTATTTTTAAACTTAAGTTAGAGGGAAGAGGGTGTTAGAGTAATGGTCTCGCCATTTTGTTTGAAGTCATTTCGGTAGAAGTCTCTTTCATCTTTTCGTGTGGTTAGTGACTAACCTGGTGTCAGAGTTTTAAAGCCGCGCATGGACTTCTGACTTGGCTTCACATGCCGTCGAGAAATATCTGTGAGGCATGTCGCTTTCCTCACGATGTTTTCCTTCACCGTTTTTGAAGCAAGTGATAATTAATACGCACATGAATCCGAAAAGTCAGAGGTGCGATAGAAGTAAACCTGTAGTATTCCCGAAAAATGGCCAAACTACCTCATCTTTAGGGTTCCGTAGTAAACCCCAAACCCTTATAGTTTCGCCATGTCCGTCTGTCTATCCGCGGCTTAGCTCAGAGACTGTTATTACTAGAAAGCTGTAATTTTGCATGGGTACGCCGACAAACATAAAATCAAGTTTTTTTTTGGTGTTACTACCCGTAAAAGCGGGATGTTTTTTTTTTTCTCGTCTGGCCCATGGTGTGGGGTGTCATTGGAAAGTTCGTGCAAAAATATTGTGGGTGTCTGAACGCCATTTTTCAATTCAGGGATGCGTTTGCGAAATATTAAGCTTTAAAGTGCAAAATTTTGTTAAGGTCATGTGTAAATGGTTGTAGGTACATGGATTTCTGAAAAAAATCACAGCAGTAGGTAGTATGTATAACGAAGTTAAAAGGAAAACTATTACAGCTAAGTAGGCTTTACAGGATAACGAGTAATAATCGACCAACTTAAATTTGCAGTTTGAAATAGATATTCTCCCATACAATCCATAAGGGAGAACATGTTTTTCAACTACAATGTTAAGTTTGTTCTTGGGATAAATTCATCCCAACTACGGAACCCTCCATTGTGTGTAGTCCGACACGCACTTGGCCGGTTTTTTCTTTAAAGTTAAGGATCCGTGCACGAAATTTTATGTCAATTTATTATCTAATTGTGAAAAAGCTTGAAATAATTGAAACATTATAACCTGTGTAACTATAAAACTACAGTTTTCTTGGCGCCAAACCATTCGTGTCAGTTTGTTAATAGTTTCATCACTTTAGCGCTCTCGAAAAAAAAAAACATTTCGCCTATGATTTAGTTAAAGAAAATATTATTTTTTCATAAAATTAAATTTTGATTTTATTCCAAGGTTAATGATGTTGATGTTATTATTTCATATTCAAAATCGCAAGTTATTTCTTGTAAAACCATGATCAAATAACGTCAGTCTCACGTAATTTTTCGTAAAACTAGTTGCGAATATTTGTGATTTTCCATGAATACTTATGTTATTAGAAAAAATCCCTTTCAGCCACATGGAAAACTAAGAACCCGACTTTTCAAATCACAAACAATTTTGTTTAAATTATTTATCCTTGTCTCACAAAAAGTGAACAAAATTGATCAAAAACAGTCAATTTCGGGCACGGCCCAGGAGAAAAAAAGAAGTTAAGAATGTCTCAAGAACAAAGTCTTTAATACCTACTGTAATTAATATTTTTTTGCTATTTCTGATTGCAATGAGGCCCTCCCAAAATTCATTGACTTGGTTCATTAATTGAAAATAAACCTGTAATTTATTCATGGTGAAGTTAAATTGTTAAAAAAGACTGCCAGTCTAAACAGGAGCATTCAAACATCAGAATCATATCCTCTGCAACAACATTACCAGAATATATTCTATCGGCCAATAGGGATGTTGACTGGGAAAAAAAAAAACTATTTAGTCCGTCAGTCAGATAATAAAAAAATATTAGACACGTATTTTTTGCTTTATCATATTATTAATAAAAAATGGTTTATATAAAACGCGGCTCGCTACGTCACAAGTCAGTATTAAATTTACCGGTCAGTGACGTCATGTCACATTTTAACACATTGCCTACTCAATGTTTTGCCGTAATCTTTAGATTACGTAAAAAAGAAAGAAATACGTGTCCAATATTTTTTTACCTAAAGGACAATTTTTTTTTTTTCAACATCCCTATTAAAAGAGTTACCGTGGAATTTCTTGCCGGCTCTTCTACATAGGAAACGACCAATTGGAACCGTGCACCTAGCTTCTGACGTATCATAAAAGCCCTTATGTAGGTTTATGTGAAATAAAATATTTTGATTTTGATGATGCAGAAGCTTAAAAGCGTTTATTCTGAAATTGGCAACGTTGCAAATAGATGTCAAATATTTCGCTATTTTGATTAATTTGGCAATATTGCTGTATGAAAATATGAAATATGGCTAACTATTGAATTAAAATATTGACATAAATAATTGCATTAATTAATATCGTAACACCGAATATTTAGTTTTACATGAAAAAAAAGTATTTGGAAACTTACCAAATACCTTTTTTACACCAAAAACGGTTACAAAATCAAATTCAGTGTTATAATTTCAATTCATTATTAATATTCTAGTTCGCTAGTTAGCGATATTTCTTATTTCATATTTGCCGACCATCATATTTTTTTTAAACTAGATGAAGTTTTAAAAAAATGTGATTGTCGTGTAAAAGTGTTTGTACAAATCTACTTACAGAAATAAAATCATTTATCATATCCATACAGTAATATTGCTAAATTATTCAAAATAGCGAAATATTTGACATCTATTTGCAACGTTGCCCACTTTCATAATATTTCACAGCTATTTGTGACGTTGCCTTTTTGACTTTTAAGATGAACGCTCATAACTTCTATTTATTTCTGGATCTATCTTGATGTATCTCAAATCCAGACAAGCGATATAGGCATAATATTAACTCATGTCGTAAGCAATAAAAAAGACTGGTCAGTTTGTTAGATAGTTAGTTGATCGGGATACCCTGAGTGCAACTGATGGCTAACTAAATCACTTCTAAAAACTAGAAAACTTTTAGTACACAAAATGAAGATGATAAACATTCTATCAATTCATAAGAAAATCGACCGTAAAATTGTAAATAAAAAATACCTACTAATATGTCATTTGCCAACATAACTTAGTATTAATTTATGTTCTTCTGCGCGTGCCCACTATAAATCAGTAATACCTCATGTAAATGTCATAATGGCTTGGAATATAGAATTATTAATTGCTTGTATTTCTCCGCGAGTAGTTACCGTGTTACAGGGCATTATGCGAAATTTGGATGTTTCTAAAATTCCCAGATAATGATTGCCCGCACCAAAAAATTGCTGATAATGTTTTTTTTTTGTGAACATTACAATATTGACTCGCCCTCTATTACATGGGACTTAAACATAACTGGCGAAATGTGGCTTTATTAAAGGTACTCCTCTAACCTAACCTTTCAGGCAATACAGGTATGGTGTTAAGTTATATGTTTTGTTAGATAACATTATTATTTTCATACCTTACTTCACAGTTGTCGCCGTGACATTGACAGTTACTGACAGGCAGTGTCGCTACCAACCTTTCTGTCTAATCTTACCATCTCCTGAGCAAAAATTGACAAAAATGTCCAACATCAACATCTGTTAGAACCATGTCTAGAAGTGCATATTCCGATATGAAGTTAAGGTCAATCTAGAGACTATGACAGTTTTACTAAGTAATACCATTATATATGCACAACATGGCGCATACTTCACAGTTGGGTCCTGTCAAAGAACAGCTGATGAACAAGACCTTTTTATTTAACACTTATCATAATAAAAAGACATACAGTAAGCGTCCGTGAACTTTCCGAGTGTCGAACAAAAATATGTTATTAAAATTTGATGTAAAACTATCGAATTGTCATTCGTGAAAGTATTATTTTATTTTGTTTATTGTGTAAAGGTGTTTTTCGGATTCGGGAGGATTAAAGGGGTTATTGTTTATGTTATTGTGGTGTAATAAAATTGGTCTTTACGTGGTTTAATAATGCGTTCTTTTTCATAGTTGGAGAAATATTAGTGAAAAGAGCTGTTGTAGTGTAAACTTAGCAGTCATACATATTTTAGGGTTTAGTTCTAAATTAAGTCTTTAAATTTTTTATTTCAAATAGACTTTTAATATTATTGTTTGTGAGCCATAATAATATCTGGTATATATATATTTTTTTTTTATTGAATCCTTTATGAATAGTTTAGAAAATTCAAGATAATACCAACTGTTGCAATCCCCTACAACATTACTCATCCTAGTTGACTAACTTTCATGAAAGTAAATCTTCGCTGAGTAATTAAACGCATTACTGCTTTTAAACGTCCAACGGCTATGAGAGCGCAGAGCGTACTTCTTCATTCACTACTAACACTTTACCCGCAGGTCCATCTGTGTTTTATTATATATATTTTTCAAGTGTGTTATTTACATCACAGTGGGATCTATTATACCAGCGCTGCGGCATTCATTTTTTAAATATCGCAGCATTATGCTGAGATAGGAGCCTTTTTGCATTCGCACAGGTATATATTTTTTTTGTTTGTTTGTTTTTAATGTTATTTTTGTTAGTTTTAAGAGTTCCTATTTAGTGGTTTTATTGTATTTCCTGTGTGTACCAAATTAAATATTTATCTTTTTTTATTTTATTCTGTCAAATACAAATCCAGGACAATATGATCCGCCTATGGTGTTCTCACTACTGGGACTCAGGCCTCGTCTCTGTGAAAAGGAGCCTGGAAGGAGTGGGCCGTAATCTGCGAAACGGGCCCAGTGCCCAGTAGGTGAATGTCAACATAAATTCTTGTGTTGCCAGTTTCCTCACGAAATTTTCCTTTACCGTATTTAGAGTAGAGATGAAATCAATTATAAAAAGTTTCCTCGTGCCTATCTGGGTTCTTCGCACCACTTACAAAACCGACCGAGTACGAGTCGAACTCGCACACGAAAGGTTCTGTACCACCATATAATATTATTGCAAACAATGCCGAAAAGAACACGTTTCTTGTAGGATACTTTTTATCCCGTATTCGCTTGGGATCGAGAGATATGCGTGTGAAGCCGCGGGGCGCAGCTAGTAATAAAAATAAGATAAAGTTTAAAATTAAAGGGGGTCCCCCCTTTAATTTTAAACTTTATCTTATTTTTATTCCCCCCTATTTATGTCCCCCCTTTAATTTTAAACTTTACCTTATTTTTATTACTAGCTGCGCCCCGCGGCTTCACACGCATATCTCTCGATCCCAAGCGAATATTGGGATAAAAAGTATCCTATGTCCTAGGTAAACCATAGTTTGTCCATGTGCTAAATTTCATCCAAATCCGTTAAACCCGTTTTAGCGTGAAAGCGTAACAAACAAACAAACAAACCTACTAACGAACTCACTTTCGCATATAAAATTATTAGCGACCCGCTCCTGCTTCGCAAGGTTTTTACAACTTGACAAAACATCGAGATTTCTTTATTATCTATAAGTTTAATATAAATTTAATAAACACATACACATTCCGGAATACAAACCCTAATTTATTTTGCAAACCCCATCAAAATCCGTCGCGTATTTTAGAAGAACAACGTGGACATACAGACAAACGCGAAAAGCGACTTTGTAGAAGTTAGGATTACGATTTGTGGTTATAGCGGCAAAAGCAATACTTGATCTGTGAAAATTTCAACTGTCTACCTATTACGGTTCACGAGATACAGCCCGCTGATAGACAGACGGACAGACGGACGGACAGACAGCGGAGGCTTAGTACCACTGCTCAATGAATGTCAAACTTCATCAAATAGCAGTTTCGTTGCAAAAACAAAACTATATACAGAAACATTTTCCAATTTTATTTTAATAAGTATGAATGCCAGTAAAAAGTCATATTGATAAATCGACACTGCAATTGTAGGATTGGTCGTATAATGTAATTTTAGTGAAGTAATTGCTAACTGGTAGTTAGAGGCGGAATGGCAGTCATTTGTCTTGGGTATTGGATGGCTTGGGACTTTTGTATTATGTGACCTTTGTGGCCGGGGTCAATAACATTGTTGTGATGTGCGATGATTCTAGAAACTAAATCTTTCCCAAAAAACAGGTGCTAATTTTCTGGGAAAGATTTAGTTAGCTAGATCAGAGTTTTGTGATTCCCTAATAAATCAATCAATTAAGATAGAATTTTAGCAAAGCTAATACAGATTATTAAAAAATAAGAGTTTAGTAGATTTTTTTGTTTTTTTTTTGTAATGAAAAATCTCAAAAAATACCGAACTGATTTAAAAAATTCTTTCACCAGTAGAATGCTACATTATCACTGAGTAACATAGGCTATAATTTATAAAGATATCATGCGGGCGAAGCCGCTGGCGGAAGCTAGTATTTAATATCCTAACTAATATTATAAATGTGAAAGTGAGTTTGTTTGTTACGCTTTCCCGCTAAAACGGCTGAACAGATTTAGATGAAATTTGGCGCATGGATATACCATGACCTGGGTTAGAACATAGGATACTTTTTATTCCGATATTCCCACGAAATCGAGACTAATGCGGGTGAAACCGCGGGGCGAGAAGCTAGTAACTAATAAGGTTATTCACAAACCATCAAGAAGAAATAATTACTGAAAAGTTTGAAGGCAGATTTAGAAAAAAGTAAAGTTAGATTTAAGATAAATTATAAATAAATAAATAAATCTTGGGTACCTACCTACCTAAGAATTATTTTACGATTTTTATTTTAAAGCATGTGCATCCTTTATTAATTAATTAATTAGTTATAAGTTGTTTGTGGGACTGTAAATATCTATACAGGGTTATTGGTAAAACACCAACAACCTCTTAAGGGGTCATTGTACTCATCATTATGAACAACTTTTACTTTGGTTCCAAGCCTTAAATCGGGCAAGAAAAATCTGGTGTTCCATACATTTTGACGAGTTGTGTGAACATAAATGTGGGGAACAGCTGTTTTTTTTTTCGCGTTTTCATGTTTGGTCCCATATTAAAAGTTGTTCCTATTGATGAGTAGAATGACCCCTTAAAAGGTTGTTGGTGTTTTACCAATAACCCTGTATACCAATTTAAAAAAATGCATCTGTAGATGTTTGAGGGGCTCGTGGCTAAGTAATAACAGCCACACGGTTCGATCCGTCAGGTTAAGCTACGCTTGCCGGGGTTGGTCTGTGGATGGGCGACCATCTTAACATACGTTAAGCCGTTGGTCTCGGCTGTCATTCGTGGATCTTTGACAGTCGGGTCGTCAGAAGCCCGAAAGTCTGACAACCAGTCTTACCAAGAGGTAGTCGCTCCATGTAAAATACGGCACCTATTTAACTGCATCCAGTTAGGCTGGAAGCCGACCCAAACATAGTTTGGAAAAGGCTGGGTAGATTGTATGCACCTGTAGATACTTTAAACTTAAAAACCTCTATGAATATCCCCTATTTTAGATACTTACTTTAACAAACGGATTATTCTTTAATATTCGTTAAAACTGTATCTCAATTTATCTTGAGTCTTTAAGCCTTGTTTAGTCAAAGTCATTACTCTTAACAAGGATATGTGGTACTTATAACAGTTACTGTCGCTTTTCCGCTCATATTTCTTTAATACTTTTAATTTAAGAGCCCATTCTGCCTACCCCACAAAATTGTAATAATTATTTCCACAACCACTCGACAATTAATTCCCTTTACTACTGTTACACGTTAACTCATAAAACTGTGTGTCTTGTAGTATTTTTTATTTTCCATTAAAAATTCGTCCCGCGTCGCGTCCACCTGCGCGGACGCAACAATCAATATCTTAATTATATCCATTTTTATAGCTTTAACTCTTAATATTGCAAATAATTGTTTTGTTTGAATTATCACTCTTTTGGAAGTACGAGCACAACTGTAGAAATGACGTGCGTGTTTTGTTTTTTTAAGGTTTCGTAGTAAACAAGGAACCCTAGTTTCGTCATGTCCGTCTGTCTGTATGTATGTGTGTCTGTGCACGGCTTAGCTCAGAGACTGTTAGTACTAGAAAGCTGTAATTTGGCATGAGTATATTAAACACGCCGAAATAGTGGCAAAAAAAAATTTTTTTGGGTTCCTCGCGTACATGTAAAGTGGGGATGTTTTTTTTTCTCGTTACCCATAGTGTGGGGTGTCGTTAGCTTGCCGTCCGGTAAGGACCAGATCCGGGTCGACAGCGCGTTGTGTTCCACGCGCGCCTCAAAGAGGTGTCAGCCGTATTGAAGGAGTCTGTCCTTATATTTAAATAAATATTTATTCCACAATTTTCGATATTGCACCTACCACTGTTTATCTCTGCATCACCCAAAGGTTGACTGGTAGAAAATGCCTATGGCATTAAGTCCGCCTCTGTACATTTGTGTGCTTAAAGTATTAAATAAATAAATAATACCGATGCCTGCCGAGGTCGCGGGAAAGACCGAAAGGGATACCGTGGCCCGTGACAACGCACAGGCAACATTGAAGGAACACGGGTGGGTTTTAGGCAGAAATAATGTGACACGCCCTCCCGCTCCGCCCAGAGCGGGAGAAGTTATTTGATAATCTCCCAACCCAAAAAAAAATGGTCATCGGAAAGGTCGTTCAAAGATATTGTAAGTGTGAAAACCATTTTTCAATTCAGGGATCCGTTTGCGAAATATTAAGCTTTAGAGTGCTAATTATCGTTAGAGTCATGTCCCCCCCCCTGCTAGCTAAATACAGCAGTAGTATATACAACGAAGTTAAAAGGAAAACTATCACAGCTAAGTATGCTTTAGAGGTTAACGAGTAATAATCGACCAACTTAAATTTGAAGTTGCATAAGTGCCCATGTAGATTTTGCTTGTAATAACTGTACATCACACGAGCGCTCAAGCTATTAGAGAAACAGGCTGTCGTATGGCGTTCTGCTGTGGGGATCGGCAGCTGACGTAGATTCTATTTAATTTTTTCAAAAGAGGGCAATCCGCGCTATCTACAAAATGGGTCCTCGCGAGTCCAGCGAAACAAATTCAAAAAAATTGATTTTTTTGAGGACATATCAGGCATTTTCCAAAGTGTTCATCAACCCCTGACAGGGAACTGTGAAAGATCCGCCATTTTTATTAATGTAGGTAATGGATAGAAAAAGTATACCCACTCTACAATAATTATAGGATACCTCTCAACGAGGCATCCTCAGGAAGGCGATTGACGTGCCCACACGTTGGGTCCGAGTTCGCAACAAGTCAATCGCCTCCCTGAGGATGCCTCGTTGAGAGGTGAAACACGTGTCGATTTCTTATAGGGTTCTTTATGACTCACTAAGAACAGTTCCGCGGATTAAGTTACTAAATATATGTCGTCTATTGTATTTTTTTTTTTGGGATACTTAATATCAATAACAGAAAAGGAATAATTTGTAATACTTTGTCTAATTAAAACACACAATGTATCTATCAATCAATCAACCAATTAATCAATATTCTTTATTTGTAAACACACATACTAAAAATAAATAAAATTGAAGTGTCTGTTTCACATGTCAAAATAATAGCTTTTTACTAAATGCATGTGGAAGTATATAGTAGCTACGGAATTATAACAAATAAAAAATAAATAAAGATTTTTTTTGTTGTCTGTCTGTTTGATGCGGCTAATCTCCAAAAATACTGGACCGATTTTGACGGGACTTTCACTGGCAGATAGCCGATGTTATAAGGAGTAACTAAGGATGTTTTTATTTTAGAAAAATAATTAGGGTCCACGCGGACGAAGCCCCGGGCAGCACCTAGTTGACTATTTTATCTAGGTAATAACTGTAGTTGTTATTCTCAATAGAGATAAATTAAAGTTCTATAAAATTACGCACTTGACATAATATTTTAATAATACGTATGCCTTGGTAGGGGTAAACCAATAAAATATATTTTATTGCTAATTGCCCCATCATTCTATCAGTAACCTATCATGTAGGAAAAGACAACATTGAATAATAGATATAAAGAATACTCTTTATTATGTATACCATAAAAATTACAGATATAAATTTAGAAATGTTACATAGGGTGACACAATGGGCGGTCTTATCGCTAAAAGCGATCTTTTACAGATAACCTTTGGATGGATTAAAGTGAGAAGGAGAGACAGTACTGCAGGTAGTCAGTGGTGTTCCATCTACATATACAATAAATACATACATAAATAAAGCATAAACTATAATGAATAATTGTTTCCGATGTGTTTACAGCATTTATGATCGAAAATATAGATAGGGTCGCTTTACAGTCAATAATGTGTAGATAATCTCATTATTTGCCTAGCGTTTTCCCAACTATGTTGGGGTTGGCTTCCAATCTAACCGGATGCAGGTGAATACCAGTATCTGCTGACCTCCACAAGCCAGTTACTGGGAAACACGATACCCCTTGGTAAAAGGCCCCTCGCCCACGGCGACTTTTTGTAGCGATGCTGTCGCGCGTTTTGTAAACGCGCTTCTGCATCGCTACTATCGCGCGTTAGTCGCGTTTGCAACGTGTGACAGAAACGATGCAATCACGCGGCTGTATCGATGCAAACCCGCGACCGTTTCTGACGACATCGGGGGAACGGAGGGAGGGGCTGGGGAATATGCCCTAAAGCGAGACAGCATCGCGATAGTAGCGATATAGAATCTGGGCGAAGGTACACAGCCAGCGACAGCATCGTGACTGTATCGACACACATGCGCGACAGCATCGCTACTGCACTGCTACAAAAAGTCGCCGACATCAATCATTTGGCAGTTGCCCACCAGACACGACACCCGTTTGGTCGGAGGATCCTCCCTTTTCTATAGAGGATGGGTGAACTTTACACCCTGTTGAGGGAAAATATGCATCACATCCACGCAAAACGGCCATCGCTCAGCATATTGCTGCGACCCTATGCGTGACACAGCCACAGCGCTGGTTTTCAGTGACAGCCGGCGTTGACGTTATGACGTCGACCGGTGAAGCATAAAATGAAATATAATTATGATATAAAAACAAAATACAATAATTAAATCTACATGTATAAATAAAATGTCTAATATTTAAAATGGCAACATTCCGTTCAGTCAGCATCGACTCATGCGCCTGCCGCCGTTTAGAGTAATCTGTGCAAACAGCTGTCAGAATACTATTGAACTTTCATGTTGTTTTCTTCCATTCTTCTCTCTCAGCCATCGTTTCTTTGGTCTTCCCTTCCCTTTCCATCCATCAAAATTTATCTTCTTTAGTCTTTTAGTTTCCTTGATCATTCTGAATGAACTCTGGGCTACGGGGATGCGTATGCCCATCTCCGTTCTTCAGTCTGCTGTTACCAAAGATTATGACTTACAAGCTTAATGATTATGTTTCCTTTGACCTTTTAAGGGACCATGATCAATAATCGCCATTAACGGGTGCTTTAATATAAAAATTAAAAACGACTTTCTTTGAAAATTATTGCACCATAAAACCTTCGCGGACATCAATCGGAAACCTACAATGAAATGTTTAAAAACTATAAAAAGTCTCTTTAATTTTTATTGCTGGCAATAAAATCATCAATGTTGCTATCTTTAAAGTATAATTATGGAAAAGTGATACACGCATCATAAAGTTTAACTCGCTAATGACTGTTTGCAGTGAGGTCTTGGGCTAAAAATATACCACCTAATATTGCATGCGGTTAAAGGTAACAAGTTTTTTTTCCAGTTATAGATCCGGATAAGGTCAAACAATTTTCCAAATAAAAATGAAAATTACAGAAAAAATAAGTGTGTCGTTAGTTGGAAATTTTCATTAGTACAGGCAGTACTAATGAAAATTTCTTTGTATCGCAGACCCCAGGAACGGTAAGGTAAGGAAAAATATTCCTTGAGAATAAGCCGCTTGTAAAAGAGTAAGAGTAGACTGACTGTCTTATTGGTGACACTGTCCCGTGCTCGCAAGCGTGACTGCTCAGCGCCGGGTCCTGGACTAAATCCCTACGTCAGGCAATGTATTATTGGGTTAATCCATTCAGAAAAGCTTAGTAAAAATCTCTCTATCCTTTTCCTAATCATATTGGGATGAGCTGCCAGTCTAATCGGATGCAGTTAAATACCAGTATTTTACTGGGAGCAACTGGCTATCTGACCTCCACAACCCAGTTAACACGATACCCCTTGGTAAGACTGGTTGTCAGAATTTTGGGCTTCTGACAACCCGTAACGACTGTCAAAGATTTACGGATGACAGGCATGATCAATGAGATGATCAGATGCCTATTATTACATAAACCGTTTTGAGCCGTTTGGGGTCGAAACGCTCGGGTCGTGGGGTCCGAGTGCGCGTCTCCTTTTTAAGGAATTTTCTCGCCGACTGGTCGACACCTCACGCGACCAGAGGGCTGGCTCGTTTTTTGGCCAAAGAATTAGCATTGCCATTCAACGTGGCAATGCGGCCAGTCTTCTGGGCACGTTTCCGGACGACAGCGATGCGAACGAATACTTCGACGCCTAAGTGTCCGTTTGTTTTTTGTATTTATTTGTATAGCTCGTTATTGTATTTAGTACCTAGTGTAAATAGTTATTTGTGTTAAGTATAAAAAAAATATTGAATAAAAAAAATAATAACAAGTACTAACATAATACCAATTTTTTTTTAAATTTACTTAACTAAAAGTAAATGAGCTGGGTTTGGGTGGTAATCAATAAGCGGAGTATCACGGACAGAATACTAGGTATACTTGCATTGATCCAATGTTGTAGTTTATTCCTAATGACGACTATTCGTGTCACAAAATTGCATATAAAGTATACAACTTTATTTCAAACCAACATTTTATTTAAATTTGACCACCTAATGCTTTTTTATGCACATCCTTTTAAGATATATACCAATAAACTTAGCTAATGCCTTCATTATCATTTCCACCTAGATTATTTATATCTACAAATTAGAAGTACGCAAAATATTTACGATAATAGATAAATAAATGGCTATAAGGTCATGTAACATTTTAATAGTGAGATAAGGGTGAATTAAGTGTTTGAATATTTTTTCCTTATTTATTTCAGCTTAACGCCAGTTTTATGGTGTTAAGTTTATTTAAATTTAGATGGTATATTTTTTACTTATTGAGAATTTGAATTTCTATCTTAATAAATATAGCTAGAAACAATTTATATAAAGTAGATTTTATGTTTTTTTTTTTATTAATTATATTATCTTTAAATTTTAGAACAATAAATATATTTATAGTTTCTTTATTTTTTGAGGGAAGTTTAATTTCACTTATTCTCATAAGTAAATCTAGTGTTCTGCCTCGTAGCTATTGTAAATATGACTTATTTTTCAGATAATGTGTAAAGTAAACTATTATGTAATACTGTCACGTTTTATTTCAACTTCAGTAGGTCGTACTTGGATTGGTTTAAAGACATTGAAGAAGTCACGAATGTATTCGGAGCCAATCGGCAAGTACAGTTCCGCTCATCAGTTGTAACAAGTATAAACAGCCTAGCCTTTCCCCAACTATATTGGGGTCGGCTTCCAGTTTAACCGGATGCAGCTGAATTCCAGTGTTTTACATAGAGCGGCTGCCTATCTGTCCTCCACAACCCAGTTGCTGGGTAATACGATACGCCTTGGTAAGACTGGTTGTCAGAGTTTCGGCTTCTAAAGACGCGTAACGACTATCAAAGATCCACGCATGACAACCGGGACCAAGGGCTTAACGTGCTTTCCGAGCCACGGAGGAGTATCGGTATGTAAAGATGGTCACCCATCTACAGATCAACCCCGGCAAGCGTAGCTTAACCTGATAGATCGACCCGTGCGGCTCTTATTATTTTTAAGAGTAAAAATTACCATTACCGATCATATAATATCATGTGATAAATACTTTACTACTATTTTATTTTCTCGCAGTCAATGGTAAAAAGTAGAGTAAACAAAACGTGAAAAAAATCATCTGAGTCCCTCGCTCCGCTCAGGATTCTAATCTAGAATCCTTCGCTGCGCTCGTGATTCTACTCTAGAATCCTTCGAGGTTCTTACTACCCGTAACCACTTTGAAAGATCTACAAATGACACTTGGGACCAACGTGCTTTCTAAGGCACGGGGTCTCGATATGTAATAGATGGTCACCCATCTGCGACCCGACCGCGGCAAGCGAAGCTTAACTTTATTATTTAGCCACAAGCCTCTCCCAACGACGACGATCTAATTAAATATCTACAAAGTAATGTCTATTACCTACGATCCCCTTAACCATTATTTTTGCCATAACTGATGATCTTTTTGCAATGAATACGCGTAGTAAACGATAAAGTGGTATTAGCTTATGTTAATGTTGTAATTACTGTTTTTTTAATTATTATGTTAGTTTTAAATTTGTCGTTGTACAAGACAAATAGATATGTGAGGTCTAAAGAACTTAAGAGCGTTCATTTTAAAAGTTGGCAACGTCGCAAATAGCTGTCAAATATTTACCTGTTTCGATTAATTTGGCAGTATTACTGTATTATAAATATTTTAGTTCACTAGTTAGCGATATTTCATATTTCCATAGAACCCTTCATGTACGAGTCCGACTCGCACTTGGCTGATTTTTAGGGTTCCGTACCTCACAAGGAAAAAACGGAACCCTTATAGGATCACTTTGTTGTCTGTATGTCTGTGGCGGCATCTACACCGCCACATGCGAACTACGCATCAAAGACTTGACGTCACACAACATCCAGACGTCGCTCAAATCCTGCATCGCGCAATTAGAGTTTACCGCGCGGTGGACATATATACAAGCTCACGACTTCAACCTCTGGGCAATTGCCCGCCAGACATGACACCCGTCTGGTCGGAGGATCCTCCCTTTTCTATGGTGGATGAGTGAACTTTACACCCTGTTCCTCATACCCCTAAATGTCTGTCTGTCAAGACCCTTTTTCTCATGAACGTGTAGAGGTATCAAGTTGAAATTCATATCAAATACTTAGATATAATTGCATATAAGCAGCGAAAAAAAAAAAACTAAGTCAACGCAAAAACGCAAAACGCAAAAGTACAACCATTTATACCGCATATTTTGAAACTCGCAACTACTCGCAAGGGAATCAAAACCTATAGGTTAATACTTCCCGTTGACATAGAATCTTGAAATTTGGTAAGAAGCAATAGCTTACAGCACAGGTAACAGAAAAATTCAGAAAACCTTAAAATTTTAGGTAGCCACCACAAAAAAAATATTGTGATTATAAAATTAATTAATCAAACCTACATATTTGACAGCTATTTACGACGTTGCCAACTTTTAGAATGAACGGTCTTAATTTAGCACGTTTTAGGAACCGTTAATTAAATATTATTTTCATTGTGTGAAAATAATATTACTTGTGTTAACTTCAGTATTTCAACTAGGTTTCATGTGTATGGCATTTACGTCAATATCATAGGTACATAAATATCACGATTGCTTGAGAAAAGCTCGTTTTCCATAAACTAAAACAAATGTAATTTATTTCTGGTCACTCTTAAAAAAACAATAACTCGCTTGATTTACAACGAACATAAAAATGTAATAAATAACAATTTTCGAAAGCAACACGTTACTATTTATCAAGTGAATAAAACAGAACACATGAAGTATCTAACTATACATTACGAATATGTGACATTTAAAAACGATTATAGTTACCTCAGTATATAAATATCAGATATTGATCTTAAAATTGGAATAAAACACATAGCTTTGCAGGCAATAATAAAAATATGATGGAATTATACAATGCTTTATGTGTTATGTATGAAGGGAACATTTATATTTGACTTACGTTAGCCCATCAAAATGTATCATTAAAGGACGTTAGCATCCCAACTGTGAAACACAGTTTCAATCACAATCCAAAATATTTTGAAGGAAATTGCTTCCTATGTTTGAGGGGCTCGTGGCGTAACAACATCCACACGTCAAGTCGTTGGTCCCGATTGTCAGTCGTAGATCTTTGACAGTCGTTACGAGTAGTCAGAAGCCGAAAAGTCTGACAACCCGTCTTACCAAGGGGTATCGTGTTACCTAGTAACTAGGTTGTGAAGGTCAGAAAGGCAGTCGCTCCATTTAAAATACTGTTATTCAGCTGCATCTGACTAGATGGGAAGCCGACCCCAACATAGTTGAGAAAAGGCTAGGCAGATTGTGCTTAACAAAGTAAATAACTAGAATGAATGTTGGTGAACTTCAGAGTGAAAGACATTGCCGTTGAATGTTTCGCAATCACCCTGCTGGTTACTGTGACGTAATTGACACTGGAAGCTGATACGAAACGCCAAGAATTGGCCTCAGTGGTATACGATTTGAGTTTTTGTCTAGCCGTGGACGACTGAGATGTCTGGCCACTCTACTTCTGTCTGTAGGTGTCCTGACGATATGAGTTTGTGCACAGTCTCTCAGCAGACTAAGGGCGAATTTCACCGATGAAACTGAACTTGATCGTACTGGTCACGTTCAGTCACGATCTGAACAACGTTTAAGAGCTGTCAGTGCAATCATTGATGTGGAATATTGACAATGACAGCTCTTGAATGCGTTTTAGAAGATTTCCAAATATTCTGCCGTAAAAGTCTTCTTCATCAGAACACGTACTTTTAAACTGATATGATTAAGTCGTTGAGAAGATGAATCAAATTATGTCCATTTTTGGCATAAATATGACATGTTTAATTATATAAAACCTTTTATGAAGAGACGGCTACTCAGCTATCCAATATGGTGTAATATTATTGTCGCTTTAAATTCAATTACAAACATAAAGGGTATCAATTACAAACGACGCCGGATCACGAGTTATATTGTAACCGCCACGCCTGCAATAGCCTGGGGCGTAAAACAAAGGTGTACTTTGGCAAAGCTACAGTTTTCCTTAGCCAGCAGTTTAGTGCACTAAATTGAACTTTACTAAAATTACGTGTATTTTCATGTGATTAAAAAGTTATGTACAACTAAATGAATGGCACCGGACGCAACTTCATTTTTTTTTCTGTAGCCAAT
Source organism: Agrochola circellaris (assembly GCA_914767755.1). NCBI lineage: Eukaryota > Metazoa > Arthropoda > Insecta > Lepidoptera > Noctuidae > Agrochola > Agrochola circellaris. Next base: position 2,717,102 of record OU611861.1, read on the forward strand.
TTCTATAACTTGATCACACAAAATCTAGATTTTTTTTCTGCTCCAATACTTAAATTTTTTTTGTTGTTCAACCAACCACTGTCTCATTAAAACAAAATTCTCTCATTGGGTAAAAGAAGATGATTGACAAAACAATTTTTCGCCCGGTTATCAATTTGTGACCTTAAAAAAAAATAACATTGTGGCTTTTGAGGCGTTGATTAACAAAGATAAGATAATCTCTATAAATTATGATTTTGACGTCCTACAAGGAAGCTCAGTTATGGTTTTAGTTCATGATTTTCATTTAATTTAGTAATTTAATCATATCGAGACCCCTCCCTGCCTCGGAAAGCACGTTCAACCGTTGGTCCCGGTTATCATTTGTAGGTCTTTGACAGTCGTTACTGGTAGTCAGAAGCCCGAAAGTCTGGCAACCAGTCTTACCAAGGGGTATCATATTACCCAGTAACTGGGTTGTGGAGGTCAGATAGACAGTCGCTCCATGTAAAATACTGGTATTCAGCAACATCCGGTTAGACTGGAAGCCGACCCCAACATAGTTTGGAAAAGGCTAGGCAGTTGATGATGATGAAATTAATCATTTTCGCAATTCATTATTTTCCGTTCCTCAATTCAGTTATTTCAAAATTCGGCATAACGTATGCTAAGCATATAACTCTCCTGTCATGTCAGTATAGTCTATGTTAATGACCTTTAACTAGTCTAACCTTTCCTTCTCCACATACATTCTTCCTCACTTTGAAGAATCGTGACTGATATGATGCTCATCGTCATCGACAGTTAGTTACAAACGGTAAATATTGTAAACCTCCTTGAATACAAGATGGCAATAAGTCGTAAATACTCCAATCTTATTGGGACTTATATGTCAAACTCAAAGCATTTATTTCAATTAAACCATTTACAGGCACTTTTGAATTGTCAAATAGTCGGTCAGTTAGTCAGAAAGTTGAAGCTAGTTGCCCAGTTCCAAAACGTAGATCTTCATGGAGAAGAACGGGCAAGAAACTCCAAGGACACTCTTTTAAATATAGAAAATTACACAATCCTGGGTACATTATTCTTGTTGCTTCTATATGTGAGAACAATGTACAATAAAAAAATTAAAACAATTCAAAATATAACATTAAAAATAAGCCCTGGCAGATAAGAGATGACCAGTCACAACTGACGGCGCCCGTTCACGAACATGACGCGTGGATCAGCACCATCCAGCTCAACTATTTTGAACCGAATGATCCAACACACTCGCCACCATCAGCGAGACATTTAAGTGGGCATGACAAACTCTCAACTGCCGTGCTCTTTCAAGTCAACAAACATCTTAATAACATAAAATACGGCTCCATGGTACTCACATTCACAAAAATTGAAAAAATGCTTCTAAATTATACAAAACTATAGTATGCAATGTATTTGAGAGATTAATAGAATGATACTACCAAAAAGAAAGAAAATCATTATCCATTGGAACATTCAACAATTAAACTTGTTTAAATAAAAAATAAACATTAAGTTCGCAATGTCAGAAAAATAAAAAGGGGAAGCAACTCTTCCAAACATTAAATTTTTTAACTAGTGAGCCCAAGTGGCTGTGGAGCAGGACCAGCATTAAGCCAAGCATTTTTATCATCGATATAATCATCCAACTTATAATATGCTTGTCTACATAGTGTGCGTTTAATGCATGTTTTAAATTTCTTCTCATTCAGTTGAAGAATATCGAGTGGTATTTTATTATAACATTTTACACAGTACCCCATAAAAGAAGTGTGCACTTTAGACAATCTAAAACGTGGTTGATCTAATTTGTTCCTATTTCTAGTGTTAAAATTATGCCTGTCACTTATCTTACTAAAAAGATGTCGATTTTTTCGAACATACATAATGTTTTCATGTATATACTGACAAGGTACCGTCATGATGTTAATTTTCTTAAACAGTTCCCTTAGAGATTCGCGTCTGCGGAGGTTATATATGGCTCTGACAGCCCTCTTTTGCAGAATAAAGATAGAATTAATATCTGCAGCCCGTCCCCACAGCAAAATACCGTAAGACATGATGCTATGAAAGTAACTAAAATAGACCAGTCTCGCGGTATCCACGTCTGTTAGTTGGCGGATTTTCCAAACAGCGTAAGCGGCTGAACTTAGCCGCCCTGCAAGTGATGTTAAGTGAGGACCCCACTGTAGTTTTGAGTCAAGCGTGATCCCCAGGAAAACCGTTTTTTCGACGAATTCTAGTGTCTCCCTATTCAGTACAACATGACATTCACTACTTCTAACATTTGGTAACGCGAATCTTATGCATTTAGTTTTCTTCTCATTTAATACCAAATTATTTACAGTAAACCAATTATGGACCTTAAGCATAGCGTTATTTACTTCGTCAAGCTCGTGTGCATGTCTGTTTACCTTAAAAATTAGTGATGTGTCATCAGCAAATAACACCATTTGTGGTCGGTTTTTCAGTAAATGCGGTAAATCATTTATATATACTAAAAAGAGGAATGGACCCAAAATCGAGCCCTGTGGTACACCCATTTTGACTTGTAAATATGTTCGACCCGTTTGGGGTTATAACACTAGGGCCGGGGTCCGAGTACCCACATAGTTTTTCGAGACATCGCCAAGCGGTTGCTCGACTCTTCACGTGACCAGAGGGCTGGCCTATTTTTTGGCATAATAATCAGCATGGTCATCCTGTTGACAGCGAATGCGAACGAATTTTTTGACGTATGAGTATTTCGTCTCATTTTTTTATATCTTGCTAGGCTTTGCGAAAACGTTAGCATTGGCCTCGCAGAGATCTTTCATAGTGCAGATGTTATTGCACATTATTATCTAATAAAATTCTATCAGATTTTTAACTATAAACAAACCCTCGCATGACGCTTCGCACATTGCCGCACTTCCTTTATTCTCACCAACTAAAGTTGTATCCGTCAAGAAAAATAACTAAGTATAACATTAAAAATAAGTAACAACTACAAGTCCTCATAAAATCACCTGCCGTTAATAATGACATACAGATGTCCTTTATTAATTAAATAAGAGATAATCCCAGTGTCATGGCGCGTTTGATAAAATAATCCTATTCGGAATTACGATTAAAAATAACGAATTATAAGACGACGTTGTTGGCGAATGATGTAATTAAGACTGTTTGTTTGTTTCTTAAAATAAAATGAGCTTGTAAAGGTGTATCAGAAAGGCATCTCTAATTATGAAATACTTACTCTGCGCTCGCAATTTATTTGCCAAACATGTAAACAAAGACGAATTTTCCACTTAGACAAACATCAACTTTATGCAAGTTTAAATAAACTTGATTTTAGACCTACTAGTACTGTTGAAAAAGTCACAAAAAGAAGTTGTAGCGCAAACTGAACCTTATGTGTAGGCAGTACAGTTGTTTTTCCTAAAACTCGTCTTTGTTTACATGTTTGGCAAATGAATTGCGAACGCAGATTAGGTAGTTCATCCTGCTCAACGCACCCAGTACAGGTTTCTATAAAGAAGCTCCACCATTATTTTTTCTTTCATTGTTTTAGCGAAACTACAAAATAATAGTAGGTATGTGCATCAGCACATACCTACTATTATTTTTTAGTTTGATAGTGCTGATGCACTCTAGGGTAAAGACGAGAAATTATCATTGAAGGCTCCCGCGGACAAGCGCGACGCTACAAGGCGATGCCACTCTAGCAGAACAATTTCTATGAAAACTTAATGGAAATTTTTCTACCAGAATCGGGTCGCACAGGTGTCGTCGCCGCGTCGCTCCGCGCCTGTCTGCGGGACCCTTGATTCACGATGGATACTCGTGATTTGGATACTCCTGATTCAGAACATTTGGTTCAAACTTTGACTGAATGCTTTCCTTCACTGTATATCATTGGTGTCAGCAGCAATTTTAGTGTGACTATTTAAACCATTCAAAGCGTTATTTCATTGCGTTACAATTGGGTTTCCGCATCATTGGATTTGAAATGGTTAAGCCTTACAAGATGTTACGTTACCGTTACGTTTACGTGATATTTTCGGTACGATTACGTTACATTTACGTTACGATAACGTTACATTTACGTTAACGTTACGTTCCGTTACGTTTCGTTAACGTTACGTTTACGTTACGATAACGTTAAATTTACGTTACATTTCATTTACGTTACGTTACGAATGAACGGGCTACCCTTTTTAACAACTTAACTCTCAAGCGGGGTTGTAGAGTCACTGGTTGAAACTCGGAGATCTTTTGATTTTATTAGCCACGTGCCTTTCTATCTGTAGCGACTACATAAATAGTATTACATTCTCAAGCAAACCCACGGTAAAAACTTACAAAGTATCATAATTTAATAACTCTATAAAAGGTCTCATGCCAATAGCGCGAGAATTAGCATGTTAATGTCCGTTTGTAGGTATTTTTTTATTGCAAATCATAGGTTTTATTAACTTTTATGGTTATAAATATGCCTATAATATGAATTAATTAATTGTAATAAGTGTGAATTAATTATGATGATCTTTTTCTTTTATATTGGCACAAGCTACGTATACAGTGTGTATCAGAAGGAGGTCATATTAAAGTTACAAACCATTTAACTGAACAACTTTCTCCATGGGACCAGCATTGTAATCTTCTTCTTCTTCTCTATACATAAGATAAAAATGTCTGTTTTTAATGTCAAAATAACAACTTTTTACTAAATGCATTATGATGAATTATATACGAAACTAAAAGCAAAAAAAACAATTTTTAATTTTTTGTCTGTGTCTGGTTGTTCCAACATATCTCCAAAACGACTGGACCGATTTTGATGCAACTTTCACTGGCAGATAGCTGATATTTTAAGGGGAAGGGCTAAGGCTACTTATATTTCAGAAAAATAATTGGAAATATTAATTATCAACTATCTCATACAAAACTAAAATACCTACTCGGCCCAAAAGTATTGGACCACTGATTATTTTTTATTTTTTTTTATTTTTGGTTATTATGATGTTGGCCCCATCGAGAAAGTTGTTCAGTTTGATGGTCTGTACCACACCCTTAAAATATGACCACAAGTTTCTGGTACCATCAAAGAAATTCATATTATTATCTAATCAGTTTCAAAACAAAATCCCGTGAACACAATGACCACATCTGTTACCGACCCGGTCCTATAGTCGCGGAGCGCTGCAAGCAAGAATTGTCCTTACGGTGGTTAGATATGAACTTCTTCGATGGTACATGCTATATAAGAATAGTTCGTGCCTTGGTCACAAGAGTATATAAGCACTATATAAATATGGACAGAATGGAAACTAGGCCTATTTATTGAAATAATTTCCTACGTTCCATTTTTAAAAAGATCGCGGTGACCACTCGTCTTGGCAGCACCGCGACAATCGCTTTGGATCTCGCCAATGAGTCGAGCCGTCTGCGTGAGTGTGCCGTTTCAAATGTTTATTACGTAGTTTCAGTACTGTTAAAATTTATACTGTGGTATAAGTAATAGTCACTCAAAGTTAGAAGCCGGGCAGACTGTACCGGGTGCATTGGACGTATAGTCAGGCAAATTAATTGTTAAACACCCTACTTCAATTCACCGTGTTATAGCCATTTCATACAACTATCAATGAATGATAGCTATGATTTGAATATACGGACAACTTAAGTTGGTACTTAGTAAATATGTTTAACAACAAGTTTCGATTTCGACATTTGAATGATTGGAGAATAATAATTACTCCAATCAATCTGGAATTTTGCTTTTTGTGCATGTCTACTACTTAATAGATTATTTACGAGTAGGTACCTATCGTTCTTTATAAGTTTGTGTGTTTAGTATTAAGATTAACTTGTATTCCCCATTATAAGTGAATTGTATTCTTTTTTAGAGAAATAACGTCTTAAACACAATCGAACAATATATATTTTTTCGTTAAAATATATTAAAAAGGTGTCCATTACTAACTATTTGAGGTATTTGAAGAAGGTATTAGCAAGAATTTGCAAGTTGAATTTATAAACAAGGCTAAACGTACGAATAGTTTATATGCTAACGTAAAGACTAATAATTTCTCATAGGTATTGTAATTGTCCTAGGACAAAGAAAAACACAAACTACCAGGCTCATTAAAAATTCTAACAATACATATCTAATACGTAGAACAGTGATAGATGGCGCCACGTGAACATTACATACATTACCCATAGAATACCGGACGCTTACCATAACAACACCATTAATAGATGTACTTACCCTGCCAAGACAAAAGGACAATGATAACTTAGGGTACTTCCACACTACATCGATTTGAGAATTAAAATATTCGGGCCTCGAAAGACCATTCAAATAGGTACAATCGAATTTGAGCAGACGAAGAGATCCACGGGAGAACCAAGGTAACCGACATAGCCCGAATAATAATGCCAAACTTAAGTGACAGTGGGGCACATTGTTCGCTGAACAGATAGCCGATGGGGCCGAAAGGTTCTGGAATGACAACCGCGTATCGGATGACGTAGCATTGGAAGGCCTCCCACAAGGTATTAGACCTTGTGAAGGCCCCAGGAATCCGCTGGATGCGGGAAGCACAGAATCGGTCGAAGTGGCGGTGCTTGGGGGAGGCCTATGTCCAGCAGGGGACGTCTGTCGACTAAAATGATGATGATTAATTTGAGCAGTGGCCTTTTTCCGAAAGTAATACAACTACGTCATGTTCTTATTCATGTGCATTCAATCTGAGGAACGGGTACCAATAAAATACCATTTAATGAAAATGGTTGTGTGGAAATAGAAGAAAATGGAATAGAAATTGTTGTGAAAATAGACAGACATTAATCCAGTATGGTTAAAAACTGCAGAAGAAAAACTTATTATCATTATGATGATTGCCAACGAGGCCGGCCCAGAAAGAGGTGGAGACGACCTGGGACGCGTACCGCGAGGGCTGGTTCGAGGTGGCGTGAAAAAAGAGTTACTGGAAGGACTCGGGGGAGGTCTGTGCCCAGCAGTGGGGCAGTATAGGGTAATAAAAAAAACTTATGATATTTAATTGCTTCGATTCCATGAAAATTGCTTCGACTTGTCCAAATCCCCCAGTACCTACAGGTTGGGTGAGCCCGTCGCTAAGCCAACGTATACGTGGCCTTTTTGCGTGATTTGCCGTTTGATTTGAGTGTATTTTGCGTTGGTCGAGCGCGCTCGCCCAACACGTTTACTGGGGGCTTTATGTTTCAGAATACAGATCGAATAGGTGTACCAACACCCTATAAAATAAAATATTCACTATAATAGGTTATCATTTAAAAACGCCGTAAGTTGCAATACTAACATTCTAAAGATAAATGTCCTATGTGTAGCGGTCTTTTTAAATACGATATGAGTTAAATGTAGCTTTTATCGAGCATGGATATCTCATGGAAGTCGATGGTGTATTGTAAATAATTTCAAATGTTTAGTTTTTAGGGTGTGGCACTGTGTGAGATATGCGATGTAAAAAATTTACTATGTATACACACACATAACAATCTCTAAATAAATATGAGTCTGCCTAGCCTTTTCGCAACTATGTTGGTATGGTCGGCTTGTGGCTAAGTAATAACAGCCGCATGGGTCGATCCACCAGGTTAAGCTACGCTTGCCGGGGTTGATCCGTGGATGGGTGACCATATTTACATTCCGAGACTCCTCACGTTAAGCCGTTGGTCCCGGGTGTCATTCGTGGATCTTTGACAGTCGTTAAGAGTCATCAGAAGCCCGAAAGTCTGACACCAGTGTTTTACATGGAGCGACTGCCTTTCTGACCTCTATAACCCAGTTACTGGGTAACACGGGTACTGGGTCCCTTTTGTAAGATTTTCAGAATTTTGGGTTTCTGATTACCCTTAACGGCTGTCAAAGATCTACGAATGACAGCCGGGACCAACTTTTGGGGCTTCTGAAGGGTCTCGATATGTAATAGATGGTCACCACGAACACGACCGAAGGTGGCACCATAATTTTGAAATTCAATACTTCTTCGTTAATACAGACATATCACGGAAACGTTACATCATAGAAAAAATATCAGGTAATTTATGCGAAAACATATTTTTATTCGATAGAAAAATATCTTCACAGTAGCTACAGCACGACCCTTAAGCCAAAGATAAGACAAAACAAAAAAATACGCACACCGTCAGAGGCAGAATGCAGCAGTTTGTATTGAAGTGTCAAAGTGACAAGTGTCCGTCGCACGCGCAGATGCGCGTCCAATCGCCACGCGTCCGGAATTTAAAAATTGGCCGTTCCGCGCGCTTTTCGAATTTCGTACTTTTACGTGTTTTGTTTTTGTTAGTGAATAAACATGGTTTTGAGATGTTTGTCGAAGAATTCGTTAGTTTATTATGTGTTATAGCAGTAATATGAGAAATTGTATTGCAAATTACCATTAATGTTAATTTTTACTTGTTTTGTGAGGAGAACAACATGTTGAATGGGCATTACGTTTTTCGTATTAAAGTTCACAGACATATGAATCAACTTTATGTGAATTACTAAGGGACAGTATAAAATTAATAAGTTTCTATAATTTTTTATGAATGATTGAACTATCGATGGCCTTTACCACTCACAGTGAAGTAATTATATACTGAGTTTGAGCACACTATGGAGCCTTGTGATTATAGGAAAAATTGAGTTTATGTAGTAAAGTGTAGCCCTGATTTGCAAGGCATATTTTATTAATAATTTTCTCCTGAAAAATAGCATACGTCAGTCGGTCAAAAATGATTTGACAATGCCGTCGGCAAATCGCTTATTTCGCTCATTCACAGACTGTTTAAAAAACGACCAAAAAAATCAAGCGGTTTTACTAATGGACGGAGTGATTAATGGAGAAAGGTTTAGGTGTATAATTCATTAAGGTTTTGTGTAAATTGCCTGGTATACGACAATGGTTGCTGAAGATATCGAAAAAAATTATGCCGACTTTAATTTATTTCGAATATCACCAATATTATAATTCATAATTTTCCGAACTACGTTGGGGTCGAATTTCAGTCTAACCGAATGCAGGTGAATACCAGTATTTTCCGTGGAGCGACTGCCTATCTGACCTCCACAACCCAGTTACTGGGTAATACGGTAAGACTGGTTGTCAGACTTTCGGGCTCCTGGCGACTCGTAAGAACTGTCAATGGTCTACAAATGACAGCCGAGATTTCGAGGCACGGAGGGGTCTTGGTATGTAACGATGGTCACCCATCCGCGGACCAACCGCGGCAAGCGTAGCTTAACCTGGTCGATCCACCCGTGCGGCTGTTTTACATATATTATAATTACCTTTGAATTTGACTGTTGGAAGTAGGTATATGGGATTAGAGCGTTTATTCTAAAAATATATAATAATATATATAAAATAGCTGTCAAAAATTTACCTGTTTGGATTAATTTGGCAATATTGCATAAAACAAGATATTAATCGCATTTTAAGTGTTTAGCTAGCAATCCAAAACAGTGTTGTTTGCTAGGAAAGACTTGCCAGAACTCAAACAAAATCCTACTCAAAAACCATTAGATAACTATTTCTCATGTAATTCTAAGGATTAAATAAGTAAAAACTTTTCTGTAACGATTAAAAGACTGATTCTTTTCATTTTGGCATTAAAAACACTTCAATTATTTATTTGGCTATATTTCATCATACCCCGTTATACGCGAATTTCCCAACGCATCCCTCGCGTAAAGCAACGTATAAAGCTTCATGCAGACCAGCGCGACGCGACGCCGCGACGCGACATGAACAATAGAATTTCTAAGAAAACTTGTCGGTATAACAATAACCGGTGTCGCGTCGCCCTGTCGCGTCGCGCTGGTCTGCACGAAGCTTTACTGTATTGCCGAGCGTCGAAGGATATTTTTTATGTTAAGACAGGAAATTTCACGTAGACGAAGTCGCGGGCACAAGCTACTCGTAGTTCAATATTTAAAGACCAAAGAAACAGTGACACACGTCCTAATAAATTAAATATAAGGAAATGTATACTAACATTACTGCTTGACCGACAAAGTAATGAGTTTGAAAAATATGTTTTCTAGTAAATGCAGAATAAATATAGGCTAGATTTAATTGTGGTACTCTTAGACGGTTGTGGGTACAGTCGGCAGAAAAACTTTATGAATCCAGGTTAACACTTCTTAACAGAATTGCCGAAGCTCAGTTTTAAGGCATTAAAATTTTCTATGAGGTTGAAATAGCCTCTTCGAGTGGTATGTATGTCGAGCTCTATGTATACCTACTTCTTGCCGATGTATTATTATGAATGTATTCATTTCACATAATTTTGTTAACGTTTGTGAAGGACTTCTAAACGATGACGTTTTCTATATACTAGACTCTAGAGAATAAAATTTACAAAAAATGTCTTCATAGTATTAATATTTAATTTATGTAATTTATTTATGTTCACTTCAGAGACACAAACATCTGTGTAGCACTGGCTCTTGTAATAGGAGTTGCTATATATCACAAGAGCCAGACCTCTCAATTTACAAGGAAATTTATAAAATAGAAAAGAATGTGATACATTATATTTAAGGCATGCATTAAAAGGTAGGTTTATATATATATACAAGAACAAACAAAATAAAAAGTAATAATGATAAAAGATTTTTAATTACCACTGCGTTCTGTAGAGTGAGGGTGTGTGTGTGTGTGCGTGTGTGTGTGTGTGTGTGTGTGTGTGTGTACATGTGTGAAGGTGTGTTTGTGTGGGGTGTATGATAAATGTAACTGGGTATCATGTACCTAATGCTGTCAAATAGATGTTCTGTTTCCTCATAGTCGTAATGTTCAAGCCAGTGAATAAAAGTTTTTTTTAATTGTGGCCCCTTTTCGTGGCCGATTTTGTTGTAAAGACGTGCGACAACATAGTGGTAGTATTTGCTAACGAAGACGCTCTTGGTACATTCAACTGGGCACCTGTCAATCCTTTTGGATGACATATCGGTGGTATCTTCGCAGGCATTCGTAAACAAAGATCTTCCGGACGCTAAGTACTTTGGCTTTCCCATATTCCTCAGTCGTGGTATCTCAATGGAAGAAGGACTTTCAGCACCGCATGCTGACCCTGCTCCAGCTCGATAATGTGGGTCTTGACTGTCCCACTCCATGCGCAAATAGCGTATCCCAAGACACAATGGCATAAGGCTTTATTATTGATACCTACCTACTTGGATGCATCAAGTATCAGTATAAACAAATTGGAATACATAAATACAATGAAATGTCTAGATGAACGACCATGAGAAAGACAGCTTGGTTTCTACAATCATTATTACGGGGTAATAAAAACAACTATCATGATCTAATGAGTCTATGTTATACTCTAAACACCATATCTACCAGCTTATTATTTGCAGCAGGTGTTAATTCAGAACTCTATTACTCTCTTCAAAACCGCGTAATTTTAACCTCTTTTTATTACCCAAGTATAAGTTACTGTCAACATGTAATTGGTTTATAAAACCTTGATCAAGTCAAGACAAATTATAATAAAAAATTGATCGGTCGATAATTGTCAGGTACGCGCATGATTGCTAACAATTGCGGTTCGCAATTGTTTTGTGCGTCGTATGATAATTATATAATTGTCTTTGGTTATCTGGTAATGAAGAATGAATGACAGGTGTCTGTAACTTTATTTGAAACGTTGACATAATTGTCACCCAACTACGGCGGAGGGTTATGATTTTGACCGGTATGTATGTAAGTTCATCTGTTCACTCATAACTTCTAAACTACTCACCATAATTTGACAATGAAATCGACCATTGACAGAAAAGATGAAATTAAATCGTTTGGTTTGGTATGGGCATGTGATGAGGAGACAAGAAACGCATGTGAGATTGATGAATATTAATTTTGATGAATGGATTCTGTGAGGAATGATAACAAAAAAGGATTGAATGATACCGTGATGGTTGATAGAAGTGAAAGAAAAAAGAACCGCCGACCCCAAGGTACATTTACCTACATGCGACAAGGAGAGAAAAATGATGATGATGAGCAAATATAGTATGGATTTCAGCTATAGACATTATCTAACTCAATTGATTGAGTAAGTTATTGCAACGTGTACGCAATAATTTACTCAATCAATTGAGAATAATTGAGATAGATAATGTATTTATCAACAATATACATCCCAATTATCATATTAATGATGAATGTAACGCTCATGAGATACTTAATCATTTATTTATGAAAATTATTCGCCAAAGCAGCGATAAACAATGAAAAATGTATTTTCTCAGAAGCCAAAAGTGTTATAAATGTGAACTTAATTTGACGTTTAAAAGACACAGACTTCAATCAATCAGCTTGAAACTTAAAATTTATTCGTCCAACCACATAAATTATTATTGAATATGCCTTAAATAAATGAATTATTAATGGCATATTCAATTTATGCCGCCAAAATGATGTCAGATATTTTCGATCACAAGGTTCTTATTCTTCTGAATTTAACTGAATACGCAGATATTTATGACGCAAGACATCGACAGTGTCCGGTATTATTGCATCTCCTATATTTTGGCACCACTTGTCTCCTCCGACAGTTTTGGTGTTCCTTCGCTGTCACATATTTGTGCTACCACTTGTATATGTCTTCTACAAATTATCACATATATTTGCCGTCATCATGATGACAGATATTAATGGATGAATCATGAAATCAGATATTATTGCCGAGCTATCCATATTGACATATTTATGCCCGTGACTGTACTTTGCCAACAATAATTATGCAAACCCCGTCATAAGGCAGCTCGTGAAAATATGTCAGTTAAATTCATGCAATTACAGCTTATGAAACATGGCCATGTTATGTGGATGAAAGCAGATTATAATATGAAAGGTTGTTTAATTTTTTGAAGAGATTTTCGTAAAGATTTTCTTTAAGGATTTGTGCCTGGTTGATGGCAATATGCTCGCCCCCTATTACATGGGACTTATACAACTGGCGAAATGTGGGTTTTCTATGTAGGTACTCCTCAGCCTAATCCTTCGGGGAAAACAGAATCAATCAAAGCAACATCTGAAAAGAAAGAAAATACGACGCAAAAAAAAGAAACAAGTTGAGGGAAAATATGCGTTAAATCCACGCAAAACGGCCATCGCTCAGCATAATGCTGCGACCCCATGCGAGACAGAGCCCCAGCGCTGGTTTTCAGTGACAGCCGTTGACATTATGACATCGACCGATCCAGCACACAATGAGATATAGTTATGATTTAAAAATACAATAATTAATTCTAAATGTACAAATAAAATATAATATTTAAAATGGCGACATTCAAATCATTGTCAACCAATGGCAACATTTATTTAATCTGAACATTTGTCACATCTCTATCGAACGTTCATCGGCTTAGTACAAACATCAGTTTCTCATTGGTTGAACCCAGTAATGAATAGGCTTCAGTACCTACGTACGGTAAATGACATAATCACTAAGCTGCTTTACATACAAATTGCAGTTATATCTTTTGCATAACGAGACAGTTATGTACAGATTGTAATTATACGTTGTTTTCTGCGTGCTTGTCATAAAAATACCGTTGACATAATAATAATTTATTATCGCAAAAAGTAGAACAATTTATGTGATGATCCAGTAGGGTCATTCCTTAGAAAAATTTAGCACTTCCTTATTATAAATGTTTAGACTAGCGTTGTACCATTCTAACGGATTTAAAAAAAGAATTGGATTTTAAAATAAAATTTAAAAAATAATCCAAAAAAGTAATCGATGTTTTGTGTTTGCCAAGAAGAAATTTATTCGCCCATTATCTCCAGAAAAAGAAAAAAACCGGATAAAGGTATAGGTAGGAATAGATTATATTCAATGAAATACCTAATCAATATAAAAAGAGGTTTATCCTCTTGTCTTGCCAAATTTTAATTGCATTGCATTGCATTACACAATCACAGTGCTTCGAGTTCTTTGTCATTGCCTTTCCTGAAATATAGAGGAGAAGATAGGGCTAATTAGTAATTACCTAATTCGAATAAAACTGGTCGAAACTTTGTTTGGCGAATAGCCATTTCGAGGACTACTCGAAGACAGTTTTCACATGCTCATCTTTTATTGAATCCTAACCTTTTTTGAAGACTGACAACCAGTCTAACCAAAGGTTATAATGTTAGCCAGTAACAGGGTTGTGGTGTGGAGGTCAGTTAGGCATCTGCACCATCCATCCACGACACCATGTAAAATAGGTACTGGTATTCAGCTGCATCCGGTTTGACTGGTACCTGACCCCAGTATACTTGGGAAAAGGATAAGCAGATTGATTGGAATCATTTATTGATACCAATCAATAAACACCAACACCATAGAGCACCTGCCATCTAATCTCTTCACCCTTGGTTGACTGGTAGAGAATGCCATTAAGTCCGCCTCTGTGCTTTTTTGAAAAGTTTTAATAAATAATAAATAAATCAATCAATCTGCCTAGCCTAGCATTGAAGTACACTCGAGAGCAATGAATCCGGGTCACTTAAAGAATGTTAAAAATCTCGGAAACTAAAAATGATAGGTTAATGCAATAAATTGTATTTAATAGACAATGTAATACTCCTTAAATGAAAGTAAAAAAAATATGAGTCACCATACATTTTATTAACACAAAATTACATAAAGAAAAAAACTGCTGATCTCTCCTTAAAACAAAAATAGGAAACATGAAATTTTTGAACTTTATTACGATTTTCTTGAATTTTAATACTTCGTATTGCCTCCTCGTGCTTCCATTACTGCGTTTACGCGGTTTGGCATGCTGTACACCAAGTTCCTTATACGATTTTGGGGAATATTCTCCCATTCCTCTGTGAGAGCAAGTTTGAGCTCACGAAGCGTGATTGGGGGAGGGTTTCGTTGTTTTACGCATCTGCCTAGCTCGTCCCAAGCATGCTCGATCGGGTTGATATCCGGGCTGCGCGCTGGCTACTCCATACGAGTAATGTTCATCTCTTGAAGGTAGTCATTCACAATCCTACCTGTATGAGGTCGGGCATTGTCATGCATAAATATAGCATCCTCACCTAAATTGACCATAAATGGACCAACGTGATCATTGAGGATTTCTTCCACATATCTTACGCTAGTTAAAGAGCCGTTTTCTATGATCACCAGCTCTGTGCGACTTTCAGAAGAAATTCCGGCCCACACAAGTACAGACCCACCACCGTAGGCTACTTTTTCTTCGATGCATGCTTGCTTGAATCTTTCCCCTGGTCTTCGATACACTCTGTGTCTTCCATCGTGCTTGTAGAGCATAAATTTTGATTCGTCGGAGAACATAACTTTTGACCAATCTTCAATACTCCAATTTACGTGGCTCTGGGCATATCTTAGTCTTGAAATACGATGCCCACGCTCCAGTTTAGGGCCGTTTGCAGGTCTAAGGGGTTTTAAGTTAGATTCAGCAAGCCGACGTCTTACTGTCCATGCACTTGGATTACTTCCTCCGAGGCGTCGAAACTGATTTGTGAGTTCAGTTCCTGTGAGAAAGCGATTTCGAAGCATGGTGTTCACCAAGTATCGGTCTTCTCGTGCTGTGGTACACCTGGTTCTGCCCGTTCCTGGTCTGCGTAGGTTAGAACCAGTTTCTTCGTAACGTCGGAGAACTCTTTGTACTGTTGACAGCGACACACCGACAGTCCTGGCTGTATCGCGCTGACTCCGGCCGGTTTCCAGCATTGTAAGTATTCTGGTGCATTCTTCAGGCGTAAGCGACATAATTTCAGCTTGAATAATGAATATAGAGCACTATCAACATGGTTTATGTACCCACATAAATGACAGATTACAAACAAAAGCAAAACCAAATGCTGTAATTTCGTAGTTCCATCTTCGAAAGTGGCCCTTTTTCAAATTTGAATTTTTTAATGTTATAACTTTACAATAACTAAGAAGTTTTAATACCTTCATTTAAGGAGTATTACATTGTCTATTAAATACAATTTATTGCATTAACCTAGCATTTTTAGTTTCCGAGATTTTTAGGATTCTTTAAGTGACCCGGATTCATTGCTCTCGAGTGTATTTGAAAGCAGGAAGAACTCTGAAAAGCCTTTCTTTCAAGCTCAGTTTCTCAACGAATCGACACGAAAAACTCGTTAAAACTTCGCAAATCATTCATTACAATTTCTGCCATATTATAAGGTGGGTGGCAACTATATTTGTAACAAGCGATGCCTGCCCAACACACGAGCATTAACGGCACAGGTGTAAGCTCAGACCTTTATTTTAGTACGTTAAAACTTATTAGTTGAAACGTTATCGTAGTTTCCTGACTGATGGCGCTACCGTCAAAGCGACTTGAGAAATAATGCCGCCTAACTTGGTAGGGGTTGCAAAAAAATTGTGAAGTAATTTTCGTAAATGTCTTTTTGTGTCGTGGGATAAACAAGAAAGACTTACCCCGCGTACTAATCAAAAGCGATCGTCGCCCTTATAACACCTTTTGTTCGCCGAACAAAAAGTGGCATAAGAACACGACCATTGCGAATTCGCGAAGGTCGATTTTGATTAGGCAGTGACCTTAAATACTTATGGTAAGTTACGAACATCTTCAGAAAATATAAATAATGAACTAGATTATGTATAAAATATATATAAAATAATAATGACTATAGATTGTCTTTCAATCAGTGTATCATTAATAATAATAACATACAATTATTGTCCCACTACAGCGCAAAGGCCTCTTCACATACAAAGAAGTCATGAGCATTAATAACCACGCATAATCACGCATATTTTAATTTTTTTATGTAACAGTATCTTATCTTTGAATTGGGCTATCCAATGCAAAAACATTATTTTAACCCCGACTGGTAGTTTCGGAGATTATATCCTAGATACAAACTTACTCGTACAAATAAACAAAGTTTACTTCTTTATAGTATAAGTATAGACTAGCTTCTGCCCGCGACTTCGTCCGCGTGAAATTCCTTGTTTTAATTAAAAATATATCCAATGACCAAAATATCTCGGCAATACTGTAGTTTCCCATTAGTGAAGTTGTTTCTGAATTGGATCAGTAGTTTCGAAGATTACCCTTTACATATAAACTCACAAATACCTCTTTATAATATAGTATAAATAATTAAATTATTGCACGCATTAAAATACTTCAGAGTTTAGTTTATCTAACCAAAGTTTTTTACTATTACATAAAATAAATTTAAAAGTAAACAAAATGGTATCATAATGCCTCATCCATTTTAACGTAAGCCGTAAAAATTAATCGCACATTATAAAACCATTAAACAAACCACATTATCTATAATACATAAATATATATATATAAATTAAAGTCGCTTTTCGAGTCTGTCTGTGTGACCACGTTTTGCTTTTAAACTGTGCAACGGTTTTTGATGCGGTTTACACCATAATTTAGAAAATTTATTTCGGAAATTTTATGTATATAATACATTAATATAAAACTTAATTATGATAAAGAAATCCCAATGTTTTGTCAAGTTGGAAAAACCGTACGAAGCAGGAACAGGTCACTAGTTTTATAATAAAAATGATTACATTGTTTTAAACTCAAATGACTAGAAATAAGTAATTCTAAGACAAGTGAACTTTAAATAATTTCAACATAATAAACATACGTATAAAAATATACGTTTTTTAATATTAATTAACATATCGTTTATCCATATATGTCCGTATGCGATAGAAAAAACAAAAACAAAATACGAAAAAAAGTTTTTTTAAATTGTTTTGCAGTCGTTACGCGATAAGAGCTGAGTCGGTCAAACCGGACCGATTTCCTGCCGGCTTGCAGAACACTTCATACAATAAACTTGCATCATTTACATTTAAAATTTCACCTTTAAAATGAATTTTATTTGATACTACCTTTTGCCAGCGGCTTCGCTCACATCGATGTCGGAAATTGTTATGTTAATTCAGGTTATAAACTATCTGGGTGGTAAATTTCATCTAAATTCAGCCGTTTTTGTGTGATTGAGTAACAAATATCCAAACATCCAAACTTAAAATTTTCAATCTACATTTATAATATTAATATAAAGTAGGTTAAAATTTATGACTAAATATATATTTACATGCTTTCGATGTCTGTCTAATTTTGCTAAACTGAAAGAATTGAAACTGGCGTATTAATTTGTGAATTTATAACCTGATTATGATTAAACATTGATTATGACGTTCAGAAAAAAATATTTGAATCCTTTTTTACTAAAGGATATTAAAACTAGGGAATTTTTTACTGTTATTTAGCATTTTATATTTTTTTAACTACTATCTGGTGTAAAATCGTGTTAAAAACGTATTTTTCATGATTAACGTGAGATTACATCAAAAACACGTATTATTTTGCTGTAAATAATTATAACAAAAACAAAACTGTGCAAATTGGTCCATTTCTGGTACAAAAACGGCCGTATACAATGTATAATCGAATTTATTATCTTATAAAAGTAAAATTAAAAATATCATTAAGTGTAATAATGCAGTAATTAAGATAAGAAGTGCTAACAATTATGGTCCACTTACACTTTTCTGTGCCACATTACTTTTCTAAGCGACTTCATGCAAACCTGCAATTATGTTTCGATTTCTGCGGCTAAAGTTCAAGTATTTAAGTGCTAATTACATTTTGTTTAAACCCACTTTAAAAAGTAATTTTCGTATTTTATTTCTAATTTTCTTTGACACTCCCGTTCCAAGAAGTACCTTCTGTTTCTTCTTTTCGTGTCGATGGTACTCTTCGAAGTTGTTTTTTTTTTTTGCCTATTGTATGAGTCCAGTAGGTGGCCATATTGATTGCGGCATCAGTGTCATTCTTCAGGTCATCCGAGGTGCAGGTGAACGGGCACTTAGTACACTCCAGCAAGTAGGGCATGGTCTGGTCAGAAGTAACTACCAAGATGACGACAAATGGAAGAAAATTACATGTTACGCCGAACCTAAATAAATTGGGATAAGGGTAGAGTGATAATTACGATTTCTGATTTTTAACTGACTTCAAAAAGGAGGAGGTTCTCAATTCGATTCGAGTTTTTTTTTAATTTTATTTTTCTTTGGTAGTTTTTCGAGTTAGCTTCAATAATACGTATTTTTCTCACTTAGACTATAAGGGTGATGTTATAATAAGTTCCTGTCACTGTTATTTACACAGCAAGTAGTGGTATTCGAATTTGTGTGGGGTACCTAGGTACCACAACTAAAAATGGAAAAATAAAAACTTTTTACAAAAAAAAACACCACCGACTTCCAAAAATAACACTAAGTAAAAAGTGAAAAAAATAAATAAAAAAGAAAATTTAAAACCAAAGACACCGACTTCCGCAATTAAAGTAATTTTTCACTTTGTAGTATTTTTTGGAAGACGTGTTTATTTTGTAATTTTTTTTCTATATTTTAAAAAGATTTGTCAATTTTGATAATTAACTACAGTTCACTTTGCTCACTTTTTTCACTTAGCTCTTCGTCTTTAGCTACAAGCAACTTTTAAACAAAAGATATTGCCAACTACAAAATCCATATGTAGGTAGTTTATCTTTACCGAATTTAACGAAAAATTCTTTTAAAGATTTATAATATTAGTAGCACCAACACTTGCGTCATCATTATTCTCCTGACCCTATCCCAATTTATTTGCGGTCGGCACAACATGTCTTTTTCTTCCATACTTCTCAATCAGTCGTCATTTCGGTAGTCACCCCCTTTCTAGCCATATCATCTTGCACACAGTCCATCCATCGTTTCTTTAGTTTGCCTCTAGAATAACACCTGCGCAAGTTATTATTTAATTGAAAAAAAAAACAGAAGGTAAATTGCAAAATATTGCCGGAACCAACACACTTTACCAGTCAACAAAGCAATAAAAATACAAATTCCAATTCGTTACTTTCATTCGAACAACAAGGAGCCACAATTCAACAAAAACAAAACAACAAAAAAAACTCGTGATCGATACCCGTTTTAAACCGACATTATAGAAAAGTCAACGTGATCGCAATCACTCGAATAAAAACTGTCACACTACGAATATCTATACTTACTAATTATATAAATGTATAAGTTTGTCTGTCTGTCTGACTCTGCTACTTAAGACGGGCTGGTGTCCACAACTTCACCTTGGAGTTTCTTGCCCGTTCTTCTCCATGAAGATCTACGTTTTGGAACTGGGCAACTAGCTTCAACTTTCTGACTAACTGACCGACTATTTGACAATTCAAAAGTGCCTGTAAATGGTTTAATTGAAATAAATGCTTTGAGTTTGAGTTTGAGTTCACGTCCGAGCAGGAATATTTTGATTTGATGCAAAGAAAATCGATCATTTGATTTAATGCAACGAAAATCGATCATTTGATTTGATGCAACGAAAATCGATCATTTGATTTGATGCTACCCAGCTCCTCAACAAAGGCCAGCAACACCTTGGTGTTACTTACAATCTCACGGGGGGACCTAGGTTTTCGTAGTACTTTGTCCTGTATTTGGCAACTACCAAGCAGTCTTCCTCCATGCACGCCCTGCACAGTGATATATCTGTGACTCCTATCACAAAGAGGTATTTGTTAAATGACCCGTGGCAAGTTATGGCGGCTGTAACTGTACGCAGCTGTTGTTTGGTTAGTGGTAGAGCCTGCTTCATGGCTAAACCTCTGGTCGGATCTTTGAAGAAAAACAAGCTCGAAAACTTGGGAACCAGACTTACCAAGGGTTATCGTGTTACCCAGTAAGTCGTTGTAGAGGTCAGATAGATAAACGGTCCATGTAACATCTGGCAACTTAGCTGCAACTGGTTCGACAGAAGCCAACCCCAACAAAAGGATATCTAGATGATGAGCTTGAGCCCTGGGAAAGAAAATAGACACACGGTTAAAAAAAGTCAACCCCTAATAAGTTGTAATTTTAATACAGAGGAAGGACATCAATCAAGCTGACTAGCCTTTTCCCAACTATATTGGGGTCGGCTTCCAGTTTAACCGGATGCAGCTGAATACCAGTATTTTACATGGAGCGACTGCCTATCTGACCTCCACAACATAGTAACTATGTAATCCCCTTGGTAACTGGTTGTTAGACTTTCGGGCTTCTGACAACCCGTAACGACTGTCGAAGATCCACGAATGACAGCCGGGACCAACGGCTTAACCGACTCCGAGCCATGGAGACGTAGATGCTTTAAATAAAATAATTTCCCAGATTTAAAGTATTTAAGGGAGTTTCTGAAATCTGCACGGACAAAGTAAGGTTTAAAAACTAGTCTGACATAAACCGATCAGAATTAAAAGAGTACAATATTAAATAAGTCTTAGTTCTTACATTTAATAACGGTTGGTGATGATACCCATCTTAATCGGTGACGCATGCTTCCAAGAACGCATGCGTACGAGCACATGCGCACGCGATTCGAACGGTTTTTTTCTGTATATTTTGAACTGCGCCGTGTGGAACTAAAGGGTCAAAGTCGTTTTGCTATTACTGTTTAGGTCCCTGATGAATGACGTCTTAATAAGGCGCAAGATCTCTTCATGTGTCAGAATGTAAAAGTCAATAGAAATTCTCCAGTGTTTGGTGTTTTGCGATATTAATTCTTGTAAAATCCATGGAGCCTTTTTGATAACTATTTCAGCTATCTAATTACGTAACATATTTTCGTAAACGATTACGACTAATCTGTTTGATTTTGACACTTCAACAACATCCATTGCGTTATTTACGTTGTTGAGCAATTTTGTTTCGAACCTTTGGAGCAATGGATTAGCAATCAGTTTCAAAACGATTCAGATTCTGATTGATCGTATGTATATTATGCAATTAGGGTACTGGTCGGCATTTAGTTGATATGCGTCGATATCATAATATGATGTGAGAGATTGGCTGTCTTATCATTATCATCATTTCAGCCGAAAGACGTCCACTGCTGGACATAGGCCTCCCCCAAATGGGTTTGCCATAATCGCCACACTTGACAGGCGGGTTGGCGATCGCAGTATGATGTTAAAATACATAGAGAACACTGCTGCCCATTCTCTAGTGAGTCGCTTAGTCGCCTTTTACGTTCTGTTGTTTATCCCTTTGTTTTGAGTTTGGGAAATCATAAAATAACTTCTCCCGCTCTGGGAGGAGCGGGAGGGCGTGTCAGTCTCTTACTGACTAAAACCCATCCGTGTTCCTTCAGTTGCCTGTACATTTCCAGAAGCCACGGTATTCTTTTCGGACTTTCCCGCGTCCCCGGCAGGCATCGGTCCAAGCATCTAGTCCCTTTAGTTGTGCTGACACCTCATTGAGGCGCGCGTGGAACATAACGCGCCGTCGATGTAGGGATAAATCGTTTATAGGTACCTACATTTTGCTTTTATATTCTGCAGTACAAAGTAATGTCCGTTCTTTTCACGGATATTTTAAATGAACAGCAACAGGATAATAATAATGCGCTAATTGCGATGTTCAAAAGAGAGAAAATACTTTTTATAGGTTCACGATAAGCCTTTCAAAGGTGTCTACGAGTTGATTTCTCCACAGTAAGACATGAAGATAAGTCCCTTTATTTCTCAGATTAGCTACTAATTACTAGCTTTAATAGAAAAGGGCAAATGTTGAGCGTAACATCTCTTTAGTATGAAGGTGCTAAAACCGATAACAAAACAGAAAAGCTGATTAAACCGGCCAAGTACGAGTCAGTCGGACTCAAACACGAAGAGTTCCGTACCTGCGTACAATATTTAACACTATGTATACATTGACCGGTTAAGTAGTCATGACCTCAGAGGTCAGCTACGAGATGCCATACCTTTTTTTTTTTATTTTTTTTTTTTTTTCTAAAAAAAAATAATAAAAAACAAAAAAAAAACTATGTATACATTTTTTTAACATTGATTTTTTTTTTTTTGATTGCTTCCCCTTTTCCAGCGAAAGTCCGCATCTGCGGTTACGTTAAAAGTAACAAAACTCCATCAATGAAATGGGTACTAAAATACTCAAAATTTTATGCTCTAAAAGTTATTAAAAAATATTTAGCGACTCAAATCTTTTGAAGTTATCAAAAAAAATACACAAAAATATTCGATTTTAATTAGATAATTGACAGTTTCATTTAATTTCTTTCCATTATTTCACGTGACGATTCCAAATCTTGAGTTAGTGAAGTAATCTTCTCGGCTTGTGCTTTCGAAATTGACCTTGACGCTGAACGTTTGAACGTAAACTGTATTTTTTGCGTGTAGTAATTACTGTTGTGGCTTGCAAAGACAGAGGTTGACGGACGATAGCCGAGGCATAATATGTAAGTTCGTCAGTATCGTATTTTTCTCAAATAATGCGCGAAAAATCAAACTAAGTAAATTAATTATAAATTCCAGAATCAATGACGATCAACGATAATTTTAGAAGCGCCAATATGTTCATTTGTTTCTTCTTTACTTTAACCTGCTCTATTGGCAAACCAAATCGAAATTTAAATAAAATCTTTGATAAGTTGCCTCCTTGGTTGCCATGTGTTAAAGTAAAAAGTTCGTCCCATTTTTAAATAACATGACAGATATGAGTTTTCATAGTAATTATTTGGCACGACTTATAGATTTTCATACAAACATTGCCGGCCGGGCGCTCGCATGTATTCGACCAGTACCGCAATTACGATTTAAGCTTTGTGCAGACCAGCGCGACTTGTCGCGCGACGCGACACCGGTTATTGTTATACCGTCAAGTTTTCTTAGAAATTGTATTGTTCGAGTCGCGTCGCGGCGTCGCGTCGCGCTGGTCTGCACGAAGCTTTATTTTGAAGAAGGTTGTCAAAATAATGTCCAAACATGTTAGAGAAAATCACATTAATACTGTAGACCTAATGTCAAGCTTTTCTTTTTTCTATCTAAATTTTTATTTAGAGTTTATAAGCTGTATGTGTTGCTAAGAAATAATTTCTTTCTTTAACTGAAATAATCTTTAACTTTATAGAAACCTTTTTGACATAGTTTATATTTAATAAATGAATTAAATTTATTGAGGCTCAGTTCTTTGACATGGTTTGGGAGTTGAGAGTAGAGAGAGAAAACGTTTACTTTGGCACTTAAATAAATTACAAATTTTTGGACACTAGTTCTCGGCACAATAAATAAATCTTTGTATCTAGTATTTATCATATGAATGTCGCTCTGTTTTAAATATAGATTTATATTCTTTTTTACATAAATCAGGTTCTCGTATACCTATTGAGACACGACTGTCATTATGTTTATTTTCTGCATTTATCCCTCAGTGAATAATTTATCCCTTAGTAATTGGGTTCTGTTTGACACCCTCATGGTACTGAACCCTAAAAACGACCATACGAATGTAGATAACACAAGACAAAAGACGTTTTATTTAAAAGTTCAATGATAATTGAATTGCATTATTATCAATTTAAATGAGTTTCTGAAGTGTTAAAATTGAAAGACAAAAAGTCTACGTTTTATTCAGACTTTTGTTGATTGCTTTAAATTTATCTTTATCTACTAGTCTTTTATTTATTAGTTATGCTCGGAATTTGTAATGCATTATTAATATAGAGCCTACTAACTAAATGTGCAGACTAAAATGGATTTATGGGTGATCTAAATTTGGATGTGAACTTAGTACAATAGTATTGCTAAAAAAGGTCGTTTTCATCAAGACTATTGTACTTTTACATTTATAGAATTATAAGTACAGTAGGCATTTTATGAGTTAAACCATTAATTACTGC
Organism: Agrochola circellaris; assembly: GCA_914767755.1. Lineage (NCBI taxonomy): Eukaryota > Metazoa > Arthropoda > Insecta > Lepidoptera > Noctuidae > Agrochola > Agrochola circellaris. The sequence goes on from OU611861.1 coordinate 2,741,868, forward strand.
CGTTTTCTATGGCCTTCATTGGTAACAGAAAAAACTGGTCAAGTGTGTGTTGGAACCGCACCATGGACTCCGAAGCAAAAACAATGTCACAAATATTTTTTGACTAACTTTGGTAAAAGCGTAGTGAGCTTTTAATGTCATTCCAAATTGCCATCCCAAAAAAAAAAAAATACATATTCTTACTCTTCTTCTTTTCTCTTTCCCTATTTTTTTCTTTTTTATTTAATTTAGAATAATGTCAGACGTGCTACCCAGCCGGCTGGTTGATATTTTACCAAGGGTTCATCACGACACGAGAGAAGAACATGGGACACATTGCTGCCAAAGTGGACCCTTCAAAAGATTTGCATTTTTAGGGATCTCTAAAATGTTTTATGTTTCCAGAATAACATAAAAATTCTGTCCCACGGGGGGGTATGTGAATATTCAAGATCGTCGATATTGGATAGAGTCTTCAAACGCGAACTTGTAAGTACCGTTTTTCTAGTTAAAGCCTACGTTTGTCTATTTAAAATGACTGTTTATTGACGCATTAGCAACACAGCGAGGATATGAAATCAATCTGCCTAGCCTTTTCCCAACTATGTCGGGGTCGGCTTCCAGTTAGCTGAATACCAGTATTTTACATGGAGCGTCTGCCTATCTGGCGAACCCCAGACTGGAAGCCGACCCTAACATAGTAGAGAAAAGGCTAGGTAGATGAAGAAGTTTAAATATTACTTGTTTAGATACATAACACGACTACGGAGTTTTGCTAAGTAATTTAATTTGACCCTATAAGAAAAATAACCTGCTTTCACTTACCAAACCGCTACCCTTGTCGGATAAAGCCATGCTGTTCAAAAAAGGGTATAAATTCTTCAAAGTTAAGACGTTAATCTCCAAATGACATCAAATAACCCCCATTTACCGAAAAACCGTTACGTTCAAAACCGCCTCTTCCGTGTTTCGAAATTTAAAAATCGCAAATCGTTCGTATAATTTGTTCGCATTGTCAGCTTGCGTACGCGATCAGATAAAACATTGTTTTATAACGTCGCACATGGTTTTAGTAATGAGATATTACGATTTATCAAGATTAATAAAGTGCCCTTTAATTGTTCGTGTGTTGATTTTGAAATTATATTGCCGCGGCATTGTGCTGTTAAGAATTTGCGAATTTTTTGGTTTGTAAAAGTTAAAAATTTAAGTCGATAAATAATTGTCAACTTTGTTATTGTGTTTTCATTGTATTTGTTGTTTAATCTTTTGCATTAAAAATACCGAGTTTTGACAAACATTTATACAGGGTGTTAAGTAAAAAAACCCACATTATTTGAGGGAGAGTGTCAATTGCTAGCACAAAGTTATTTTATAATTTTTTATTAAATGTAAAATTTTCGTACTTTAACACCATTTTAAGACTGGAAACACATAATTAAGTCATTTTCTAGAACCAATTATGAATGAATTACTTACTTAAAAGTGCATTGCAAATAATACCACCAAATGTTATTAAGTACAGTAAGTAAGTATGTTATAACCACAAGCAAAAAATATATGACGACATTTAGAAAACATATATTATCTCAATTACCGTGCCATTTAAAACATAGTTTCTATGGGTGAAAACTTATTGCTTATGACTCCCCCTATCCCTTAGAAACTTATGTCGGTCTATCTACCAAACACCCTGTATACAGAAAACGTTTTTAGTATATCAATGGATACAAAGGATACCTTTATGTGATACTAGCTTTTGGAAGAAGCAACTAAGCAAGCCGTGTGTAGGATGGTATTTCCCATTGTCATAATTGGCGTTTCATACAAACGTTTACTCCCTTTAGGGATTGACTTTTCAAAAATCCTTTCTTAGTGCTTATTGTTGTTATATAAGAAACTCTAGTGCAAAAATTCAAGCTTCTACACCCAGCGGTTTAGGCTGTGCGTAATGTGGCAAAAAAATATTTAGTCCGTCATGGAGGTTATTAAAAAATATTGGACACGTATTTTTTTATTTTTTTTATGTTATCCAAAGATTACGGCGATACAATTAAATGTGCCATGACGTCACGTGACGTCTGTATGAGCAATAAAATATGGGTTAATAAACTATAAAAATAATTGGTAAGATATCTAATCTTATCAATTATAACTGTTATTTTAATACCTCTAGTGTGTTCCCAGCCTAAGCCAACGTTGCACGGGCATTCTTTTTTCGCGGCGATTTTTTTTCGCGCATTGGATTTTCATCGCTTTGCTGAGCGCTGAGAGTTGGAAATCCAACAGTGTGGTTTTTCAACGCGCTGGGACGAGAGTGCTTCGCAGCGCGTTGGATTCTCAACGCTCGGCTCAATACCGAGAGTTGAAAATCCAGTACGCGATAAAATCCCGCCGCGATATTTTTACGTCCGTCGGAACGTGGGCTAATAGAAGGCCAACTCCCGTATTTAAAAACGTTAAAAAATTGTCGCAATCTCAACTCAGCGACAATCAATATCAAAAATTTGTAAACAATGTAGGTAAGCTAGAGGTATTTTTGACAGACTGAAGAGAGAGATTTTTTTTTACATTTTGAAAATGTGTTTTTAGTTTAGGTTGTGATCTTCTTGCGCGAGTCACAATAAATAAAATTTTTTTTTCTGTAGATTAGAATGTGAACGTTCTTAAAAATACTGGGATTGTCCCTCTGCCTGTCTAAAGAAAATTATAAATAAATAAGAAGTGATTTAAAAAACTTACAGTAATTTTCCATTTAACCTCTCGCCTTCCGCGGTCGCGATATCGGCGAGAAACATTAAGAGCGGCATTTTAAGAGCGTTTATTCTAAAAGTTGGCAATGTCGTAAACAGCTGTCAAATATATAGGTACCTGTTTTGATTAATTTGGCAATATTACTGTATGGAAATATGGCTAACCAGTGAACAAAAATATTGATTATGGAATCCAATAATTAATATCGTAACGCCGAATTATTTTTACACCTAAAACGGTTACAACATCAAATTCAGTGTTATAATTGTAATTCATTATTAATATTTTAGTTCGCTAGTTAGCTACATTTCTTATTTCCATACAGTAATATTGCCAAATTAATCAAAACAGCGAAATATTTGACATCTATTTGCGACGTTGCCCACTTTCAGAATAAACGCCCTTAATTGTTTCTTCAAGTTCTGCGGGATTGAACGGGTCAGCGTTATACTCAAAACATTAAAAAGATTAAAGAGGTATTTTTACATTGTAACTCTACAATTGTGTATTTTCTAAACCCCACCCCATCAAATTCTCATCAATTAAGAACAAGATGTACAAAATAAATACACAACATAAAAACCATAAACAAAAACATTTACACTGGGTACAGAACCAACTGACCTTTTCCTGCGGTACCCGAAACCGTCCACACCAATTACACGATTCCTTTGTATCACCCGCTTCGAACATCAAAGAGGCCGCACTGAACGATTCTTCATACTCATTTACTAAAATTAAAGCACTATAGTCCGACCAACATATCTTGAGCTCTGACAGTTCATACTAATTGAAATGATCGATTAAAAAATGTTGACGATTTCTGGAGCAGGGGTCTTCATTGCTGGTGGGTCTTCACAGTGTTGTAAGATGTCAAATAGTCAAAGATTCACCGACTTATTATCTTATTAACCGTGTGTACATTTTTTTTATGAGCATTTAAATTGACCGTGTAATTTGTAGGTGTGTGTGTGTGTGTTCCTTAATTATAATTTTTCCATGTCGTTTGCAATGGAGTCAAATTGTTGTAATTATGAAAAGCCCTCGGAATGTGGATCATGGATATTATTTATTAATACATTTATCGACTTTTTATTGACTTTTAAGCAAACAGTTTTGACCTTTCTTCTGGTGATATTTAAAAAAGAGAACATGTCATTCAAACAAGAAAACATAATTATACTTTTGAAAATTACCATATGTCTTAACATCATCAATAATCTTACATATGCATCATTTAATGAAAAGAAATTACTTGATTTTCACAAACTATTGATATACCTACCTACATTGTTTCCAATGAACATAGGTACCAAGCAATAGGTACTGCGTAAACAGTATCAAGATTCTGATTTAATTGCCTGCCTAAAAATTAATGTACAAAATACTGGATTCTGAAATATTCATTGCAACATGAAGAAGGTGCTAAACCCAAGCAAGCAAAAAAAAGCAAGGTGCTATAAAAGCAAGTAAAGGCTAGAAAGCGATGTTTTTTTTTTCCTAATTGTCTCATCATTCTTAAAATTGACCTAAAGACCTTGCTGAATCTAATGTCAGCTGTTGGGACAACTGATATTAGATTCGGCATTCATTACAACCCATATCGGTTTCAAAATCAAAAGTCATTTATATAAAATAGGCTGAGAATCAGCAGTTTTTAAACGTCAAAATTACATAAGTCAGTCCCTCAAAACGCCCAGCCTTCATCACTTTCTAGTGCTTTAGTTGAGAAGAAGAAGTGGCATCAAATTCCCCAGCAGCACAGATCTGCTTAAACTCTCCTATCGACTATTAATTTGCATGAAGATTCTCCCAAGTCCCGTTGTATTCCCCAGTCCATTGCGCAGACGCAAGATGTTTGCGATAACGTTCCACAATTAGTGTATGCAAACACTGTAATTATATTCCTAGTATTGCATATGGTACTGCCAGTTTTTGTGTAGAGAAAATCTTGCGCACGTGCGCTGTTTTAGGGTTCTCTGGGTGTATTTTGAAACTCTTTGCTGACCACCCAGGTATGATGTTTGAGAACGTGACGAAACGAGAGTTAGAGGTTTTATTTTTTGTGCACAGCATGATCTTACCCTTTGTGACAGTCGTGTCAATGTCACCGCAGAATCAGTTCCGTAGCTGTAATTTTTTATTTTATTCATTTATCGCTGCTGATTTTGAGTCATTTATTGCATAGGAATAATTCTATACAGGCGAATGAATCATTAATATTCTTATTCATGGTAATTAGGTCCTCCTGGTGAATCACCATTTTACATGAAGTACCTACCTAAGGATAAGTAAATATGTTGACGACAAACTCAAAGAAATAGGCGATGACTATAACTAAATTCTGCAATTTTGATAACTTTTCTCAAAGTATACAAGAAAGACAAATAATTAAAAATGGATTACTTACCAAAAACTACAGCGCAACCGTGTATCACTCAGAAAAAAAAAACTGTTTAAGGAACCATAAACTTATAGTGTACGTCATTATTAGGCTCTGGGTACGGAGGCACGTGCTGTTTTGGACCGCTTTGTTATTAGTACTTGTTAGATTAGTATGTAAAAGTTTACTAACATAGTTTTTAAATCATTGTTTACTAACACTACTTAAATGTATATGTGGTCCGAAATCAAAAATATATTAATTAATAAAGTCATACAGAACCCACACAACAAAAACGTTACACTGAAACCAAGTAACCATGTAAGTAGCGAGCATGCAGACGCCCGCGCCGTTGATCAAGCATGCGATTCAATCGTTTGGATATTTTTCACTGCGCCTGCGCAGCGTTAAAAACTAGCCCACACTCATTACTCGCAATAAAGTTTAAGTAGTTATTGTTTTCTAATTGTAATTGAAATACAAACGAAGGCATTATTATGTGCGGTTGTGGACTGAAACGTTTATAGAATTTTGAAGTTGATTGCTTACTACATAAGTGTGCGTTTGCACTGGCAAAACATTCACATAAAAATAGGTTGAAATCTCTATTTTCTGTCAATGTTCGATACAAGGTTTGACAGAAAATAGAGATTTCAACATGTTTGTATGCGAATGTTTCGCCAGTGCAAACGCATAGTAAGGTTATATTTGTTTTCACTGCTGGGACATGGTCGTTTTTCTAATGAACCTGGCCTGGTCTGACCTGGACGATCCACAACTGGCCTAGTGCGAGTTTGTGGACGAGGGTTTTTCAAGATTGTTTCGATTCTACAGCTGCAGTTATGAATCGAATAGAACAAATCAAGTGAGTTTGAAACCACGACAAACGATTCTCAAGTCGAGGCCATAACCACCATGAATATACTTTTAGTATATTATATATATATATATATATATTTATATTATATTATATTTTATATTATAAATGCGAAAGCTTGTGAGGATGGATGGATGGATGGATGTTTGTTACTCTTTTACGTAAAAACTACCAAACGGATTTGGATGAAATTTGGCACACAGATAGTTTATAACCTGGATTAACACATAGGATAATGTTTATCCCGATATTGGCATGGGATCGAGACTTATGCGGGTGAAACCGCGGGGTGCTGCTAGTCTCTAATAACATAACACCACTCCCGACGGTGTAGACAGAGGTAGGTATATAAAAATACACCTGCATTTCTCCAGTAATTTTTAATAGGGAGCGAGGCTATTGCCGTCAACCTGGCATAAATTCAGACTCCGGGCTGCTACTGTGAAATCTCTTGTTGAAAATACTAATAACATTTTGCCTGACCGTAATTAGAACCCTATGCTGAGCAGTCGCGCTTTTTACCACTAGATCAACGAGGCAATAGCAAAAGCATGAGCATAATCAGCCTGTAATAGGACTCAGATCTCCTCTCAGTGAGATGGAGTCGGCCGAATCACCAGTCTCCCACAAATGAACATTGTCCTACATCATAATTATTTTTTTCCGTTTTTAAGTTATAGTTAATAAGTGTTATTTGTGGAAGAAAAATAAACATTTTTATTATTTTATTATCTACCACACGGGCCCAGTGCGGGTTGGTACATGTCACATGACTTCAAATTTTTGGTTCAAGGACATGCCGGTTTCCCGATGTTTCCCTTCACCGTTTTGAGAGCGGTGGTGATGAAATAATTTACAAAGCGCCTGGCTGCCACGACCTACTCCTAAATAATAACTAATTATCCAACCAATGTACAAATAAACAAAAAAAGAAATAGTAAGAAAACAAGACGTGATGACACTATTGGCTATGACACAGTCTAAGATAGTAATAGAAGAAAAGAAAGGCTATAAATTCTTCCGTCACAAGTTAAAAGGCTACGTTCGATTTCCAGTCGATCAACGTCAGCTGTTAAAAATGCACCATCTAGCTGTTTCTAATGTTGACATTGATCGAAAGGCTTGAATGTGGTCGTTGGAGTTAAACTTTTGTTTTTATATATATACTCCATAGGTTTAGTTAGTTAAATAAAGGTAAACAGACAAACCACGTGACGAAAGAACTGTCAAGTAAACGACTAAACGTAATACCTGTTACTTCAGTTGTAATGCTACGCCACAGTTATGCTCTTTAATTTAGCAACGTTTTAATTCGTTGACGTTTAGAGTTTGGGCTCTTTACAATAGACAGATTACAAAATTTATTACTTATATTATTATTATTATTATAATAAATCTAACTGCTTGTGCTTAAGCAGTTACATCTACGAAGAGTAGTTTAAGAATAAATCATAAGTTTAACATACATTAATAAAAGAGGAAACTATTGTAAAAATCTAAAATAATTTTAATTTGATTTTATCGTTTTTATGAACAAGAAAGTGTCATCTATTAAAACCCTTTTTACGATTTGTTTACCTTTTTTTAACTACCTAAATATATGGAGTATATGTATCCAGTCAGCTGCATCCTGTTAGACTGGAAGCTGACCCCAACATATGTAGTTGGGAAACGCTAGGTTCCCATAGACTTATGTTATTTGCATAACACATGTTTATGGGATGTTAAAATAGCCTTGCATTAGGAATGCTGTTGACTGTATTATAACCATAAGAGGTGTGCAAACTTTGTTTACATGTGCAATCAATATTGTCAATACAAATGAAATAATGTCAGAATAATAGATTTTTTTGAATGTTTTACAATATTTAACACAAATAACTATTTACACTAGGTACTAAATACAATAACAAACTATACAAATATATACAAAAAACAAACGGACACTTAGGCGTCGAAGTATTCGTCCGTATCGCTGTCGTCCGGAAATGTGCCCAGAAGACTGGCAGCATTGCCACGTTGAATGGCAATGCTAATTCTTTGGCCAAAGAACGCTCGCACTTCACGTGACCAGAGGGCTGGAAGTGTCGACCAGTCGGCGAGAAATTTCCTTAAAGAGGAGACGCGCACTCGGATCCCACGACCCGAGCGTTTCGACCCCAAACGGCTCAAAACTGTAGTTACCCATAAGGTTACAGTATTTGCGCCGCTTGAGGGTCTCAGCAGCCACAGCAGCGGCGCCAGCACAGCCCGCCGTGCTAGGAATGAGATCGTGCAATGTGAATCATAATTCAATTGTTACATCATGATTCATATACTTAATTAAATTAATTACTATTATATCTGCCTAGCCTTTTCCCAACTATGTTGGGGTCGGCTTCCAGTCTCACCGGATGCAGCTGAATACCAGTATTTTACATGGAGTGACGGCCTATCTGACCTCCACAACCCAGTAACTGGATAATACGATACCCCTGGATAAGACTGGTTGTCAGACTTTCGGGCTTCTGACGACCAGTAACGACTGTCAAAAACAGCCGGGACCAACTTCTTAACGTGCTTTCCCAGGCACGGAGGAGTCTCGATGTGTAAAGATGGTCACCCATCCTCGGGCAAGCCCGGCAAGCGTAGCTTAACCTGATGGATGCGGCTGTTATTACTTATCCACGGGCTCCTGTTTAATTAATTACTAATATTATATTAAATTGAAATTATGTACAACGGCACAGTTAGTTCCGCTATCACTTGAGACCTTTTTCTTGGGTAGCTCGCCGTCCGTTAAGGACCAGGCCCGGGTCGACGGCGCATTCAGTTCCACGCGCGCCTCAAAGAGATGTCAGCACAACTGACGGGTTCTGCTAGGGCCGATGCCTGCCGGGGTCGCGGGAAAATCCGAATGGGATACCGTGGTCCCTGGCAACGTATAAGCAATTGAAGGAACATGGGTGGGTTTTAGTCAGTAAGAGACACGTCTCCGCCCAGAGCGGGAGAAGTTATTTGATAATTTCCCACCCAATAAAAAAAATATTTTCTTTTGAATCTGCATCAGCTATAACTAGGTAAGTTATGCGAGGTGATAATATAGTATAAGGTATAACTATAGTGTGCCAGTCTGCGAAGTCAAGTGTCCCATCCACTCAGTGCTTCGAAAATCCTGGGGCATAATCTATTCATCTTTGCCTCCTGAGTTAGCTCTACACTCCCGAGTTAGCTGTTGTAAAGTGCAAGTAGACCTTTATAGAAAAATAATGTTTCTAAATTAGACTCTACTACAAGGTTATGAATCAATAAGTTTTAAAAGGCTAATAAACGACGTAAAAATATTGCATGCAATAAAAATATTCATGTTTGTATGTATAATTTCTTAATTAAAATACTTAACATGCCGACTTAATATATTACATTTGACTGTATTGTTCAAATGTAGGTAATTTTTAAGCACAAATTTTTAGGGTCGTTGAAAACTATGATACCTGACTATGATTTTTAGAAAATTATGTAGGACGTAGGAGACTGCTGCTTTTGTATATTAGTACCTGGTCGATCATGCTCTGCTAGGGTGAAATAGATAAATATATTGTCCAGGTATACCAAGGTATACCAACGGTTTCTGAAAACTAAATCAAATTGGTTTTGAACCAAAATCAAAATTCGACAGTAGATTTACTGGCCAAAAACATTCATAGACTGAGAGATACATTCATAGACACTAAATCGAAAAAAATATAATAAATTACTACTAAAAATTCGACGGTCTAACCAAAAACTTTAACATAGACCGAGAGCTAGACACTAAATCGCAAAAATAATAATAATCATCGTAATTTATTGACATGGCTACCGCAAGACTGCCCTTTTCATACCGTTCATGTTTTTTCATACTTACTTGGTATAAATGATGATTTATATAGCATGTTGTTGTTTATGTTGCTCTACGGTCATGCTGCCTAAAGGGCGTCAATGTTACTTTATTATTGTTAGGGTTGATCTTGTTGTGGGTATAAACCTGTTCTGGGAGAAATAATTTAACCGTCATTTGTGTTTTTATTACCCGCTTATTTATTACTAGCTTCAGCCCGCGCCTCCGTTTGCGTGAACTTCAGAATTGGGTCCAGAGAGAAATGCAAAATGCAGAAAGACATATTGTGTTGCTACAGTTTAATAGAACTTTTTAAGAGGAATAATTCTGTATTACATTGTTTTCATATAACTCTATTGATTTACGCGGCGCACGCCAGTAAAGCTCCTAGTCGGCATGATTTTTTCCGCCATCTTCAACAATTATCGTCATATTTCAGCCAATTTACATAAAATTTTAATGAATTATACATTCAAACCTTTCTCGTGAACCACTCCGTTCATTGGTGAAAACCGTATGAAAATCCGTTTGGTAGTTTTTAAGTTTATTGCGTTCAGACAGACGCCGCGGGGGACTTTATTTTATAATAAATGTAAGTATGCTAATAATATTTTTGATTCCTGTGTTTTACTCTGTATTACGGAAAAATGTCTCCTCCTTAAAGGTATACTTTCACTAGTTATTATATCCCGCTAACAGCCAAAAATAAAACTTTATTTCATACTTAAACCCAGGTGAGTTTATTATTATTCTATACTGGCTTCTATGACTTCGTCCTTAAGCCTATAGCCTTCCTAAAGAACTGGGCTATCCAATGTAAAAATAATTTTTCAAATCCGATTGGTGGTTTCGGAGTTTACCCCCTACATACAAACTTACAAACAAACAAATTTTACCTCTTTATAATATTAGAATAGAAGTATAAATATTCCACCTATCGCATCCTTAAATTTCGGACATTTCTGAAATATCCCAGTGGAAAAATACTTAAACGATCATTATTAAACAAGTTCCCAATAATACAGTAATAGCTTCTGCCTCAATCATCACGTCATCTTCGCTTACTGATTACTAGGTCTACCTAGTCTTAATTGTACCCAATAAGGAAGCTGACAAAAAAAAACTATTGCGTCCGCCAGTCAGATAAGAAAAAAATATTGGACAAATATTTTTTATTTTTTTACTTAATCAAAAGATTACGGCAATACATTGAGTTAAATGTGGCATGACGTCACTCTCCGGTAGATTTTATACTGACTTGTGACGTAGAGAGCCCCCACTCTCCAAGTTTAATGTGTTTTATCTAAAATATTTTTTATTAATAATAATATTATGATAAAGCAAAAAATACTTGTCTAATATTTTTTTATTATCTGACTGGCGGACTAAATAGATGGTTTATTCCCCAGTCAACATCCATAAAACACAGACTAATTTAATTATACTGAAATTGATCACCACCTCGGAAAAAGCTTGTAACATGAGGATTTGAAGTCATAAGGAAAAAAGAAACATGTTTTTTGAGCGTGTAACCAGTGGAACTGCGTTTCAAATTGGGTATAAATTTAAAATTGTACCGGTCTTAATGTCAAGATTTTTGTAAATTTGGTGGAAAAACCGGTCAAGCTCGTTTCATGGAGTGTGTTGAGTATTTTAGGATGTAGGAGCTAGGCTTGTTTTCTGAATGGCCCTTCTACTGAAAAAAATTGTGCTCTAAAAACAATCATATCTAGTAGATACTTCTCTACTTCTCTCTCAACTTCTTCATTATTCTCTTCTAGAGTCGTGGCACAATGTTAAGTGCACACTCCCCTGCTAATTTTTTATACCTATCGCATTTTATACTTTTTATTTGTTTTTAACAGCTGTATAAATTGTGTGCTTTTTAATCTGTGTAAATAAACGTATTTTCTTTCTTTATTTCTTTCTTTCTTATTTAAAGAAAATAGCTCATGCTTCAGAAATAGGTTCAACATAAACAGTCACCTGAATTGGTAGCATATACGTAATTAAGTCGTCACTCTTGTTGAAGCTCTTTTAATACACTCTTCATTGATCACAAGAATGACGGTTATTTCAAAACATAACTCAATCTAACGTAACAAAACAATTAGCGACCATCCATTTGCTTAACAGATGCTCATTTAACATTAATTAACAAAATGCCTTAAGTTCTTCATAATTACAAAGTCGTCCTATCCATCTTTCGTGTAGTTATTAATAATATACAAGTTCGCAACGGAAGGACACATATAACTGTTACAAAGTATGTAAAAAATGTATGAAAAAAACAGGTTTTTATCTAAAATCTAGATATGTGGATAATTACTAACACCCGTTCACAACGTTCTCTGAATATTAAAAAAAAAAAATACACAGCGGCCGCCATTACAAGTATAACGATTATACACCGTTTGGCGAAAAAAGTTTGTGTTAAAAATTATACCTGGACACTTCCGTACCAAAGCACCGCAAGCAACAATGAAAATTCAAACAGAAATTAGTCTTAGCACAAGTGAATTAGAACTGAATTTGTAATGCGCGTTCAAGCATTAGAATGCCCTAAAAATTTATTACACCGGACGCGTAGAAAAACATTAAGCCATCTGTAATTTGTATAGTACGAGAGACAGGGAGCTCCGATTGTTCGACTATAGAATTTTATACGTTAGAGCGAGATAGCTAGATTGCTGTTAATACTTTTCTAACAATGTTGCTGGTAGCCAATCCGGGAGTAGTTATGGGCGGGTCGGCTCCTGTGTTCAAATAGATTGATGAAAATTGGTTCCTTATGTTGGGTTCGGCAGAATTATAGTGATAAAAAACAAGTATTTTTTGGAACTGTATTTTGAAGAGTTCTTCGAATTCGAATTCAGTGTGGTTGTTAGAAATTAAAATTTGTTAGATGGTAGACAAGGTTAGGCGATGAATGTGTTCCTACAGGTGTCTGGTCTAAATATAAATCCAAATTTTATACATGCCAGTGTTGCTTTTTACTTACATAAAAATCACATCAATTAAGATTTTGAATCAGGTAAATTGACAACAATTTTAAGATGTGTAATATTAATGAAACTGTCCTAAAATCAGTAATTAATCAACTAGCTGTTTGTTCATTGTACTTTTAAATCATTCAAGTGACGTTGTGTAGAGGCAACTCAGCAGTGGATGTTTACAGGCTAATAATTATTACAATTATTGAAGATGATAAATTAAAACCTAATTAGGTACCTACAGTAATTCCCATAGTAAGTACTATTTCTATTGCTGTGTAACTAGTAGCTTTAAATACCTAAAGGTTTTACTTGCCATTCAGTAAAAGAGCTTTGTTTTTTCTGCAGGTTAGAATAATAATATTAATACTTTTGTTTTTTTGCAGACTGGCAGTAAAACAAACGATAAAAAAGCCTGGTTAAAAAAAAACGAGAAAAAAATGATGTAAACATGTAACACGAAAAAAGTGTAACATTATGACCGTCACGAAACTATTGTTACCTTGTTGTTCCTAACAAAAGTGTCGGGACGGTCAAAATGTTACACTTTTTTCAGTCTAGCTCTCATTCACCAAGTGTACAGAGTAGGTATAACGTGCGATAAGGAACTTCGTTCCAAAAGAAATACAGGAAAAATTTATATCGCTTCTCCACATAAATACTTACGAGTACCTACGTGAATGAGTCCAATTCTGACAGATCACGAACTGAAACAAAAACCTAAGAAACATTTTTTTGTTGATTTTTGTAATTCATGTTTATCAGTTAAACCGTGGTTCGCATAAAACGGCTGGGTGAATTTTGATGAGACTTTCATTCATACATATTATCTCACAACCGAATCGAAAACATTGCTCCGCACGCAAGCCCAAAAGAAATTTGTAACGCTTAAAGATAAATGTTTTAATAAACGTACGTGGAAATATGTCTGGAACAGGGCTAGGCGGATTGTCACAAAAAGTGCTTGGGTTAATTTGAAATGCTGTTACAAAAACACGTGATAATGATGTTGTAAAATTATATAATATTCTTCTCTTCTTGTTGTCGCATACCATTGTCAATTTTTTTTCTTAATTTCTCCTTTCGCAGGTTTTTTTTTATTTTTAACAACAACCTGTATGCTCTTGGCCTGCATCTCACCTGATGGTAAGTGATGATCAGGCCAAAGGTGGTAGCGAGCTTCACTTGTACCTCAATCACAGAGGAAGTGGCTATGTTACCTGTTACTGCCGAAACACAACAATAGATTTAGATAAGATGTTGGTAGCTAGTCAGGCCGACTTAGAACAAGCCTTACCACCAATCAAACCGAGCAGAAAATTTTGTCCCCACTGAGAATTGAACCCGGGGCCTCTGAGTCTAAGAATGGTGGTCTACCACAGAGCTGGTTAGAAGTTAGAGGTCTACTGGAAGCAATTTCTTAAATAGTACCTTTTTTTTCTTTATACTCATAAGTTTAGTTATATTTAACCGTGTGTAGATAAATAATAAAATAAATACTTATGAGTTAATAAAATACAGAATAATAATAATGTCATCATCTCTTATTGCGGTTTCTTAAATTTTTTGTGGTGTCGGCGCAGCATGTGTTCTTCTTCTATACTTAATTAATTTGCGTCATCTCAGTAGTCACCCCGTTTCTAGCCGCATCATCTTTCACACGGTCCATCCATTATTTCTTTACACTTATAGCCGTCCACATTCTTACTCAAAAATTTCCACACAAAATTTTCGTCATTCCTTCACATGAAAATCGATCAGTTTTTCATTACCATTGGTAGTACTTCCAGAACATATGCTACTTACAGTATTACCAATACTGAAAAACTGACTTAATTCCAAAGCTTTTTAAAGACAAACTACGATTTCGTCCAGTCCGTATCTAAATTGTCTGAATACACCCTAGCTCTTGCACTAGACTATTTCTAAGTAGTCAGCTGATTTAAAACTATCATTGCTAGAAAATTATTAATTTTGAATTTGAAATTAGGTAGACGAATTGTCTGTTACAGGTGCCATAAAAGGTTTTTCATCTAGGCAAAAGTTGAAATGAAATGATTTTATAGATATATATATAACAATAGCAAAGAAAGGACATTTGGGTAGACCGCATAAATTACTCAAACTGCCAGACCATAAGTAAAACCAAGTGCGAAATAAAAAAGCAACAATGACTCACATAGTCTTCACATTCACAATAATTAAAGTAATATAATACTTTACAAAGTAAATATTCATGTCATTATTAAAACAAAAGTTTATTGCTGTCTTGAAATAATATGCCGCAGATTGACATGATGCAAGTAACTACAACAATCACGAATCCATCTATGATAAGCATTGTGCCCACGGAATAGATAACTCTATTTATCTATTCCGAGGTGTGTCCAATAGGTACAATTTTACGAGCTTTACATCTGTCTTGTCATGACGCCTTGCCTTGTTTTGTCTTGCTAACCTTATGGGCGAATTCAACCAAACCTTAATTAATACCTTGTTTATGTATATTATCTTGCGAATACATTTTGAATTTTGGAACGAAGTTCCTTATCGCACGTTATAGTCTACACACTTGGTGGACGAGAGCTAGACCGAAAAAAGTGTAACATTGACCATCACGACACTTTTGTTACGTAGCAATAGTATCATGTCAGTCATAATGTTACACTTTTTTCAGTTTAGTTCACATTAGCAATTAAAGGAGTTTCGTTCCTATCGGGTGTCCCACGACACCTCTAGTTTTTTTTTGACAGTATTTTGACATAAAAACTGTCGGACAAGACAGGATAAGATTTATACTAAGTAAAAAAGCTTGGGTCGAATTCGCCCTAAGTCATCAATGTCAAACCTTATTATTACAAAACTAACATTCACATTAGTGATACGTCATCAAAGTTGTTCCTGATATTTTTCCAACCTCCATTGTAATAACATCAGTTTTGCAACAAATTACAGCTATTAGGTGGCGACAATAACTAAAATGAGGTAACTTTTAATAAATCTAGCGGCCATGATGAACATACCTACTAGGTTTTGTGAAATACACAGTTTTTGCATCGCATATTATGATACGTATCGATATATTGTGTGGCTCTCCGACTATTTACGTTGTAGGCAAAGTTTGAAGAATATTTATATTTATATATTTAAAAAAATGCGAAAGTGAGTTTCTTTGTTACGCTTTCACGCTAAAACGGCTGAACAGATTTGGATGAAATTTGGCACATGGGTAGACCATAACCTGGAAAAGCACATAGAATACCGTGTATCCCGATATTCTCACGGGATCGAGACTTATGCGGGTGAAACCGCGGGGTGCAGCTATTATTCATAAAGTCTTATTACTTGCTACGGTGTTTGTAAACCTGGGCTCGGATAACGGTATATTTTCAAAAACGTTTTCGTGTTAAAAACCTAAAGAACGATTTGTTACGGTTACTTTCGAATAGAACGTTATTAAAACGTTTTTGAAGAAGAACAAAATTTAAATCTTTCTCGGTTAATAAAACGTTTTTAACCGTTTTTAACAATTTTTGGGTTGATTGATAGGCAAGTCGCAACACAACCCTAATTAACACGTAAGCGGCAAGCGCATTGGAATCAATGATTTAAATAAATGAAGATAAGGTACAATTTAACGAAACAAGTTCATGCATGTCGGCGCACGCACCGTGAGGGGCTGCGTCCTGCGGAATAAACCGGTTTTTGAAAATGTTCTCATTTCGTTTTCGTTCCTAACATTATGAGGGACGAGAACTGTTAGAAACGTTTTAAAAACGTTATTTGAAATAACCGTTTCCGAGCACTGTTGTAAACATACAAATATAATAAAACAAGTCACAGCCGCCTGCATGTCCAAAGTTAGCTATGGTGAGTAAAGCTTCGTGCGGACTAGCGCGATGCGACACCGGTTATTGTTATACTGTCAAGTTTTCTTAGAAATTGTATTGTTCTAGTCGCGTCGCGGCGTCGCGTCGCGGCGTCGCGTCGCGCTGGTCTGCACGAAGCTTAAAACGATTAGTTTTTAGACCTTGGAAATAAAATAAGTGTCGTGGGCCACCAGAAGGCTAATTCTCGTATTTATGTAAAACACGTTCACATTCTAGTCGCAATCTATCAAACTTGTCAAAATTGTTGGTAAATTGATTGTATTTTTGACAGATTGCGAACGAGATGCGAATGCCAACGTTTTTTATAATTACGGGAGTTGCCCCTCAGGTTGGAACGAAGTTCCTTTCAGTGTAAATTTATCACAAAACAAACAAAAAAACGTTAAACAACTTTAAAAAAATGGGTTTGACTTGAAACTGACTTTTTCGGGCATAACGCTTTTTCGTTACGTGACGATTTCTGCCAGTTTACTCCTACAGCAAGCTGCTTTACAGAACTTCCTTCCAAAAAATTATAATGATACAGTAATGGAAAGTTTTTTCAGCAGATATAAATTTATGTATAAATTATTGGTAAATTCACTGGAATAAAAAATATAGGTAGGTTAATTTTTCGTTCAATATTAATCGATTAAATTATCTTAAGAAGAGATCCATGAGAAAGCTGAAAAAATTGGCGAACTAAAGAATGGATGGAGCTCTAAATCCACCTTGAAACACCAATCATAACAAAAAAAATACAATAGACGACGTTTATTTGGTAAGCTAATCCGCTTAACTGTTCTTAAATAGTCATAAAGAACCCTGTAAGAAATCGAGAGACTGGCGCCTCTGCTCTCGACGCTTGACGTGTCCCCACGTCGGGTTCGGGTCCGCAACAAGTCAATCGTCATCCTAAGGATGCCTCGTTGAGAGGTAAAACACGTGTCGATTTCTTACAGGATTCTTTATGACTCTTTAAGGACAGTTAAGCGGATTAGTTACTAAATATACGTCGTCTATTGTATTTTATAATAGATTTCAGCAAAGTCACGCCTGAGTCAAACTCAAACTCAATCTCAAACTCAAAGCATTTATTTCAATTAAACCGTTACAGGCACTTTTGAATTGTCAAGGAATTGGTCAGTCAAAAATATGAAGCTATGTAGTTGCCCATTCCAAAGCGTAGTAGGTACCGATGGAGAAGAACGGGCAAGAAACTCCACGGACACTCTTTTAAATAAAAAATAAGTCAATTAACTACCAGTCATTACAGACAATCCCAGAACGAAACATTGACAGCAACACATAAATAAATAACAATTTAATATCCATCATAGTTGTGTAGCGATATTATTGTACACACACACATTTGTATGTACAATACAACACTATGAAACACCATACAAAGCCGATCGTAGTTTAGATTGTCGGTAATTGTTCCGACCTGGTTAAAAAAATATTACCTACCTACTACCTACATAGGGGTTTACATACACTCGAGAGCAATGAATCCGGGTCACTTAAAGAATGTTAAAAATCTCGGAAACTAAAAATGATAGGTTAATGCAATAAATTGTATTTAATAGACAATGTAATACTCCTTAAATGAAAGTAAAAAAAATATGAGTCACCATACATTTTATTAACACAAAATTACATAAAGAAAAAAACTGCTGATCTCTCCTTAAAACAAAAATAGGAAACATGAAATTTTTGAACTTTATTACGATTTTCTTGAATTTTAATACTTCGTATTGCCTCCTCGTGCTTCCATTACTGCGTTTACGCGGTTTGGCATGCTGTACACCAAGTTCCTTATACGATTTTGGGGAATATTCTCCCATTCCTCTGTGAGAGCAATTTTGAGCTCACGAAGCGTGATTGGGGGAGGGTTTCGATGTTTTACGCATCTGCCTAGCTCGTCCCAAGCATGCTCGATCGGGTTGATATCCGGGCTGCGCGCTGGCCACTCCATACGAGTAATGTTCATCTCTTGAAGGTAGTCATTCACAATCCTACCTGTATGAGGTCGGGCATTGTCATGCATAAATATAGCATCCTCACCTAAATTGACCATAAATGGACCAACGTGATCATTGAGGATTTCTTCCACATATCTTACGCTAGTTAAAGAGCCGTTTTCTATGATCACCAGCTCTGTGCGACTTTCAGAAGAAATTCCGGCCCACACAAGTACAGACCCACCACCGTAGGCTACTTTTTCTTCGATGCATGCTTGCTTGAATCTTTCCCCTGGTCTTCGATACACTCTGTGTCTTCCATCGTGCTTGTAGAGCATAAATTTTGATTCGTCGGAGAACATAACTTTTGACCAATCTTCAATACTCCAATTTACGTGGCTCTGGGCATATCTTAGTCTTGAAATACGATGCCCACGCTCCAGTTTAGGGCCGTTGTCAGGTCTTCCACAAGGAAGTGTTTTGGGACCTCCGCTTTTTACACTATATATTAATGACTTACCTACATCAATTTCACATCCTATGACTTTGTTTGCGGATGATAGCACGGTGACAATTTCTAATAATAACAGTGACATGATCCAATATAAACTTGACATTCACAATACTCTGACATCAATAATAAAGTGGTTAAATAATAATAATTTAAAAATTAATCTAGATAAAACTAAAATCATACATTTTAGTCAACGTTCGACTGTAGAAAACATGGACATAAATATAACGAATAAAACAATTGAAAGCGTAAATGGTACGAAATTCCTTGGACTAATGATTGATAAAAGGCTTGACTGGAAATCGCATACAGAGAACCTTTGCAAAAAAATTTGTAGTTCTGCATTTGCATTGCACTCTCTAGCTGCAGTTGTGAATGTAGACACCTTGATTGCAGCTTACCATGGCTTAGCTGCGTCTCACCTAAGATACGGCATTATATTCTGGGGAAATTCTACCGACGTTAACACGGCATTCAAGGCTCAAAAGAGATGTATTAGATCTATGTTTGGGTTAAAAACGGTTGATACATGTAAACCATATTTTAAAAAGTACAAAATATTAACACTTCCCTGTATGTATATTCTCGAAACCGCAATGTTTGTTAAAACTAACCCCAAACTGTTCCCACGTCTAGAGGACGCCGTACCGCGTAACAGAAGAGATGCGACTATTCTTCGCATCTATCCAGCAAAAACAGCACTCATGCGCAAGAGTATCGTCTGCATGGCTCCCACTATATTTAATATCCTGCCTAAACGATGGAAAGAGTTAAATAGGAATGCATTCAAGCGTCAATTAAAACTGTTCCTTTTGCATAAAGCATATTACAGTGTCTCCGAATTTCTAGCCGAAAAAGTTTTTTAGTTTTTTTTTTTCTTTTTTCCTGTAATTTTGACATTCGTCTTGTAATTTGACATGAACTAGACGTTCACATTGTAATTTAGCAATCAACATTGTAAAATCGACATAAATCTGTTAATTTGGACTTGGGTTGTAATTTTGACATGTATCTTTCAAATTTGACATACATTTTTAAACTTTGACATTGTTCTTGTATTTGTGATTTATTTTTTCAATCTGAATGTTGGCATGATGATATAATAATAATTTCGAATTAACAGGTCTCTAAGTTAAAAATTTTGTATTTGCAATTCTGGGTACCTTTCTTTCTTTTTGTGAAATTTTATAATAATATAGCTCATAACTTTCTTTCTTTTTGTGAAATTTTATAATTTTTTAGTTGTCAATAAAAAGAATAATAGTTTTCAATATTATAGAAATATTTGTACGCCGATACTTACGGCTAAACATGACTGGACTTAAACAATTGATTTTAATCTTGCATGCTCTTGTATGTATACCATGTTTAGACAAATAAAGAATATCTTATCTTATCTTATCTTAAGGGGTTTTAAGTAAGATTCAGCAAGCCGACGTCTTACTGTCCATGCACTTGGGTTACTTCCTCCGAGGCGTCGAAACTGATTTGTGAGTTAAGTTCCTGTGAGAAAGCGATTTCGAAGCATGGTGTTCACCAAGTATCGGTCTTCTCGTGCTGTGGTACACCTGGTTCTGCCCGTTCCTGGTCTGCGTAAGTTAGAACCAGTTTCTTCGTAACGTCGGAGAACTCTTTGTACTGTTGACAGCGACACACCGACAGTCCTGGCTGTATCGCGCTGACTCCGGCCGGTTTCCAGCATTGTAAGTATTCTGGTGCATTCTTCAGGCGTAAGCGACATAATTTCAGCTTGAATAATGAATATAGAGCACTATCAACATGGTTTATGTACCCACATAAATGACAGATTACAAACAAAAGCAAAACCAAATGCTGTAATTTCGTAGTTCCATCTTCGAAAGTGGCCCTTTTTCAAATTTGATTTTTTTATGATATAACTTTACAATAACTAAGAAGTTTTAATACCTTCATTTAAGGAGTATTACATTGTCTATTAAATACAATTTATTGCATTAACCTAGCATTTTTAGTTTCCGAGATTTTTAGGATTCTTTAAGTGACCCGGATTCATTGCTCTCGAGTGTAGAATCACATATTTAGGTACCTATTAATGTTTATGTATTTTATATTTACCTACATTGAAATTTATGCATGTAAAATCAAATTTTAACCGCCTCTGTGGTCTAGTGGTTATACCACCTGTTTTAGACCCAGAGGTCCGGTTCGATTGCCAGTGGGGGCAAAATTTTCTGCTCGGTTTGGTTGGTGGTAGGGCTTGTTCTCAGTCCGCCTGGCTATCTACCACCATCTTATCTAAGTCTGTCGCCATAACAACAATGTTAACAGCATTGTTGTGTTTCGGCAGTTAGAGAAGCGAAAAAAAAAACAACTGTCAGTTTACAACAGTAAATATTAAATTTTAGTAAGGAGCAGCAGATTTTTTTTTCGTGGTTTCATAGTTGTTCCCTTATGTAAAAGTTCGGTGGTCTAAAGAACCCCTTAAAAAATTTAAAGTAATTTTTTTAACTCCTTAATTATATTATTATAATTTATTTAGCTTATTTAAAAAGAAATAGTTGCTTCATCGGTAATTGGTTGGTTGTCTCGTTGGCCTAGTGGTGCCAAGTGCTGAGCATGAGGTTCCGGGTAAGATTACCAGGTCTAGCAAAGTGTTGTTGCGTTTTTTCATAGGAAATTTCACATTAGCAGCCATTTTTTTTTTTTTTTTTTGGTTTTGGCTAATTATCAAATAACTTCTCCCGCTCTGGGCGGAGCGGGAGGGTGTGTCAGACTTTTACTGACTAAAACCCACCCGTGTTCCTTCCGTTGCCTGTGTGCCGGGGTCGCGATATCCCTTTCGGACAAACTCGCAACCCTGGCAGGCATTGGCCCTTCCGGACCCCGTCAGTTGGTGCTGACATCTCTTTGAGGCGCGCGTGGAACACAACGCGCCGTCGACCCGGGCCTGGTCCCTATCGGACGGCGAGCTACCCATTGCTCACCGTCCGCTCACATTTAGCAGCCTGGAGTCTCGATTTGTGGCAATTGATGGCAATTCGATCGCCCCCTATTACATGGGACTTAAACATAACTGGCGCAATTTGGGTGTACTATATCTATAGGTGTTGGATATTTGGGCAGAAAAAGGAAAGGTTTGTAGAGATTACTATGGGATTTATTATTGAAACTAAATAAACACAGTCGTACAAAGTCTTGAACGGACGGAAGAGGAAAAACATTAAATTTGTAAACTCACAATGTTTTTCTTTACAAAGTGATTTTGTTAATACATCAGCCAACATAACATTAGTTGATAAGTATTTTACTTCAACTATACCATTATTAACAATTTGTTTTATAAACTGATGACGAATATCTATGTGTTTCGTCCTAGAATGGAACATAAAGTTTTTACAAAGTTTTATAGCAGATTGATTATCATTGAATATGATAATTTTAGGTTAGGTTAATAACACTCGAAAACGCTCGTTTTTTTGGACAGATAGACGAAAAAAAAAAATCGTAGAACCACGCTCTGCTACCATGTTGGATATTTGGGCAGAAAAAGGAAAGATTTGTAGAGATTACTATGGGATTTAGTTTCAATAATAAATCCCATAGTAATCTCTACAAACCTTTCCTTTTTCTGCCCAAATATCCAACAATAGGTACACCTCTGCCTAGCCCTTTGGGGAAACCAGACGTGATGTTATAAGTTAATTGGTTCCTGATACAGGTAGAAAATTAACCTAAATAGAGCTACTTTTATTGAGTTCCGTGAAATGCGCGTAACATATATATTTTTTTTCTTTTATAAAACTAGGTACTTCCAGGGATCAATATTCATAAATTCTAGATCTGTCTACCTCTAAATTATTTTTAATCTAATTATAATATAATACCAGCCTGTTACTGTCCCACTGCAGGGCAAAGGCCTCTTCTCATACAGAGAAGGCACGAGTATTGATCACCACGCTTGCTCAAGACGGGTTGGCGATTTCAGACTTATATTGTCTTATAAGTCCAGGTTTCCTCACGATGTTTTTCCTTCACCGATGTCAGCAATGTCCAAGACAAACTCAGAAAGTACATATGAATTGAATGTGACGTACATTGGTACTTGCCCGGATTTGAACCCACAACCTCATACATAAGAGGCGAGGC
The DNA here is from genome assembly GCA_914767755.1 of Agrochola circellaris. Classification (NCBI taxonomy): domain Eukaryota; kingdom Metazoa; phylum Arthropoda; class Insecta; order Lepidoptera; family Noctuidae; genus Agrochola; species Agrochola circellaris. The sequence continues at coordinate 2,765,185 of OU611861.1, forward strand.
CTTAACAACTGGGTCATCACGACAATTGCTTTCGCTTACTAGACTTATTATTGTATGTTTCTTTTATAAAACTAGGTAGGTACTTCCAGGGATCAATATTCAAAAATTCTAGACTTGTCTACCTCTAAATTATTTTCAATCTAATTATAATTATATAAAAAATTGCATTTTTTATTATTTTATTTAAACTTAAATGAGCGTAACTTAATTAGTACCAAAACTATTTGTAGCATTATATTATTACTATAGATAGCAAATCATGGTTGTAGGAGGAAGGCGGAGAATTTTAAAGAAGTTGCATTTTTCATACTAACATTTTCTTAATAATAATTTATATGTATAACAACCATGAACACTAATGTTTTAAAACTTTTATGCACTGATGTTTAAAAACTAAGGTAACGTAATATGCCACTTAAATTAAGCGACAAAAATAAGTTTTGGCTAAGTTAAAACAAATAGTAGTCATTCCTGCTAACAAAATGAGGAGTAATAAGTAATAAGGTTTTTTTACTATAGGTTGTCTATGATGGTCATTATTCGATAAAATACCAAGCAATTGATGAATATTTTAAATAATAGAAGTGACGAGGTTCTCTATTTGTGAGAAAAAAAACGATAATTTCATAGGTGGGAACCCAATACTAGCACAGACATCGTCGTGAACTCTCTTTAAAATACTCTAAACTATGTAAATTGTGTTTTTGTTTAGGACAGATAGATGATTTAGTACTTAGCGAAATTTTCTAATATTTTTTTTATATGTGTTTACATATCTCAGGACCATGGTGTCCCGGTCCTTTGGAAGGCGTACGAGGAGCCGAAGCCAACTCGCAGAGGCCCCTAAGACAATTTTAAATGGAATGAGGCGTCAACCGACGATTATCCCTGTATGCACTATGCAAGTGCACCCAAGGACAACCCTCGGTTGGTGCAGGACTATTGCAGAACATGGAAACAAAAAATATTGGGCTTTGGGTTTTTTGGGTGGCTATAGTGGATTGGTTACCTAAAACTATGGAAGGCCTATGTCCCCTGCCTGATCAATGTTAAGATATACACGGATAAAATGGCAGGGGGTGACTTGCACACTCAATAATGGGCCCCCGAAAACTGTCTAGCTAGCACATAGTGACGTAGCGAAATCATATTTTTTATTATTATTAATTTATTATTACCTACATTAGCTCGTGGCTAAGTAATAACAGCCGAACGGGTCGATCTATCAGGTTAAGCAACGCTTGCTGGGGTTGGTCTGTGGATGGGTGACCATCTTTACATACCGAGACTCCTCCGCGCCTCGGAAAGCACGTTAAGCCGTTGGTCCCGGTTGTCATTCGTAGATCTTTGACAGTCGTTACGGATCGTCAGAAGCCCGAAAGTCTGACAACCAGTCTTACCAAGGAGTATCGTATTAGCCAGTTACTGGGTTATGGAGGTCTGATAGGCAGTCGCTCCATGTAAAATACTGGTATTCAGCTGCATCCGGTTAGACTGGAAGCCGACCCCAATATTGTTGGGAAAAGTCTAGGCAGATTGATTACCTACATTATCTAAACTGTTCACTGTTAAATTTAAATATTTTTAATATTGCAATAAAACCTCTTTCTACACTATTAAATAAATAATATTATAAAGAGAAAAGATTTGTATTTTTGTTTGTAATCTCTCAAAAACTACTGGACCAATTTAAAAAAATCTTTCTGCAGTAGCATGCTACATTATCACTGAGTAACTAAAGCTATAATTTATAACGATATAGCGCGGGTGAAGCCGCTGGCGGAGGATAGTTGTTTATAATTGCTGTAACAACATAGTAAAGTTGTTTCTGAAACTGGTCCTTAGAATTTAAAGGTCAGAAGAACCTCCACTGTTATCTCAATGCCGGAAGAGTTTTGAGAAGCTTGTAAAGGCTTATTATAATAATTATTGTATTATTATAATGCTTGGATAATTTGATTTGCCTACCTACCAGTAAGTCACAAAAAACTGCTACCTATTTAATTGGTACCTTTTTAATAATCATAAGTTGAAAATCGAACTTGGAATCGGTTCTAATTATTGTGGAATTGAGGTTTGGGATTTCTTGTTGTTTTTGCATCGGACTGATTTGTTTTATTTAGGCACAGGTATGTTTGCTGTGCGAGTGTCCAAATTATCTATTTTTTTTAACCTTCCTAACTGCTATAATCTGTTTTTCTTCTCCAATCCAAGTCCAAGCTGTCGTAAAAAAATTACTAGTCAGCTAGGTGGTATCTAAACTAACTGATACTGATCATATTGTACTTCCGTACTAGATGTAGAGTACAGTCAAACAAGCTAATTGATATATTTATATCGACACAAGAATACATTTATTATTGAAGAAAAATAGGAAATAAAAAATACAATGGCAACTTTTTCAATGTGAGGCGTGAGCTTGGTGCTGTCCACACATTTTTTCAATGCGTGGGATAAGGCTTGAAACCGCGGCTCTCATTTCTTGTTCTACATTAATCTTCGAGCGATATTTGCTCTGTACAGCAGGCAACAAACTTGCAACTACTTTTAAGAGATTTGTGAGTGTGCAAAGTACTCTGTCATTTTTTTTTTCTTTTCACTTAAAGGACGGCGATAGCCGCAATGCGATTCTAGTAGTTTCCATTAAGTTTTCATAGAAGTTGTTCTACTTGAGTCGTGTCGCGCTGTCGCGTCGTGCCTGTCTGTAGGAGCCTTAAGTATACCATATCTATAAGCTAAGTAAGCTATTAAGGGCACAATTAAAATGAATATTGCCAGTTTAGTGGAAAGATGAATATTTTTTGTCTGTATACCAAATAACTTGTTTAACTGTACCTACCTACTAAACTGCTCTATCTCTTCTTCTATTCAGGTAACCATCATGGCAAAAAAGGCTAGTCCAGCAAGATGATAGCGGGGCTGACTGGTCTTTATCTTACCTTCCAGACGTCCCTTCAATCCTAACTATCCTAACTAATATTATAAATACGAAAGTGAGTTTGTTTGTTTTGGTTTCACGCTAAAACAGCTGAACAGAATTGGATGAAATTCGACACATGGGTAGACCATAACCCGGAAAATGACATAGGATACTTTTTATCCCGATATTCCCACGGGATCGAGACTTATGAGAGTGAAACCGTGGAGTGCAGCTAGCTTAAATATAAACAGCGTCGTTTGGGTAAAAGCAAAAGGACTCATTCGCCGCAGTTCAATCATTTATCAGTTTTGGGTGTTTGAGCTTATTTCTAACTTTCAATACACAAGTTACACTCAAATCAGTTTATCATAATGTAGTACCTTACCCAAAAATTTTTGGTCCTTCGAGCCGGATGTCACGTGTAACCATTTGTGTAGGCAATTTTATACTGTTTCTGTACTGATGATAATCACCAAACATTTTTCAAGTTATACAGACTTTTACAAACCGACATCAGCAGGTAGAATCTAACAATAAACTAGAAGAAGTAACTGAATCAGCTAGGAAAGATCTTTTAATTGATTTACAACAGCGGGCGTGTATGTAAATGCTAATTCTGAATAGACGAACACCTTCGAACAATGGAGTGTGGGTTATGATAGAAAAAACTTGCGCCTGTAATTACGGGTCTGGTTTAAAAGTAACTTACCGCTATGTTGGGTTCCGTGGGGAAATCAGAAAGACGAAGATCGAATGAATATTTTGATTTACTTATTTATTTATTTATATATATTTTATTGTACACCAGATTATACATTACATAAAGAAAAAGTAATACACTATAAAATATACAATGGGCGGCCTTATCGCTTACTGCGATCTCTTCCAGGCAACCTTGGAATGGACAGTGATTTTCTGGACATAAAATGGTAAATGGCATAATTTAATACTTTAAGCACAAAAATGTACACAGGCGGACTTAATGCTATTAGCATTTTATACTTAAGAGGCTTACAACAGCTAAAGCGCGGTCACTGTCGGACTGCATAGAAATGAAAGAGAAGCGCGATGACACGACGCAGGTAATTTATTGCAAAATATGAAGCAGTTAGCGATTTACAGAAAATCTATTGATTGGACTGGAAAATTAAAACACTATTATGCTAATATGTAGCTTGTAGAATAATCTGACAAAAAATCAGAATGATTGCATGTAAATTAATATGATTTTTAATCGTTAAAAGAAATTTTTAGAGGTATCTTCATGATTTTTTTCTATCGTATCAAATTATTTGTATTATGTTTTCAACACACTATCATACTAGCATATATCCTGAAGAATATCATATATTTTTCTGATTTTGTTTGCTGCAGTGGATCATATTCTTTTAGGCATTATAAAACTTGCGTTTAGGCACGTTTAGGTCCTGTAGTCCCCTTAAACCCCCGTCACGAGAAGCTATACATTTTTTAAACAAAGAACTTCTACTAAGTTACGTAGCAAAACAAATAATCCCAAATTCAATCAACTCAAAACAACATACGTGTAAAATGAAACTAACAAGCAATTTCACTTGGTCGGGTTATATTTTAGCGATATAAAGCTCGTCGTCTAATGTTTTGTGGTACTGGAGCTCAGACGCGTTCAGTTCAGGTAAATCTTAAAAAGAATTGGCCACAAATGTCATGATTTGATCAAATATAAATAGTCATTCAATAGGGCAATTTGAATTTAGAGAGTTGTATTGATATATCCACCAACTGGGCCAGCGTGGTGGATTACCCACCCCCTTAACAAAGAGACCTGTGTCTTTGTCCCAGCAGTGGGAACATTATAGGCTAATTATGCATATATATTCTTATGCATATATTCGGTTGCAAATAATAATTATGATCGATATAAAACCTGATAGGTACTAAGCTGCAATTCGCAAAAAAACGAAAGAAAATTTGAATTTCGCAGGCGAGTCTGGCGCTTTTGCCATAGCGGTTTATAATTATGTCAATCACCAGTGTTTTAATGCGCATTACATATCTTAACAACATGCCCTTGATGTGCAAATTAACAAAAACATCTGCCCTCATAACTAAGGGAGGTATCTACTTATTATTATTTTGGCTTATTTTAATAAGCTCATTTCTTGTGATATCATAAAATTGTTGACATTGCGGAAGATATTTGTTTATTTAATATGTTTTTTATTTTATCAGTACATAGGTCTTACTATAGCCGGTTGATGTAATAAATAAGTGTATATTATAACATCAGCCGACTGTAACTTTAATATTTAAAAATTGTATTATACACAATAGAATAGAATAGAATAATTATTTATTTCGGACAGAGTCCATAGGGTTAGTAACAATTTTACTTAACATCTAATGTTAGTAGGTACAGACACGGATTAACATAAAATTAAAATTCAGCGTGGAGCTGCATCCACCTCCGCAACATCGAGGAATCCCGCCGATCTGCGAACACACTGAGAATACTGTTGGTGCCGCCGCGAACACGTGACATCAGGGATGCACATCTTTTTCGAATAATCGCGGCAAAACCGTCAATGTTATTATCCGTAAACATCCCTGACGCACTACAAAGCCACGGTAGCCGCAGCAGTACTCTCAGTGCATTATTGTACTGAACGCGTAGGTCGCTATAAGCGCGCTGATAGAAGTTGACCCACAGGCTGCACGTACAACGCAGCGTGTCACGTACAATTATAACTGTCTTTTAATAAAGGTACCAAATTCAAATTCAAATTCAAAATATTTTTATTTCACATAAACCTACAAGGGCACTTATGAAACGTCAGAAGCTAGGTGCACGGTTCCAATTGGTCGTTTCCTATGGAGAAGAGCCGGCAAGAAACTCCACGGTTACTCTTTTAAAAGTAAATGGTTTTTACAATGTTTCCAAGTTACAGTGTTAAAAGGTATGAGAGGACAGTGTAGGCCCATCAACAAGTACCAGGTACTTAGCAAAATATTAAATGGTCCACAGATCTACAGTCTGTTATGTCTACAACGTTCTCTCATTCACAAAATTTAAAAGAAAATAAGCTATATAAAAGACAAATGAAATTCCTAATAAAAATAAAAACCTATTTAAACCAAATGATAGGTACCTAATGGTTGCCCCTACTGCTGCAACAAATCAAATTTAATAAAAAATATAGAATATTGTACCACTATAGATGTATTATTTAGATATATATCTATGCCTACCACAGAGAAGCACCAAGTTCACCAATTGGCTTCAAGTCAATATAGACAGCTTAACTCAAAGATAGCTGCGTGAGGGATCGAAGGTATAAATAGTCATAAGTGCAGTAAATATAAAAAGAATGTTGACTAAAAAAAAATTTTTTGTCCGTCAGGTAGATTAAAAATTACTGGACACGTATGTTTGCTTTTATTACGTAAGATGAAAAATCGATCTAGCTAGGTCTCATTATCTGGGAAAATTCGTTTTCTCCGTATTTTCATCCGAGCAGAGTCCGGTCGCCCAAAGTTTAGAATAATGACATGGTAGCATGGAATTAGTAAGTTCTTAATACCATAGTAGCATGGAATTAGTAAGAACTATCCTGTACTATTAAATGAGCATTCTCTATTTTCACCAGAGCAGAGCTCGGTCGCCCAGGTACTAATGCCAATACGCGAGTAGATATATCTAAGTAGAAACGATTAGGTTCACTTGCTTCGCTCTAAGATTGAACTAGATGGTATAAATAAAAATCGTCAAGTTTACATAATTTGTGTTTATTATTAATAAATTAAATATTCTGACCATCGGTAGGTAATACTGTAGTCTGCAATCAATGTTACAAAACAGGTGTGGATTGTAGGTAAGTATAGTAATCAAATGATGTTCTAAGTTGCAAAAATAAGCTCGGATATAAAGGTAATGTAACTCATCGACAGTATTATTCAATCATACCCGAAACATAAATGATACGAAATTGAATAAGTAGGTATTTATTTCAGTAATGATAGAAGTGGAATCAAGCATTTGTTGTTCTGGGGTAGCAATATGCACCGTAATTGCGTAATACACGATCAATCACAATCTGAATCATTTTTTTAAAGAGATTCAATATTCCACAGAAAATAATGACACTGACAGTCCTTAAACATGGCTTATGTGCTGATCGCATTCAGTTTCATTGGTGAAAAGTGTTTACGCAATTAATCACTAGATGCTCTCAACTAAATGTTCCGGAATATAAGACAGGAGCCCAGGTTTCAGATTAAGAATTAAAATAATAATAGTTACGGTTAAGTACAAAGAAATATTGCAGGCGCATTATTAAAAGTCTGACAAAAATACTTAGGTAAATACGAATTAATTACAACGTCATCTATACTTAAACTATCAAACAAATCTGCGAACAATGTGAATTTGACACGAAGTAGTTACAAAAAAATCCGCTAGATGGCACTTCATACAATTCACAAGTATTTCACTAGATGTCGCTGTTCAACTATGCATTAAAGTCCAGCATTTCATCAAAAGGTGGCGTGGACCTAAAATAAACTTTTTTATAAATAAAAACGACCACGTACCTACCAAAAAAAACCGGCTTCCGAAATTAAAGTAATTTTTCACTTTGTAGTGTTTTTATTTGGTAGTCGGTTGTTTTCTTTTTTTGTAAAAAAATAAATTTTTACTTTTTTGTTGTGGTCTTTTTTGTCTATGTAAATAACAGTGACAGGAACTTATCATTATATCATCACATAGACAAAGAGGGGAAAATACGTATTATTGAAGCTAACTCAAAAACTATCAATTTGAGCAATGCAATGACTTTTTAAATAATTCTGCCAATAATTTGGCAACAAGTATTGACATTAATTATAATTTAAATTAGAAATTAGGACAATAGAGGAAACCTCTTGCTTAATCAATGAAGAAAATTTAAATACTGGTTTAAATCATCAAAATGTTACAAAAAGTTCTTCTTTGATATCTCACCCATCAAATTGTTGTAATTTAAATAAATGTAATAATAATACTCTAAAAATTGTTCATCAAAATATACAGGGTGTGATAGGTAAGGAATTAGAATTGGAGCTGTTCGTGAACTGTAGTTATATTGATATCCTATGTGTAACTGAACATTGGTTGAAAGTCCACCAGTTCATGTTCAGCTTTAACAACCATCAGGTTGCCAGCTCATTCAGCAGAGTTAATATGATACGTGGTGGCTCTCTAATAATTGTTCGTAATAATATGAAATTTAAAGAACGTAAAGATATTGTGAGCCTCTCTGTTGAGCGAGTTATTGAAATAGCTTGCATTGAGCTTGAGCAGTTCATTGTAATGAGTGTGTACAGGCCCCCATGTGCTTCATATGATGTATTTGAGAAATATATGGAAGAAGTATTAATAAAGACTTCTAACAGTAATAAAACGGTTGTAGTCTGTGGAGATTTCAACATTAACATACTGGAAAAATGTGCTGTGGTAAATAAATTTGTAACTTTATTAAAGTCATATAACTTGTATAATACATTCTTTGAGCCGACTAGAATAACTGCCACCAGTGCTACCTGTATTGACAATATTTTTACAAACTTAAGACCTTCTAGCCATTTAATTATAAATGAGTTGGACTCTGATCACTGTGGCCAGTTAGTCACTTTCCCTCAGAAAACAGTCAGAGCTCAAAGAAAACTTGTGACTTTTGTTCCTGTAAATAACAGTCGCTTAGGACAATTTAAAAATAATTTAATGGAAAAGCTACCGGGTTTGCCTTATCATAACGACCCGGATCAAGCATATGCTTCATTATTTAACCTCATCAATTGTGAGTTTAGGAAGGTTTTTACCTCAAAAACATTACCTGTTTTTGACCGCGTTATATTTAGTGATTGGGCAACACCAGGTATTTACAAAAGTAGGCAGAGGTTATTTGAGTTGTATCATGAAAAAACATATAACCATGATGAAACTTTTAAAGAATTTGTTAAGAAATATTCAAAAACTTTTAAAAGAGCCTGTTCCTCAGCAAAAGCCATACACATTAAAAATAAAATAAAATCTTCTGGAAATAAAATTAAAACAACTTGGAATATTATTAATTCGGAAACGGGAAGAACGACAGTACGGAATCGTGACTTCCATCTAAAAATCAATAATGTAGATATTAAGGCAGACATGGAGGTGGCAACTGAGTTTGAAACTTTCTTCACTAATGTTCCCATTTTAACAACCAAAACTCTGTCATTGTCGTCCTCCACTTCTGCTTATTCAATACTTAAAGAATGTGTACCAGAATGTGACAAACTTTTTGAATTCACAATTATTAATGCTAAAGACATTATAGAATCTTTTAAAAAGCTTGATGTAAAAAAAACTGCTGACCTTTGGGGATTATCAGTACATACCATGTCTTCAATAATTGATGTTATTTCACCCTTTTTAGCAATAGTTTTTAACTCTTGTATTGCATCTGGTGTATTTCCTGATTTGATGAAACTTAGCAAAGTGATTCCACTGTTCAAATCTGGCAGCACAACTGATCCCACAAATTTTCGGCCTATTTCGATATTACCTACATTGAGCAAAATCTTTGAAAAATTAATTTTAAAACAAATGTTAGGACATTTCAATGTACATAATTTACTCCATCTGAAACAGTTTGGTTTTACTAAGGGTCGTTCAACTACAGACGCGGGCGTGGAATTACTGAAAAGCATATTCGAGGCCTGGGAGGAGTCGCAAGATGCTCTTGGCATTTTCTGCGACTTGTCCAAAGCCTTCGATTGCGTACATCATGATACTCTCATCAGGAAACTGTACCACTATGGTATGAGGGACAAGGCTCTTGACCTTCTGACTTCTTATCTGAATAATAGAATTCAGAGGGTCGATGTAAATGGCAAGAGATCTGCAGGATCTGCGGTCACCATGGGCGTTCCGCAGGGTTCAATTCTAGGTCCTTTCTTATTTCTAATTTATATAAATGACTTACCTTACCACATAAGGGATAATCACAAGATCGTATTATTCGCGGATGACACTTCCCTCATTTTTAAAATCAAACGTCAGTTAGTCAATTTTGAACAAGTCAACGATGCACTCTCTAAAGTTGTGCATTGGTTTAATGTAAATAATCTTCTCCTGAACGAGAAAAAGACTAAACTCATAAAATTTTCAACGCCAAATGTCAGGCAGCTAACTACCAATGTTCAAGTTAATGGAATAGAGTTGGACCCTGTTGAGTCAACAGTTTTTCTTGGAATAACAATTGACGGTAAATTACAATGGGGCCCACACATAGAAAAATTGTCAGGTAGGCTCAGTTCCGCCGCCTATGCTGTTAAAAAAATTAGACAGATAACTGACGTAGATACAGCTAGAATTGTTTATTTTAGTTATTTTCATAGTCTTATGTCTTATGGGATTCTTCTCTGGGGAACCTGTGCGGACATTAATACTATCTTTGTTCTACAGAAAAGGGCTGTTCGAGCCATTTACAACCTCGGTCCAAGAGATTCCCTTCGGGAGAAATTCAGAGAAATAAATATTCTGACTGTAGCCTCACAATATATTTTTGAAAACCTTTTGTATGTACACAAAAATATATCAAATTTTAAGAAAATGTCCGATATTCATAGTTTAAATACCAGGAATAAACACAACCTTGCTGTACATCGCACACGTCTCCACAGAGTAGGCAACTCGTTCATGGGTCAATGTATACGCTTTTACAACAAACTTCCCATTGACGTTCGAAACTTACCCATTAAACGATTTAAAAACTGTATTAAAACCAAACTTTGTAAAAAAGGGTACTATAAAATTTCAGATTATTTAGAAGATAAAAAAGCTTGGGATTGAGCTGCTCGCTCTGCTAAGCCTTGTGAAAACCATAAAACTTGACATTTTGATTATTCATCACAATAAACCAGTTTTATATACATATTGACATTGTTGAAAATTATATTCAAACTGCACATGATTACTTTATAAGTATTATATTTTTTAATTATTGTGAATGTGAGGACTATGTGGATATTTTATTTTTATTTTTTCTCTTTCATTTATTTTTTCTTTCTCAGTTAGTTTTAATGATGGTCTGGCAGTTTGAGTAGTTGATGCGGCCTAGACAAATATCCTTTCTTTGGTATTGTTCGTCGAGTTGAGCTCCTTCAGTTTTGAGTTGAGCTCCACGATTACTGACAAATGCTTGCACTGACTGGACAGGTCCACTCAAATCTGTGTGGTTCTTTCCTCAAAAGACCATTTCAGACACTAATCCACATGGTCTTCATATGACTTGACCAAGATTATGTCTGGACTTTAAAAGAGACTATGACCTCTGAGTTTGTTTCGGCCTTTCTTCTCAGAGTAGTCAGATAGGAAACACCGACCTCATCTAGCTTATTTTTAATATTTCTTTATATGACGTGTAAAAGTGATTCCGATATCCTATTTACAGAATAAACAATTTCATTTCATTTCATTTCATTTCATTTCATTTCATTTCATTTCATTTCATTTCATATCCAAGGAAAGTGAGCAAAATTTATATGGTGTGCCCATATAAATTTTATTCACTTTCCTTGGAGTTTGCCTCGAGAGCATAACAATTCACACAAAAAAATATATTATTCGAATTGATATTCGAAGAGAATGATTTAATTAATTACTTAATAATATTCCTTGACATTTGCATACATGTGGCAAACATGCCTGTACCTAATAATGTTCTTACCATCTTGCATGCATGTATTTTCTTGTATGTTTGAAACATGTTTAAGCAAATAAATATTATCTTATCTTATCTTCCCACAATTGTCGGAGAAATAAAAGGGGGTAAAAAAAAAATATATAAAAAAAATATACATACGCTACGAACAGCGGACTTAGAAAGCAGACACAACAGCAGAGTGTTTCGATCTAAACCTTTGAAAGCATTTAATATATCGAAACGCAATATCTGGCGATGGGATCGGTTTTGTGCTGAGACAGCGGTCTATTTTCTTCTCAATAACATCTCTTACTGAAATAAAAAACCGAATAATTAAGTAGGTGACCACATTTCGACAGTAATGTTAGTAACTGGCGAATCGACCGTAGCAATTAACATTGTCGGATCTACATTTTTGCGATTTTTATTTTCTCTTGTCTCTGTCTTAGAATAACTTATTAAAAAAATTATAAGTTATTCTAAGACCTTTAACGGAATGTTAATTGCTACGGTCGATTAATGTGGGTGTAGATACTCTATAGTACACCCACATTCAGAAGTGTACCTATGGTACACCTCTGAATCTCAGAATCACAATCACAATCTCTGAATTACAGGCGACGTGACGTTATGAATTATACTAAGTGCAAAATCAAAAAATTATGTAAAAAAAAAAATCCGTATATAGATTGCATAGTTCATAACTTGGCAGCATTGTATGCTACTTGGGCGCGCGATCACTCTCCTATGCGTTCTGAGATGGCAAGAACGTCGAACGTACAACACGATTCTTCCTCGCAATATCAAGTGAACTAAAAAAACCGACTGCTGCCTCTCAGGCGCTGATTGGTCCTCTGATCGTGTTTTTGTATTTTGTGCTATCTCTTTTGTTTGTACCAAATAAACGATAATATCTATCTATCTCTAGCAAAAAAGATACAATAGATGATGTATATTTAACTGCCTAACTGTTCTTAAAGAGTCATAAAGAACCCTGTAAAAATATTGACATGTGTTTCACCTCTCAACGAGGTATCCCCAGGATGAGGATTGACTTGTTGCGAACCCGGACACGACATGCTGCCATGTCAAGCGCCGAACGCAGTGTGTGTATGTGTGACTCTTTAAGAATAGTTAAGCGGATTAGGTTACCAAATATACGTTGTCTATTGTATTTTAAAAAGGATTTCCGCAAAGTCAAACGTGAGTCAATGGGATGAAGTTTGTAGGGATTGGAACAAAACGAACCCAAATTAACGCCTTTCCCTTCCTTCTTTTTTTCTTTGCCTTCGAAAGAATGCGTTCCTGACAATTGTTAGTAGTAATAAGGATCAAATTCGCAAAAACATATTATTATTATTATTCTTTACTATGAAACTGACAGGTGTTAAGAACGCATGGACTGTAGTCGATGAATTTAGAAAATACTTCCTTGGTACTCAATTTCTCTTTAAAAGGAACTTTCGTGCAAAATTGCATGCTTCTTTATTCCATTTGAAATAAGATTCGATATTTAAACAAACCTTTTTTACCGTCCGTTCAACCGATCCTGACTTCTATAGCGTAGACACAAGGATGGCATTAAAAGCAAAAAAGTGCTAACAATAGCAACTGTTTACTGCAGTTGCCACTTCTCATGCTACCAACGCAATAGAAGTCATAATCGGTTGAACGGAACGTAAAAAAGGTTTAGTTAAATGTCCTATCTTATTTCTAATGGATTGTAGACGAATCATAGTGTGCCAGTGAATTAATTAATTAAAGATTTTTATTAATTAGCTTTTAAAAGATATGTCATTCTTACCACTCAAAGGCACTCTGTTCAGAGCGACGTCGATTTTATAAACTCCTTCTTTTGTCATTACCCCAGATTTCATTAAAACGCAAAGAGCCCATTTCTTTACTAGTGGTACTTGGTTCTGAAATAATTAGAATGCTTTACAAAACGTAGGTAACAAAAGAATAAGCTAAAGTCCCCGTCACGAGAAGCTATACATTTTGTAATAAGAGAACTTCTACTAAGTTACGTAGCGACAATTCAATCAACAACAAATAATCCCAAATTCAATCAACTCAAAGTAACCTATGTGTAATATGAAACTAACGACCAATTTCACTTGGTCGGGTTATATGTTAGCGATATAAAACGCTGTCGTCTAACGTTTTGTGGTACTGGAACTCAGACGCGTTCAATACCACAAAACATTAGACGACAGCGCTTTATATCGCTAAAATATAACTTGACCAAGTGAAATTGCTCGTTAGTTTCGTATTACACGGATGTTACTTTGACGTGATTGCATAAGGGATTATTTGTTTTGCAACGTAACTTCGTAGAAGTTCTTTGTTTACTAAATTCTCATGACGGGGACTTTAGCTAACATATTATAGGAAACTAGTGGTCGCCCAGAGGTCGAAATTCGACCATAATTTATTTAAATGTCATGATTCTAAGGTAGCCATCTTGTGCTAAACGCATGGTAGTGTGTGTAATGTTTTTTTTAATAATTTAATTAATTTTTGCTTCACGAATTAATATAATAATTATGTAATTTAATGTTTTGTGTTGCGTAATTTAAATTATTTTGCATACTATTGTATAGAATCAAGTTTTTCTAACTGAACAGACAGCTGTGCTGCTGGGGAGTTTGTTGCACCACTTCTTCCTCCCAGAGAAGAAGAAGGACCGGCGTTTTTGGGGGACTGTCTTATGTAATTTTAACGTTTGAAAAGAGCTGATTCTCAGCTTATTTTGAATTTGAATTTGTCCGAGGGAAACATGATCGTTAATAACTTCGAGTGTAGAATCTTCAATCTTCAGGAGTGTGGGTATCACATGTATAAGGGCATTTGACATAAGGTCAAGTTTAGATTACTAGGTATATTTACTAGATATATTTACAATAGGGTGAGTGAAACCCTATTGCAATTGACCGCACAAAAATTAAGAACCCGTGTTCCTACTGACTTTTTTAACAGAAGAATTCAATGAAAATCTACCATTTGATCGAATTCAGGAACCTAGGCTTCAAATTGTCGAAAATGTAACCAGTCGGTCAAGCAAATAATTAGAAGAAAAATACGTTTATTCGCGGTAAACATGAACAAAAGAAGAATATAGTTGAGGGAAAATATGCGTCACATCTACGAAAAACGGCCAATTAGGGCTAAAGTAATAACAGCTACTCGATTCATCGGGTTAAGCTACGCTTGGTCCGTGGATACGTGACCATCATTACATACCGAAACTCCTCCGTGCCCCGGAAAGCACGTTAAGCCGTTGGTCCCGGCTGTTATTCGTGGATCTTTGACAGTCGTTACCTTCGGGTCATCAGAAGCCGGAAAATCTGACAACCAGTCTTAACAAGGCTATATTAATTATAAACTAGCTAGGTATGTGCAATCTAGGCGTACCGGGGCTATCGACCAATTTCGGTGCTTAATTTTAATGATAACGTCGGAGTTAACTCTTGTTTCTTCTATGCATTCCAGCTGATATCTCGTCACTAATCTTACTGGGTCAACCGTAGTGTGCTGGAAAGCCAAGAAAAACTAATTATAGATAGGTACTTGTTGTAATTGTGATCCTGCTATAGTAGTAACAAAACTGTGATCAACAGGAGAAAAAATACGAGGAAGAAGAAAACCACCTGAATAATATTTTATTATCATAAAGGTCTTCGCACACATCAGCTCAGCGTTAGATCACCATCGCCTCACCTCATCGACTCGCCGTCAACCAAGTGTCAACCGTACGTAGGAATGTAACCGGAGCGGTTTAGCACCTCTGAGGTGATGGAGTGGCGATGACAGGTCCCCCAGCCGATGTCAGCTGGGTAAAAGCTCGGTGACAGCTAAGATGACGGCACAGATGTTCCACACACCACTATCTAATCCCTCTCGGCATAGGCGAGACGTAAGTGTCATCATCCGACGTAACCGCGTTCACTTCAAGTTGACCACGAATGGCATACGGTTCACTAGCTTAACCGAGGCGAGGCGATGCCGTTACTGTGCTGATGATAAGTGGGCATTGTAATATGAAGTTTCATAAAAATAATGGTTCGGTCGTTCGGTTCGAGCTGATGTGATGCAGATCCAGTGCCGAGCTGATGACGATGACCTTATTGACGATTCTGAACTTAAGGGAACTTATAAACACAACCACAGATGAGGAGAGAGTCTTTTTCATTTAATTGAGCACCTTAAGTTCTGAATTAGGCTGGTTTCATGGTGGGAGACCCGTATGGGTCGCCCATACACGGAAAACCAGTACCGGTAGCGCCTGTAGTACTCTGAAACGAGGGAGTAGTACTATACGTAGTACGGGCTCTACCCGGAGCAGGTCGCGTACGGACCATCCGCGTCGCTGTGAAACAATGTTCTAGGGCCTCACGTGTGTCTCCGTTCCGGGAGCCCGTCGGGTGGGCGGCCCGTACGGCTCTCCCGCCAGCTGTGAAACCAGCCTAACTCAGAACTTAAGGTGCTCAATGAAATCTACCACCGACTTCCAAAAAAGGAGGATGTGTTACGTCCGATTTTTTTTTATTTGGTAGGTGATGCTTGCGCGGTTGGCCCATATAAATTTTATTCATTTTGCATGGGTAGTTTTTGAGTTAGCTTCAGTAATACGTATTTTTACCACTTAGTCTATGTGGATGATGTTCTAATAATTTCCTGTCACTGTTATTTACATAGCAGGTAGTGGTATTCGAATTTATGTGGGGTAGTATCACAACAAAAAAGTAAAAATAATTTAAATTTCGGACGTTGGTGGCAAAAAACAAAAATTAAAAACCAAAGACACCAACTTCTCTTTGTAGTGTTTTTTTTTGGAAGACGCATGTTTTTTTTGTAAAAAGTATTTCATACAAACAAGTGCGGTGCGGATCGCCGGTAGTGTGCGTTGGTTCATAAAAAAATTACGAAAGTGAAGGACGAGTTTTGCAATCATTTGCGTTGCGATGCGGCCCGCCCTAATTTCCACTAGCCGAAATTTTTTTTTACTTACTACGAATTTCATATGTCATTAAAAAAGCTGATAAGTTTTTTTTTATCAACACTTGGTACACGTCTTAAAATAATAATTATTATTATGTACAAATATAAAAAAGGGGGGAAAATAAACATAGGGCATCAAAAAATTGCTCCGCATCGCTGTCAACGGAAAAGTGCCCAAAAGGCTGGTTCCTTATACACTAGCTTTTGCCCGCGGCTTCGCTCGCGTGGATATCGCAAAATATCCCACGAGAACGTACTACCAGGATTACATACCTAATAGCCGAGGAAAAGGTCACTGACTCCTACAGCTGAGCCCGCGTAGCCGTCAACCATACTATTCATCTAAACGATATGATGTCATATGTGTATTTTAATCTAAATTAAATGGCCTATTTAAATAACTTATTTGATTGGATATGGATTAATACAATACCGGTCAAAATAACTTCGGAAATAACAATTAAATTTTTATCAAATTCTGAAAGATAATAATGGTTACTGTGGGTCATGGTTAGAAGATAGACATATGCCATCGCGGTCTTTTTTTAAGATGAACAATGCTGTAGAACATAATTTTCATGTATCTTTTACGGTTTACGCGGCGCACGTCAGTAAAGCTCCCAGTCGGCATGATTTTTTCCGACATCTTCAACCATAATCGTCATATTTCAGGTAATTTACACAAAACCTTAATTAATTATACACCAAAACCTTTCGCAAGAATTATTCCGTCCATTGGTGAAAACCGTTTGAAAAACCGTTCGGTAGTTTTTGAGATTATCGCGTTCACAGACGCGGTGGGGGACTTCGTTTTATAATATGTAAGGATATTATTATTATTATTTTAAGTCTGTAAGTTTTTAAATTTAAGAAAATTAAATCTAGTAATTTATGATAGTACACGTCTTTTTAAATAATAAACACAATTTTTAATTACCTCCACCTTCTGATTTAAGATAGTAGCCAGACTAGAGAATAAAATTGCAATCCTGATCATCTTTAAAATCTTCACAAAACTACCAATTGCACGACCAGAAATAAAACAATGAAAGACGATTATCTACCAAGCCGTTTTATGAAGTACTCTTAATGAAAACAATTTTACTACGATCAAAATATTATCAGAGATAGCATCTACGCTAAGAGCTTGTCTAGACGAAGAATTTTATTTGACTATAAGTCAATTTATTTTAATTTTTGTTTTCATTTATTGTTGACATAATTTACTCATTAAAAAGTTTTTATTTTATGAGTTGATTGCAATTTGTGGTAATGTAAATTATTTTTGCATTTAAAGCATTATTATAAAGAATCAAGTTTTTCCAACTGAACAGACAGCTGTGCTGCTGGGGAGTTTGTTGCGCCACTTCTTCTTCCCAGCTTAAGCACTAGGAAGTGGTGAAGGGTGGGTGTTTTTGGGGGACTGTCTTATGTAATTTTGACGTTCGAAAAGTGCTGATTCTCAGCCTAGTTTGAATAAATGACTTTGAATTTTGTATTTTGAATTTGGCGTACCAGCGCAGCGTTATCGGAAATGTTCGAGCTAAATGTAGTATTGAGTTTAGTTATTTGAACTTTCGGAGTTAAAAGGATCTTCTATATAATTATGTTGAGGCCAAAAACTTTTTTTACAAAAAACAAACAACCGACTGCCAAAAAAACACTAGAAAGTGAAAAATAACATCAATTCAATTCAAACACTACAAAGACCGACTTCAGAAATTTATGCTGTTTTTGTACTCGATAAGCTACGAAATTCTGGTCCTTGTTTCAGTTTTTTTGAAAAATATACCTTAATGACGCATTTTTAGGTATATTTGTTCTGTCTTTGTTTGAGTCCAACCCAAGCTCTCTAGACCTATTAAATAAAAGTAACTAAACTCATATACAGAAATGCTTGAAAGGATACATACAGGATAACAAGCACAGACAAAAACGAACACTCACAAAGTAACAATATGTCTGCTGCAGCATTGACGGATATAAGGGCAATCCAGCCAAAGGCATATTGGTTGCGAAGCTACAGGTTGTCAAAGATGGGCATTATTTTTCCAGTTACATGCGCATTGGCGACGTTTGCCTTTTTTTGTGTCGATAAAGACTAGGCTAAGAAAGATTTAGAAAAATTAAAAAATGTATAAAATATAGTTAATCTGCCCAAAAACCGCTCCATGTGCACAAAATCTTATAAAATGGTGGATAAATATTAGTATTACTTTATTATCTCAATAGTTATTGAAAACTCGGTTGGAATTTAATGAATCGGTGTTATGTGACCTATTGAATGAGACGGATGTGTCACATCCTTTGTTATTTTTTGATTGAGTAACTTGCCTGCTACTCGAGCGGCATTGTAACATATTATTATGTCGTGTTTAGTCTTGTCCTAGTTTTCTAGTAAGGCATCCTGTTATGACCGTTCATTCTAAAGGTTGGCAACGTCGCAAATAGCTGTGAAATATTTACCTGTTTTGATTAATTTGGCAATATTACTTTATGGAATTATGAAATATCGATTACTCTCCCATTGAAAATTGCCCTCGTCTGACAAAGCAAATAGAAGTATCTCAAAAATCGCTAAAAATGAATTTAAACAAAAATCATAGTTCCGGTTTTAATCCTTATTATTATTATTTAAGACATTGTACAAGTTGGATCTCACGACGTCTTCGTGGAAAAAGAAGAAGGCTCAAAAATGCCCAACGTCTGCCAGCAAGAAGAAATAGAAGAAAAGAGCAGAAAAAAAAAAGAAGAGAAGAGAAGAAGAAAATACAAAAAGAAGAAGAAAACAAAAAACAACAAAACAAGTTGTACCTTACGACGTCTTCGTGGAAAAAGGACAAGGCTCAAAAATGCCCCACATCTGCCAGCAAAGAGAAGTATCTCAAATTATCGCAAAACATGAGTATAAAAAAATTCAATACTTCCGCTTTTAATCCTTACTGGCTAGCATACGAAAAAAATGCTCTGAATATTCGTTCACTATATAATTTAGTAAAATCTGCAGTTTTTTGTTTTAGAACGACTAGAAATGCAATAATAACATAGTTTCGGTTTTAATCATACAGACATAACATCACGCCTGTATTTCGCGAAGGTTTAGGCAGAGGTGGACCTAAGTACACCCACATTTCACCAGTTATGTATAAAATAGGGGGCGAGCCTATTGCCATCAACCGGGCACAAATCCAGACTGCTATTGAGGCTGAGAGGCTGCTATTGAGAAAATCCTGATGGAAAAACTTAATAACACTTTGGCCGACCTGGGAATTGAACCCAGGACCTTATGCTCAGCAGTAACACAAGTGCGACCATTGGAACAACGAGGCACTCGTTCTAAAACTAAAATCTCCAGATTTTATTTACTAAATTGTATAGTACCCCTGAATTAATATTCAGAGCATGTTTTTCGTACGTAAGCCAGTAAGGATTAAAAGCGGAAGTATGTAATTTTTTTTTTTTAATATTTTTTGTGATAATTTGAGATACTTAATTCTCTTTGCTAGCAGACGTGGGGCATTTTTGAGCCTTGTCCTTTTTCCACGAAGAAGTCGGAAGGTACAACTTGTACAATATCCTAAATAAAATTTGGTTAACATTGGAATTTTAACTTTGTCACGTCAACAATGAGTTTCTAGTTCCAAAACATGAATTATGATCTAAGATTCTGAATTCAAGCTTAGCGTATAGTATATGTAAAATAAACATGTTTTTACCTAATGAAGAATTTAATTAAAAATAAGTTGCTACGCGAACAGTAGATCTCGCGAGCACAAACTTTTTTGCAAAAATGAATATACAACTAAACTTATTTAAAACGGGATATTTACCATGTTTTTTGTTTTTAAAAACATGGTATAAATATCCCGTTTTAAATAACTTTGTCGCCAGATAGAAGCAAAAATATTTTTTTTTAAATATTAATTCCTTTCGACGTACACGACAGCAGTCACAGCCATGCCAATACATTATTGTTTTGGGTAGTCAAAGCATTCAGAAAATTGATTGAAGATACCGCGATTAGCCAAAAAAAATGTGGCTAAACGATGATTAAACATAAATAAACTAAATCACAACTAACCAATTACCATAAATGTTAAACACGAAAATTTACTTTTGAAGCTACTTTACATCTTACAAAACTCACTCACACAAAATGTTCGACGGGATGTAAAAATTTGGTGAGTGACAACGACATCGTGATCTAGCGGTGCACAGTAGTGCCATCTAGTGACCTTATTGTAAAAGCATTCTCTAGTTTTGTGATGAAACGGTGGTCTCAAGTGCTTCATCAATCCCTACTTAGTAGTTAAAGGGTCGATTCCACTGGTGGAAATCTATAAATGAGCCATTTACTGCATTTTGAGAAGTTATTCTGCTCATCACGCCGAAGACCCTCATCAGATCTTCACCAAATTTTTATGAGACAACCAATCAAATAAAAAAAGAGCCGTCGATATCGGTTTTTTTAAGGCGGAGATAGCCAGTAGCCCCCTGTTTGCCTCTTTTTGGAGGAAGTACCCCTCCAATTAAAAATCCCCAACGATAAAAAAAAATGAAATAAAGAAAGTACTATCGAAATCGGTTTTCTTAAAACGGAGATATCCAGCAGCCCCCTTTTTGCCTCTTTTTGGAGGAAGTACCTCTCCAATCAAAAATCCACGACGACAAAAATCTATAAAATTGTAAAACCTGTATCAAGTTTCATCCAGATCGGTTGTAAAATACGACCTGTAGAAAGAAAAAGAAAGAAAGAAAGAAAATAAGTTTATTTGCGGTACACATGACGCAAAGAAACGAGAGAAGAGGAGAGAGAGACGTGAGACGACGTGACGTGACGTGTCGTAGAGGTGTACGAATAGACTGACAGAGGAAATCAAATTTTGCCAAACTTGAAGCAGAGAGGCTTCGCTCGCTACACTCGCTCGGTCAATAAAAGGAATGGGCAATGATCGTAATGCCGTATAAATATAGTACCTAATTGAAAAACCATTTCAAGGAATAAATAAGGTTGCTGATCACTGCGGTCCAACAAATATTCTAAGATTATTTATATTTTTGTTCAATAATGTTCGTCCTTTTAAGACCTTCTTCAACATTCTAAAAAGGCTTGATTTCATTACCTCAAAGTAAAAAACCCGAAAAGTAGGTAAGTGTTGCGATTATTTAGTCGCTTTTGTATCGTCAAAAAAGTAGGTTTATTTAGTTTGTTTACATCATGATTCATGGTGCAGTATTATGAGTAAGTACCTAGAATAATACCTCAATAGGAAAAATCGAAACCCTTAATAGGACCACTTGTCCATCTGTCTGACCCCATTTTCTCAGGAATGCGTCGTAAAATCTTGGAACTGTAAAAAAATCGAGCTTCTATGACGTTGACTTAGAAGCTTGGCATAAATTGCCATTCATGTCGCATATTTTGACAGTCGCAAATTAATTTAATTTAATTGCGAGTAAATTTTAATAATTCTAGGTCAACGGAATGATTCCCTTTGACCTAGTAATTTCGCAAGAAGCAAGGAAAATATCCAAAAATCGTTCATTTGTAATTTATAGGAGAATATTTTCTCAACTACAAAGTTAAGTTTGTTCTGCAATTTGGAATCAAAAATTTATAGGCCGTATCTTGAGATAAAATTTTAGTACTTATTTCATACAAGTCGGTGTACTCTCCAATAAAAAAAAGTTTTTTTTTAAGTTTGTTCTTCAATCCGGAATTGTAAATTCATAGACTGTATCACTTGAGTGAAGCCGCGGGCAGCCGGGCACAACTTTGAGATGAACCCTCACGGCGCGACCTTTGCTCGCACGTGCGCGGTTTTTAAATTAATGCCTTTAAGTGACAAAAATAAACATCGAAATATAAGATAATAATGATGTTATGGTAAACAAAAATGTATCAAATAGTAGTCCACCAGCATCGGTAACATCTTCACGGACATACTACTTGTACACAGCGATCATACTTAGGTACATTGAATAGAGGTATTTCATCTGATTATTTTGCTTATACTTACCACAGAAGATTCAAATTCAAATACCTATAGTTAAAATCCGGGCGAAAAGTTTCTGCTGGCAGGAAGGGATTATGATTTATTTTCGTCGTATTTGATGAGAGGGGTAGGTAAGGGCTGCGCGGTTGAAATTTGATTTTTAGCTTGGTTTCTTTAGATTTTTAGCTTGTCAACTGTCAGTCACCAAGGTGACTGACAGTTGACATTAGTGATAGCAGTTACCTAACTACTTCTATGTATGAGATAGTGTTTTGTAGTGTTTACGAGTACATAATTATTCCTGTCCTAGGTTCGATTCCCGGGTCGGGCTAAGTGTTATTGGGGTTTTCCATCTAGTTCCAAGTAGCAGCCCGGACTCTGGATTTGTGCCCGGTTGATGGCAATAGGCTCGCTACAACATGGGATTTAAACATAACTCGCGAGCCACATGCGGCTCTTTGGCCTATAGAGTGCGACTCTGTACAAATTTCCACGATTGCGGGCGTAGATACGTGCGGGGGTCGGGTTTCGGTCGGTCGGTCGACGACCGGTCGAAGATGCCTTCATGATGATGAAGGCATCTCACTTCTTAGCAAGTAAATTTTAGGAAGCGTTGTGAAGTGAAAGAGGATGGGAGTCTTAAGGGTTTATAAAAGTGTATTGAGATAGTTTGGACAAACAAAAAGGATTGGCTCTCATAAGAAATCTTAGTCGTTATAGTATTGGCTCTATTGGCTTATAAGTTTGCCGACCACTGAGCTAGAGGATGACGATGATGATGTAGGAAGGAAGAAACCATAATACTGAATAAAATTCAAAAAATTAAAATGTTCTTTTATTGATGAGTTAATAAATTCGTAAAGGCAGTTTTGTACAAATAAGTCAATTTCTTACTTCAAATTAATTGATCCCTGTATACCGAATTATTCCTAACCAGTGCTTTTTTTGCTAAATTACGTTTTTTTCACAATTTTATTTTTATTGTGAGGGTAGGAAGAAAAAGACAAAAAGAGACATCTATCCGCGTCGAAATATAATTTTGTCAGTTGCAAGTTGAGCGTAGCAGAGTGCAGACGTCACTGAGAATTCTAATTCCACATTCAAATATAATGAAAAGTCTGTTTAAAAATTATGATTGTAGCAGAAAATTCTTAGGAAAAATCCGAATGCTGATGGTGTTCTGCAATTACAAAAAAATCGCATGCTTGGGATCTTTTTCATGGTAACACTTGACGTAGTTCCAGGCAGTTTGGTGGGGCGTATTGCCCTTGTTTGCGAGGCAGGCGTCGATCAGTTTCTCTACTGTGGGTTTGTCAGCTGGAAAGAAGAAAGAAATGTATAAAAAGTCACCAAAACGAATATGAATTGAGTCGACACAATAGTTACGACACAAAAGATACACTGCGTAGTTGCCGTAAAAAAAGTGTGGTGATTTTAACTGATTCCTGAACGAGGGGCTCCTGGCTAAATAATAGCAGCCGCATGGGTTGATAGAAGGTTAAGCTGCACTTGCCACGGTTAGTTCGTGGATGGGTGATCATCCATTACATATTGAAGCCTTTCCATGCGTCGGAAAATAATGTTAATCCGTTGGCTGTCGTAGACCTTTGACAGTCGTTACGGATCGCCAGAAGTCCGAAAGTCAACCAGTCTCATCAAGAGGTATTGTGTTACCCAGTGACTGGGATATCGAGGTCAGATAGGCAGTCACTCCATTTAAGATACTGGTATTAAACTCTATCCGGTTAGACTGGAAACCGACCCAACATGGTTGGGAAATGGCTGAGCAGATTGATCCCCTTTGACTTTAAACTGTAGAAGTCACGAGGCACTTGTAGACCAGTGAACGCTTGCGTATTATTAAAAATAATTGGTTGATAAATAAATCAAAATTCAATATATCCTGATTTTTACCACGTGAAATGTACTCGTAAGTGCACTTTGCTTTGGGACGGATACAACCAGCTGTGCATCTCATATTTTCTTGTATTGCCATACTGTAAACTTAGCTATTGCCCTAAAGTTTTGCTGCATGAGTTTGGAGAGTCTTACCTGCATTAGGAACCTTAGCAAGAGCGACGTCCTTCTTGAATTTGCCGTCCTTGGTCATCAGCTCCGACTTCATCATCATGCAGAGGGCATACTTCTTCAGGGCTTCACTGTCAGTCTGAAATTATGTTGCTAGTTATTCAAATGCTTTATACCTCGAGTGGAGTACTCTTGTCTACTCTTTTAACCAATGCTGGTAGTAGAAAGATAAGTAAAGATGCTCGTTTGTGAATTACTAGTTTTTGGGTGACAAGAAAATTGGAATCGCTGATACCCCGCCGACCCCCTAGGAGGACATGGTGACCTCTTTGGTGATGTTCTTCAGAAAGGTCAGCTGTGCGTAATATGTATACCAGATGTATGAACGTAAACGAGGCAAAAGGCGTGTGTAAGGAGCGTACTAGGTGGCGGTCTGTAGTTTCTATCTTCCCTCAAAGGAAGAAAGTATGAGTTTATATTTACATGTATAAAACAGGCCATAGTACGTAATTGCCACTATCATAGATTAGATAGCAAAATAAAGATTTGCATTATTTAAAAATTACTGTAAGTATTTTTCTTTTTGACTACTACAGATTGCTGTACATTTTTGACGATCTTTGTACCATGTTATCGTAACAAAGCCGGCGGCCATTTTGTCGGCGAGGCCACTGCACCGCGCGGCAGCGGGGGAAATGTTATCGTCCATTTTTGTCTCCAGTATCTGCGTACAACTAACTCACTTCACCGAAAGTCACAAGATAACTGAGAATATCGATTCAGAGCCGCACTTGCCGGGTCTGCCGGCAGCTTTTTTGGCGGCTTTGCTTGTGGTCAAGCCGCTGGCAGTGCGGCTGTATGGATCCACGATTAGCTATGCTGTTTTGACAGTCAGTCAATACGATCCGTCAGCTTCTTACAGATTTGCTCGATTTTATCGATCGTAACTGTCACCTGTTAATGATCGATAAATATCATGTTTTTAATTTATTAGTCTCTTTTTGATTAATCGATCGACAAAATATACGATGTCGATCGTCTGTTGCTTGCACATTTACTTTCGTTTGAACATGAGTCGATCGTCAAAAATTGAGCAAATCTGTAGGCATCTTCACACACTGCGTAGGAGCACCTAAGTTTAAATAATTCTTACCTTGTAGTCACCGCCCTTTAGCTTGTTGACTAGCTGTTCTTCAACTTTGGTCTCATTCAGACATTCTGTGCGGTGCTTCTTAAGCTTTTCCTTCTGTTCGTCTGTGAGAGCCTGTCCAAAACAAACAGAACGTTAAAAGCGTCCGTAATAAAAAGATTTAAAAAACATTTCAAAAATTTAATTTAATTAGAAGAAGGCGTTGCAGCTAATATATGACCAGTCCCTACTGACGGCGTCCGTACACGAACCTGACATAATTTATAATATTTGGAATTTAAACTAGACCATAAACTGTAGTTTATTTCGGCATTTCTTCACAGGAATCAGTCAGCTAAGAAATGCCGGTGCCATTTTGTTTTAAAGTATTGACCAAAAAATTTACGTGTCGAAGTGTTTAAAAATATATATATATAGAAATTAACATTTCATTTCTTTTCAATTCACTTTTAAAACTAACTCAAAGGTTTTAAAAAGTGCCACATAAAGTCTAAGTATGGCATTATTCAATTGTGGAGTTCGATTCCAGGACTCATACGGAGCGTACTGAGTCATAAGACAAATGCTCAGCCAATCAGTGAATTGCAATTAAGTCGTATAATTATGCAAAATTTTCCATAACCAAACTAAACTACCGACTTCTTTATTGCCGGAGAGCTAGAATGGTTAATTATAATAATAACCAAGGAAATCTAATATTTTATACTGCATTTTCAAATTTGGAAAATTGTGACATTATTTTCACTGTAGGATTTTTTTTTCCAAATTCAATTTAAAACATTAAATTGGAAAAACTAGCCCACTTTAAATAATAATTTAATTTATTTCCAAACAATAATAAAAAAATCACAGTCAACAAAATAATTAGGTCAAAACTTTTCCACTAACCTGAGCTAACAGAATGCAGGCAGCGAATACTAGTAAAGTCTTCATCTTGATAATACTTGCAGATTATTGTCTTGGATGCGCAGGAGTTGTGTGGCAGGGCCAGAGGGCATCAAGCTTATATACCAGCCAGCATCCAGATTCAGCGTATTGATGATAATCGCCGGTGGATTTGTGAGGGGTCGTCAACATTTAAAGGATTAACAATTCGAATTACGAGAGGAAAGTTTATAGTTTGAATTTGGATACGAATAGAGGAAAAGATAGGTCACGATTGGTGGATGGAGTGAAACAAGCGTTGACAAACTATGATACATGCTGTTCATATAAAAAAAAATTGGGATACGAGCTAAAAGATATTTATGAAACGAGGGCCATATGACTAAATATGAATAATATGGAAACAATGTTTAGTTTAGTAAGTGTGTGATAATGCTGCTGAAGTAGATGTTTATCATTGTAATTACGGAATCTGATCTGCTGCTACAGGCATTTACTTACCACACCAATTTACAAAAGCGTAAGTGCTATCTGCCACGTAAGTGCTCTGCTCTTCTCAGACAATTTTTTTGCACATGTATTGGCGTTGAAGCCAAGGCAAGACTGAATTGAGAAAGCAAAACACTGTAGAACGCAGAAGTAACTTAGTGAGAATTTGACCAAAGCAACTGAACGCGAGCAGCATTTCTAAAACGCGTTCAAGAGCTGTCAGTCTCAAATTTTTTATGGAATATTGTACTGACCGCTCTTGAACACGTTTTAGATGTGCCGAACGCGTTCAATTTCATCGTTTTCTAGCTTAATTAAAAAAAAAAAAAAAAAGTATTTTCCTCAGAAAATTACAAATAAAGGGCGAATTTCACCAATAAAACTGAATGCGATCAGCACATCTAAACAGAGTTCAAGAGCAGTCAGTGTCAATATTCCAAAGCAAAATAATGACACTGACAGTTTTAAATGTGGTTTATGTGCTGATCGCGTTCAGTTTTTATTGGTGAAATTCGCCCTTAGTTTTGTAATTTTCTGAGGAAAATACTAATATTTCTTTTTTTTTAACTCAAACTCTTTATTTCATTCATGTGTACATTTAGGTGTTACATTTATGCAAGTAAGTTCCAACATGAAACCCGGTTAGGGCACGGCAACATAATATACGTAGGTATATAATAAATTGGATAAAACAAGCACCCAGTGCAAGTTTGTTAAACAAATATAATTATTTTCGATAATAATACTAGTATCAAGTTTATGTAGCTATTTAAATTAATATCATGAGGTTATTAAAATATTTTATTTATGTATATTAATTATAATATTTTATTCATTTGTATTTATTATTTTATTTCATTAATTTGTATTAATTATTATATTTTATTAATTTGTACTAACTATTATATTTCATTAATTTGTATAAATCCATGTCAAAGGTTCAGTACTTCTGGCGAAGCGTGGGTAGGTCTGGAAAGATCCAGGCGTGTCTCGTGTGTATGTACCTAACAATAGCGTCGCGGTCACAGCGGACGTAATCTTTGTTTTATATTTTTTTCTTTAGGTATTTAGAATCGATTCAATCGTGGTGCCTGCAACGTTTAGTATTGCAGTTGAAATTTTATTTTACTTTTAATTTTATATTTGGTTTCTTTGGCTGTTCTTCTATCTGGAAGTAAATATTACATTAATTTTGTTGAGGTATTACATAATTTTCATTTTACAGGTTTTTTTTAACTTTTTTTCTAGTTTTTCTTTAAAGGTTATGTCTAAAATTTTATATAAACATTTCGAATTTATAGTAATAATAAAATTTTCTTTAGAACTTCTGGCTAGGGGTGCATCCGATACCGATACCGATGTATCGGTGATATTTTGATTTTTCCGATACATCGGTAACGATGATATTTATTTGCCGATACACCGATACATTTCAAATTTTGCGCGTTTAGAAAGACCTAAGTACGACACAAAAGTACTTTAGTTTCCAAATGAGTTCTGTCGTAGCCGGATCCGAAAGACTATTCTACGAGGCTTTATTCAAACGGACTTGCGAAATCGCCTTTCTCCGCACAAATTAAGAACATAGTGCTTAAGAATGATTTGTTAAAAAAAACTGGGTATTGCTAATGAGAATATTTTTGTGATTGTAAGTTTACTAAATATTATTTAATCATTTGTTTTTTTAATGGTCAGTCCTTTTAATTTAACCATCCGTATCAGTATCGGTATCGGTACCGCCAATACGTATACATATACCGTACGCAAAATACGCCTTTTGACGTGGAATTGCGGATACCAGCCGTATTACCTACCTACGTATACATAAATATCGGTATAGGTATCGTATCGGCTAAAATACGTATCGATACATCCCTAGTTCTGGCGTCATAATTCCGAGATCAATGCCATGAGGTTCGCAGAAGCGAAATATTGATTTAATCAATACTCATTCATATGATTGTCTTATTTTATTTTATTTTTATTCTCCCAAGATAGCTTGTATTATTTTATGACGGTTGTTAGCTATGGGGGATATTCTAGTAGTTGGCAAAGGTTTTGGACCTATGAAAGGCGTTTTAGCAGATCTAGTAAAAGAGGTTTTATTCATCTTAACTTTACCGGAATGATGTTCAGTTATAAGACACAATGAAGAGCCAGTAACTCAAGTGTTGTGTTTTTATCCGATGTCAAAAAAAAGAGGTGGTCAATTCGTCTGTAATTTTTTTTAAAGATATTTTTGTTTTCTGGCGTAACTTATTTGTTTATGAACCGATTTTATTGCTCCTGAGGTGGTCCCATATAAATTTGGTTAAGTTTTGATGAGTGGTTTTTGAGTTTTCTGCATTATTACATATTTTTTCACTTAGTGCATTTTGACGATGTTATAGTAACTTTTTGTCACTGTTATTTACATAGCAAGTAGTGGTATACGAATTTGTGTGGGATAGGTACGATAACTAAAAAGTGATCTTAATAAATACAAAAACTAATTTCCAAAAAACCCTACAACGGTGACATGGCGGCTAAGAGATGTCTAGTGCCAACTGACGAAAAAGCAAAAAACCTAAAATACAAAACCGAAAAAACACCGACTTTCGAAATTAAAGTTATACTCGTATAGTTGAATTACCAGTTATTAATCTAGATTCATAAGACTATGAAGAACCAGTTATTCAAGTACATATTGCGCCTTTTTCATTTTCGAGAAAGATCAAAATTCTGCTTATTGCGTCGCAGATATTTTTCTAGGTAGAGTTTCAGATAGCTTTAGTAACAAGAACTATTTTTATGCTTACTTAGGTGTAGTAAAGTAAAGTAAAGATTTATTGTTCAAATTATGACCAAATAACATGTCAAGGTAATGTATAAAACACAGGAAAGTTTTTTAATCTAGTTAGTGAGTGCGAAACTGTTCTCCTAGATAGGTTACGAAATAACCTGTGTGTGTAGTGTATCTATACGTATTTAATAGATACGTAAACACTGTCTCCCACACACAAGTAGTAAGATAGTGCACTAATGTTAACTGACAGTCACCAAGAATGGCGGGAAAATGAAGGTGAAGTCTACCCTGAGAGCTTGGATGAGATGGTGAGCCTGTTGTGTCTCCTGAGAGTCAAGGATCTCGCGCACTAGATGGCCTCGACTCCGGCCAGTCGTGATTTATGACCCGGTCTGCGGCTTGGCCGTTGCGACCAAGTGCGCGTATCTTATCGGCGGTGTCTATAGTTTAACTTTTCGTGGTCGAAGCCGTCTAGTGCGCGAGATCTCTAAATCGTGATAAAAGTATTTCTTCAAATATTAACGGATACTACGTTAGGTAAGAAATATAAAAACACGCAGCATGTCCGCCGCCTAAGTCCCTAACTGATAAATTGCGAGTGAACAATCAGACTAACGACATAATGCAATAACCGACGGAGAGCTGTGGATTTATTGTTGTACGTTGACCCTTATGCCCTCTGATGCTCACTTGCTTTTCACAAATTAAGACCTTTTCTTGAAGTAATCAATAATTATTAGTATCGGAGTGAAAACTGCTGAACATGATCCAATTAAAAAGGAAATTAAAACATTGAGCATGCTTAGAAATTATTGGTGATAGATAGATACAAAATTTATTCAGTGCATACAAAAGACTCACAAAAGCACAATTAAATGATAACAAATTACATGAGTATATATAAAAACAAGATGTATACAAAGTAAGTATTTAAATAAATGGAGTGACCGCAGATTATTCTTATTTGCAAATAAAAAGAGACACTGCTACCCACATATATACAAACTAAATTCGTTTATAATGTTCCCGTTGCTGGGACTCAAGTCTCCTCTCTGTGAGAGGGACAGTAGGGCATAAGTCAAGACACGTCAAATTTTTTCGAATTATGTGTTCTAGAACATGTTTATGTTCACCGCTGTTTCTCGATGTTTTTCTTCACCGTTATTAGAGCAGGCTATGGCTGTCTATAGTTATCCGGGTATCTCACTAATTCATGTGTTCGCTCATAAAAATCACAAGCACACTCACAAATAGATACACCCTCTCACACTCACTCATTCACCATATCACATAACACAAAGAGCACGTCTCTTTGTGTTCAGACCATCAATACAACCATAGACTATAGTCTATGGTAACTATAGTCTATGGTGGTGGTGGTGGTGGTTTTGTAATTATTATTCCTTTTTTTTTGTAAAATGCTAGCATTTAAGAACTCTAATCTAATGTAAATCAAGGGGATTAGCGCTGTTAGCCGAAATACTGGTCCTTCCTAGTTCAGCCATGCTATTCTGTAAATATCTCACCGTGAAAACATGGGTGAAGTGAGCTGTCAATAGTGTCAATCCCTGTGGAATGACAGCTCACTCCACGCTCAATTCACCTAAGTTTTCACGGTGAGATGGTTACAGAATAGCACTGCAGCTCTAGATGCTAAACTTTTATGTACTTTTGTTTGATCATAGCACTTAACTTTAATGTAATGTAAATAACGTTTTTATGACATAAAAAGCTTATTAGCTAGCCTTCGTCCGCGGCTTTGCCCACGTGGAGGTCGGCAATTATCCCACAGGACCGTGCTACCAGGATAAAAAGAATCTTATATATTAATCCAGGTTATAATCTATCTGTGTGCCAAATTTCATCCAAATCCGTTAAGCCGGTTTTGCGTGATTGAGTAACAAACATCCAAACATAATAATATTATTTACAACTTTCACATTATAATATTATTAGGATTTCACATTTATAATATTATTAGGATTAGGATATTATAATTATATTTATTGTTTTGATAAGTTATATTCAAAGGTATAGATAGCATAATACCTAAGACATCCAAGTGGGATGATAAAACCTAATTTAATTCTTCGTCGGAAATCGTAAAGACTTTGTTACAGAAGCAGGTCCAGGAGCATGAGACATTTTCAGTTTTGTCTCTAGGAAGTAAATAAAATCGAGCCGACTAGCTAGTTTGCCACCGAATATCAAAAACAATAAAAGGAGAATCTGGTTAAAAAAATGGTTTATTCCAGTTTTAACACAAAGTCCTTTTTACTGGTTTAAGCGGGTTTGAACTAATATTTTATCCTACAAATTAATATGCGATAAAAAAAAAACATTGACGACGTATATTTAGTAACCTAATTCGCTTAACTATTCTTAAAGAGTAATAAATAACTCTGTAAGAAATAGACACGTGTTTCATCTCTCAACGAGGCATCCTCCGAATGACGATTGACTTGTTGCGAACCCGGACACGACGCGGTGCCACGTCAAGCGTCGAGAGCAGTGTGTTTGCTCTTACTCTTTAAGAACAGTTAAGCGGATTAGGTTACTAAATATACGTCGTATATTGTATTTTATAATGGATTGCCGCAAAGTCATAAACGTGAAAGTTTGTGAGGATGGATATTTGTTACTCTTTTACGCAAAAACTACTAAACGGATTTAGATGAAATTTGGCACACAGATAGTTTATAACCTGGATTAACTCATATAACTCTTATTCGATTAAATCGAGACTTATGCGGGTGAAACTGCGGGGCGCTGCCAGTTATCCGCGATAAAGAGATTTAATAGGAATTGTCTAAATTAGCTGCTAGCTGTTTCAAGCCTACGTTTTATTTTAATGGAGGTTGTCTTGATAAAATTTTATTGACTGGATGGTTACAGTGTGGCTGTTATATCTTCAGTTTAACTGTGTCGCCGGGTATTAATTGTGCGGGGGAGTTTAGTTGAGTCAACATAGAGAGAATATAGAGTGTAGGTATATAGAGAGAAAAAATCTAAATATTTTTAATAAAATAAGCGATAGACATAATTTTAATACTAGAAATAAAGATAAAATAGATCAACCATTTTTCAGATTATCTAAAGTATCTTCATCTTTTATGGGGTACTGTGTTAAATGTTATATGTATAAATACCTTGTGATATATTACAATTAAATGAAAGAAAATTTAAAACTCATATTAAAAGTACACTTTGTAAACAAGCATATTACAAATTAGAGGATTACATCCAAGATAAGAATGCTTGGAAACATGCTGGTCCTGCTCCATAGGATAATCTAGAATCTAGACAAAATCAAACTGGTTGCTAATTTAAGTTGTATGAATTATTATTTTTATTATATGACATTGATTTTACATTCTGTGATTACTTCCTCACACACAAAATCGTCTACTTTTACAATGTTTGTAAATATGTGAGAACCATGCATCTATCACATAAGTAATTAATTTATCTTTCGTTGCTTCATTTTTATTAATTCTTCTTTTTACCTATTGTGGTAAGGTTTTTTTTTTTTTTTTTTTGTTGCATCGTCTTCACATATAATTATGTAACTAATGTACGTACAAATGCAAAATATTGTAACACATTTTAAAAGAGTAACGGTGGAGTTTCTTGCCCATTCTTCTCCATACGAAAACTACCTTTTGGAAGGGGCGACTAGAATCAATTCAATTTTTTTGTAAACTTTGACGTTCAAAAGTGCCTTACAGGGGCCTATTTGAAATAAATGATTTGACTTTGACTTTGACTTTGAACATATAGTGCGTAGATACAATTTGACAAAAGTAGTTGTTTTCTAATAATACAAAATGTAATTTCCCCTTGAAATGTGATTCACATTAGGATTGTTGTAACTTAAAGTTTCCTGCTAAGGTAAATAGATCACATGATTTGAAAACAGATTATTAAATTATTAAAATAATTTTTCAGGCCACTGCTGAAGCTGAAAAAAAAGATGAGAATTCTACATCAAATACGAAAATGGTTCATCCAATAATAATAATAATAATTCATGCCAGTTTTGATGTACTCTTTCGGCATACTCAAATGGACTCAGACGGAACTTGACGCCCTGGATAGGAGGGTCCGCACACTGCTGACCGTAAATCGGATGCATCACCCACGTTCATCGGTGATGAGACTGTATATCCCGCGGAAGTGTGGAGGTCGAGGCTTCTTAAATGCTAAGACCCTGCACAACCGTGAGGTATGCAGTCTCAGGGAATACTTCCTAGAAGCCGACGTGGGGATGCACCGAGATGTGGTCTCAGTGGACAAGGGCCTTACCCCGCTATCCTTGGCTAACGAGAACTGGCGCAAACCTATAGTATTAGATACTAAAGACCGCAGGGAGGTATGGCAGAGCAAAGAGCTTCACGGGCGCTTTTACCGGGCCTTACATGGGCCCGATGTAGACCTATTAGCGTCCGTATCCTGGCTGCGATTCGGTGATCTCTTTGGGGAAACCGAAGGTTTTGTCTTTGCGATTATGGATGAAGTTATGATGACGAACAACTACCGGAAATATATTGTGAAGGACGGCACGGTTTACATCTGTCGGGCATGCCACCGTCGGGGGAATCTATCCGACACATCCTATGTTGTCCTATGTTGTGGGGTTTGGTTTCCGCACTTAGTCCTACAGTGGACCATTGTGCGTGGGCCATAGCGGCCGTTGGTGGTTACTCCAACCAGCCCACCTCCCTCCAGAAGTTTATTAGGTCTCCTGGTCTGTTCAGAACATCTGTGAAAGATCTGGGTGTCCCGAGGGTTTGTGTTCTAATCTGGGTGACGCCTGTGCATTCAAAAAGCACGTGCGTGACGGTTTCCTCAGCCTCCATGCACGCCCTGCACAGAGGACTGTCCGTTATGCCTATTGTGTGAAAGTGTTTGTTCAGCGAGCAGTGGCCCGTGATGGTACCCGTCACCAGGCGCAGGCCGTTCCTATCCAGGCGTAGTAAACGCCGGGTTAGCCTGGTATCCAAGGATGGCATGGCTTCCTTGGACTGCCTGCAGCCCGGTGTCGAGGTCCACCAGTGCTCGGCTTGAGTGTGGGTGAACTCCTGTAGCCACCTGCGTATCTGGTTGAAGGGGATGGGTACGATGGGCTCGGGTCCACAGACTGCCGTGCTGGATCCTCGTCTGGCAAGCTCGTCAGCTGCATCGTTACCCAGCGAACCGCTGTGTCCTTTTATCCATTGCAGTGTCACCGTGTTGCGGCTAGATACCGTTATTTGTTCTAGTGCATTGTGACATTCTAGTGTCAGCTTTGAGGTAATATGTTCTTTCCGTAAGGATTGAAGAACTGAGGCGCTGTCGGAGAGTATGCGTATGTGTGTGTCCGTAACTCTCCTAGCTTTTAGGGCGTGGACCGCTTGTATGATGCCCACACACTCCGCCTGATAGACGGTGTTGAACATTCCCAGCGGGCTGGATATCTTTATGTTAAAGTCGTGTGAGAAGACTCCAACTCCAGTTCCGGAGTCGGTCTTCGATCCGTCTGTGTATATTCTCATCTCTTTCGAGCCTGAGTAGTCACACTGTTCTTCTGTAAGTATTATGTTGTAGTGCCTATGAAAGTGGTGTGTTTTCGGGGCTTTATCGCAGGGTGATGCCATCATTGGTCGTCGTTTGATCGCATCTTCCTTTATACGTGTGTGCTTAACTCTAGAGTCTTTGTTTAGGGTTCCTGATACGTGGAGCCTAAAGGCGGCTAGAGTCGCCTCCTCCCGCACGATGAGGTGCAGAGGAGGCAGTCCAAGCATTACCTGTAGGGCGGCAGTGGGTGTAGTTCTCATACTGCCAGTGATTGCAACACATGCAAACCGCTGTAGTTTTTCGAGGTTCCTTTGTGCTGTGCTCAGGTCTGTCCTGGGCCACCAGACCAGTGAGCCGTATGTGATGATTGGTCGGATGATTGTGGTATATAGCCAGTAGGTGACCCTGGGGCTAATTCCCCAGTTCCTGCCAAGCAGTCGCTTGCACTGCCACAGGGATATGCTGGCTTTTGTAATAATATGGTTGGTGTGTTTTGCCCAGTTCAGCTGTTTGTCTAAAAAGATGCCCAGGTATTTAGTTTCAGTTGATAGGCTTAGGGTTGTCCCGAAGAATCGTGGTAGCTGTAGTGTTGTCAGTTTCCTCTTTTTTGTGAAGAGAATCAGTTCGGTTTTTGTAGGGTTCACTGAGAGTTGGTGCCTGTTGCACCATTCCTCTACTATTTTTAGGGCTTGACGCATGAGATTGCATAGGGTGTTTTCGTGGGTGCCGTTTATTATGATGGTTATGTCATCGGCGTAGCCTACAGTGAAGTAACCTTTGTCGTTGAGTGTTTTGATGAGGCTGTCTACTACAAGGTTCCACAGGAGCGGCGAGAGGACGCCCCCTTGCGGGCAGCCCTTCGCAACGATGGCCCTCGTAGTATCATTTACTGTGACTTGTACAGCTCTCAGTTTGAGCATGTTGGTGATCCAGCCACTCAGAGTCGGGTCTATGTTGTGAC
Source organism: Agrochola circellaris (assembly GCA_914767755.1). NCBI lineage: Eukaryota > Metazoa > Arthropoda > Insecta > Lepidoptera > Noctuidae > Agrochola > Agrochola circellaris. Next base: position 2,801,658 of record OU611861.1, read on the forward strand.
TGTTGAGTCCCATGTTAATGCTGTTGAACATGGTTCTGTCAAAGGCGCCCTCGATGTCAATGAAGGCGGCCAGTGCTGAGCATTTGTAGTCCACTGCGCATTCGATTTTGGAAACCACGCTATGTAGCGCGGATTCTGTTGATTTGCCCGTGGAGTACGCATGCTGGTGTTTGTGGAGTGGTTTCATCCGAAGAGGTCCATCTCGGATGTGCCTATCACAGAGTCTCTCGAGGGTTTTCAGTAGAAAGGATGTGAGGCTTATAGGTCTATAAGCCTTGGGTTGCGTGTAATCGGTTTTTCCTGGTTTGGGTATGAAAATGACTTTTACCTCACGCCATGCGAGAGGTATCTGTCTAAGTGCTATGCAGGCTCGATAGATCTCCACCAGCCACGGTGTCAGATAATCTACCCCCCACTGCAGCAGGGCTGGGAAGATGCCATCCAGCCCTGCCGACTTGTATGGCTGAAAGGTGTTGATAGCCCACTTTGTTCGGTCTTCTGTTACTATGTTGCGGGCTCTTGACCAGTCTTGATCCGTTGGGGTCCATTCTGGTTCAGCCTCCCATGTCCTGTCCTCCAGGATTTTACAGTCTGGGAAGTGAGTCTCGAGAAGGACCTTACTGGTTTCAAAGTCAGTTAGTGTGTATGAGTTATCGGGTTTTTTCAGCGCGCCAAGAGTTCGGTCCTGATCAGCTGATAGGATCTTCCTTACCCTAGCGGCTTCATTATTAGTCTCGATGGATTCACAGAATTTACGCCAGGCGGTTCTCCTGGCGGTTCTGATCTGCTTTTTGTATGTGTATTGTGTTTCTTTGTATATCTCCCAGTCGTCTGGGAGCCTCGTGTTTTTTGCTCTGTTAAATTGCTTACGTAGCGCATCTCTGAGTTTACTAAGTTCAGCATTCCACCAGGGGCTTCTCTCGTTCTTGCCTTGTGGCGCTCTTAGTTTACAGCATGCGTGGTATGCTTCAGTTAGGTATTCGGATAGTTTTGTCACGGTGTATTCTAATTGTGCATGGTCCCTTATAGTTACTTGTGCCAGATGTCTAGCTAGAAGTGAAGCCAGAAGGCTTTTGTACTCCGGAACATTGGTGCGCCTCGGGTTTCGCCTCGGCGCGGGTTTTTTAGTGTTTGTGGTTAGTGAAAAGCGGATCCTTCTGTGGTCTGAGCAAGAAGGCTCGTCCGATACGTGCCAGTTTGTGATAAGGTTTGTCGCGTTTTCTGTAGCAAGTGTCAGATCTATGATCGTTTGTCCGCGGGCTGTGACCCAAGTGGGTTCTGAGCCGCGGTTAACAATGTTAAGGTTAGTAGAGAATAAATAGGTGGATAGTACCTCTCCTCTGGAGTTCGCCACAGCGCTGCCCCAGAGCGGGTGGTGGGCGTTCGAGTCGGTGCAGATGATCAGGTCCAAACTGGCGCGCTCGCAGTGCTGCACCAGGTCGGCCATCTCTTTTGGCGGGCAGTCTGCGGCCTCGCCTGGCATGTATGCCGAGGCCAGTACAACATCTGGAACGCTACCTTCAGTTTGGAGCCTGACAGCTGTCAGGTCTCTGGAACAGAATTGAGTGAGTGGCGTAAAGGGAATTTCTTTGGGTATGTAGACGCAGGTTCTTGGTTTGTCTGGGCTGTGTGTGTCGAGGATTAGCTTACCTCCGGTGTTACCGAGGCCGCATATTCTGTTGTTTCTGATCCACGGCTCTTGGATCAGTGCGATGGTTCGGGGCTTTACCTCCAGCGCCCTGCGTAAGCTAGCCGTAGCAGTCTGGCTATGCTGGAGGTTGGTCTGTATGATGTTGAGGGTCGATGACGGCGGTGGAGAGGGGCTAGTCGGAGATGGATCCATCGGATAGCCTCTCCCCTGCCTCCTCTCTGTAGCGGTCTCTGTCGTCAGGGTGTTCGCCCGGCGATGAAGCGAGTAATCGCTCGCTCCAGCCAGGCGATTCGGGTGGTATGGTCACGACGTCGTCAGCCATTGCTGCTCGGGCCATGACCTCCTCAAGTCGGTCGATGTCTGCGTCGTCCGTCTGTGTCTGTGTCAGTGTCGGTTGTGTCGTGCAGTCCGTGCAGTCGGTCTGGACGTCAGAGGGTTGGGTCGCGGGCCAGAAGCGTACGTATATCGACCCGAGTAGGTACGATATACGTCGCTCCCGAGCCCGGACTTTTACGGCTTCCTCCGGTGGCACTCCCAGGGTCAAATAAGTCCCGTAGTTGTCGCCACCGACGGTAGTCGCCCTGTACAGAGTCCACCTGGCAATGTCATACCAGGTATTCTGACGGATCAGAATACCGTGGAGTTTGGCTATGTCACCTCTGTAATGAGGGACGAATAGCGAAACTCGGACACGGGTGGGCACGTCAGATTGTCGCAGTACCGTTAGTGTTTGGTCGGTCGTCGGAAGTTTGATCAGTGGTACGTTCTGGGTCAACCAGGTCAGGGCGTAGTCGTCTTCGCACCACATCTGCACGGTACCTTCCGCTACCCGAGGGTATCCGCGGAAGGCAGGCAGTGGTGCTGTCGAGTCAGTGCCCATGACCAGGTTTTCGAGGTCCGTCTTTATGTGCTCGGCCTCTTCCTTAGTCAGGTCTCTGGAGGGGGGGGGGAGGCAGATTGCTACGGCCAGCCGCGCCGGAATATCCTTCGTGGCTCGCGCGTAGGTCCTCTGCTCCCCTTGTGCGGAGTGGATCCTCACCCGCTTGGCGTCACCCTGGATCGTGCTCGGTGAAGCAGTGTCATCAGGGCGTCCCCTCTTCGCCGGCCCTGTACCGCTCGGTCCAGGCTGCGGCTTGGAGGTGCCTGGCTGGGTGTTTTTTGCCGGCAACAACGCCGGGTGTAGGGTACCACCTCGCCTGCCCCTGGTGTGCTTGGGTCGAGGCCGGTCGTGGGGTCCGTCAGTGTTTTGGGGTTGGGTGTCGGTCCTCGCAGAGTCTGTCGCGTGCAGAGGCTTTCCGCGCTGGGTTGCCCCTTCGCGAGCTTGCCCCCGCACGCGTGGTTCCGCGTCCAGCCGCTTTGCGCGCTGAGTTTCCCCTTCGCGCTCTTGCGGCCGGTCGCGTGCGTCCGGCCCCTTTTCGCGCTGGGTTACCCCTTCGCGGACTTGGGGCCGGTCGCGCACCTCCCCTTCGGCGTTCGATCGCGCTTCGCGCTGGCTAGTGCCTTCGCGGATTTTGCGCTTTCGGTCGCTTACTCTCTTCCTCCGGGCCAGGATTTTTTCGCGCTTTGTCAGCGGGCGTACTTCATCGCCGGCAACCGGAGGAGTGTTGGGGCTGCTAGGTCCGTCATCTTTCCCCGTCTCTGTCTGTCTGTGCTGGTCTTGGTCTACGTCTGGGTTGGTTTTGCTGTTCCGCACGGTACTCTGTTGCCAGATGCTCGTGGGAGGCATAACTGTTGTAGTGGGAGCTGGCGCGTTGGTCGCAGCCGAATTGGGGTTTATGGGCGCGTTAATCGCAGCCGGTGTTGTGGGCGCTAAATCAGCAGCCGGCCGCGCTGTAAAGCGCGGCATCAATGTTGCCATTGAGCAGTTAGATGCCCCCCCCATATTACGTTGGGGGCTAACCGCCGGAGCGGTGTGGGATTCCCCGGCTTGGCCGGGACCCACCTGGGTAGGTATTTTATCCTTCTGCATTTCCATGGTTTTGGGGGGTGGGCTTTTTTGGAAGCGAGGTTACCCTTCCTCTGGGACCGACGGGATACGGGATGGGAGGGAAGGCGTTTGGTGAATGGAGGGTTTCTTTGGGGTCACCCTAGGCCTGGGAGTTGGCTTAGGGGTTTTGGGATCGAAGGGATATGTATGGATTGGGAGGGATGGGTTGCTCTGGTGGTGGGCACATAGGAAGGGGTATGTGAGTTACCCTAAGTCTGGGATTTGGCTTTTGGGAACTTCTCTTGTCCGGGATCTTTTGGAAGATGCTCCGATTGCGGGATCGCCCACTAACGGTCAATGTAACCGTTAGTGGTCGGTCCCGCAGCCGGAGTTGGGCTATCCGCAACCTGCCCACCCGCTCGGTTGCATGAGAAGAAGTGCCTGGCAGTCTGGGTCGCTCCACCACGGATGTACGTATACATTCGCGTTGGAGCGGTCCAGCCTCCCCCGAGTATATAATATATCCGACACATTATTTCTGGCTGTTCTCGTCAGGCTAACGGAGACTACTTGCATAGGCACAACCTTGTAGCCAGGATTATCCACCAGCAACTTGCTCTGAAATACAGCCTTGTGGAATCGGAAGTACCGTACTATAGGTATATGCCCGACCCAGTTCTCGAAAATGGCAATATCACGTTGTATTGGGATCGATCTATCATCACTGACAGGACTATTGTTGCCGATAAGCCAGACATAGTGGTGATAGATCGATTAGAGCGTCGCACAATGATTATTGATATAGCGGTCCCGCATGACGAGAACCTCGTGAAAGCTGAAAAAGATAAGCAAATAAAGTATCTTGACTTGGCTCGCGAGGTTGTCGACATGTGGGATGTGGATACAGCAGTCATTGTGCCGATAGTCGTGACGGCCAATGGTATAATAGCCAAGAGCCTCGACCAACACCTGAGGAGGCTCTCGTTAGGCAGCTGGATCAAGGGCTTGATCCAGAAAGCGGTACTTCTTGACACGGCGCGTATCGTTAGGAGATTCCTCTCTCAGGAGCCCTGACCACCGGTAGCTTGGACCCTGTTCCCGATACCGGTTGGCTACTATTTTTTATATTTTTAAATGTTTTTGTTTTCTCTTTGTTTTTATAAATATATTTAAAAATGTAAATTATATGTGTAGAAATGAAATAAAGGAAATAATAATTCAAGTAACAGACTCATAATAACAATATAGGTACCTAGACATAACATTTACAATAAAAATAAAAATAAAATAAAAAAATTAAATTACAATTACAATCAAAATTCACAAAAAAAATCGTATTAAAAACAATGACAGACAATTGACAAAATATTATTGAAAAACAATGACAAAATATTATAATATTAAAGCCATTTGTTTTGTTATTTTTGGGTACATCATAAATTTTTTAACAGAAAGTATTTAGGTAAGTATCTAATCATAATAAATGGTAATCAATCATAATATGTCTCGCAGCTCAGTGTGCCTTTTAGCATAGGCCTCCTCCAACTGTCTCCATTGTGCTCTGTCCTCGGCAACTCTGGTCCAGTATGGATCCAGGGTTAGAGGTATGTCGTCTTCCCAACTTGTTTTTGGGCGGTTTCTAGTCCCATCTCTTGGGTACCACAGAGTCACTTGCTTGCTCCATTTGTTTTTCTTCCATCGAAGCATGTGTCCGGTCCAGCGTCATTTCAATTGGTCTATACGAACCACTAAGTATATCTTCAAACTTAGTTTTTCTTATTATATCTGTTTCTGATTTTGTCCCTATTTTTTACTCCTAGCATGCTTCTTTCCATCGCCCTTGGACATTTTGTTGGTTTCGCTCTATTCTAATATTTATATTAATAACTATCAACCATTATGCTCTAAAATAACAAATAATTTATAATTTTTTTATGTTTCATCCTAAAAATATTAAATAAAATAAATCAACTTACAGACAAAGGCAAATCGAAAACGAAGAGATGAATAATGTCTCCAAACAAGACATCAATACGCTAATATTTCTGCCAACTGCAATATTTTGGAGAAAGTCGATGAAAACGTTGCAAACCGTGTAAATGTCGCCGTAGAAAATTTTGGCACTACTTTTCGCATGCGCGGGCTTAAGCAGGCTTAACCTAAAACATAAAGTTTTGGACACCGCGGCAAAACAGCTTGTTCCACCGGCCTCCGGGAAAATGTAAACAAATGAATTTCGAAAACAGCGAAACGGATTTTGAAAACATTGGAAATTGGAAAAACATAACTGGATATTTTGTTTGACGAATTGATGAAATGGATTCAAAAGTGTGCGTTGCGGTACAAGTGAGTGGTAAGTGTAAAATTTTATATTTTAAATGTAGTTCGTTTTAAATACTTTTTGGTAAGTGTACCTATATAAGCACTCTGTAATATATAATGCAGGATGACTTTGAATTTGGCATAGTAAATAAATACACAACTTACATTAAAAAATATTGTAAATACCTAACCATGGAATTACCTTACTCATTCAATAATTGCTGATTTTAAAATACTTAAGTCCTTGTCGATAAGTAGATAATTTTCTAACCATTCATTTCAATATTTGCATTTTTTGTTTTCCAATTTATTAATTTGAAAATAACAAAATAATATTAAATTGAGAGTAATAATATTTTCTCATCTAAATTGTGGATTCATCAGATATTTTCATGTCGTCGATTCTCAGTTGTGTTTCTGCAAAGTTAAACGTAATGCCGAACTGAGTAAATTCATTAAAATTGTCAATAGCCCCATTCAAAATTAGTGTATTACGATAGTTATTATTGAACAAATCAACGTTTATATTAATGACGTCGCAAAAATATTATTTGGTAGAAATCATAATAACTCAAATTGTTACTTGGCCTACCATACCTTCCTATCCTGAAAATTATTTTAGCATCAGGCTTTAAGGTTTTCAATATTGTTCCTGAATTTATAATCATCCATAGTTCAAAAAAACTTTAAAGAAACTTAAAAATGCCATAATCAACCTAGCTTGTATGCAGTAAACAGACAACCAACATCAGACTGGTACAGAAACTCCGCAGTGCGCAGGACAACCCCGAACGAACTTCACATCAGTGAAAAATAACACACATCAACGCTAAAATTGTACATTTTTAACAATAAGAAATAAATTATCTACATCTGTGATAAAACAATAATACACCGTTTTATAGAACTCACTTTTTATATTAGATAGTTGGTACTTTTTGTAGTGGAACACGTATTTCTATTAATTGTTTTGATATTGGAAAACGGAGGCGTGTGTCGCTGGTAAGTCCGATTTTCATATGTTTTTCTAGTGTCAATTCAATTCATTTTAGTAATTTCATTAATATTATTTGTACTAAAAATTCAAATCATAAAACTTAAATGAAATTCAAGCTAAAAATTAAATGAACATCGTAGTATTTTTCATGGTATAATCCATTAAACCAACTGATAGGGTTATCTCAATATGTTCATAAAAATGTCGGTAATTTAATTTTATAACGTTAGCTTTCTAAAATAAGTGAATTATATAGCGCTGTGTGAAATAATATACAATATTTTAAACCTGTTGATTGAGACTTCTGATACCAAAGACTATAAGAAAGCTACTATGTTGAATGATAATAACAATTAAACCTTCCTGTATCATAATGTGTAAAAAAAAATAGGGACCAAATAATTTTCAAGGCCTAAACCATGACGCATGCTTTGTTTACGTGTCCGTTTTATGAACAAAACTATCTCTCCAACCAATACATAACATCCGTTCTAAAATTAGACCGTAATCAACATCATTACTCTCATTAAAAATATCACGACATATCCTCATTCATTAGGCATTGCGTGTACATATTTTATAATTGTTCCTTTCGGACATTGACATGTTTATAAAAAAAGTCCCTACCACCGAAGTTGTCCGCACTGCAGCGTCAGATCGATCGCGGCACCACGCATGCGCAAATAAGCTACATTTACGTTAGTGGTCATAGAACGCGGGTGGGAAGTCGACGACATGCCGAAACCGACACCCGTCGAAGATCTCGTGGTCCCTCCACAGGACACGAAAATATGTGGAACTATCTGCATCTGTCAGATGACAGCAGTTCTCAGTGCGGTATCCTTGGTGTACCTTACAGTTGCGATCTACATGCCGTATACTAGAGCCATCGCGTCCGGAATCGACCCTACCCCGATTATGTGCACGACAACACGAGCCATCAACAAAGACAACTGTGACTGGGGATCTTGTGGTGAATGGTGCCTCAGCAAGACCTCCGGCGCCTGCATCCAGATCTACGTCAACGTTAGGAAGAATGGAACATCTTTACTACTGTCCGAGTGTGGAAGTGCTGCCAACAAAACCTGCTTCGGTATTGATCAAGAGAACGCCAAGAAGTACCACTGCATCAGAGATGAATGTAGGAATTTGACTGGAACATTCAACTGCACTGAAGGAAAATGTATCAACATTACAGATGCTTTCGAGTGTGCCTTCAGAGAAACGGACCCACCATTAAAATGTTCCGGTAGAAGAGGGAAAATAACTTGTATAGACGTACATGGACTTTTCTCTTGTAACAGAGGCACTTGTCGAAAAATAAGAACGCCTTATAACTGTGACCGTAGATGCGTCGACATTCCTACCCGTAACAAAAACGTGATAGTTCTTAGTGGGGACAGAGTGTTTTTAGCAAGATGTGCGAAATTAGTGCAAGAAGAAAACAGTACAATAGTTTGGACTGACTCTGGGGAAGAAGTTCTAATGTTGTCGTGTCATGCAGTTCACAATGGAACTCAAGGAGTCGTTGCTGTTGACTGTATTAATGCTGCATTACTGCCACGTACAGATATAGCTGACCTGACGAATTTCACATACCTACAATATTTATACCAATCTAGAGCAGTCCCGAATCGTTACATCGCTCCCTCTGAAGTGGAGCTGACTTTAGCAAATGACAGCCGGTTGATGATAAATCTAGAAGGATGTGTGAATACTTTGGCTGACGAATGCAAAGAGTTCTTGAAAGATTACGGCCGTGATGGCGCTGACCACAACGCTAAAGCAAGATTCCCTTGCTTCTATATGGAAAATAGCCCTGACACGGTTGTGGCCCGGTTCGATCTAGAAAATACGTACCGTCAGTTCTTAGTCGCCTTGGTGTTGCCTACAGTGCTGGTTGTTGTCTCATGTGTAACTTTGGTGTTCTGCCAACGGACCATTGAAGTTGGTGATGATGCAAAGATGAGATTTAAAGGGTGTGCTGCTGGACAGGCTGATATGCAGTTGCATCCAAACGATCCTGTTTCTCCACTCTGAGATCAGTCACGTGAGATAGCCCACTTTCGTAATATCATTCATATTCAATGTTTTAGTTTTTATTTTGTCATTTTCATTTTTACCTAGGTTTTAACTATACTATTAAACCACGATACCCATAAAATAGAAATACATCCCTCATACTGTTAGGGTAAAACGCAAAGATGTCAGTTTAGGTATTTATACATCGGTATATTTTTATAATTCTTTCCTGCTCTAACACTCGTAGGTTCTTACATAATTCAACCTAAACTGCTAACGCTTAGCTAGAAAAACACGAAAGGGATGCATATTTCATAGGCACTAAGTTCGCTTACTCCGTTTTAGATTAATCAATAGTACCAACGGTGAAATACGTACTGCCCTTGACATAGTTTCGTGACTCAGGGGTGTTTTTGTACGGAATATTTTAGGGCTCTGATTTAATGCGATAATTTGAAAGATTTTCGTCAAACAGTTCCAGTTAAGCATCTAGGAATTGATAATAGGTCTGCTTTTGATAGACTTTTTGCAGATGGGGGCTAGTTTTTATTCACTAGTTGCGGGGTGTAGGCGTTTTGTGACGGATTTCGGCATTGTCGATCAAAAGTTTCTAATTATTATTGCGAACACCACATCGCTTTTACTTATGGAAATAAACTTGACCTAGGTAATATTGACTATAATGATATGAATTGTTTTGCTGCTATGGCCAAATTAATAATTAATTTGATTGTTTAAAATTATGAAATGATGACATATTGTAGGTGAGACAATCCTAATCTATATTAAAAGATGATGCGCCTGATTTTTTTATTAAAATATTCTTGTTTCTCTGTTTCAGGCGTTCCCCTCCTTTGTGAGGGTCCGGCTAGTTCACTAAGAGACGATTAACCTGCTTGCAATGCTTTCTACTGGCTGACACTCCCTCCAGATGTCTACTATGAGCAGATCCAGGGCGAGCCTATCACCAGCAGCCTCAGAAAGGTCGACGTTACCTATGGGAGCGTCCGCCGAACCAGGCAGCCCAGACTTCAAGTCATTGGAACAACCGACGAGGGAGCAGCTTCTAACCCACTTTTTTGAAAGATTCAAGTTCTACACATCACTCTGTCTTGGAACATCAGCTATACTCGCAGTCTTTGCTTTCCTCTTCTTGATACCGTTCGTCGTCGAGCCTGCTATACAAACAATACTAGCAGAGTTCGTGCCGGACGCCGGTATCTGCTCCGTCTCTGAACATGTGCACGCGGAAACTTTGACAAATTGCACCTGGGCGTCGTGCAGGGAAGGTTGTACGACCGCTCACACAAAATGTCATAAGATACGTGTAAATTTAGTTAGAAAACCGTTTGTAGAGAATGCACCAGTGCCAACTGAATGGGATGAGACTGATATGAAGTTTCTGATCAACCCTGAAGGTTGCGGGTATCCTCCGAGAGTGAATTGTTCGGTATTTGCGATTGACTACGCGGGACCGAGGGCTCCGAAGATATTTCCTTGCTACTACAGTTTGACGAGGTCGGACTTGGTGGTGGCGAGGTACTCTTGGGACACGACGGTGCGAGGGTTGATCCTGGCTCTGGTGCTGCCGACGACGGTGTTCGTGTTCAGTCTGAGCGTGCTCGCGTACTGGCACTGTCGTTGCTGCGACAGGGCGTGTAACAGGCGGGTGCACGCCGAATCGTTCGCGAGTAAAGAAGAGTAAGTACTTTGGGCCTTTTTTTATGTTTTTGTTTTTGTAGATTTTATACTGTCAGAAGTCAGTTGTAATTCACCTACTTTTTTCTAGCCGTCATTGATTTTAGAGACAACAGAAAAAATAACGTATTTTTACTATATATTTTTTTTGTGATTTTCTGGCAGTATCTAAATGTAGTTTTTTTTTCTATTTTGAGTAAATTTAACATATAGTGTAAATTACTGGACTTTCAGGTCCTATCTCAAGTATGGTGTTGGAACATCGTAGTTTTAATGGATTATAGTTTTAACAAGTACGTTTTCTATTAGAGTTTTGCACTGTGCCGTGTGGAGTTTTAGTAATATCGTAGATAAAATTCATAAATTATCACTGTAGGTAGTGACATTTTTTGCTAACGTAAATAGTTCACGAAATCTTTTGAGTGGGAATAAAACTTTCTGCTTTATCCACGATAAAATTCACTGTAAAATAGGTAATTATTTCTAATAAAATTAGCACATCCAAAGTATTTACGCTACATCGTAGAAAAAAGTTTTGGTTAAAACGTACAATAGTTTATAAGTCTATATTTAAAAAACAACCCGAATTAATATTTAGCACCTACCTCGAAAATAAAAAGAGACATAACATTCTTCTAAATTAACAAAAAAATAACAAGAACATTTTTCTTTATTAATTTAAAAACATTTTAACGTTTCTCTCTTTTCTATGTTTTCAGTAGCAAACTATTATGCGAGTTGGATGATGACCCGAGTGATGATGTGTTCTGACGCCGAGCTTCAGCCGCCCGCCGCCGCGCCTCCCCCCGAAACCATGAAGGCTACGTACAGCTGTAAACCTGCGTGGCTATTGCGTGGTTACTGCGTGATCACTGCGTGGTCACAGCGTGTTTACCTCGGCATTTTCCCGTAGCCTTATTACGACTTATAGAACTTACGAACTCGATAATTTTCAATTCAATATACGAATCGGTTGAAAAGTTTGTCTCAAATTGTATGGTTGTGACATTTTAGTAACGCCATTGAAATTCATAAATAGGGATGATGACTAAAATTTTTTTTAGTCCGTCTTTGAGATTATAAAAAAAATATTGGACACGTATTTTTTCTTTTTTTACGCACCTAACCTAAAGATTACGGCGATACATTGAGGTAAAATGTGCCATGACGTCACGAGTATGTAGATTTTATATGTATACTCGTATACTAGTGACGTAGCGGACCCCACTCCCCAACTTAAAATGCGCTTTATCTAAGTAATTTTTTATTAATATGATAAAGCAAAAAATAGTATTTTTTATTATCCGACTGACAGACTAATTAGAAATTTCATTTTTTTTACCCAGGCATCATCCCTATTATTGCAATAGACTTGTTAGATTATATCAAAAATAATATTGCCTTAAGGACATCGCTCATTATAGCAGCACGGCTCCGACACGGCAAATAACTTGTCATTCACGATGGCTATACAGAATAGTGGACGGCTCGCAAGCAGTGAGCGGCGTCACACGTCGCGCCGCAAGCACGCTTCAAGCGAGGAGCTCGCTCCCTGGTGCCTCGCTGGCCGCGCGGTGACGCCTTGCCATCCGTGAGGTGTCGCCTCGCCGTCCGCGCGGTGACGCATCGCCCTCCGTGCTGTGCCGTCTCGCCGGCCGCGCGATGACGCCTCGCTTGTGAATGAACAACAAGCTGTCACCTCACCGCACGGTGGTGTGCCGGCAACGAGCGGTCGCCTTGCTTACGGCGCGTTGGCGACTAGATTTTTCGAGGCGGTGCCGGGGCGTTACTGTGCTGGAGCGGTGCTGTGATAATGGGCGATGACCTTTATTGTCTTTTCAGTAAGTTGGTCCTTATTAAAAATCAAATCATTTTTCACTTTTCAACCGATAGTCTTTCCAGTATAGTCTTGTCTAATATCATTTTATAGAGCATTTGCGAAAAAGGAAAGTGCAATTACCTTACTAAAGGCTGCAATTAATATTGGGGAGGTGTTAAAATCAGAACAGTATTAATATTATTACGACTTTAACGGCGGGCAACAAGGCTTACGCTTTAAAATATTTATGAAAATTTAAGAAAAAATACTATTATAAAATAATAACGTCTCTTTATTCTAAAACTGAGCTATGCCGGATAGTATTAAGTCCTTTTTTTATATTTTTTGCTTCCGGAAACGCGTGATTATTATTTTGTTTTTTACTTATATATAATTAATTACTTATATGTGTATAATAAACATAGATAGAAAAAAATAATATCATTCAAATATCATGTTCAAAATTAAGTACCTTAAAAAAATTGTGGATCATAAATATTTTCGTCCGCATTTTTGAAAATGTTCAATAAATTAATAGAACAAAAACGACAATAGGTATGAATTCATTTTGAAATATTAAAGTAGAACACACTTTCACAACTTTCCTCACATGCCTAATGTAGCAAATACAATTATTGTAAATAATATAATAATTTATAACAATTTAATTATAATATATTAATTTCAAATAGTTTACATTTGATTACTATAATTAAAATTTTTAATAGTTGACTTAGTTATTTTGTATTTACTTCATTTCATTATGTAGTGGAGTTTATTATAATAAAAATAATAGGTAGCTTTATAAGTGACGTAATTACTTTGACAGCTGTCCAGGTGGTAGAATTAAGTTTTGTTAAGTATATTAAATTTAAATGGGTGTAGCACAACTGTTATTGGAAATTAGCTGTCTCTTCTCTACTTGTGATGATTGTAAATGTAAAAATCCCAATAATATATAAAAATACTTTTAGAAATTTTTAAATTAATTTATAATTCAGTCACATCAAACCGATTTCCAATGACATAAACGTTTTTCGGATTATTTCAGGGACTTCCAATTACATAAATATTTTTCCAATTATTTCATGTTTCTTCAAAGAGAGCTAATTTTAAATAACCTTGCAAATTAATTAAAGTAATATTTTAAACTTTAGCTTCTATTAGCCAGAATTAATATTAAGTTAAAAACTAAAATAAAAATATTGTTGTACATAATCTGCCACGTTTTGTGATATTACATTTAATAATATTGTTCAAAGCTTTAAATTTAAATCAAGCTCTACTTGTGTGTTGTAAATGTGTTATAAATTATTCATTTATTAAATATAATTATTCAAAAATTCAATATAAATTATTTATTATCAGCGTCTTCTGTTTTTCAACTATTGTTTAAAAAATTACATTTAATAAAATATTATATTTAAATTGTATTTGTAAAATATATTCAGAATGTTATTCGCTGTGGATTGTAAATAATTATAATTATGAATGTTTTGTTTGAGTCTAACGATTAGATTTTAGGTAATAATACGCAAATGATGCATCAAACTGCAACCAACACAAAGTGTAATGACAAATAAAGCTTATTTTGTAAATTGGTTTTATTTTATAAAGGACATCATACAAATGTCGAACATTTTGTACCCAAAAAAGTCAAAGTCAAATCATTTATTTCAAATAGGCCCTTGTAAGGCACTTTTGAACGTCAAAGTTTACAAAAAATTGAATTGATTCTAGTCGCCCCTTCCAAAAGGTAGTTCTCGTATGGAGAAGAATGGGCAGAAAACTAAAGTAAAGCCAGAAAAAAAAAACGGTTTAACTGGGTAAACGTAGTCGTCCACAACTTCAAGTGTAGTGTCTCCCATTTTCATGAGGGTGGTTGTTAAATGGGCATTTGACATGAACTTAGTTTTGTCCATGTTCATTTTAAGACCTCTACTGAGGTCATCGAGCATTGTAGAGATCTGAGCTGAGCTGAGATAGTCTCAGCTATGACTACTACTGCCGGGGTTGCGGGTTTGTCTGAAAGGGATATCGCAACCTCGGCACACAGGCAACGGAAGGAACACGGGTGGGTTTTAGTCAGTAAAAGTCTGACACGCCCTCAGAGAAGTTATTTGATAATTTCCCATCCTCAAAAAAAAAAAAAGCTATGACTACTATATCGTCGGCAAACCGAAGTTAAGTGACATTGTTGCCATTGAATTTGATGCCAACCCCTTTCCAGTCCAGAACCTTGAAGACATCCTCCAATGCAGCAGTGAACAGTTTCGAAGAGATAAAGTCTCGCTGTCTCACCTTACCTCGCTGCAGCAGGATAGGTTTCGAGGTTCTGGAGTCGGACCGTCATCGTAGTAATGTTAGTGTAGCACATCGATTTACCAATAGTGAATCTGGCACCGTTGAAGAGACTGCAGTACGGCCCAAGTCTTGATCGAATCGAAGGCTTTCTCGTAATCCACAAATACTAAGCAGAGAGGCAGGTCATACTCTTCGATCTTCTGTATAACCTGTCGAAGCGTATGTATGTGGTCTACGGTGGTAAAGCATTTACGGAATCCAGCTTATTCGGTTGGAAGTCGTCAAACCTGGGACGGTTTGTAATGACTCTTGAAAAAAGCTTGTAGACATGGCTGTTGTTGAGATGGGCCTATAATTCTTACGCAGAGCATTGTCACCCTTTTTTGTCACTCGCACGTAGCTGCCAACGACGTGTCGACGTGTCGTGTCGTGTCTACGGAAGGTATTTCATAGAAAGTCATAGAAACCAGTCGTGTCGCGGCGACACATCGCCTGCAGTTGCCTCCTGCGGTCAGGTACGGAATGGTATCTTAACTATAAGATTCTGTAACTGTGTTTTACCTCCTCCTCGCTGCTTATTTAATAGATTTTATTGCACAGAATTTTACTGGTTTTGTCCCTGTTGGCAGACTCCGGGCTGCTACTGAGAAATTCTTGATGGGAAAATCCAATAACGCTTTGCCTAACCTGGGAATCGAACCCAGGAGCTCATGCTCACTAAAAAAGTATATGTATTCGACAAGATATAAGATCGCATAATTTTCATACTGCCATCTAAAACAAAAATTGCTGGGTTGTTCGTGTAATCGATAAGTAACCAACTGAAGTAGTTTCAGCAAGTTTTAATAGGTGGTCACAGCAAAATGTGGCGGGGTACAGCAAGGCATGAATAAAATCGTGTCTAAGATTATGTTTCTACATATTATAGCATAATCAGCCTATAATGTTCCGGCTGCTGGGACAGAAGCCTCCTGTCTTCGAAAGGGAGAGGGCTGTAATCCACCACGCGGGCCCAGTGCGGGTTGGTAGATGTCACATGTCTTCGAATTTTTGGTTCTAGGTCATGAAGGTTTCCTCGCGATGTTTTCTTTCACCGTTTTGAGAGCTGTGGTGATGAAATTATTTTACACAATTTAAAACACCTGCCTGGGTTGTAACTGACAAACTCATAAGTCGGGGCCGTTACCACTGCCAGCACTGCTTCTGCATACCCCTTCTGAAATATAGAGGCAATTAACGTATGAATGCGTAAGCAATAGAAATCGATCTCCCTAAATAAATAATACCTAATAAATTCTTTCAAACCTTTACGTATTCAACCGCACTAATTATTTATTTCTGAAGATATACATCAAATAATTTACTACGTTACCTAGGCACAACTAGGCATAATAAAAATGCTTGCCACGGATCAATAAAAAGTAATAATTTAGCACCTTAGAGGGTGAGGCAGGGTGATGAGCGGAGCGAGTTACTTTTGTCAACCCGCTATACCATGGTGAAGAAATGTTAAATACCACGTCAGTTTCTCTCTCACAGCGGTCGTGTTGCTTCTGAGAGAATAGCAACAACCTAGTAGAACAGCATTGCCTTGTGAGTAAGCCTACCTTTTTGTAAATTATTACATCTTTTCATAAATCATTTTGTTTGTTTATTTTAGTCGACCACTAATGCGACAATAGTCTAAAATGTGCCGCCCTGCCGTACAAAGGATTGTACAGGAAATGGAGGCGCAAAAGCCGCGGGCACGTGCCGCTCGGCAAAAGCCGGCAGCGATACCGCCGGCACTGTGTGTAGCTTTATTAATCCGGCGTTTCCAATAATCCGGCATGGGCGAAAAAAAATGTGTGCCGGATTACCGAACACCTATTGTATTTACAATGTGACGCTGACCTGCAAATTGGAAAAACCTAAGAAAATTTGAATTTCGTGGGCTACCTTAGCGCACCCCTTAGGCATTTATTAAGAAGTTGAGATTAATGAAATTTCACCGCTTCAAGAAGCTTACGCTCCCCGCTAATCGCGCCGCTGATCGCGCTGCTAATCGCTAATCGCCCACTAAACACCCACCCTTAAACAAAATTGCCAGTATTTTAAAA
This sequence comes from Agrochola circellaris, assembly GCA_914767755.1. NCBI lineage: Eukaryota > Metazoa > Arthropoda > Insecta > Lepidoptera > Noctuidae > Agrochola > Agrochola circellaris. The sequence goes on from OU611861.1 coordinate 2,818,497, forward strand.
GGGTTGAACGACCGCCTATGGCACGGTACCTTGCGTTTGACTGCATTGCCGTGGGTCTACGGCACACCATCAATTTATGTGGAAATATTCAGTACATACCCCATACTTGTAGGCAGTTGTACGTGACATAAGAAACGGTATGGTCTATTTATGGCGACAACTTTGAACAGAGGAAGCTTAAAAGATTGGTATCTTCAGAAGCATTTGTGATATTTATTTTTACCGGAATATGCTAGTTGACCTTGTAACCCATATGGGTTACAAGGTCAACTACTACTACATATACTATTAGTCATTACGGGTAGTCAGAAGCCCGAAAGTCTGATAGGTAACCGGTCAACGGGTAACGTGTTACCCAGTTACTGGGTTGTAGAGGTCAGATAGGCAGTCTCTCCATGTAAAATACTGGTATTCAGCTGCATCCGGTTGGACTAGAAGCCAACGCCAACATAGTTGGGAATAGGCTAGGCCGATGATGGGTTACAGACACAGTATTGTTCTCACATATAGAGCAACAAGAATAATGTAACCAGGATTTTGTAATTTTCTATATTTAAAAGAGTGTCCTTGGAGTTTCTTGCCCGTTCTTCTCCATAAAGATCTACGTTTTGGAACTGGGCAACTAGCTTCAACTTTCTGACTAACTGACCGACTATTTGACAATTCATAAGTGCCTGTAAATGGTTTAATTGAAATAAATGCTTTGAGTTTGAGTAAAATTCAATTGCTTCCACGCCTTGGCATTGAAATAAATCAGGGGGTGAACAATCAGCTGATGGCTGATAAGGATGTAGAGAAGAATAAGAAGACATGCTGTGTTAACCCCAAATAAATTGGGATGAGGGAAGGATGATGATGTCAAGATATCAACTTTAACAAAGGGCTGTCTACATACAGGGTGTCAGGGACATCGACACGAAGCCGGTTACCATGGGGTCAGTACATGATTCTGAACCCCCCTGCGTTGAAATTTTTCGTCGGTATTTTTTTTTTAAATCAGCTGTTTCATAGAAAAGAGCAATACCTACGCGGTCAAAATGTATGGAGCAGCTGTTTTTTTTAAAAATAACCGACGAAAAATTTCAACGCAGTGAGGCTCAGAATCATGTACTGAATCCATAGTAACCGGCTTCCCGTCGATGTCCCTGCCACCCTGTATATGATTGGTTGTTTTTATTGTGCCCTAAATTAAAAGTGCAGACAAGAAATTGGAAAGATTTACTGATCTGAGATTAGATAAATTTAATCTGTTTTAGGAACACATTCAGCACACACTACGAATTAACCCTATCACAGACGTAGCTATATTATAAATCATAGCTGGGGTATTACGATATATTTTCAATAGAAATCTTCGAGTATAGACGGAGCTATAATCGTATATTTCTTTTAAGTACGTCACCAAAATATGTGGATAGATATACATATTAATATACATTATGGTATATTAAAGCGCAGAGCAAATGAAGGCAAAAATATATATTATAGTATAGATACCGTGTGTGGTGGCTTGCTGTAATATAATATATACACAGTATATTAAGGGGACTACAGGACCTAAACGTGCCTAAACGCAAGTATTATAATGCGTAAAAGAATATGATCCACTGCAGTAAACAAAATCAGAAAAATATATGATATTCTTCAGGATATATGCTAGTATGATAGTGTGTTGAAAACATAATACAACTAATTTGATACGATAGAAAAAAATCATGAAGATACCTCTAAAAATTTCTTTTAACGATTAAAAATCATATTAATTTACATGCAATCATTCTGATTTTTTGTCAGATTATTCTACAAGCTACATATTAGCATAATAGTGTTTTAATTTTCCAGTCCAATCAATAGATTTTTTGTAAATCGCTAACTGCTTCATATTTTGCAATAAATTACCTGCGTCGTGTCATCGCGCTTCTCTTTCATTTCTATGCAGTCCGACAGTGACCGCGCTTTAGCTGTTGTAAGCCTCTTAATATATATTATAGCTACGTCTGTGACGGACTTTAAGATTAAATACTCATATAAAAGCCACATATTAATTAAAATAATTACCAGCAATATTATCGAGTCTGTCACTTATCTTAGAAATTTAGAAGGTACCTGTTCCAAACTGTAGATTCCAATGGAGAAAAACACGCAAGAAATTCCATGTTATCTGTTTTTAAATCCAAATATTACAATAATTTTGCAGAAACCATTTTGCAAAAAATAGTTGTACATGTAAAGATAGAGCTATAATAGCCATTGGTTGTTATCTACTAAAACATTTAAAAATCGAAGTCGAAAAGGTTTCCGAAAAGTATTAAAACTAAATAAAATTCATGGGTTTCACGAGAAGGGCGAGTTGATAGCTGATAAATATTCGATTATACGGCGATGCGGCCTTGAGAACTGAACTGGAAAGAATTTACCGCTTAAATGGTTTAGTTTCTTTTTATTGGAAACATTTGAAGTTACATTTACAAAGAGTTTGGCTCAAGAAATAATTGGTTTGGTGTAATTCATTTCATCGCCACTGGTCTCAACCGCTGCGTACCGGCGGAACTCCCACGAGTTGGACCGATGACCTTATGAAGGCCGCAGGAAAACGCTGGATGCGGCAAGCACAGAAACGGTCAAAGTGGCGGTGCTTGGGGAGGCCTATGTCTAGCAGTTGATGCCTTTCATGCTGAAATGATGATAATGATGACTGCTCTCAAAACGCTGAAGGAAAACATCGTGAGGAAACCGGCATGTCCTAGAACCAAACATTCGAAGACATGTAAAATCTACCAATCCGCTGTGGACCCACACTCCCTCTCATGAGAAGAGGCCTATGTCCCAGCAGTGGGAACATTATAAGCTGATATCGCTTATGGAAATTTGAATTGTATTTATTTGTTCGGAATCAAGAAGTGAAATGACATTTCACCTACTTCGTAACCAAAAACTCGTAAACGGAAAACGTTTGTAATGTTTTTCGAATGATAGCTATGGCCAAAGAGTGTAGTTTTCCTCTAACGTAAAGTTAATCACTTAGCTAGTAGTGTTGGGATTCTCAAGGGAGTTCATGCGTTCCGCTGCATGTATTATTCTTTGCCTTGGTGCTTCTACTCAGGAAGGCACCGCTGTCGAAACTTTCATTAAATGATCTCAAACATAAAAAATTAAATAGTGACGAATTTTGGAAAATTTTCATAAATATCTTTGGTTATTAAAAAGAATCTACTTATTCCTACAAAAGTACAATACCTACGCGGACAAAATGTATGGAACAGCTATTAAAAAAAAAAATAACTGACATAAAATTTCAACGCAGGGGGCTTCAGAATCATGTACTGAATCCATGGTAACAGGTTGCGTGTTGATGTCTCTGCATCCTGTATACGAATCTCAGCTGCTTCAAAAAATATCGTTACCTTGCATAATGGAACAGAAACCGTCTAGTGGATCCGGCAAACTTAAGACCCCCAAAACTAATATCGCGTGGCGGCATCTACATCGCCACATGCAAACTACGCATCAAAGACCTGACGTCACACAACATCCTGACGTCACACAAATCCTGCATAGCGCAATTAGAGTTTACCGCGCGATGGACATATATACAAGCTCCCGATTTCAACCTCTGGGCAGTTGCCCGCCAGACATGACACCCGTCTGGTCGGAGAATCCCCCTTTTGTATGGTGGATGAGTGAACTTTACACCCTGTTCCCCTTACCCCTAAAATCGCATGTCAAGTTTAAGGACCAACTTCAAAGAGATCTACGAAAACACGCTTGCTATAATACCTTTTTGTAAAAATCTGTAAATTTTTTTCTCGACTGTAGGTATATTATTTTGTAGTTTACTAGCTTCTGCCCGCGACTTCGTCCGTGACCCTATAACCATCCTCAAGAATTGGGCTATCATATATATGGTTCCAGAAAAAAATACAATAGACGACGTATATTTAGTAACTTTATCCGCGTAACTGTTCTTAATGAGTCATAAAGAACCCTGTAAGAAATCGACACGTGTTTCACCTCTCAACGAGGCATCCTCAGGATGACGATTGACTTGTTGCGAACTCGGACCCGACGTGTGGACACGTCAGGCGTCGAGCGCTGTGTGAGCCACTTCAACAAGCCAACAAGTCTAAATATACGTCCTCTATTGTATTTTATAATGGATTTCCGTAAAGTCACACCTGAATCAATTAACTATATGGTTCCAGATATTACCCCCTACATACAAACTTACAAACAAACAAATTTTACCTCTTTTTAATATTATTAAATTAAATTAAATTAAAAAAAAATGCTTTAGAACATTAATTTTCGAAATGCAAAATTTCTAATACATTGGCTTGACGAGAACAACTGCCGACAAACTGGTATGCAGTTTGAAACTTTATGTATTTGTATGTTATTATTTACACAGACTTTGAATAAATAAATAAAAATAAAAGACAACTCCACTAATGAGGCAGAAAATACCTTCTTTGAACACCAAACATGAGTAAGTCCTCAGTACTTGTTAAACGTTTTTCAGTTTTCAGTTGCATGTAATTCAGAAATGGGTCAGAGCTATAATTACAGCTTTTCAGCAGTCACGGCAATGCAATTACTGGAAACAGAGCTTTCAGGCTGTTGAACTTTTTTCAGAACTCACTGTTAATGATAAACTGAGTTTAAAGTTGTATGATTTGTTCTTAAACGCTTCATTAAGAGGCGTGCAACCGTGTCATTTGTCAGTCAGTCAGTGACAGTCAGCAAAGTGGTTGCTGGACTGAATGCCCAGGGTGTGCTAATGTGCTTAACTACAAATATTGTTAACAATGCTCCTTGCTATCACTCTATATTTCTGTGTTCCATGTGTCCACTTTTCACCACTATTTTTGCCTTTTATTCTTCATGACTTATGAACCTAAAAAATATTATTTAGGACAGTAAACCATTTTTTAGGGTTTCGTACAACAAACAAGGAACCCTGATAGTTTCGCCATGTCCGTCTGTCTGTCCGCGGCTTAGCTCAGAGACGGTTAGTACTAGAAAGCTGTAATTTGGCATATGTATACATATTAATCATGCCGACAAAGTGGAAAAATAAAATCAAGTTTTTTTTTTTTTTTAGGTTACACCCTAAGTGGTGATGTTTTTTTTTTCTCATCTACCCCTTTTTTGTTAGAGTCAAGTGGCCCCCTCCCTGCCAACTAAATGGTTGTACTTGGATTTTTGAAAAAATTCACAGCTATCAGAGCTAAGTAGTACTAGTAGACTATACTGGTTAACGAGTAATAATCAACCAACTTAAATTTGTAGTTTGAAAAACGTGATCTCCCATACATTCCGTATGGGAGAACATGTTTTTCAACTACAATGTTAAGTTTGTTCTTGGGATAAATTCATTCCAACTACGGAACCCTTCATTGTGTGTGGTCCGACATGCACTTGACCGGTTTTTAATAATACGTTTAGATACGTACATTATACATTTTTACCCCTAAAAATAACAATACCCAACTTACAACCTACTTTAGACATTACTGTTTTGCATTTCCGCAATAAAAAAGTCGGGTAATTTGCAACAGCTGCATTTCTAAGCGTTCTTACGACCGATATAAAATGTTTTACGATGAGTTTCCGAGCTATTCTGGTAGAGGCTTATTTAGAGATGTCATAATTGGCCTTATATGCTTGTGGCACAATCTACATCGCCACATGCGAACTACGCATCAAAGACCTGACGTCACACAACATCCTGACGTCACACAAATCCTGAATCGCGCAATTAGAGTTTACCCCGCGATGGATATATATACAAGCTCCCGATATCAACCTCTGGGCAGTTGCCCACCAGACATGACACCCGTCTGGTCGGAGGATCCTCCCTTTTCTATGGTCGATGAGTGAACTTTACACCCTGTTCCTCAGACCCCTAAATGCTCGTTCTAATAATCATAAAAGATATTTTTCATCCCACCATCTCGGAAAGAGTATTTTTAATCTTCAATATCTGAGTGGAAAAGCCGTTTTTATTCTCTAGAGGATAAAGTAAATTGAATTTAGAACATCGTGTGCACTAAGTTTGTGAATTAAAAAAAACATTAAACCTATTTACTGCTACCTCTATGGTGCCGAATATATCATACAACTTTTTTTTAATTTGTTAAAAACTCAGACTCGGAACCTTCTTGGTGTTCTTTTTTCAATTTGCTTTGTACGCGGTTCTTTACGCGGCATTTTTTCACGTCATTGTTAAACCTTATATTAAAAACAAGAAACTTGAAAACAAGTGAAAAAACTAAAATGAGTGATTCTAGCGACGAGGAAGTTTGCTTGACGCCAACAGAATTGACTGAAACTGTTAATAATGCGCAAATGAGCTTTCTCCCTCAACAATCACGCGAGAAGTATTTAAAACAGTACGATATGTTCAACACGTGGCGACTAGCAAAAGGAGCCAAAACTTTCTCAGAAAACGTTTTGCTGGCATATTTTATAGAATTATCCGAGAACAAGAAAGCAAGCACTCTATGGAGTACGTATTCGATGCTAAAAGCAACAATAAAGATGAAAAAAGACAAACATATCGATACCTATCCTAAATTAGTGGCATTTTTAAAAAGAGCCTCATCTGGTCATCAACCAAAAAAATCGAAGGTTTTCACAGTATCTGATATTGAAAAGTTTCTTAACGAAGCACCCGATTCCGTATATTTGGCGGCAAAAGTAAGTCAGTTGCACATTCAGTATCTACTTAAGTATATTAATCTCAATTAAATAGTATACTTAGTAGATGTTGATAGGCATAATTATGCGTTCATATCAATTTTATTCATTTATCTACTACAATACTCTTTACGTTACAGGTTGTTCTTATTATTGGAATAAACGGAGCATGTCGAACTAATGAACTAACACAACTTAATGTCAAAAACATTGAGAAACATTCAGATGACTTACTATTAATTAATTTACCTAATACAAAGACAAAAAGAGACCGCAACTTCGTCATTCGCAAGGAATACGTAACGATTGTTGAGAAATATCAAGCCTTACGCCCGCCTAACACTCCAATCAATCGATTTTTTCTACAGTATCGCAATGGAAAGTGTGTTAGACAGCCTATGGGTACTAATAAAATTGGCAGTATCCCACGAGAAATAGCAACATTTCTTGAACTTCCAGAACCCCTGTTGTACACGGGTCATTGTTTCCGACGAACTTCAGCCACACTTTTGGCTGATTCCGGAGCTGATCTCCTGTCCCTTAAGCGCCACGGAGGCTGGAAGTCCAATGCAGTTGTAGAGGGATACATAGAGGATTCCATCCAAAATAAGTCTAAAATATGTGAAGGCATCGTAGGAGCCATTACACTGAAAGAGCCTCAATCGGATCCTTGGACTGGCCCTTCTACATCAAAAATAAGCCGTTATGAAACACCTAACCATCTCCCTCTCTCTCCAACATTCACGCCAAGGGAATCCGATGAATCGGTACAACTATTAAGTATGACAGATAGTTTACCGAAAAACAGTACACAAGTGACTAACACCAATATTACAGTACCAAACAAAAATATTACACTCAAATTAAATAACTGTAGCAACGTTACTTTAAAATTTTCTTAATTATACCTTAGTATTATTTTGTTATAATTTAAAGATTATTCTGTAATACTTACCTGTCATAATGTAGTAATTAATACCTAAACTGAAATAAAAGTGTACCTATCTTGTGATTGTAAACGTTTTTTTTTTGCATTTAGTCATTTCCTCGCTGAGGTGGAATGAAAAGTTACGTGTTGCACTCGAGTGCAAAGATTTTTCACCTCGTGCTCTTTTGATTCCCTCGCTAACGCTCAGGATTCTAATTTTGAATTACTCGCTGCGCTCGTGATTCAATTTTAGAATCCTTCGCTTGCTCGGTCACCAAAATTGAACACGCGGTTAAAAAGCAACTTTGCACTCTTGTATAACAAATAACTATTGTTCGTTAGTGGTTTAGGATGAGGCGATTGAAGAGAATTGAGCTTGGCGTATCCTGATATAACAAAAAGTTACACTCATTCAATGCATTCAAAACTCAATTAGCTCTAAAAAATACGAAACAAGAAAATGTTTCAGACAGAAATCAAGACATTGGTATAAAAATGCTCAAGGTAAAACCGTGGTCGGATGCTTGTACACCTACAAAATTATAATGGCATACTTTTTAGAGTTTGATTTTTCAGTAGATGGGTTTTAGTTTTTGAACTTACTTTTTATTTAAGTTATTTTGGGGTTATAATTTCGTGATAAAGTATTTACAGAGTCGCTTATTTATTTTTTTGTTTAGATTTTATTCTTCTTCTTTTCGTAAGGTTAGTGACTAACTTGGTGTCAAAGTTTTAAAGCCGCCCATGGGCCTCTGACTTGACTTCACATGCTGTCGAGAAATATTTGTCAGGCATGCCGGTTTCCTCACGATGTTTTCCTTCATCGTTTTTTAAGCAAGTGATAATTATACAATACGCACATGAATCCGAAAAGTCAGAGTTGCGTGCCTTGGGTTCGAACTCAAGACCTATGAATTGGCACACCACTAGGCTATCACTGCTTAAAATATGCGTTCCTCATAATATATTTTTCAAGAAAGAGTACCTAGGCAAAGAATAAGTACCTCTGAAGGAATACCGCGTCTCAGGTTGGGGTAGTGTAGCACTTAGCTTATATTATACCTTATTTAAAAACTAATTTGTAAAAAATTTACACATTTCATATCCACTTCAAAGGTATAAACAGTCACAAGCTCCAGAAGCGTGCCTGGTCGTAATCTTTCATAAGAACGCATGACCTACTCCTCAAGACAACCTGGCTCAAAGCCAAGTAATGCCAGGATAAAGAAGAGCTTCGAATATTTTTATTAATGTGTCAGATTAAATTCTTGGACATTATTTACTGGAGTTATTTTGTTGCAATTCCAAAAATAACCCTGCTAGTTGATAGGGTCAAAATGAAAATAAAATTATTAATCATAACGACAAAAAAAATATTTACTTATCTGAACGACAAAATAGTAATACAATGTCCTAATATTTTTCGTAACTTGGACATGGTTATCATAATTAAAAATAATCTTTATAATTTTTTTTCGAAAAAGTTTTTTATTTTTATTTTTGTAACTACAAACCTACCCCAAACAGAAGTCATTAACCCATAAAACGTAAAAGCGTCATTCATTGCACTCGAAACTCTATCAAGAAGACAAAGTAACTAAACATTCCCAGCGCTGTTTCCCAAACACCTAGCTCTGTACTTAACGTCCATATTTGTATGCCATACAGTCACGTCTCCCCTTAAAAGTGTATAGACATAGCCGTAAACAGTGCAAGGAAAAGTAATCTCAATAACATTCAGCATGGGGACCTCAGAATTGTAAAACAAGACTGTCTGTCGCCGTACACTGTTGGAACACATGATACCGCTGTATCGACCCGACAAAGCGACGCGCGCACTCAAAAACCTACGACAGAGCGCCAAAATATTTCAAAAATGGAATAAAAAACAAAACACTAAACAGTCAATAAATTAAAATAAAATGAAAATTTAAATTATAGGTAATTCAAAATCATTTTTTCGCATTTAAAATTGAGTATGAAAGTGAGTCATCGAAATATTTTTTTTGGAAATGTTTGTAGATATTTTTGGCTTTTAGTTATACTAAAGGGTAGGTTTTATGGAGGTTTTTTATGGGATTTGTGTGTTACGTAGAGTTTTGAGGTGGCTACGAGGCCGACAGGGACGGCCTGCGCCCAGTAGTATTCGAGTCGCGGCAACGCGTCGACGTCTGACGAAAAACAGACGTCAAAGAAAAAAGAATTTTCCAAAATATACGTTTTTCAACCCAGAACATAATGATATAGTGTTAAAAGACCACAGTGTTTTACAACATATTGTTTTCTTCAACGTGTTTTGTTTCAAATGGTAACAGTGAGATATGAGCTTTAATGAGGCTGGTTAAATGAATATCTAGACCTTTATTTATAGTCTACACGATACATTTAATTACGGTTTACAATCCATTAAGTGTTACAGTCGATATTCCAATGAATAACTTGTTATTCCATGAGAAAAACGCCTGAAAAATACCGTCAAGTCATTACTGCATTATGTCAATCTGCGTAAGGTATTAGTTCACGTAGTTTCTTATTTTAATTCTGTATTAAATTTACTAAAATCAATTTCAATTAAAATGAAAATGTTTTCACGAAATTATGTAACTTGAAATGTTTGTTTCGTTCCAGTTATAATTGAAAAATCATAACAGAATTATTCGAATACTCTTTGATTGCATGTTTGTTATACATTTTCGTGTTTCTATTTGAATGTGTTCCGTTGTTTTAGTAGCGGGTGACGTCAAAGCCTTATACTTTGAGGTTAGGTTATGTAATAGTGCTTATAACGTACAAAAAAGGTCTTAGTTTTTCAGGGATCATTTTATTCTAGTTTCTTCATATAGTAGTATTGGTAGACCAGTGTAAATTGTTGTGAAAACGTTCGATTAGAGTAAAACTACGCGTGTGTGAAATGAAGGGTTATGCGTTTCAATACGATAAATTAGCTTTATACGCACGCTTTTAAGATTGTTGGCTAAGTAGTTATATTAAAAGCTCGATTATATAAGCTTTTTATTAGCTTTTGAAATCCGTTTAGGCGCGTTATTGTTGGTCTTGTATCAAATAAAGTAGCTCAACTATTGACGAAATTAATGATGAAAAGGTATTATGTAAACTAGAGTACCTACTGCAGGAATATATCCTTCAACAAAAGCTGTAAGGCTCCTGAAACATGCTAACATAAACTTTAGAGCAGGTTTTAGGCTCATTGTATTGCCATATATTATTAGTTCTTACTAGCTTTTGCCCGGGGATTCGCCTGCGTGGATGTCGAAAAATATTCCAAGGGAATGTTTTACCGGGATTTAAAGTATCCTATGTCCTAAACCAGGATATGGTCTAGGCATGTGCCAAATTTGATTTAATTCCGATCACCCGTTTTAGCGTAAAATCATAACAAACAAACTCACTTACGTACCCATTTTTTTATAAATGAGGATGAAGAAAAATGTTTTGATAAAAATATCCTGTATATATCTATATATTGTCGATATTTACATAATACCAGCATGTAGGTACTCGTCCCACGGCAGGGCAAAGACCTTTTCCCATACAAAAAGGGTACGGGCATTGATCACACTTGGTCGCTACGTGTTGGCTATTTCATAACGTTATATCCTTGGAATTTCTTAGTAGCAGCCCGGAGTCAAACTCAAACTCAATGACAAAGCATTTATTTCAAATAAACCAATTACAGGCACTTTTGAATTGTCAAGGATGGAAAAGTCTGGATGTGTGCCCGGTTGATGGCAATAGTTTCGCCCCCTATTGCATGGGACTTAATCAGAACTGGCGAAATGTGGGTGTACTATAGGGACACCTCTGCCTTACCCTTCAGGGAATACAGGCGTGATGTTATTGTTATGTTATAACAATAACATCACATAACATAACATAACATATTTTTTTCTGGTTTTATATACGAGTAACTTACCGCATTTGTGTACGAGTGCATAATCCTTATTAAATGTAACTGCTTCCAAAGGGGTGGACACCTGGTGTCCTGAAATACAGGCCTTACGCTTAGCTTAGGCACCAGTCTCCCACAGTATAAATAAAACTATTATGTATTGTCATATGATCATTTATAAAATGTACTTTATATTGTGGTGAGAAATAAATCTTATCTTATCTATCTTATCTTATAACATTTATAAAAACAAAAACACAACAAAAAGCAAACAAACAAATAAACATTATTCTTTCTTTCTTTTCTTTATTCAAAAATAAAAATTGGTAAAATACAGTATAAATGCCATGCCATGTATGTTATAGCCTCTTGAGTTTTTTTCTAAGATGAACGTAGATACCTTAAATATACATAGTCGAACAAACTATTTAGTATACAGGCGAAAATACTCAACTTTCTACTATACGTAAACATACATAGCCTCACGCCTTCATTCCATAGGGGGTAGGTAGAAACGACTTATTGGTGAGTGACCCGAATTTACTCGCTCGAAACGACACTTCGACACTTTTAAATAATATGTTTGTTTTCTTAAAAGGCGATTCGCACGAAGTTAATTTATTTGTAGGCGAATCGATTTCTGGAGTTACTGATTCACGTACAAATAAATAAACTTCGTACGAATCGCCTCAAGAAAAAAACATATTATTTAAAAGTTACGATTCGCCCGTTTCGGGCGAGTCAATTCGGGCGAATCACCAATAAACTACAAAACGCCACACACACTTTCACACACTCAAAAACACATTGCCAATATTCATTTTTATCTCGTGTGTGATAACTCTTTAAGCTAATGGCATACAAGAGTTATGTAAAAGAATATTCAACACACTCAGTATCCTAACTAATATTATAAAGGCGAAAGTCAGTTTGATTGTTTGTTACGCTTTCACGCTAAAGCTAAAAGATTTGGATGAATTTAGGCCCGTGGGTAGACCATGCCCTGGATAAGGACATGCAGGACACAGAATAGAATAGAATAGAATAATTTTATTTTTGCAAATATGGGTAGATGATACATCAATAGGTGTTAGGAAAGTACAAAGATCAGCCATATTTTGCCATTAAGCATGCAAATATTTACGTCAAATTATTATTATTTTATAGAATTATACACATCAAATTATTATCCAAATATTAAAAATAAAAGTTATAAAAACTAAAACCCAACTACGACAAAAAGTCAACTAAAAAGGTATAAACAAGACATCACCGACAAACAAGATTTCATCCGGAGTCATACGTGTATAAACACAGATCAATCGAACAGATTACGTGTGACTCCGGATGATATCTTGTCTGTCGGAGATGTCTTGTTTATATATTTTTAGTTGACTTTTTTTCTCATTGTAATTCGGAATCTGCGGGCTAATTGCGTATCACACTTACAATGTAAGTGTAAATAAAAATAAAAGTTATAAAAACTACATGTCATGTAGTTTTTATAACTTTTATTTTTATTTATATTATTTTGGGGTTGTAATATATATTTAATATGTACTAATAAGAAAGCCCCTTTATTTAATGCCCAACATGGCATTTTTTTTTTAGTTCCTGACTTTATGTCCTTTAGAGGGTGCCATATTCATATTATTCGCCTATACACAAAACAGCGGGCGATCAAGACGCTTCCAATGATACTTCATTTGTCAAATTATGATGAGGAGTTTAGAAGTTATGAGGAAACAGATGAACATATAAACATACCGGTCAAAATTATAACCCTCCTTTTTGCTTTTGATAAACAAAGCTACTTCACCTTTTGAGAAATATTTGATAAAGGGTTAAATTAAATTAAATTTTCACCCTTCGTTGTAATTTTAACAATAGATCGACTTCCCCACGGAAGTAGATAGCAAGTTCGGGTTTATTTTTAGTCGTCACTTCAATTTACCTAGATTTTTCCCAACTATTTTGGGGTCGGCTTCCAGTCTAACCGGATGCAGCTGAATTCCATATTTTACATGGAGCGACTGCCTATCTGACCTCCAGAATCCAGTAACTGGGTAAAACGATAGGTCTCGATAAGACTAGAGTTGTCAGATTTTCGGGGTTCTGACGACTGTCAAAGATCCACGGATGACAGGCGGGACCAACGGCTTTACGTGCTTCCCGAGGCATGGAGGAGTTTCGTTATGTTAAGATGGTCACCCATCTATAGACCAACCCTGGCAAGCGTAGCTTAACCTGATGGATCGAATCGTGCAGCTGTTATTACTTAGTCACTTGTAGTGTGTGTGTGTGGGGATAACTATTTTGTTTCATCGTCACCTTAAATTAGATATCATACTGGTAATTAAAAAGTATCTAAGTACCTACCTAATTAGGTCCTTTGTTAAGGTTCCGTACCCAAAGGGTGCCAAACGGAAACCTATTACTAAGCCTCCGCTGTCCGTCCGTCTGTCAGCGGGCTGTATCTCATGAAACGTAATAGGTAGACAGTTCACAGGTTGTGTATTTCTATTGCCACTATAGCCAAAAACGATTAAAATAAAACGAAGTAAAAATGCAAGAAAAAAAAAAAAAAAAAAAATATTTTGATCTTAATATTTTGCTTAATTTACGCTTGCCAATACGCAAATGAATCCGAAAAGTCAGAGGTGCGTGCCTTGGGTTTGAACTCGAGACCAATGACTTGGCAGTGTGTACTTCCTTTGCGTGTCCCAAATAAAATATTTTTCTTTCTTTCTTTTTTTACATTAATACATGTCTTAATTATTTTAAAATAATTTGTTTGCTCAACAACGTAAATAGCGCAATTAATGTTTTTGAACTGTCAAATTGCTAAAGGCATTGAAGTGTGACAGGCAAATTACTTACCAGGATGTACCGGGCGACCCTTACAAATATCGTTACACATGTGCAAGGCTCAAGGTTCTCTTATACTCTCTTACTCCCCCTTTTATAGACTACTAACCTTTGTCCGCGAGGAGGTCGGAAATTATCCCACGGGAACGTACTACCCCTTATAGCTTCGCCTCTCATGTAGGGGATTGTGAGTTCAAATCCGAACAAGTACCAATGAGGCTATTTCAATTCATGTTTTTTCTAAATTTGTCTTGGATATCACTGACATCGGTGAAGGTAAACATTTTGAGGATATCTGGACTTATAGTTAATATAAGTTTGAAAACGCCGACCCGTCTGGAGCTAGCCAGCTATCTAATTACGCAACACATTTTCGTAAAAGATTACTACTAATCAGTTTCATTTTGACAGTTCAACAACATTTATTGCGTTATTTACGTTGTTGAGCAGATTTTTTCTACCGGGATAAAAATCCAAATCCGTTCAGCCGTTTTTGTGTGATTCAGTAACAAACATACAAACTGTCACATTTATAATATTGGTAGGAAAGTAAACCAGTACCTTAATTACGTAATACACAATCAATCAGAATCTGAATCGTTTTGAAACTGATTGCTAATCCTTTGCTTCATAAGTTCGAAAAACAATTCTACTCAACAACGTAAATAACGCAATGAATGTTGTTGAACTGTCAAAATGAAACAGATTAGTCGTAATCGTTTACGAAAATGTGTTGCGTAATTAGATATACTTACAAAAAAACAATCAAAATCTGCTTCGTGTCAAATAAAACATGTAGGTACATTAAATTTAGGCTGATCATCATCTATTGAAGGCCAAAAGTTGCTGGTTAAAAGACTTCCCCCAAAACGCTCACCCTTCACCACTTTATAGTTTTCAAACTGGGAAGAAGAAGTGGCTCCACAAACTCTCCGACAACCTATACTTGAACCTTTTAATCGTATATTTATAGGGTTCCGTACCCAAAGGCGACGTTCACACGGCGATTTTTTCCCGTATAGCATGCACGACATTTTATCGAGTAGAGTAGAAGTTGGCAGTAGAAAATATATTAATTTTTTCACACGGAGTTTATACGGGAAAATATCGTAATGATAAAATAATAATAATACCAGCCTGTTACTGTCTTACTGCAGGGCAAAGGCCTCTTCTCATACAGAGAAGGCACGAGCATTGATCATGATCACCATGCTGTCTCAAGACGGGTTGGTGATTTCAGACTTATATTAACTACCTATAAGTCCAGGTTTCCTCACGGTGTTTCCTTCCCCGATGTCAGTAATGTCCAAGATAAACTCAGAAAGTACATATGAATTGAAAATGTCACATTGGTAGTTGCCCGGATTTGAACCCACAACCTCGTGCATGAGAGGCGAAGCCTGAACCACAGGGCCATCATGACGAAATATCGTGTTCGAGAAATATTTTTTCCGTATACGTATACCGTCCAAAGTTGTCACCGAGGAGGCAGCGTCTCGAAACGATTTTATCGAATACGACACGTAGTGGCGCTTAAGTAGAACAAACTTTTCTCTCGTATTCGAGGCTCGCTCGCGTGCACTCGGTTGTCCTTGTGACGTAGCTACGAATCGAATGGAAACGGTCGTCGTGTGAACGACTGTCTCGTATACGACAAAACCGTATACGTGATTTATTTATTTATTTAAGGATTACCAACGAGATACATTACAATTACCTTATCCTGTAATGCACACTCAATTACAGGTAACCACAGCTTACACATTATCGCGTACACATACTCTGAATACATAATTAATAAGTTAAATTAAGCATACATTAAAAAAAAAACATAAATAAAGTGATAAAATCGTATAGTAGAGTCGCCGTGTGAACGTAGCCAACGGGATCCTTTTACTAAGGCCGTCCATGCGTCAGTCAGTCTGTCAACTGAAAGCCCTGTGACAGATGTCACTCGGCTTTTTACTTCTCTATACGAGAAAATTGCAAGGCTCGTGCAGAATGGCCCGAATTGTCGCGCGATGCGACACCGATAATTATTTTATCGTGAAGTTTTCTTAGAAATTATTTTATTAGAATTGCGTGCGCCGGTTCGCGAGAGCCTTTATTAATTAAAGTGGCATTGTGACAACATAATTATTACAGTCGTCAGAAGCCCAAAAGTCTGACAACCAGTCTTACCAAGGAGTATCGTGTTACCCAGTAACTGGGTCGTGGAGGTCATATAGGCAGTCGCTCCATGTAAAATACTGGTATTCAGTTGCATCGGGTTACACTGGAAGCCGACCCCAACATAGTTAGGAAAAGGCTAGGCTATGATGGCTAGGGATTGATTGGTTGATTGATTCTAGTTCCAAAAATCTTCATTCCAAAAATTATACACACTATATTTAATAGGTATTATCTATGGAGTACACAATGTTGACGTTTGTTTAAGATCATAAACAAAATTGCCTTTCACACATTCGTATCGCTAGAAGTTGATTGCTGTTCTGACAAACACCTACTTACAACTCATATCAACACAGCTACAGTCCGGCCATCAGGACAATGCGTTCCTGACATCTGTCAGTTGAACAATTTCTAGTAGTAATAAGGATCTAATTCGCAAAACACATATTCGTTAGTATGAAACTGACGGGTGTCAAGAACGCATTCTCTCAACGGCAGGACTGTAACTCCTACATTCTTACAAAAAAAACCGGCCTAGTGGGTTGCAGACGACAATGAAGGGTTCCGTAGTTGGGATAAATTTATCCTCAAGAACAAACGTAACATTCTGGTTGAAAAACATGTTCTCCCATACATTCTAACTGCACATGTAAGTTTGTACGCACAATATTGTGAGATTTACCATGTGAATTTAAGATCATAGACTTTATATAGGTTTTCCTGTAATCTATGGGTAAAGAACCATTCTCAGTATTTTTTAATTTTTTTTGGCTCAGTGCCTAGTTTCGGAGATAAGATGAGAAGACATGGAAAATTTTCATCTGTTTTCTTAAATAATTATAAAAATATTTATTTTAAAATTACATAAAAAATATGTTTGATACCCTCACAGTAAGCCCTTTCATTTGATATGTTACACGGTACAGTTTGCATTTTTTTTAAATTTTCTTATTTGTCCCCCAAAGGCGACCCCGGTTTCAAAATTCATTTAATTACGTTACACGTCCGCGTTTGGATCACAGAAATACATATGTGTACCTACCAAACAACTTAATCGGTCCATTAGATTCGGAGCAAATTGGCTGTGACAGACACACAGACGCACACACGAGTGATCCTATACGGGTTCCGTTTATTAATTCAGTCGTACAGAACCCTAAACACTATTCTAAACAATACCACCACGTCTGCCTACTCCGCGACGATGCAGATACAAAATAAACAAAAGCAGACCACAGTTCCGTTCGCTTCATTGACACTAAGTATGACGTCCATGTTTCTGCTCTACAAATGGTGTCCCCGTTCCATTTCCTCGCTATTCTTAAGGCTTTTTTTATCTTCAGGAGCTTTTTTGCTATCGGTCGCTGAAGAGTGGTTGTTTTGCTTTGGGTATGTAAATCTACTAAAGTTTTATGCAGGCAAGACTCCTAAGTAATATTAAAACTAACGTTTTAGCTTTTGAAAAATCCTTTCTTGATGCACTTCTACGCATTTTAAGAACATTTCATACACTGTTTGTGTCTTCAGTTGTTTAGACTGTACATTGTCTGTCAGTTAGACATTCAGTGCGTTTCAACAAATTATTATTATGCCGTATCGCTGGCACCACTATAATTTTTTTTTAACGGGCCTATTAAGGGGGATGCGCTAAGGTAGCCCGTGAGATTCAAATTTTCTTGAGTTTTTTTCCATGTTGCAGGTCAGTATCGGGTTGTATGTTGATTAAAATATAATTCGCGACCGTAACAAAAACGAGTATGGCTTTACATAATTATAATCATTACAATCAGCAATACAACTCCATAAGTTAGCATAATTGTCAAATGTCATGATTTCATAAAATAGTCATTCAATGGAATTACATGAACTTAGAGAGTTGTATTGACCATGTTTATGATTATAATTCTATAATTAAACATTTAATATGGCCGCGAATCATATTTAGATCAACATAGAACATGATAATGACCTGCAAATTGCAAAAACGTAAGAATATTTTAATTTCGCGGGCTTCCTTGACGCTTTCACCTTAAGTAGCGCCCTAGCTGCGTAGCGTATTCGTATTGGTCCTATAACAGTGGAGCCAACATTACGACATAAGAACTCTTTGTTGAAACGCACTCTACTCAGGATTTTTTTTTGAATGACAAGCTGACCCGTCAGACGTTGTCCTGTCAAAATTGCAATTTCGATTTATTGGCTGTTCCTTTAGGTTTTTCCTAATTTTCTTTTTTCCTAAACCACCTCAGGGTTCAGGTGAAGAAAACATAAAAATAATATTTATATGGGTGGACCCATTTTCGATTTTTTGCCAGAGTAATGCGAGTGATTTTTATATAATTATAGATAGATAGATAGATACGAGCGATCATCTCCATTACGATTTCGTGGCAATACAGATGTTGGTGACATTTGATTCAAAGATGCATTAAAAAGCGGCTCCACATGGCCGACGTTAACTGCCGGTCGATTCTGTAAAAATATCACCGTGAAACTTAGGTGAAGTGAGCGTGAAGTGAGCGTGAAGTGAGCTGTCACAAATCGACCGGCAGGATGCTAGGGAATAACACTATTGACAGCTCAGTTCACGCTCACTTCACATAAGTTTCACGGTGATATTTTTACAGAATCGATCGACTGCATTCTGGGTTGGCAAACTCACTACCAGCCTCACTGATTGACTGATTTAAACATTTCACCACAGTGAATAACATTATTTTAGTATCTAATAGATTATGTCGATCCGAGAAAAACAGTAATTTTTCCAAATAGAGTTTTAGAAAGTAAGTTTTATATTTTCATTGCACGAAATTACCCCCTAAAAATAATAACCCGCCTTTGAAGTTAAAGTCAAACTTAGCTCACAAAGTAACCTAGTGCAAGTATTAAAATAACAGAAATCCAAGAACTATGTTAATAATGAGCTTGTGAGCTTTAAGAGAGAAGCCTTAGAATCTTAACCTGCCGGCTTAACTTGTCAGAGTAAGCGAAGGTATGACGTACTTAAGTAAACTACGACTCAACTGTAATATTCTTAAGGTTACCTTCATTAGACTTAAGAGATTACCCATCTTAAAGATATTTTTAATTCAGAAATCGAGGTATTGTTTTGAAAACTTATTCAATTTAGTGAAGTCAAAGACAAATCAAAGCAAAGGCACTTTTGAAAGTCAAAATTTACTCCAAAAAAAAAAAAAGTATTGATAAGATAAATAAGGTTAAGCTTTGTGTTCTATTATTATTTTTATTTTATAAATAAGTTCCATACACAATCTGTGTAGTTTACAATAAATTATTTTCGATGAGAATATAAGATTAAACATATTTGTTTATTATTAATATTTTAATCGAATGGCATATACTGCTGTGGCGCTAATTGGCATGATTCAATAATATTTTCAATTTAATAGTTACTGATAATATTTTTTGTAGGTATATTTATTAAAATTATCAACAATGAATTTTGTTGTTTTGTGGCCTCTGATTAAATGACTACTATAATTAACTGTTTTGTTTTGACACATTAATTTGCTATTTCAAATTTTTTATAATAATAATATGCAATTCAGTATCTTTATTTTGTCTACTGTTCTGCATTTAAATTATAATAAAATTTGTAGAATTCATCTCGATTAAATATTTTCGCTAGAAAATTTTCTAAAAAAGGGTTTTCGACCCCTGCTGCAATCTGAACCTTATTTCGTACATCTTACGGAACGTTTTAGTTTATTTTGTAACAATATACTTTTATTCTGTAAATTTTTTTTTTTTTCTCTCTTCATAAGTTTTAGTAATCTATGTAACTTACAAAAGTTATTGTTGGTGGTACACTTTTTCATATAATTAATTATCTTTATTAGTAAAAATATGAAAACAGAGGTAGAACCACGAAGACTAAAATAGAGACAACGAACAAAATACCCAAAACTTCCACCAAAATAGATTGTCATCGATATGTAGGTAGGTAGGTAGTTTATTTTATCGAGTGTTTTCCGGTCGCGCCTAAGTGCCATCAATCAGCCTATCAAATTCTACTGTTCAACATAAGCCTCTCCATGCAGGATTATTTGGTATGCCTACGTATTTTTTCTGCTGAAACTATAATGATAAAAAACAATATGTATTTAAAGAGTACAGTAGGCGCTCGGTAATCCGACGCTCACCAATCCGGCACGCTCAGTAATCCGGCACTTGGCGACTCAAGTAACTCGCTCGATAATCCGGCATTTAACACAGCCGAACGCCGGATTACAAAGCGGTTGAATTTTAGCACGCGCACGCGTGTGTCTTATTATCACATAAATATGTGATAATAAGACACAACGTAAAGTAGGTATGTAAACTATTTCGCCATTTTTTATAATATAAAGACCTAACCCTATTGTAGTCTTTTATTGTGGATACCTAGCTCATACTTTCTATACAAATCCGATAATCCGGCAGTTCCGATAATCCGACATAGAGGAAAAAAAACGGGTGCCGGATTACCGAGCGCCTACTGTATTTGGAAATAATAGTATTGTTATTAACATCCAACATTACAAATAATTCATAATAATATATTAGTTATTCTATAAAATAATAATTATCCCGAAAAATAATTTGGTAATTATTTATGAATAATAAATTATTATTCAATGATATTGAACACGAAATGAACCGTGAAATGTTATTTTTATTCTCGTATCCATTTTGACACGCACTGACATGATAATATAAAATTCATAATCTAATGGTCGACAACGATAAGTTCAGGGTATCTCCATGAATAATAAAGCCAAATGCCTGGACTGAATTTAAAAATATTTTGAATCTAAAGGTCACTGATATGAAAGTCATAAAGCCTGACGCAGACAGGCGCAACGCGACGGAGCGACGCGACTCAACGTTGGTGGAACAACTTCTATGAAAACTACACGGAAATTCTTCTACCGGTGTCGAGACACGCGCGTCTGCGGGAGCCTTAATACGTATTACGCGAGCATAGAAAACGTACCCTGTTATGGCGACTGTCTTTTCAAGGTCCATTTGTGTCAAAGACGTCAATCATAACAGTCGATTTGTCATTTGTTGATGCACATTTAGACAACGTATAATTTCTAACGGAAACTGCTGTAATCAGTTTCCCTCAGCAGCTGCTGGTTTACAAACCTGCAATTAAGAGCGTTTATCCTAAAAGTTGGCAACGTCGCAAATAATTGTCAAAAATTTACCAGTTTTGATTAATTTGGCAATATTACTGTATGGAAATAAGAAATGTGGCTAACTAGCGAACTAGAATATTTATAATGAATTGCAATTATAACATTGAATTTGATTTTGTACTCGTTTTAGGTGTAAAAAAGGCATTTGGAAAGTTTCCATATACTTTTTTTACATCTAAAACTAAATATTCGATGTAACGATATTAATTATTGCATTTCGTAATCAATATTCTAGTTCGTTAGTTAGCCATATTTCTTATTTCCATACAGTAATATTGCCAAATTAATCAAAACAGCGAAATATTTGACATCCATTTGCGACGTTGCCCACTTTCAGAATAAACGCTCTTAATCAATTTTCAAACACAAAGAGCTGTAAAATAATCCTATGTATAACATATTTTTATTTTATGTAAGATAAATTACAATTTTAAATAGCTTTCATTGATTTTTAGTATTACCCAAATCCAACTAGTTGTCATCACTGGAGTATAAGTCAAGCTGTATTTTAAGGTTAAATGTAAATTAGCGAATACTAAGTGACACTTATTTTTATACATTCCTGATGAATACTTAATGGTCTCTAATGACGCCCAAGGGACGTGGAACTTACACATATACTTCATAAATTGAGTAAACCAACAACTATAATCAACGACAGATTCTCTATCAAACCGAATTAATCTTAGGTAAACAGCTAGTTCCATCTGTTCATGTAGGTTGACGTGTCGAAAAATGATAGTGCCTTGTCTAAATATTGTTAATGCTAATTCTAGCCCAAATCGATACCTAGATATTGGATTGCTGGCCAGACAGTCTGGCGTCCCGGTTTAAGTATGTGTGTGGTGCCAGTTGTCGCGCCTCATTTGTTTAACGTTCCCAATGTTTTTTTCATGAGCCGTTCGTTTTATACTTTGAAGCGGCACGGAAATATGCTTTGTTCAAACTTATTTGAATCTTTTTATATGAAATTTCACGCTTTGCAAATGATTTAGACCTATAAGTGACCTATATTGGTACCTACTCAAATCTAAATGCGTTTAAAGGTGGAAATATTAAACCTACAATTGTATTTTTCGTTTTTTTGTTTAAGTCAAAGAAGCTGTCTGAAAGTTCGGTTTTAAAATAGAAACCCTTCCCAAAGTTTATAACGAACAAAAATTCGTCCTCACTTTCATCGTTATTACCTATGTTTTTGTTTTTATGATTGTGGATTGTATAAATGTGATAAATCCATGAGGTATTTATACGAAACTGCGTATAAATACCTCATGAATTTTTCACATTTCTGGTCTGCCTGGCCTTGGTAAAACTACATTTTATTCTTCATTCACAGCTGTCAGTCAGACCATACCTTGACGCAGTTATCGTCGTCTGTCAGTCTAGACCGCACCGTAGTTATGCCTTTCGCTGTTCGGAATGTTCTGCCGAATATGTCAAATGCCAATCACGTTATTTGCTTTGCCTACATTCTAGGAATAGTTGAGTGGATGTTTTCGTTGTTCCAGTTTACATAAGTTGTAGAGTAGGAACCGTAAGTGTTAGTAGATTGTCGAAACGAGATCTTTATGAAGTGTTTAATTTTTCGTTAATTAATACGACAAAAATATATAGGTACATAACAACTTATAGCTAATTAATTAATAAAAATAAAAAAAATATACACTAACTTAACTAAAACTAAAATATGGCATCGAAAAATTCATTCGCATCGATGCGGATGAATTTTTACATACATTACCATGTTTCCAAGAGACTGGTGGCATTGCCACGTTGTATAGCAATGCTTAGCCTCTGGCCAAGGTACGAGTAAAAGCCAGCCCTTGGGTCACGGTAATTAATTAATTAGAATTTCTTATCCGATAACAGTGCTAATGCTAAATAAGTCTTAAAAAAAACTCTTACTCTTTTTAGTCTTAAGACAGACAAAATTACAATACAGTGTGGTTTTAGGTTTAATGTTTAATGGTTTTAGAATATAACTATAAGAAAACTAAGCCTCATCAAAGCTTTCTCAGTCATACCAACAGATATGTAAATAAATACTAACAATCCAAACAAAACGTTCAAAGACTGAAATGGGATGTAAAATGATATGACACAAGCGAGCTGAGACAGCGCTATGGTCGCCCGTAGCGCTCCCACACCATGACAGACGAAGAAATTGTACCCCCAACCTTCGCTGAGAAACTTCTATTTTACACGACAGCCACTTTCGTTCTACTTGGGACGTTCAGCCTATTTGCGTTTCTCTTCCTCGTACCATTCGTCATAGAACCGGCCTTCACTACAATATTCATGCAATTCGATCCAGTCGCAGCACTATGCGTGACGACAGGGGTGAAGCATCTCGTTGGCGCCAGCAATTGCTCCTGGGCATCTTGCAGGGAAGGCTGCACCAAAGACCTGTTTGAGTGCACCCAAATTCGCGTCAACTACAAATTGGGCATATACCCCAATGTAACTCCTACTGATATGGATAATTTAATCAGAGCCGAGAGGGCGTTAAGGAAAGACTACGAATACGAGAATTACGAGGTAACAGCTGATAAAGCTTATCCAGAAATGATGGAAGAGGATCTACCTGATGCTGTACCTACTGGATTGCAAGGAAACGACTCCGAATGGTACTTCACTGGTGCCCGACTATTTCCGAACGTGAAAGGCTGTGGGTACCCGCCTATCCTCAACTGCACGATCTTCTACGCGAAGCACAAACCTATTGGAAACAATTACACTTGCTACTACAGCCGCGTCGACCCAGGGTTGGTGATCACTGAGCTTGATATGTGGCAGAATACTTTAAACCTGGTATACGCCATGGCAATACCAATACCGTCGTTCATAATTTCGGTGATATATTTGACGTTTGCGTACTTTAAGATATATAATACTGAGGAAGAGTCTGAACAAGCGCCGTTGAAGAGTGATGCTGAGGCGATGGCTACAGGTGATGATGAGAAGCCAACGACCCCAGGGTCTGATACGTTTAGGGAGGATCTGGCATGTTTCGGACATCAGCTGAAGATGCAACTTGCTAATGAGAAGCCTAAAGAAGGCTTCGAATCCAATAGTCCGCCGATTTCCAATTCTGCTTCTTTGTCTGGGTAAGTGTGCAACATATGTAATTAGTACTTTCATAATGAACAGATTTATTTTTAATTGTCATAACTCTTTTTTTTTCTTCATAAAAAATGTTCTATTTAATTTAATCTCAGGGATATGATATGAAAAAGCGTGCAAGTTTCAGATACATTCTAAATTGTTACACACTGTTTTGATTTTTATTCGATGTATTAGGAAAAAATACAGACTTGCAATAATTTTTAATTTAGGAACAAACTCAACTCATGAAAAATTAGAAAAAGTATACTCAAAAGAAAAACAGCTTCATTTGATAGAATCCTAAGTAAAACCGTGCTCTTCAGATTCTCATAAAGTTCTCTGCATCCGACAGGACCAAGTCATCGTTTGTGAACGCCTAACGTGACTAACAACAATATTACACAGAGGTACGTCTCTGGTAGCTTGTGCTTTATTAACTTATGCTTAAGGCACAAAATTGTATACTCGCTCGCGCACTTGTTATATTGCACATAATTAAAAATATTATTAAACAAAACAAAAAAAATGTCATACATTACAGCTTTTAATGCTTATCACTAATATTTTTAATGAAAATAATAATTATTCGATATAATTTTTTTGGTTTTAATTATTATAACTTTTAGGATTAATTATTTTTAACCGTTGAGCTTTACAATAAAAATAAAGAGAGTATGAACAGAAAATTTCATATTATTAAATCAGCTATTTTGTAATTTTTTTTTTTTTTTCTTAATAAGGACCTAAAGAAAGTAGATAGCCCCCCCCCTCTTTCATCCATTATGTATGAATCAATACCTACCATCATACTGGTAAGAATAAGTGGAAAGTTTTTCCCAAGCCTAACTTATGTCATTCTTACTGAACGTATAGGCGGTAAAACTGGAATATATTGAACATTTATGGAACAAAACTTTCAATGTCATCAGCCATAATGGCTGGAGTATACACACAATTTATAATCTCACAACTGCTTGTACGCCTTTTAAAGTTGGTACCTACAGGCTTTTAAAGTACTGCGAAAGCTTTCAAACAAAAGTATTGATAAATTAATGCATTTCGCCAAAAAATGTGTGCCTATACAGGATGACATGTATCAGAAAGGTGAAAAACTCTACATGGGACCAACATCGTAATCACTCGACCCAAATGTATGGGACATACATTTGGGTCGAGTAGATATTGAAGTTTTGTATGGGACTATTTATATTTTTTTCGTAATTACGATGTTCGTTCCATGGAGAAAGTTGTTCAGTTTGATGATCTATACCCCTCCTTAAATATCCCACACCTTTCTGATACATGCTGTATGTTTTGCTTATCGTTGAGTTTTTTAATTCACCATAATATTATAACCAAATTCAGCAGCTTCGCTTTAAAAATACAAAACATGTATCAACGCTGTATTTGGAAATATATTTTTTTTGCTACGTATTTTCTGGTACAATACAGTATATAATATATTATACAACCTTAGTTTTTGTTTACCCTAAACCTCTTAAGGGGTCATTGTGCTCATCATTGTGAATAACTTTCACTATGGGACTGACGATGAAATCGTGAAAAAAAAATCAGCTGTTCCCTACATTTCGACGAGATATACAAACATAATGTAGGGAACAGCAGATTTTTTATTTTTTATTAAAACGTCCCAAAAACATTGAAACTTAAAACAAAAATGCCCTTCAAAAGTAAAACATTTTACCATTTTAATGAATTTTAAAGTTACTTTTATTTTCTTTTCAGATGACAGGATTCCTGAAGAGGCGGCATCGGATACAGAGTGCATCACGAGATGAGCTGAGCAATATGAACAAACTCTTTATGATCTATATTGTGCTCGACATGTGATTTTAACACGCTTGAGTATTGCTGTTCCTCTCATTCTATTCTGTAAGAGTGCAAGAGTGAGAAGGTAGGATAGACACAGTATGAAAGCACGACTTTGAAAAGGTCGAAAACGGGCGAAAGATTTTTTTTATAACGCGTTGTGAAATAAAAAAATAATATTGAATATTTTGGCGGTGACATCTTCTGTTTTGATTAGTTTAATTATTTTTGAATAAGTATAATGAAAAAAGAGCCGACTCAATTTTTCAAAACATAATTATAATTAGTTAAATCCCATCTACCTTAAAATGACAATAATTCTTTCAAAATAATTAAATTGTCCAAATTTTTATGAGCGCCAATTTATTTAACGTTTTGTTATTTATTTTATAATATTATAATTAAGTTTTAAACTACCTTCCATGGAGAATTATTGCTCAATACAGAAGGGTTTTAACAAAACAGAAGATATCACCGCAACAAAAGATTTGTATTAGTAATAAAAGAATTTTATCTCCTAATAGTAATTATAAATAAGGTTTTAATGCTCGTACGCTAATGTGTCAAAATGCACGCGTGCTGTTAAAATATATTGAAAATATAAAACGTATTGTATATTATAAAAAGTATGTATAAAAGCAAGCTGTTCAAAAATAGTGAAATAAATTTATTAAATTGTTGATTTTGAGAAACATTAGTTACGACAAAAATCTGTCGAGAAATAGAAAATATTTAGAAGAAAAAAAGTATATTGATGAAAAAAAAAATGTTTAAATACATCGACTAAAAGTTATAAATAGTGTGTTATCCCACCAGTACAATTCATTTATATCATTTTAGTTGTAAGCTAAATTAGTTTATTTGAGAGTAATAATGCACATTATATTTTAGTTTTAGTTAGCTAAATTACCCAAAGCTTGACTGAAGGTTTGATATCTGGTTAGAAAAAATCTCGAATAAAATTAGGTCAAACGTGTATGTATAAAACGATCATAATGTACCATCGAAGAAGTTCATATCTAACCACTGTAAGGACTATTCTTGCTTGCAGCGCTCGGCGAGTATAGAACCAAGAACCGGGCCGGTAACAGATGTGGTCATTGTGTTCACGGGATTTTGTTTTGAAACTGGATAGATATGAACTTCTTCAATGGTACGTACGTTGAGATTATTGAATTCCTTGCCACGCGCTACGCGATATCGATTCTCCGTCCCGTGCCTCGACTATTCAAAAATTCATTAACACTGTCCATACCGATCCGAACCGACATTGTACCATTATACTCACCGAAATAGAATACATTAATCAATTATATCGAAATTAGTTTCTCTATTTCATTGAAACGTTTCATTTTTGACCGACATTTTCAGCCAGCCCGAGCATTGTATTTATCTATCCGAAAATTTCGAATAATGACCCATGGTTGTAAGTGATGCATAAGTTTTTTTCGTAATTATATTATACTATAAAACAAAAAGGCTTGTGAATATTGCATAAATTCTAGAGTAATAAACATGCCAGTCGATTTTCATTTTTAGTTATAAATCCTGAAAGATTCGTATGGTTTTTTTCTGGTACAAAAGCTTGTAAGCTACTTTTGGACATTTTACCCATTATTTGAGAGGTCTCAGTGAGTCCAGGGCTATTGCCAGAATCCACTTTATTAAGAGGAATCGACCGTGCTTTCATCACAAATGCACGACCATTTCCTCCGGCAATTATGTGAACTACCGATATGTTTTTCGAACAAAACGTTTTATTTATACACTTAATTATATTTGAATAATTCACGTAGACTGGATGAATATGTTAGATATCGCTAAAATCTACGCACATTGTCTAGTGTATTAAATTCGATGAATTATATCAATAAGTGTTTGTATAATTTTGGAATCCGATAGTTAGATACGCCTTTATAGTTTTACTATGTGTTGTATGGTGGATTTATCCCAAGTACCTAATTGTAAAAAAAAAAAAAACTTTTTATGGTAATAAATGGAACCCATTGTATTATTTTATAAAATAATAACTAGTAAATGATAACGAAAATTAAAATAACAAATTATTCTAATAAAAAATACGTGTACTTCAATAATCTTAATTATTTTCAAAATCTAAATGTTTTGGTCAATTTGAAATCGCAATTGTTTTTACTAATAAAAATGCAAAAGGCAATCTGTATTACAATAATTATTATCTTTAAGCAAGCCAGTGTACCTACCTTATTTGTTATGTATTCATGACAGAATAATTTTAAGAATTAAATGTTTTCTGCAAAATAATAATTTTGTAATTTTATTATTCACTAAATACAAAATAATTATGTATACTTCAAATAAAAATTAGTGTTAGTTAGCGCAAAAGCAATTGGTAAATAATATCACAAAATGTAAACCGAAGTCAAATTATTTTTTAGCCATAATTTTTTGCGTTTCCCCTGTGAACGTCTGAATTTCGGTTGTGTATAGTTTTTTAGTGATTTTAGTGTTAATAATACGTACTTTAAAAAATTCCAATGATATTGTTGTATTGCAATTGTATGTAAAATGCTTTAATGTGATGGTAAATTTAATTAAGGCACCTTCGGATAGGTTCTCACGTCGATGCCCTTTCTTCCAGTAAATTATTGTAAAGATGAGGTTATATTTCTATTTTTTTTAATTATTCATACTTAATCAAATATTATGACTGAATGTTGTATAAAAATCTTAAAATATTATGAGAAAAAATATATCTACTGTTGTAATATGAGTTTTTATTTTGGAGTTCGAATAATGTTATTGAAAATTATTATTCGAATAATTTGTTGTATTGTACAGCATGACGTAGAAATATGACCTCGCCTTATTATATTTCTTATATAAAACACGTCTATTACACTTTTTAACACCCTTACACTATTATTATTACTTTCGAATATTTTTCCGTGTAATTTACACCTGTCTATGATAAAATCAATCAATATTAATTTTATAAAAAATATAATATTGATAAAATAAAATTGCTTGATGTTTTGTGTATTTTGTTAAACTGTTTAATGGGAGCGATCGCTATTTCAATGCTTTTTGGCTTGAAACAAAACACTTATATGTATATAAGAATGATATATTAATAATGAACATTATCATCAATCTATCGACTCATGAAAGTGGTCAACAGACTAGAAAAGTCCACCTAGAGGTATTTTGTAAAAATCGATGAGATTGGTTTCAAAAATTTAGATATTTTAAAAGAATTAGGTGTTAAGAGCATAACTATTAGTAGTTACGCGGTTTGAGTCGGTTACACCCATTCATCCCATTTTGTTTCCCGAAGAGTTGAGAAAGCAGCAGAAAGTTACATAATCTATGCGTCAAAAACTTGGACAACTTGGTACACAATTTCTTTCGAACTGACCAAATGAATAAAATTGACTGATACCAAATAAATATGTGTTAACTATAGGTACAAAAAGTGATGGTTACAATTTCTAACAGTAAATTTGACAAAATTAGAAAATCCGGAAAATCATTATTCAAAGGCAGTATTCCAAACGTTAATTACTTTTGGCCGTTTTCCAGAAAACCTTGGATTTTGTCCAATTCCGAAGTTTTTAGGTTTTAATAGGTTACACAATAAATTCTAAAGTTGTAGCAGATGGTAACAAGTACTGACGTTAGTTATGTCGTGATTTAGTTCTCGGATATTTTTAGTTTGGTTTTCGTAAACTGAATCAAACTAACTTAGTTTTGTCACCTACTTAGTAGCTGCAAAATCGTGTTTATATAATCTGCGTGTAGTAATAAATGTAGGTACTGCTCGGTGCCTGACACGGAACTTACAAACTACAATTAAAAAGTTTGATCAGTTTCTTCGAAAAACCGAATCAAGACATTACTGCAGTTCTTCAGTCAATTCCACAGTTTTATTCGAATAAATAATAATTCTATTAACATGACTTGAATTATTTATTCGAATAAAATTATTCGAAAAAATGTTGTTGTTATGTGTGTAACCAGCTCAAAATTTTGAAGTGTGGCGCAAAATTTTCTAGCTATTAAAAAAAAAAAACTAACAAAAGCGAAAATGTTTGAATTATTACTATTCATCGTAAAGTGCGTTTTCATTCATTTGGAACTGTTGCCTTATAACCGTTTTGTACATAAAGAAATAAATAAAAAATCGTTAGTAGGAAATAAAGTACACTCATTGGCTTCAACTGTTTGTTTTATTTATTCAATCCTTTATAATTATAAATAAAAAAATATTATTAATCGATTTAAGAATTCTTAAGTCTTATTGTTACTTGAATTTAGTTAACAGTTACTGACGATTTTGGTGACTCTTAAAAATTTGTGTTTCAATATTATAATTTTTTACAAACTTTTAATACATAGATACTAAGGTTTTTTTACCTAATTATTTTACATAAGCAGTTAAAGGTTGTGTATTTTGTGGGTTTAATTAATAAGCTCTTCATTCAGAAACACTACCTAGTATAAATTAAAACATGCATCATTTTAAAATAGGTTTATTTTGCATAATTTACATTAGATAAATAAATTGATTAAACGTTTTATTAAAATTATTATGATTTTGATTAGGTCTGACCGAGTTTGTAAAAATAAATACCTTTAGCAAAACTAATTCTGTTATAACTGGTCTTGAGTTACCAATCCAGCTGGCCCTTGGCCTACAACCGGCGCCAATCCAGCCACGGCCACTGCTTTCAGGGGTCTGAAAAAAGAAAAAGAAAATTTGTGACAGTGCCATCTATGCTCCTCGCTAAAAACAAACTCTTAGTAAAAAGGTGTTTCAATTTTGTTTGCCTAGATGGCGCTGTTTGCAAAATTGTGTATGTAGTACGACAGTGCCTTGCTAGATGGCGTTAAATTAAAAATTAAATATCCTTACTTGAAACCAAGTTCCTCTTTAGGTACTCCTAATCTTGCTAATTTAGCTTCATAGGTTGCCAGAAGATCATCATGTGCTTTACGCAGACGAGCTGCTTCGTATCGCAGATCATCTATCTGTGTGTCTTTCAGCTTTAGAAGTTGCTGTAACAGTCACATCGGTATTATGGGTGGTGGTTGAATTACGGATGGAAGCGACAATAGCTAAATACGAAACAAAACATCATGATTCGATCCCGTGATAATTATTGAAGTAAGCCTGTACTTGGTACAGTCGCCGTCAGATATATTGTAGCAGACAAGGTGACCAAATATTTCTGAACAATTTAAAATGTCATTAAGTTCCATACACTACAAGTTACCATTATCTGAACATTCATTACTTTATTAATATCTGAGTAGATGCTTGTCAATAATTTCTAACCAAACAACTAACCAAAAATATCTGAACACTTACAACGTCAAGTTTATCTACACAGATGAACACTGAGCTTACCTAATTCGTTACTGCATGGTATAAAGGACGAACCAGAAACAAACTCTAACATCTGTGGTATAAATACGATGAAAAGGGAATAAAAATTGTATTGAAAATCATTTGTATAGGATACAACTGATATGTTAATGTCAAACTATTGAATGAAAATAAGTAGATCTTGATTTTGTAATGAAAGAAATAATAATAATTAAAAAAAAAATTGACAACAGATAAAATATTTGTATTTTAACCAACTTCCAAAAGGAGGGATTATCAATTCGGATGTTTACATATTATATTTTATAAAATAAAATAAAATATATATTTATTTTGTGTATGCTCGGGCATAACTCCGTCTTAAAGAGACTCAAATTTGCAAAAATTATTACTTTGTTTAAAAGGGTATACTTCGGAGGTGGTCCCTTTGTCATCAGGTCACGATCTGATGATGGGATCCTGAAGATATCGAGGGACTCTTCAAATATTATGGGCACACCAATGTTCAGATACTAATGGTATCTTGTAGTGTATGGAAAATATTGACACTTTAAATTGGACGTAGTTATGCAGAAATGTTCCAACCCACAAGTCACCCGAAATCGAGATAATGTGATCAAACTACCTTTTATGACACTTAGAGTCAGATTTGCAATAAGGTTCCAAGTTTTAAGTCTTATATCAGAAAATATTTTTTTCACTTACGTTCCAACCCACAACCTTTATCAAATAATAACTTGTGTAAATTAACTAGAACGTACTATGAGGACAGGAACATTTAATGTTTTACGAAACAGTATATTTATTTTGTTAAA
This sequence comes from Agrochola circellaris, assembly GCA_914767755.1. Taxonomy (NCBI): domain Eukaryota; kingdom Metazoa; phylum Arthropoda; class Insecta; order Lepidoptera; family Noctuidae; genus Agrochola; species Agrochola circellaris. The sequence goes on from OU611861.1 coordinate 2,851,396, forward strand.
ACGCCACAACAATCTTGTAACGTTTTAGCAAAACCATGTTAAACCATTTTATTTCGGAACAAATGTTCCATGTATATTTGGAATGTTTTTGCAAAATTACAATAGCGAGGCATAAACGTTCCAAAATTTGTGGAACGTTATGTTTCAGACCTAAATACCATAATTTGAAAACTTAAAAGGTTTCATGAATTTTGTACTATTATTTACCTAAATAAAAAACCTGTTTCGAAAAAAAAAATGTTTTAACTTTAAAGGGTTCATTTTTAACACGCTTTAATTAGCTTCATCCTTAACTGTTTGCATACACGACCACTAAAAATAAATATTTATAACACATAAAGAAAAAGTTTATTTTCTTTGTAGTTATTTACCAATAAAATATTACTTGAAACTTTTAATATCATAGACAAAAAAAAAAATACAAATGACATTAATCCGAAGTTATGCCCCACCCAACTTTTTACTAGTGCAAGCGAGACGGAGTATTTTCTTTTTGACATTGAATCTTATTTGAGTTCGCAACGGTCATTATTGAAACAAACGTCGTGGAAGAGGTAGTTTCCGTCGTCTTTTGTTTGCAATTGGACGTAGTTATGCTACAACGTTCCAATCCACACGCAGGTCGAACTGAGTAAATCGCGTTTTTGTAATTTTGTGGTACGCTTTTTTTTGGTAGCGAGTACAACTAAGTAGTATGTATCACTTCAACTAAATAAATAAACATTATTTTATTATATACTTGTCATTAAAATTTATTAATATTTCTCATACAAATTTTGAAAAAAATGCACTTGGAACGTTTTTGAAAACAGGCTTTTTGTATGGAAGTAGCTTTTAACTTAATTTGCAAAAACGATCCAATATCTGAAAATTGGTATATTTTGGTAGTTAATATATATTTTTTCTAAAACATAAGTATAACAATGAAACAACATTATTAAAAAAATATTTATTAAGAAATAGTTGTATCAAAGCATGGAAAATCATCACAATTTATTCATCATACAGATCGAAATCCAGCTCCTTACCAAATCCATCGACATCGTCAATGGCGTCATTAGACGCTTTCAATGTTTTATAAAAACTAAGGCAATCTGCTGGAATAAACTTGTAAACAGATCGTAAATCAGTCAATGTAGCTGGATCAATCAGTCAATAACTACTATAACTTTTCGGTATCTTGAGTCAGGGCATAGTTTCTTACCTAAAAAGCAACAACGTGTTTATACAGCTGACGAATATATAGAAATTATGAAAAATGCTAATTCCAGCAGATTGCCTTAGTTTTTATAAAACATTGAAAGCGTCTAATGACGCCATTGACGATGTCGATGGATTTGGTAAGGAGCTGGATTTCGATCTGTATGATGAATAAATTGTGATGATTTTCCATGCTTTGATACAACTATTTCTTAATAAATATTTTTTTAATAATGTTGTTTCATTGTTATACTTATGTTTTAGAAAAAATATATATTAACTACCAAAATATACCAATTTTCAGATATTGGATCGTTTTTGCAAATTAAGTTAAAAGCTACTTCCATACAAAAAGCCTTTTTTCAAAAACGTTCCAAGTGCATTTTTTCAAAATTTGTATAAGAAATATTAATAAATTTTAATGACAAGTATATAATAAAATAATGTTTATTTATTTAGTTGAAGTGATACATACTACTTAGTTGTACTCGCTACCAAAAAAAAGCGTACCACAAAATTACAAAAACGCGATTTACTCAGTTCGACCTGCGTGTGGATTGGAACATTTCTGCATAACTACGTCCAATTGTTCAGAAGTATTTGATCACCTTGTCTGCTAGAATATATTTGACGGCGACTGTACAAGAAAAAGAGAATGTTGAGGGCCAGACAAAAAAAAATCATCAATAAAGCGAAGACATTGACACATTTATTAAAAATAAATAAGATGATTTCAGCTTCCACAAAAAAAAGAAAGAAAATAAATGTATTTGACACAACCATGCATGAACATCTTAAAAACTATAGCAGGCGTATCTACTTAACAGGATTGCTATTCTTCGCGTGTTAATTGACTGAAAGACACGACAAAGATCGTTATTATTATTTGTAGTTAGAAACGAGAGACAAAATGACAGATTGTAGAAGTATTTCTACGGTGGGATGTCAAAAATGGAGAAACGAATTGTCACTTCGTATACAAACAGCTGTGTCTATTCTTCGTAGAAATGGAAAGCGTCATGCTACGCGTGATCAGACAAAGTTTGCTACTATGCAGTTCATAAAATACTCTTACGTGAATCTCCTTCGGCCCCACATCACGTCCTTCCATGTTCTTCAGCTTGGTTTCAAGCAGCGCTGTCTTCAGAGATGCTTTCTGCTGTACCTCTAAAACAGCTCTTGAGAACCTGACTTTAAGCTCATCTCTCTCTCTTCGTATTCTGTCGAAGCGAACTAAAAGAACCTCGTACTCCCATTTCAGGACATCGAATTGTTTTTCTAGCGACGTCAATTGTTTAGATTTGGACTGAAATTATCAATCGTCTCATTTATTCATTTATTTCGTATATTGAAATACATCCCTAAAGTTGTCAGTAAAACAGAAATGCTTATATGAAACACTAATTTAATTTAATTAGTTAATGACAAGACAAGACACTTTAAAATATAAATACAAACATGGCACTATCGGAAACTCCGATAACCGTGCGCGGGTGGATCACAGTATAAATAAGTAACAGTATTATATCTTAATAGAAAACGGCCGAAACGACGCGCTTCGAAATCTCAGTACCTATATATCAGTACTCAACAGAATTGAGTACGCGGTAGTTACGCAGGGACGCGGAAGGTTTATCTAACGATCGGCTGTAGATAATTATTTCAAGGTCACTGCCGAGACATACATCATCATCATCATTTTAGCCAAAAGGCGTCCACTGCGGAACATAGGCCTCCCCAAGCACTGAGACATAGTACTGTTACTTTATTATACTGTGACTGCGTGTATTCGTATCCAGCGCACGAGCATCGGAGAATCCCACCGCTGCACCGGTCCGACAAAACACTAACAATATAAAAGTGGTGTTAATAACATTAACACCATTAACACCACTATATAATTACAATCATTAAAAAAAAAATGGTACTCACAGCTAATGCAGCTTTATCTCTGTCATAATTGGACATCTGTCTCTTTAGTTCTTTATTTTCAACAATAGCTATTTCCAGTGGTTCTCTTATACTTTTTGTTTCAGCCACAGCATCTCTTGCTATCTTCTCTGCTCTCTCTTTCACCTTTTGCATGTCCTCCATTTGCTGTTTCAGACTACTTATTAAACCTGAAAGTAGGCAGCAGTTATAGGTATAATTAAAAAATTTGGTCAGAATTAAAAACTAACACTGGAAAGTTAAGTAGTCGCCAACCTAAATTATTCAACGTGATGTCATTGTAATAATTCTTTAAATCCGCAAACGCTCGCTCATGATGATGAATTAATTCTGATAACTGCTTATTTTTTCTCTCTTCAACCTCTGCAATTTCTGTTCTGTGTTTTACTGCCAACTCTACTTTAGTCTCGTGGAGTTTTTTATCAGCCTTATCTTCTATCTGACGAGCCCTTTCTTCAAATTCTTCTCGTACTTTTGACACTTCTTCTGCGTGAACTAATTTAGCTCTTCTTAACTCATCTTGAGCTGCCAGCATTTTCTCTCTTATTTCTTGCCTTAGTATTCTTTTGTCGTTAAGCAATTCAAGCTCCTGTTCAGCATGCTCTTCTTTCGCTGCTTTTAAGGCTACCAAGTTTTCTGCTCTCAAAGCTGCCCCTGCAGCTGCCTGCTCATATTTCAAATGCTTTATCTTCTGCTTTTCAGTCTCCAAAAGTGTTTCATTTTCTTCTTGTGTTTCTTCTGTAGCTCTTTCTCTGTTTCGCAATTCTGCTTTTGCTTCTTCCAACTGTTGTCTTGTGATTTCCCAGAATGTTCTAATTTTATCTCTTTCGAGTTGGAAGTAGTTACGTTCTTCTCTCTCTTTGTCCAGTTCCTCTTTAACCTTGAGAGTGAACTGCTCAAGCTTTTCTCGAGTCATTTCTGATGTGTCCACTCCATCGATGATGATTGCTGTAAATAAAACAACATTTTATTATAGAGTTTAGGATTTGTATACTTGAAGGTCTTCACACTAGAGCCGTCACGCACTGGAAGTTATGTTAAACATTATTACTGCATCAATATTACTACTTATTTTTAGTTATCTGAAATTGCAAATAATTAATTATTTTTACGCACCTGGTGCCTTTTTGGGCTTTCCTGCTTCCTTTCCTTTGGCCTTGGGCGGCTGAAAAGAAAACAACACCATTTAAAATACGTAAATAATCCCACAGTAGTTTAAAAACACATAAACCCACACCATAAGTACATAAAAATGTAATGTTCACACAAGCAATTTATACCGAAAAAATCGGAGTAGGTAATCAAAAATACGTACCATTTTCTATGTTTTTTAAACGGGCAGCAGAAAATAAAATATTATAACAAAATAAATATTGACGAACAGTTTCGTTTGTTTGTTGCGATTTATTGTTTACGTTGTCAAGTTAAACAAGTCCGTTGTCATGGTGATTATACCTTGGAATTAGTAAGTACTATAATATAGCATTATCCACATGATAAACATAAACGTAAGTATTTAGAAAAGTGTTCGATCTTGAACAGACATAAGTAATTATTAAAGTAATCTTATCGACCAGGAAAAATAGAATAGATAAGGCTAACCATATTACTAAAATATGGCTAGCCTTATCTATTCTATTGTTAATATTGGAAGCAAAGCCGATTTCGACCACTCTGCTAATGTTTAAAGTCTATTGGAAAAGAGCTAGGGACTAGTTATAACAACCACCCGAGGCGCTTGCTTCCACGCGTCTAGGGCGCGCGTCATACTCGCATTCGATGCGCGTATGACGCGCGCCCTTGGGCGGCAACGGATGATGTAATTGGTTACATAGAAATTCATACAATTTTATTAAGCGCCCAAAACGCAGCGTACAAAACGCGCGCCTCGGGCGCCTGTTTATTTATTTATTTAAATAGAACGGCCCAAGCCAATTACACTATTTAAACATAATTTATTTAACACAGTCATGCATTCTTCTCACAAAAATTCAAACATTCTGACAGCATCATCTTCCATTCATCCGCAAACATATCAATATCTGTGTTTGAGTTCAGGAGAGCGTTAATAGCGGCTAATGTCGGAGGAATAGCTGACTTGGAGTATGCAACAGTACGGCAAGTTGGAACAGCCAGTAAGCGGTGTTTCCTGCCACGACAGTAATTGTCTGGGACAAATAGATTCCAGATTTTGTTGTGCAGATCAGGAACATCAATAATCCCCCTAAGAATTTTAAATATTACAGTCATCTGATCGCGCGACCGTCTTACTTCTAGAGTCTAGAGAATTGAAACTTAAGCAACCCAACAGGAATTTAGTGGGATACAAGAGAGGAATAACTACTGTTATAACTAGAGTCCGCGCCACCACTGAAGACCTTTTGATGCGGCACTAGTATCTGTTTCATTGCATTACATTGCAATCATTGCATAAAAAAACATGGTAGTTTCACAATTTTCCACCGGCCTTCTTTCGTGGCGCGCCTTCTAGTCTTATCATTAATGCTCTTCCACAATACCTATCATTGTTGAAACTTTTCAAATAAACTAGTACAGTACATCTGTTTTCTTAATGTCCCTCGGCAAACTTCGTGTTTCGTCAGTCGTCGGATTTGTATCAGTTATCCTTTGCACTTGGTGCTTGTACGTATTGACTCCTACCGCTGCGCCCGCGTTTCCGTCAACCATAGTTACTAAGTGCAAAGGGCAACTGATAGAAATCCGACGACTGACGAAACACGAAGTTTGCCAAGGGACATAAGAAAATAGCTGTACGGTAAATAAATACGTATCCAAAAAAAATGGTTTTGAGTTGACGGCTAAACTATCCCGTTGAGTACCTAATCTATGGCATTAAAATAAAGAATTTTAAATAGATTATTTATTCAAAACCTTCTTTGACTACTTTCAATCTGACACAAAAAAATCAAAGCCAAATGTCGACCCGTCAATCAAAACCGGAAAATTTGAGAAATTTAATGTGTTAAAATAAATAATGTGATTCAATACGACAAAATAACTCACGAACCTTCGCTAACATGTTGGTCGAGGCAGTCAGTGCTGTGATCTACGGGGCGGTGTTCCTAAGTCTGATTCTGGTCGACTACATTCTTGGCCATGGGTTCGTGGACATGTTTCAAAAGATGTTCTGCAAGGTCGCCTGCTTTGTCAGGAAGACTGTGAGAGAAGAAGCGAAGCAAGTCGTGGTTATCCCAGAGAATCCCATCAGTTTGCCCGTGCTGTTCATGGAGATTTTAGTGCTGAGCTTGACTATCGCTGTGGGTATCTATAACCAGTTATCAATCATCACGATCTTACATATAAACAAATCTACAAGACACGTTAAATACCAAACAACTAATTGTGTAAATTCCTACTACAATTTACACCAAGACGCGATGAATAAAAAAGTAAGAATAAAAGTTGAAAATCCCCAAAAAAACAGTCGCAATTTCCGATCAGTTTCGTCAGGTCTAAGACTGAGTTTTTTATATTTTGTAGCATTACCTTTGATCTCACGGCCACAGTTACCTTTCTATCTCTATCCTATTAAATACTTTGATTTCTTTTCCTTACAAATAACCAATGGTTTTAAGCTTTCTACTAAATAAACTGCATACACCAAATCATGATATTCGTGAATTAAGCGTGTGACAATCTAAGAAGCCCGATTTGACGTTTCTCATTATACATGCCGCGATAACTTTGTATGAACGTCTACGTAGGAAAACGATAACTCAAATTCATAATCCTAATTAATTACTATGGTACACATACACAATAACAATGATTATTATTCGTAAGCACCAAATTTCACTTTATATTAGAAAAATGCACTCAAAAACACAAATATCGTTGATTAATATTCCCCCAGGACGTTATTACAATGTCACAAAATATTTCGATAGAAGTCAAATCGGGCTTCTTAGATTGTCGCACGTATAGGTAATTTTGCTGACTGGAAAAAGATATGATAGATTAATAGCAGATCATCTTTCAGTTCCTGAACAAATACAAGAAGTTACGCAGCAAAGACCGTCTTGATGACCTTCTACACGAGAGCAAGGAGGCACTGAGACAGACCAATGAGTTCCTAGAGAAGTGGAGACTAAGACGGGTGAGAACACGTTTTTTTGTAAAGTATTGAGAATGTTTGTATTGCATCATAACCGAATCCAAATTCAACATCAGAGTCTCATCCGAATGAAAATAATAAGATGTAATCAAAGTAAGAAGGTGTGTGCTTATGACGACACGATAGAAGTGAAAACTTACGACTGGAGTCGAGTATACCCGATTCCGCGCCGAGTATACGCGATTCAGCATCACTTGACTGACTGGAACCGAGTATACCCGATTCAACGTCACCGACTGACTGGAGCCGAGTATACCCGATTCAGCGTCGACGACCGGAGCGTGACGGTTCAGTTCTATTCGATGTTCAGAAAGAGCGCAAAGTGCGCCTACAGTATATTACTGTTGCAGCCTGCAACAGGGGCATTGATGGACGAAGGAGAAAATGTGGACCGAGGCAAAGCCGAGGCCCACATACGTGAGCCCAGTAATGCCTGGTTGCGGCCAAGGCTTGTATAGTACCTACTTTTCTCAAATAAACCGCGGAAATTCAAACTTTGTAAATTAATTATAAATTCCAGAATCAATGACGAACAACGATATAATGTTTCGCGTGCCATGTTCATTTGTTTCTTCTTTACTATATAAAGCTCTATTTGCAATTCAAATCGAAATTTAAATAAAATCTTTGTTAAGTTACCTCCTTGGTTGCCATGTGTCGAAGTAAAAAGTTCTTTCCATTTTTAAATTACACGACAGACAGAGTTTTCATCATAATTTATTTGACCGGATTTTCATACTAAAATTGCCGGCCGAGCGCTCGTATGTATTTGACAAGTACAGCATTTTCGATTTATCTCGAAGAAGGTTGTCAAAATAATACTCGAATTATGTACGCAGGTTTGAGAAAAAAAAAATTACTTCAAAAAGAATATTTTGATAACGGGCCCGCACTTTTTATCTTCAAGCAAGTTTGTTGCAATTTGTGATTTGTGGGAGCACCAAGCAAAAGTAAATTGATCGCAGTGTTATCATAATGCTGTTTGTAGCATCAGATACGTACACGTTTATTAGTCAGGCTCACGGGTCGTCAAGGTGGCTTGACCACTGTTTGGTTACCAGGGCTGCGGCTCAAACTGTTAATAGGGTGTTTGTTCAGTATGATGTAGTGTGGTCTGACCACTTTCCGTTAATTATTGAATGTAATTTGGATGTAATAGTATCGAAAAGATGTGTATCTACTCAACATTTAAATAACAGGATTATGTGGGGTGAGCGGGACTTGGCGCAAATTAGATTGTACAATACTGAGTGTCATAAGCGTCTGAGATTAATAGATTTTCCTATGCAGTTCCGCTATTGTTGTGATCATACGTGCACTGATTTAAATCATAGACGTCTAATCGATGAGTTGTATGGGCAAATCGTAGGAGCTTTATGTGAATCGTCGGTGATTGGCAGAGACAGTAAGAGGTGCAAACGAAAAGTTGTTGTTGGGTGGAATAGACATGTTGCCGACGCTCACAGGCTTGCTAGGGATAAGTTTGTGTTATGGTCATGTTACGGTAGACCTACTTCTGGCCGTTACTATGAAGAGATGTGTGAGTCGAAACGTATATTTAAATCTCGGTTGAAGTGGTGTCAGAGCCATGAGGATAAGATAAAAATGGATATCCTGGCATCAAGTCATTTAAATAAGGACTTTCGTGGGTTTTGGAAGAACACAAACAAACTCAATCATAAGTCTAGCGTGCCTGTGTGCGTTGACGGTGTGAGTGATGCGCAGGGAGTAGCTGAACTGTTTAAGGCAAAATTTGAGGTAAAGTCGTCGTTAGGACCGTCGCAGGCAGTGATCGATGTTGAGCCCGAAGGGGAATTAGGAGTCAGGGTTACTGCCAGAGACATTGCATCTATCATACAGTCAATGTCAAGGGGGAAGTCTCCTGGTCATGATGGGCTCAGCATCGAGCATCTTCGGTATGCGGGCCCTCATTTGACGCGTGTGTTGGCTTTATTGTACAATCTTTGTTTGAGTCATGCTTATATACCGTCGGATATGTTGAGAACAGTTGTAGTGCCCATAGCTAAAAATAAAACTGGACTATTGACTGATAGGAATAACTATAGACCTATTTCACTGGCTACGGTTGTGTCTAAGGTATTGGACAGCGTGCTTAATGCGCAATTAAATAAACATATTCGATTGCATGACAACCAGTTTGGATTTCGACCTGGGTTGTCTACCGATAGTGCCATATTGGGCTTTAAGCACGCTGTGGAGTACTACACACGCCGTAGCACTCCGGTTTACGCTTGTTTCCTCGACCTGTCCAGTGCTTTTGATCTGGTTTCGTATGACACTCTCTGGAAAAAGCTTAGTAATGCGAAGCTACCACCTGAAATTATAAATATTTTTAAATTTTGGTACGGGAACCAGGTCAATAGTGTTCGGTGGGACGGGGCTTACTCGAGTTCATATGGTCTTGAGTCAGGTGTGAGGCAGGGGGGTCTGAGTTCTCCTACACTCTTCAACCTGTACATGGACCAGTTGATTGGGGAGCTGAGTAGCACCAGAGTCGGATGTTATATAGATGGCATATGTGTCAACAACATTAGCTATGCAGATGACATGGTGCTGCTCAGTGCTTCAGTCTGTGGCCTGAGGAAACTGGTGAGTGTGTGTGAGAGGTACGCCAGTGCTCATGGCCTGTTGTATAATGTGCAAAAGAGTGTCGTGATGGTGTTTGGGGCTGGTGGAAAATGTCCGGAAACGGTGCCTTCAGTAATGGTGAATGGTGTACCGTTATCGAGAGTGCACTCATTCAAGTACCTTGGACATGTTTTGACCACTAGCCTTAAGGATGATGACGATATTGAGAGAGAGCGAAGGGCGCTGTCGGTCAGAGCGAATATGATTGCCCACAGGTTTAAGCGTGCTTCTACGGAGGTTAAAAAAACACTTTTTAGAGCCTTCTGTTCCTCGTTTTACACCTGTGGCCTGTGGGTACATTTTACGCAAAGGTCGTACAGTGCCCTTCGCGTGCAGTACAATAATGCTTTCAGGGTGTTGATGGGGTTGCCTCGCTTCTGTAGCGCATCAGGGATGTTTGCGGATTTGCGTGTTGATTGCTTTTATGCATTAATGCGTAAAAGATGTGCGTCCTTGGTGCGCAGGGTGCGAGCCAGTTCCAACAGCATCCTGGGAGTTATTGCTGACAGGCTAGACTGCTGTATAGTGAGTCGTTGCTCCCGTATCTCAGCTGGAATGCTGTAGCAGTTATTTATTTTGTTGTTTGTATTTGTGTAATTGTATCACTAACATAGTTTTAAGTATTACCTATATAATAACAATCAACCATATTGGGCTTTGTGTATTGTATTGTTAATGTAAGTATTGTTTGTTGTATGTGTAATGTATTGTATCTATGAGTCATTGTAACTTGTTTAATAAATGAATAATAATAATAATTATATTATTACTACGTTACACTGTTTATCCATCGCACCGTGAACGGGACGTCAACGAGAAACGAGATTACGCGGCCATAGTAAATGTACTGTCGCTACTTCGGCGTCGTCTTCATCTCTTTCTCGTTGACGGTTCGTTCATGGTGCGGTGGGCAAACGGCCTTAAAATTATAAGTCTCAAAGTCGTCGGAGTATAGAGTGATTAGTTTTATAACTCGATTTTTCTAACTGTGCGCTTGGAGCTGTCAAAGTCAGAGGTTGTTAGTATTGAATTCACCCGCACGGGTACCTCCTCAATGCTCCGTAGCCTCTGTATAGGTCTACACAACTCGTGTCGCCTCCACAGTTCTGTCATATTATTCGTTAAGTTGTTATGGTTACTATTTTAACGTTAAATACTGTAATATTTGACGTTACAGGCACATAGTTAGAAAAATTGGGATATACTTTTGTTCTGATCTAAGTGAAATGTAACTTTCTTCACGAGAAATAAATTATCTTTATCTAGACACACAAAAATAGCACGCTACCTCAGAACATCATTTCTCGAATTCGGTATGAATGCTGTGTGCAAACGCTCTAATCATACAAACTTTTTAGATGGGTAGTATTTTAGAAAGCTTTCTTCGTTAGCTGCAGTTTAGAATTGGACTATCTTATAAGATTTCACTATGGTATTTTAATCAAAAATCTAAATCAAAAGTAATTTATTTAAGCTAGGCTGAAAATCAGCACTTTTGAACGTCAAAATTAAATAATACAGTCCCTCAAAACGCCCACCCTTTACAATAGTTAAATGTTATTGTCTTTTTGTTTTTATGCAATGCAATGTTAACTTTTATATAAATTGGCAGGTCCCAACTGAGTATTCCTACTTGGATGAAGAGCCGCAGGAGATCAAACCTCTGAAGATTGAAGTGCCCATCTTACACATGGCCATCATTGACGTAAGTCAATTACTGATATTCTTACTTTGTGTAGGTCTGCAAAATTTGTTAAAAAATGACTTTTTATTCATGCAGAACATTTACAGCAGGTGCTTATGAATAGAGGACACAGTATTCCAGAAAGGCTTTGCATTGAAGAACCACCGGCAAGTATTATTAAAATATTGCAGAAACCATTTTTCCATGTGGGAGAAGAATGCGGAGGCTACCGATATATGGAAGAAGTAGAGGGAGACCCTTGTTCAGTAGTAGAATAGAATAGACTAGCAAGATAAAATAGCTATGTTCGGAAAACTGAATTGAATCAAAACATTTTGAGGTATGAGGAACAGGCTGTAAAGTTCACTCATCCTCTATAGAAAAGGGAGGATCCTCCGACCAGACGGGTGTCGTGTCTGGTGTGCAACTGCCCGACGATTGATGTCGGAAAGTTATATATATGCTGATCGCGCAGTAAACTCTGCGCGATGCAGGATTTGAGTGACGTCAGGTCTTTGATGCGTAGTTCTCATGTGGCGTTGTAGATGCAGCCACAGAGGTGAAAATTCTCGCATTCTACTAAAAATGACATGGTTTTGGAAGTTAAAGACAAAGCCTCTACATAATCGAAAACCAACTAAGCAGAAAAAATACTGCTGAAATCAAAACTAACATCAACAAGTCTTCATAAAGTAATTCTCTATCTTTCCAGACCTTAGGAACAACAAGAAGTCAACCAGAAAGAGGGGATGCTGGTGATGCAGTCAACATCACAGACTCAACGCTGCTTTCAGTCACATCACTCCTCGATGATGACCTGGAATCCATACCAGAACCATCCGCCACAGAAGATAAAGTGGCTGAGGAGACCAGACATGTTGAATTCAGAGATCGAACCTTATGGGATGTAATGGAGGAGGATGCAAATAATTTAGAGGACTAAAATGTTTAAACTTTTGTAAAAATCTGTAATAGGTTGGTTAACTAAAATGCCAGTTGTTTATTCAAGTGTGTTGTTCAGTATCATATTTAAAATAATGAATATAAAAATAATAAAATCAATGTTTGTTTTGGGTATCTTAGGAAATTTTGATACTCGCGAGTTGTTAGGAATTTATTCGAGTTTAGAATTTATTTTGAAAATGAAATGGTTCGCAGAATTGACTAATACGGCTCGCTTGAACCTCAAAGAAATCAGTTCGCTTAGCGCTAAATACATTTTGTAGTTTGTGGTGCACTTGGGCATAAGTAACAAAACAGAAATTCACCAATGACTTTGGTATCGGTATTATAGATGATTCAACTAATGATTACGATGATAAAAAAAAAATTGTCACGGAAAGCTCGGCCGGAGTCAACTCAACCCGAATAATAATACCTGCCGTGCTATTCTGTACACATCTCACCGTGATAACTTGGGTGAAGTGAGCTTGATGTGAGCTGTCATTGCACCTACTCGTAAAGCTAGGGATTGACACTATGGACAGCTCGCTTCATGCTCACTTCACCTCAATCTTCACGATGAGATGTTTAGGTACAGAATGGATCCACAGATATTTCACTCCCCATTACGGTGATTTGTACGGTCAGGCAGAAAATCAATATTTTAAAACAAATCATTATGAATTTAATGGTTTTCCGATGATTTTGGTTTTTTATTGACGTATAACGCAGAAAAACATAGTTATCTACAACGCATATTTCAATTATGATACCTATATAAGTACCTAGCCTTAGTTTATTAGTTTTTTAAATTGTCTGGACTAAAAGGATAATGATTCGTTTGCTACAAAAATGACACACATCGGATCTAATGACAATAGAAAAGATTTCGGCGAAAAATTGACCATGCTCTTCCGACGGTACACACCACTTTTTTAGGCATTTTGACGACGACCTGGTATTATTATTCGGGTTGGGTTGACTTGGGCCGAGCTGTCGCTGACCCATTTTTTTGGGAATCGAATTTTAAATTCTTAAGTCTTACTAGAATAAATTAGAACCAGATAATTACTTACCCAAGTACATAGTACACCGTCTCCCTAGCTCATTTGCTTTTAATCCCTACAAAGGTCTTTCTTCATATCGCACACTTATAGTGTCAAATGCTCATAATACTGTTCAAAGAGCCTAAAAGCTGACAGATATTAATTCCAAACCTCAATACTAACTTACTTTTGCATTCGAAAATCATACAACATCATAATTTTCAACCTTATGTCGATGGTCCCAAGGTTGATGTTGAAGAGGGTAAGGTTATGGAAGTGGATGAGTAAGTTGGTCCAGGGGTGGCTATCCGCATTTGCTTTGATGTCATATTAGCAGCAGGGTGTCTGGAATGATGGGATGTAATTAAAATTTGCAAATAGCAAAGTAGTTCGGTCGTAATCCTAAAAGTTATAGTACTTCTAAAACGTGAATGCCAAAAACCTTATTATTTAAATTAATAACTGACGACAACTTATCGTTGGTATAACTTTTAATGAATATCAGATCATTTTTGCACCTAGCCAGTTAAAATGATTCTTCAGCTGAAAAGATTTCGCACATAACATCACACCTGTTTTCTTTGAAGGGTTAGGAAAGAAAGAAAGAAAAAGTATTTATTGAGACTCGCACAGATGAAACTAAAAGACACTCATAGACCAAAAAAAAAAAAAAAATGTTTCGAATATCTAATCAAAATACGTCACATAAACGATGCTTGAACTATTAAACCCCAACGTTTTTCAAATTGAAATCAACATCACTGGATCCAATATTATTATCAATAAGATTTTTTTTCTGAGAATTTGTATCTAATAATCGTAAAAAAATCAGAATAAAGCGAAATAATTCTAATTATTTTTAATCAACACCATAGTTACACTTAAATACAGAAACAATAAATAAAAATAAAATAATCCCTATTTATAAGAACGGAAAAGAAGGGGGCTTCTTTTCCGTTCTTATAAATAGGGATTATATCAAATAGGTGTCTTCTTTGAGGGATCAAGGGATTTTCGAGGGAATCATCGCGTTTGTTGCTGGTACCATCAAAGAAGTTCATATCTAACCAGTTTCAAAACAAAATCCCGTGAACGCGATGACTACATCTGTTACCGGCCCAGTGCTGTAGCCGCCGATCGCTGCTAGCAAGAATAGTCCTTACGGTGGTTAGATATGAACTTCTTCGATGGGACCTAGTAGGGATTATTTATGCGACAGTGATAATAAGTTGTTTGCACAGTTGCTTGCTTTGCTTACTTATTTAATTTGCTTTCGTAATGGGTATTGTGGGGCCTCGTGGCTAAGTAATAACTGCCGCACGGGTCGAGCCATCAGGTTAAGCTACGCTTGCCGGGGTTGGTCTGTGGATGGGTGACCATCATTACATACCGAGACTCCTGCGTGCTTCGGAAAGCACGTTGAGCCGTTGGTCCCGGCTGTCATTCGTGGATTTTCGACAGTCTTTACGGGTCGTCAGAAGCCCGAAAGTTTGATAACCAGTCTTAGCAAGGGGTATCGTATTACCCAGTTACTGGGTTGTGGAGGTCAGATAGGCAGTCGCTTCTTGTAATTGGTATTCAGCTGCATCCGGTTAGACTGGAAGCCTACCCCAATATAGTTGGGAAAAGGCTAGGCAGATTGAATGGGTATAGTCTTAATGGTTTTATTGATCAGTAGGACTCATTGCTTCGTATATTTTTGAGGATTGATCGGTGGTGGTGTTGCTTCAATTTTGACTGTTGCATCGCTATTTGTATTGGAACTATCAGAGGGCTCGTGTAAACACCACCACAGCCGCGCCCACACCGCTTCGCGTAACTATGTAGACTGAACGCAGAAGCGCCGCCGCTGCGCTGTCGCTGCACCGTCACCGCACCGTCGCCGCACCGGCATCGCGCCATCTCCGCTTGATTTTGCCGTATCACTCTACATTTTAGAAATTCATTAGCCATACACATCTCACGTGTAGCATGATGAACATGTTGAGTTTAACTAAAGAAAATAAGTTTATGCTTGCATATTATATGTACAGAAAGTGGTAAAATCAAAGTAAGAAGTCAAATAGAAGGTTTTGAGTTCATCCATCCGCGGTTTGTCGCCGGCGCGCCGCGCGGACGACCTAGTGAACCTGAGCACTAACTTTATGTAGAAAGCACTTCCTTAGAAGCTCTATAAAAAATATCTCATTATATAATTATTTTTTTCCTAATTAAATGCAATAAACCGTACCAAATTTTGCCGGACGAAACCAAGTCTTTGTTCACAGAAAGCTTCAATCAATTTCTATACGGACAATATTCTAAACAAAACGACAATAAATCGCCTGTACCTAATATGAAATCATCCAAGTATGCTTAAACCGTAATTTGGTGAAAACCAAACAATGGTCACGTGGCTGAAGCTCGATGGTTTTCAACCCTTGTTCTGTAATATAATTATGGTGTAATGATGGTGAACTATGATGGATCGGGACACGCCTTACGGTTTGTGGGATTTTTTAGGGTTAGCGGAAAAGATTTTAAACTTTAGGACGAGCATAGAAAATATTGTCGCTACCTTCAGGTTTAAATATTTTACAGTACCATTTTAATTAGGAACATATTATTATACGTTCGTTTATGTATCAGGAAGGCTACCACTCTTCCATTCAGCATGACGTTATACTATGGAGATACCCAGAACACAGCGCATTTAATATGTACTAGGTTGACTTGACAAGAATGCAAAGATTTACAAGATGACATAAAAAAATGAGTATCATCACTTTAATAATTCTTCTGTGACGCAGCGGTAGCCTAGGTAATGGTCGCGACTTACGAGTTGTAGTAGGTTTTACTTTGTGTAAATTATTTCAACAGCACTGCTCTCAAAACGGTGAAGGAAAACATCGTGAGGAGACCGGCATGTCCTAATCCAAAACATCGCAGGCATGTGACATCTACCAACCCGCACTGAGCCCACGTGGTGGATTACAGCCCACTCCCTCTCACCTAGAGGAGGCCTGTGTCCCAGCAGTGGGGACATTATAGGCTGATTATGTATGTATATGTAATAATTCTCGAAAAAATAAAAATAAAACTACCATGTTTACCCTTTCCAGTAAACAAACTTGATTACCTACCTCCAAATTCATTTTCAATCCCCACTATCATGTTTCCAGTCCAGGAAGTAGCATTCCGTTCAAAACACAGACAGCATTGACGGCTCCATCATTTATCATTATTGTGGATGGCTTCTACTTTGCCGTGTGAAGTTCTGATGCCTTTGTGCTTGTTTGTACGAGTAGTTTATTCTGTATATTTGTCTTTTGAGCGTTGCATTGGTTAAGATTGTTGTTATCTGAAGGACAATTCTCTTCCTAAAAAACATTCACATTCTAGTCGCAATCTGACAAAGTTATCAAAAATGTTGGTAAATTGATTGTATTTTTGACAGATTGCGAATGAGATGCGAATGTTCTTAATTAAATATTACGGGAATTGCACCTCTGTTCCACTTTGACTTCTGTTGCTACAGTTGAAAAAATATCTTAAATCCTTTTCTCCTTCCAAACCTTTCTTTCATTTGCAATTTTGCTGTAACTTACGAAATTATTATTATTATATTATATACAGGTGGTCGAAATAGTGACGCCATAAAATAAAAAAATATTCCTCATGTCTAGGGGTATCCGAAAATACCCTATGTTCCTGTAATTTAAAATGATTAAATTTAGATCGGCCCTCAGTTGACGTTTCAAAGTTTTGCTCTAGTATTTTGTAAAGTCATCCTCAAGCCCATATAACGATTTGGAACTAACCATTATGAATAAAATAATTGCTAGCATAAGCATAATCAGCCTATAATGTTGCCATTGCTGGGACACAGGTCTCCTCTCTTCAAGAGGGAGTGGGCTGTAATCTACCACGCGAGCCTAGTGCGGGTTGGTAGATGTCACAATCATGTCGTCGATTTTTTGGTTCTAGGACATGCCGGTTACCTCACAATGTTTTCCTTCACCGTTTTGAGAGCAGTGGTGATAAAATTACTTGCATAAAGTAAAGCGCATGCCTGGGTTCGAACCCACGACCGACAACTCGGTAAATCCGTTACCACTAGGCCATCACTGCTATTTTTTAGTAAGTTATTTACAAACTTTTTTCATAAAAATGTTAAATTGTTTGTTTATAAGAAAAACTAAAAAAGGAATCAAACCATCTTTTTACACCTCTCAATCCAAAAGGAAATTAATTAGCAAATGCCCAAGAAACTAAAACCAAAACGCAAGGCGACGGTGATCAGCATCCATTTATCACTTCAAGTCTTTTTGTCCCTCTCTATTCAATACTTTTTGCGCGGAAGATTAAATTTCGCGTCTCACCCGAGTTCCAAAACCATTAATACTCCTCCACCACTTTATTAAGACCTTCCATGCTTCCCTTTCACATCTATAACCAGATTCTTCAACGGTATTTGGTGGAGGTTCAGAGGTCAAGTAAAATGGTCTGTCCTTCGCCCCATCTTGTCATTGAATTTTTTATTCTATTTGTTTCAACACGTCTGGTCGCTGTATCACATTGATTATGATTTTTGCGGGTACCTAAATTACTGAAGGGTAGAATTGATATTTGATGACATGCGGTTATTTTAGTTGTTTATTTCAATTTTGCGGATTGATACAAAGTTGTAGGTAGGTATGTCATTTTGGAGCGTTGAAGTTGTAACGGGTGTAAAGGGTTTTATTTACACTTTTTATGTTCGCTGAATTCTATACGATACGATACTAGGAGCTTACCTTAGCTAAAACTAGTTTAGAACCAAAATTATGGTTGATGTTTTCCTGTCTCGTTTCTATTTATAAGCGCTGTCGATACCAAATCAAACCCACAAAGAAAAACCACATAATTATTGCGCCTATAAATTCATCATTTTATTCGTTCTTTATTAACAATTCAGTGGCCAGTGATAATAGAAACTTAAACCCAAAATTGCCCATTATTAACACCTACACAACCAAGCCACGCGGCCAACAAACAATGGCCAGCAAAATAACTAGAATCATCGCTCTGTAACCGCCTAAACATTTTACAACTACCGCACATATTTGTACTAGCTCCCATACAATCAAAATGCTTAAAACTTTACCAAGAAATAATGCATTTACGAAAACCCTTAACGCAACTGCTTAAAATCTAATCTCCAATAATACAACTGCTTTTCGAAATTCAAATCGAATTTCTAATTCGAATGGTTGAAATAATGACCGGTAATTCAACCAGTATACCGAGACCAATCATTAGGAACATTTTCTTGTCAACGCCGGAACAAACAAAATTGGTTTTCGAATCCAAGATGGCGTCTGTTTAGGTCGCCACGTGCAAGTCACGTGACCAGTAAGAAAAGCAAACGCGTTGGTTCGGAATAACAGCGTAAATGCCGTCATTAGCGATTTGATTATATTTTTTGTGTGCATTGTTTGAAATGATAGGATTTGTAAAAGATAGGGGTATGACTAGACTAGAGGGCTATGAGGTTTTTTATTTACTAAACACCCTCTATTTATCAGAACAATATGACAAAATGGCACGATTGAAATACCTACCTACATTACATAAATAAGACTTTTCAAATTGTACGGTTTTCAACTTTGCCTAAAAATTGTCAAATGGATTTGCCACTTTTTTGTATGAGAAGAGTCGTACCCAGTAAGATAATTAATAATAGGCAGAAACTCCAAAAAACCAATCAACTCGGCCTATCGCAGTTCACAGCTGGGCATAGGCCTCTCCCAGGCTGCGCCGTCCTCTGCCTGTACAAATATGAAAATCTACCCACCCAAAGTAAATTTGCTAATACCCTTAAGAGCGCCTATCCTAGAAGTTGGCAACATCGCAAATAGCTGTCAAATAATTACATGTTTTGATTAATTTGACAAATGACTGTAAGGAAATAAGAAATGTGGCTAACTAGTAAACTAAAATATTGATTATGAAATGCAATAATTAATACCAATTGTAAATTAATCAAAATAGCGAAATATTTGACATCTATTTGCGACGTTGGCCACTTTCAGAATAAACGCTAAACTCTTAATTACCACCTACTGAGTCAAACCCCCGTAATAATACCAAATCACTAATATCTCATCACCATATTCCCACAACCAATGACTAAGTAGAAAATTATTAAATATTTTTGACACGTGTCTAAAAAATTAGCCCTTTTTTATCATTTTACAAAATAATGGTCCTGAACCACACCTTTGTAGGTCGCCATTGTGATTTTATCCGTACGGAGTGCATGAGTTGAAAGGATATTAATTTTAATATAGTAATCGGCGTGTAATGGGATTAATCGTTGATCTTTTTAGTTGTCTATGGGTGATTTATTAACGTCGGTCATAATGTAAATGTAATGTAATGTAAAAAAATCGTTTTTTCCCACAGGTTTGAATATCTAGTTTAAGAAGAGGTAGATAATGAATTAAAAATAACTTTTTAATTATCCAAAAAGAGAATTTTGCAAACTAGCAACCTCAGTGAAAAGGTTAAGTTGATGGTTCGCGGTATTTATCTTTCCAAGGAGTGTAAGCTTTGCAAGTGTATTTCAGAAATTATTGTGTCTTTATAAAAAAAAACCTGCGATGCTGAGTGAAAACCTCCAATTGACATCTGATTCCAGTACCTACCTATTGAGTATAGTAATTTCATTCTAGGAACTTACGTCGTCTTTACTAATGTATACAAGCTATAAAACATATTAAAAGAGTAAGTATGGAGTGTCTTGCCCATTCTTCTCCACATGAAACAACCTTTTGGAAGGGGCAACTAGAATCAATTAATTTTTTTTGTAAATTTTGACGTTCAAAAGTGCCTTTTAATGGCCTACTTGAAATAAATTATTTGACTTTGATTACAAATGACTAATTACAGATATTGTTCCCCAGTCAAATATAAAACTTAATAGGTA
Source organism: Agrochola circellaris (assembly GCA_914767755.1). Taxonomy (NCBI): domain Eukaryota; kingdom Metazoa; phylum Arthropoda; class Insecta; order Lepidoptera; family Noctuidae; genus Agrochola; species Agrochola circellaris. The sequence goes on from OU611861.1 coordinate 2,871,951, forward strand.
GATATATGAACAGCAAGTGCACCCCAAGCGAGATATTTGCATTGATATTGAATGTCCTGCCGCAGCCACTGCTGCCGACAATCAAGGGATGATTTTACAATACAAAGAGTAGAAATTAGCAGATGAGTTCACGGTAATTTTTATGCCAAGTTTTTGCTAGGAGGAGGCCTATATCCAGACTCCAGAGGTGAAAATCTTTTGTGACGAATTTTTGTACAACCACCATTGTTGGTGCGTCAGAATTGCAATTTTATTAGATCCTTAACTTGTGTGTGGTTGTTTTATACGGAAGCGGTTTCACCTTATATTTAATAGAGAATCTTCTTTTAAATATAAGGTGAAAACGCTTCCGTATAAAACACCCCAACCTACACACATACACACACACTCACACACGTACACACGAACCCACACGCCATTACGCACACATTCACACACAACAACAGACTAAAGATAATATTAAATTATTAATTTATAAACTTATGTATAGTAACAAATGTTTTAACATGTTGCACTAATGGTAAGACATAAAGGAGCGGCACAGGCATCTAAATGCTTAAAAGGAGACGCCACCAACTGTATAATGTACCATCGAAGAACTACATATCTATACACCGTAAGGACTATTTGTGTGTACAAAGTTTTTTTTTTTTTTTTTTAACCTGAACATGTACCAAGCCATCGTTGTCTAGTAATGGGAAGATTGCTTAAAGCTCTGAGATATACGTCAGTTCATATATGTAATATCATCTTTAAATCCTTTTCCATCCAACACAAACTTATTCCACTTAAGCTACGATTACCAACAAGATTTTATGATATTTAATCTTTAATACGTCGGTATAGTACCATGGTTGGTACGGTGTACTCTGCATTACCTGACCCCTCTTACAAGTCAGTTATCTGCATAACCCAAACCAGGTTATGCAGGTAACTGACTTGTACCAACCTTTGACTGATAAAAAATATTCGTACCTGATTATTCACTTATTTTTGCACTGTGAGCTACTTTGTGAGCAGATTGTGCCTTCACTCACTGTTCTGTAGGTACCCTAATTACGTAATACACGATCAATCAGAATCTGAATCGTTTTGAAACAGATTGCTAATCCATTGCTTCGTACGTTCGAAAAAAAAATCTGCTCAACAACGTAAATAACACAATGAATGTTGTTGACCTGTCAAATTGAAACAGATTAGTCGGAATTGTCAACAAAAATGTGTTGCGTAATTAGATAGCTGGTTTGAATCATGCATCCCGAGTACCTAAGTAATGCCGAATCCTACCCACAGACATCTACTCTATGCCACAACACGAATATTATTAAGGCTTCCCATTTGTAGCGCAGCGTGTTTAAGTGATATTAGACGTGAATGTCTGCGTGTCATGATTGATTCCACACAAACGTCACGCTGGTGACTAGCGGGCTAGTATTACACAGTGTTTTAGGGTTTGATTATGTTAGATAGACAGGGACGTGATTAGATTTGGAACACGTCAATGGCTTAGTGATGAGTGGTGAAAGGTTAGATTAGTAGTGAATGCTTTTGTGCATCATATTTATTGAGGAAGGGCTATTACATATTACAGTAACGAAGAGTTCATAGATGGCAAACGGCAGCCACAATTCAATGATTTGTGAATTATAAATTCAATGATTTTGAAATTTATGGTGATATGAATTTAAAACATGAATGTTTTGTTTGTTATTATTATTTTATTATTATCTCCTTTATTTCACTATTAACATAAACATTATATTTTTAAATATTAGAATAAAAAATAAAAATACGTGTGGCACTCGAGGACTGCCGCGGTAAAGCTATTGCATAGCATATATTCAAAAATAAGAAGATAATATTGTTGATTTAAAATTTTTTTTTTTTTAAATAACCCTATACCCCCCCCCTAAATCGCAGAATTTACACAACCGTCAATGACGTCTGCCCTCACGCGTCTGCCCGCGTTCGGGTCGCGCACTCGGCGATCGCGCGTCATTGCCTAACCCGCCCCTCCACCCTCGTTCTGCGCGCCCGCCGTCGACTCATCGCAGGTCATTCTTATCGTTCTAACTTTTAAAATATTAGTCCAAATTACTTAGTGTAAAAGACAAATTTTATCTACATTAAATACCGAAAGCGATGAAGGTATTTATTTTGATACGAATTAACTAAATACTCTAAAATATGCAACTTAAAAAAAGTATTCAATTTAAATGTATTTATAGCTCACTATTTTGGCTATAATGGCTTCCACATAAAAGGTAGATATATGCTGTCGCGGACTTTTATTTAGAACTCTTTAAGACAAACAACCCCACAATACATTCTTTTCATGTAACTCCAGTGGTTTAGGCAGCGCACGCAAAGATAGATCTCAGAGGGCAGGATTTTTTCCGACTTACTGGATACTTATCGTTATATTATGGCTAAATCACATAAAATCTGTATAAATTGTAGCCTATGTGTTATTCTGATATATAAGCCACATTACTGTAAAGTTTCATTAAAATCCGTTCGGTAGTTTTTGCGTGAAAGAGTAACAAACATCCATCCATCCATCCTCACAAACTTTCGCGTCAGGTTTTTTTCGTTACGGAATTTCTACATTCGGTCGCCGCGCTCAGAGTCTCCGATAAAAGCTATGCAATAGCTTAAAAAAACATTTAAAAATATACATTTATTTATCATTACCTACTGTTTTTTTGTAATATTTTGTATGTATATTTTCATGAAATTATTAATTACTTAATGAAGTCAAGGTACTGCGCTTGTTTGTAATTAAGGGGTTTATTTATAAACGTTGCTTAAAGTTAAGTAATGTTCAAACGTCAAAATGTATGGTTAAACAGTTGCTAATCATTACTTAACTTTATAAAGGTAAGTCCGCAGTTGAAGCCCGCGAATTTCATATTTTCTTACGTTTTTTGCAATTTGCAGGTCAGTGTCAGGTTGTATTTTGATCAAAATATGATTCACGACTATATCAAGTACGTATTTACTGAATTATAATCATTGGAATCATTAATGAAATGAAATGAAATTGTTTATTCTGTAAATAGGATATCGGAATCACTTTTACACATCATATAAACAAATATTAAAAATAAACTAGATGAGGTCGGTTTTTCCTACCTGACTACTCTGAGTAGAAAGGCCGAAACAAACTCAGAGGTCGTAGTCTCTTTTAAAGTCCAGACATAATCTTGGTCAAGTCATATGAGGACCATGTAATTTAGTGTCTGAAAAATGGTCTTTTGAGGAAAGAACCACACAGATTTGAGTCGACCTGTCCAGTCAGTGCAAGCATTTGTCAGTAATTCTTCTCTCTAAGTTAGATTTGATACATATAAACTTTCCCACAAGAAATTTGTTGTGCAACTGTGAATTCACCTTAAACGTTCATAAATAAACCCTTTAATGCTTGGGTCGATTGTTCTTATTGTTTTAAGAAGGCACTATTAATAATAAAGCGTTACTTTTCAATCTGCCTAGCCTTTTCCCAACTATGTTGGGTTCGGCTTCCAGTCTAACCGGATATAGCTGAATATCAGTATTACATGGAGCAACTGCCTATCTGACCTCACACTTACCCAGTTACTAGGTAACACAATACCATTTGGCAATACTAGTTGTCAGACTTTCGGGCTTCTGTCGACCCGCAACGACTGTCAAAGATCCACGAATGACAGCCGAGACCAACGGCTTAACGTGCTTTCCGAGGTACGGAGGAGTCTCGGTATGTAAAGATGGTCACCCATCCACAGACCAACCCTGGCAAGCGTAGCTTAACCTGATGGTTCGAACCGTTCGGCTGTTATTACTTTGCCACGAGCTCCTCAATAAAGCGTTACTTTTATTTACACTAATCTGTTTTTCTAAAACTTCAGTAAACATTACATCTCTGTGGTCTCGACTCCAGCCGGTCGATTCTGTAAAAATATCACCGTGAAAATGTAGGTGAAGTGAGCGTGAAGTGAGCTGTCATTCCATCTGCCGTGCTATTGTGTAAACATCTCACCGTGATAACTTGGGTGAAATGAGCTTGATGTGAGCTGTCATTGCACCTAAAGCTAGGGATTGACACTATGGACAGCTCACTTCACCTCACTCTTCTCGGTGAGAAGTTTACAGAATGGATCCACTGATGCTAGAGATTGATGAACTCACTTCACCGAACTTTACACGGTGATATTTTTACAGAATAGCACGGCTGGACTAGGATACCCTGAAATATGACTAGGGTCGAATTTTTTCCAGTTACATTACGAAGCGTTTGAAAGCGTCGAGTTCTCTTCGGTTACATTACGGAGCTTGTGAAGGTTTGCATAAAGTTCCGGCCTATAATATTATAAAATAAAAACGTAAATAGGATAGTATATAGTAATGTGTGCTGCATTTCACAATACCAACGGTGCTATTCTGTAAAAATCTTACCGTGAACAATTAGGTTAAGTTAGTTTGAAGTGAGTTGTCATTCCAAATGATGCTAGTGATTGATATTATTGACATCTCACTTCACCTAACTTTCCATGGTGTCATTTTTATAGAATTGATATGTTGAATCTTTTTGAACGCACAATGATAGCCTGTAAACAGTCATGCTATTCTGTAAACATCTCACCGTGCAAACTTGGGTGAAGTGAGCTGTCAATAGTGTCAATCCCTGTGGAATGACAGCTCACTCCACGCTCACTTCACCTAAGTTTTCACGGTGAGGTGGTTACAGAATAGCACTGCAGTAATAGCCTAGTGGTGTGACCGTCGGACTGCCAAGTCATAGATCTCGAGTTCGAACCCAAGACACGCACCTTTGACTTTTCGGATTTATGTGCGTATTGTATAATTATCACTTGCTTCAACAACGGTGAAGGAAAACATCGTGAGGAAACTGTCTGAGAGCGATTTCTCGACGTCATGTGAAGCCAAGTCAGAAGCCCATGGGCGGCTTTAAAACTCTGACACCAGGTTAGTCACTAATCACACGAAAAGAAGAAGAAGCCTGTAAACTTGATCGCAGGGCCTAGTTTTTAAGGGACTACCGGACCTAAACGTACTTAAACACAAGTTTTATATTGCCTAAAAGTATATGATCTACTGCAGTAAACAAAATCAGAAAAATATATGATATTCTTCAGGATATAATTATGCTAGTAAGATAATGTGTTGAAAACATAATACTTACAACAAAATACGATAGAAAAAAATCACGAAGATACCTTTAAAAAATTCTTTTAACGATTAAAAATCATATTAATATACATGCAATCATTGGGATTTTTTGTCAGATTATTCTACAAGCTACATAATATAATAGTATTTAAAAAAAAATGTACAATCGATAGATTTTTTGTAAATAGATAATTGCTTCATATTTTGCAATAAATTACCTGCGTTGTGTCATCGCGCGTCTCTTTCTTTTCTATGCAATCCGACAGTGACCGCGCTTTAGCTGTTGTAAGCCTCTTAAAGTGCAACGTGTTGAAATCATTGATGCAACCAAACAAACTAAATGTTTCAGTATACTCTATAAACCTGTTTGTTTACTCAGTACAAACCTCGTTTCAAAACCATATAAACATCTACATGGCAAAACACAATAACCCACAAAAACAAAAAAATGAGACATTCGTTCTGCATATAATGCTACGTAATGAAGTAATACGACGCGCCGATGTTGGACACAACCCCTTTATTTTGATGGACGCGTATTCTGGTATTGGGAATATTTTCTTATTATTTCTAATAATTATTTAATTTATTATAGAATTATTTTTTTTGCAATTTTCTGCTTTAGAGAAAGTATCAGTCTGAATGACAGATTACACACAAACCACACGACGCGCACATATTACTTTAGTGTGCCATCTTTGCAATAGAATTATCGTAATAAATCTTTGAAAATGGATACCTCAGTAGTTTCCTTCGAAATCCATGACATGTTATACAATTTGTAAATTAAAAAAATATAGTACAATGGAAAGACGTATTGATGTGTAAAGTAGTAGCAGTTTAAGTACATGCTCTGGTATTTTTATTCCATCAAACATGAGCTTAGAAATGGAAAACATAAAAAAATACTTTTAGAATAAGCCCGTATCACCCAGTCAAAAAAGCAATATGTAACAAATTTGTTTTTCAATTTCGTACCAATTTTGCATACGGGACCCCGTCGTATCGAGCAAATAAAATGCGGTATTGTGGTTTTTACGATGCGTAAATATTTTTTCTTCGTTTTTTCTACTTTTATTGGTCGAGGTGGGAATGAAAAGCGGATTTCGTGTAATAACTGTATGTTATTGTCGCCAAAATTCTGTAATAGCTTGTCTGGGCGATATTTTTTTCTTTTTCTCTACCCGCTTTGGTAAACTTGATACCCTTGATGAGCTTTCGCGCGACGTGAGATTAATTTATGATTCGGAGACCGAGTATTTCATGTTCATATTTTTGATATTGGTATGCGCAATAAGTATCTAATATTACGAGTTTGTGTTTACTACGTTGCAAAAATATAAATGATAACTAGTCTGAGAATGTTTTTAAATTTGATTTGTGTAATATTCTAATAGCCAGATCTAAACGACACACGTATTTAACCACGGACTTCTTACACCTACATTTTCCAAAAAAATATTTGCAAAATGAAACCGAAAAATAAAGGAAACGCAGATTCAGGCAATTCATAAAATAAATAAACAAATGCAGACATACAAATAACTTAACTCATCATTATTTTGACGTTTTAGACCTTTATACTTCACATGGAAGTGCACGGTGACTTAATTTAGGAGTCCTGCCATGCTATTCTGTAAACATCTCACCGTGAAAACTTGGGTGAATTGAGCTGTCAATACTGTGTCAATCCCTGTGGAATGACAGCTCACTCCACGCTCACTTCACCTAAGTTTTCACTGTGAGATGGTTACAGAATAGCACTGCAGGAGTGTTTTATTAGTGAAACTGATCTTCAATTAAATATAAATATTTAAATTTAAATACTAATCGTGAGAAAACAGCAGGTAACTATTGAAAGCGTGTCGATTAAAATCAATTTGTAGATTATATACACACAGTCGCCATTTTGAGCTAAGGGTTAGATCTTCATAGAAAATAGATGTGCGTGCGCATATTTAGGAACTATTAATATTTTTGTATATATAATAAGGGCTTTAAGTGGTTATTATTTATTGGCTGTTCACACAGATTATCACGTATTTATTGATTTTGAGATGTAAAGGGAAAAGGTTATTCTGAATGTGGGAATAAAAACTCTAGGTGCAAATGTTAAGATAAAGATCAGCCGGCCGATTGTGTAAAAATTTCAACGTGAAAACTTAATTGATGTTCATTTCAATCTCACTTCACTTAAGTTTTCGCAGTGATATTTTTTACAAAATAGACCCGAAGAAATAATAATTGTCGATACAATTTTTTTTTTTTTTTCTGTTTGATTCTCAATTTTTACTGATATTAAGTAACGTAAATATAGACAACTACAACAATTTTTCTCAGTGTCTAAGAACCGTATTTTAGAACAAAAAAATATTTCAGTAATATAGCTTTGTTATTCTATTAATTATCACAGTTTTGTGTTCAAATGCTCTCCTGTAAAATCATGATTTTGTAATAATTGATTTTGACAGTTTGGGATAGAAAACTTTCTTCTGAAATAGTCTACATATAAAAGGACCTAGACAAAGATTGTTAGAAACGAAAGACAAAATGACAGATTGTAGAAAGATTTCTACGGTGCGATGTCAAAAATGTAGAAACAAAATTTCACTTTGTATAGAAAGAGCTGTGTCTATTATTCGTAGACAAAGAAACCGTCATGCTACGCGTGCTGGAGGCTTTATTCGGGTATTAAGTTCTGTTTACTGTTTATTTTCGCTTGAGTATAGATTTCGATGATTTTTTGTTGGTATATTGACGTGTGCTAGCTGACGTAGCTAATAATTTAATTTAATGTTTTATGTTGCATAATGTACATTATTTTGCATAAGTAGTATTGTATAGAATCAAGTTTTTCTAACTGAACAGACAGCTGTGCTGCTGGGGAGTTTCTTGCGCCACTTATAACCACTAGGAAGTGGTGAAGGGCGGGCGTTTTTATAATTTTGACGTTCATAGATTGATTCTCAGCTTATTTTGTTTAAATGACTTTTGAATTTGAGTTTGTAAATATATATTGACTTTTTTTCTTTGATTGATAGATTAATGTCTGAAAATGCTTTCACTGATGGGAGGCTACTATAAATTGCCGAGTGTCTTGGGATATATTTTATGTTAAAACAAGTTTCACACGGACGAAGTCGCGGGCGGAGGCTGTTATTAATAAAAAGGAGTTCCATCCCCACATGGTAGATTTGTTTTCACATGGAATGGAATGGGCTTATTAATTTTATTTTACTCTTTACCTACCAGAAAGCAGCGTGACGGAACGCAACACAATTTTGTTTGATTGATTGATTGATTCTATGCTAATAAGCTTTATACAAAACGCAAAATTACCATACACAATCCAAATTATTCTATTATTAATTTCAATACAACAATCAATTTTGTCACCAACAAAACTGACAATGATTGGCATCCGTCAAAAATCGTATTGAACCCCAAATTCGCCGACATGCAAAGTGGCATACCCCACGAATAACATTTTTTGAATACGCAATCGCAGTAGTACGCACTATTAGGTGGCGTATCGGAAAAATAAACAAATATATGTTTTATTTGAAATTCAAATTTTCTGTATCGAGATTTGCATATAGACAAGAACGATCGTCGATCACCGATAATTTTAATACTGGGGTCGTCGAAATTATTAAATCCTTTGGGGTCGTTATTTTCACACATTTTTAACAATGAAAAGTTTTTGATTTGCAATTTATATTGTAATGGATGTTGCATGTTGGTAGTTTAAATGTATTTGAATGAAATCGAAGCCGCGGCGTGTGATTGATCAGTTGGTTCTGCCTGTTGGGATTAACTTTAACTTTCTCGGATAGAAACATGCCTTCTAAAATGAGTAGCCATATTTTTTCTACAAATACGGGTCTATCGTAATAATTATGAAGGACGATTGGTGTCAAGAAATTTAGGAAATTCTACACCTACATGTAGTTGATAACAATAAAAAAGAGACTGAAGTGCCATCTTTACTTAATCAATAATACATATATATTCGTAAGGATTAAAGATACACTTCTAGGACCTTGTGGCTAAGTAATAACAGTCGCACAGGTCGATCCATCAGGTTAAGCTACGTTTGCCGGGGTTGGGTGACCAGTGACCATCTTTACACACCGAGACTCCTCCGTGCCTCGGAAAACACGTTAAGCCGTTGGTCCCGGCTGTCATTCGTGGATCTTTGACAGTCGTTACGGGTCGTCAGAAGCCCGAAAGTCTGACAACCAATCTTACCAAGGGGTATCGTATTACCCAGTTACTGGGTTGTGGAGGTCAGATAGGCAGTCGCTCCATGTAAAATACTGGTATTCAGCTGTATCCGGTTAAAATGGAAGCCGTCCTCAACATAGTCGGGAAAAGCCAAAGCGGATTAATTAAAGAGACACTTGTATTAAAAAACAGTTTCTTGCCATCATAATGATCACCAGCTATCGCTAAAACCTCAGCCTCTCTAATGACACGAATTCGATCCAAGGACCCTCTGATCCATAGCTGCGACCAGGAGATAACATCATACTTACCGTCTTCTTACTAAACAACTAGTGAAATTTTACTCAACTACATGACATGACATCACAACACAACATAGGCACAGAAGGTACCTATGTTGTAAACATCCCACTAATTATCCACCACATACATTGGTACTAAACCTTCCCAATCAACATCGAACATCAACAACCAGTCTAATCACTCCACATATTACATAAATAATGGCTTCCCTATACTGTAATGGCGCTTGCTATAATCAATAAGTGCATACCGTCTGACATGGCGCTAATCGAAACACAATTATGGTGCAGATGTGTTATGGCAGTCAATATGTGTCAAAAGGGAACGATTAGGAGTTTAATATGCGTTTTGTGAATGCGTTGTGCTGTGTTGTCATTTAATACTAATAACCTATGTCATTTTATGTATGTGTAACAAGTCGAAAGTAGAATTTTTTACGCAGTTTTCATGCCAACATACTGGCCATCATTTTGGTGTCGTCATTGTTCCGATTTTGAATTCACGACCATTTAAAAAGTATAAACTGCTTTAAACCTCACCATAGACCTCACCAATTGCACGCCATTCAGCTCGATTCTCGGCAACTCTCATCCAGCTGCTACCAGCCACCCTGCGAAGATCATCGCTCCACCTAGTCTGAGGGCGTCCTACCTTATGTTTGCCGATTCACTGCCTCCACTCAAAAACACATCTACTCCAACGGTCTTCGGTTCGACGGCTAATACGGCCGGCCCATTGCCACTTCAGCCGGTCGATTCTGTTAAAATATCACCGTGAAACTTAGGCAAAGTGAGCGTGAAGTGAGCTGTCAATAGTGCTAATCCCTAGCATCCTGGCGGTCGATTTGTGACAGTGACAGCTCACTACGCGCTCACTTCACCTAAGTTTGACGTTGATATTTTTACAGAATCGATAGACTGCTTGCTTATTCTGTGAGCTATGTCGACAAAACTTTGGTAAATATACTACCCCAGATAAAATAAGGAGTACCGAAAACAAAAGTGAAACACATAATTCGGTGATTAATTTCTCAAAGCGTCCTCGATTTCCCCCAAACCACACATTCCTGTCGTTGTTCGGACGACACTATAAATTGCTGTAATTGTTCCTAACATCAATTAGTGGGACATTTTCAAAATTAGCCGCTTCTACAATGTTTTCTTTATTTTGAGATAATTGCTAGGCAATAACTAACATGGGTGGTATTGCTTCGAAGTCGTTTGAATAAAGTGTAATTGTTTTTTGGGAATTAAAGTTCCTTTCCAATTCTTACAAGCGGAATAAACGAGAAAGATTTTTTCGGAATGAATAGTTCTGTACAGGATCTTTCCAAATCCAAATATATTGTTTTGACTCTATGATCAAGACCAATAGTAAAATTAACCCATAGAAGGACTAATTTGACTAAAGTTAGATATCTAATTGACTTCAGTTTGACAGCTGTTCTCGTATGGAAAAACACTATACTACTGGGTACCTAGGTACTAGGTAAAAAGGCAAACTTTAGACAGATTCTGCAAAATAATGTTTCTTGAATAAAAATAAGCATTTTTATTTCAAGCAAATAGAAATGAGTAGCTTTGAAATAGTAACTTGATGCTACATTTGCGTTTAACACTATCCTCAATTCTATTTCAAGGGAATGATCCACCCGTAACTAAAAACATTTTCAGTCTGCACTTCACCACAATTTCCTAGACCAACTTCCATCTCACTCCTTTATACCCACATTAGCAAGGAACATACGAAGCACCCACTTTAAAAATCTAACTTTTATCGGAACCATAAAGCTTCCAAAGTTACATGTAAGTGAAATACATCAAGTTTAACTGACCGCATTAAGTTAACCGCAACTCTACCGGATAATGTTTTTCTAAGTTAAAGTAAGTACATAAACTTAGATGGATGGTGCTCAGACACACATGAGTTTTAAAAACTTTAGATAATGTAACTTATTTTCAAAATGGCGGTGAGTAAGTAGTTATAGAGGGTGTTGAAAGTTTTAAATGGCTTTATTTAGTAACAACCTATTTAATATTTATTATTACACATTTAAAGTAATTCTGGTGTTTCCAGGTAGGCCTACCTATTTCAAACTATTTATTTAAATTAAACCATTTACAGGCACTTTTGAATTGTCAAGGAGACGGTCAGTCAGAAATATGAAGCTAGTTGCCTATTCCAAAGCGTAGTAGGTACCTATGGAGAAGAACTTGCAAGAAACTCCATGGACTCTCTTTTAAATTATATTTTTCTTATTATTAGTTATATCATTAACTCTCTCAAAATTTTCATTAGTAGTAAAAATAAACTCGGATATATTTATAAAAAGTATATTTTCAAATAAAGAAATATCAAAACACAGAATAATATAATAATTGGCAGTTGATCTGAAATAATTACATAAAGAACTTAATTAAAGTCAATTGGTATGACTGTTATACAAAAAACATGCTAAATAAAAATGTCTAAAAATTAAAATCTAATTTACTAAAATCTTAAATTAGCTAAAATATACAGGCCATTTTTATACACAGTGTAGATCACACGATTTTCACTAAAAATAAATTCCGAAAACAAAATTGTTCTTTACTGAACAATATTTTTTTAATTAAATTTTTGTTCGTAAAATAATAATTAAGAAAGACTTGGTAGTGAGATAATTCTTACACACTATGAGTAATTACAATTATATTGCTTAAGATTTTATAATTATTATAATATCATTACAGTTATAATTATAATGTGATTACGGCAGTAAGCATGTTTTTTTAATGAAAAATCTGTGTGGAAGTTGCAAGAATATTGACTACAACAGTTTCTTAAAAAAAAAATCAGTAGTCTCACTACTTTTTATCGCAAATAACTTATTAACTTTAATTTTAGGATACCACAGTTTGCCCTTTGTGCTATTTAATAAAAATAATTTATAGGTAATTTTTGCATCTTCCATACAAATTCAATTTGTTCTTGGGTCAAGCATTATTACTATGGAAATTTAGAAATTTTCGCGACTACAGATTATATTCTTATAAAAAGAGCATTAAGCATACCAATTTTAATTTATGTACAGAACTCTTAAATGCGTGTTTTCTGTAATATTTTCACATCTTTTGCTGACAAACATAATACGTAAGTAGGTAAACTATATTCTGATGGTTTTAAATACTTATCTACTACTTTTTATTTTTTTTAACGTAATTTTGCGTTGTAAACATTACTAAAAATGAATCAAAAGTAGATACTTAATAAAAAGTTTTCTAAATGTATGTCAGCAAAAAAATGAAAATGTGATCAGCAGATAAGAGTTTCCAAGAGATCATTAGGAAAACTTCTTTTTTTTTACTTTAATCGTTTCCTTAAATAAATACATATCACATTTGAACACATTCTTCCGTATATTTTGTAATCTTAAAATAAAATTATTGTAATAAAAAATCATGGTGTCAATAAAAATAACTTATGAATTGTTCCCAAAACGTTTTTGTTCCCATTTTTTGTTAAAAAAAAAACAAATAAAAATGCAAAACTGGAGAAAGAAAAAAGCAATCAAATATTTTTCGGAAACAAAACTGTGCTTTTTAAATTCAAAGCCTCGTGTGTTGCTTAACAGTATGAGTTATCAGCTAGCAGAACTAATGGAGTATTTTTATTTACAAATCTACTTGATAAAAGCTAAAAAATATCCATTTATGTGCTCGTGTCATTTTCTGTTTCGTTGCGACAAAAAATACCACTGGTGTAAGCCGTTGCCCTCAATTTGACCAATATTACTTAGAAAAAATGTACAATTCATAGCCTGAATTGTACATTTTACTTCAGAGTAATTTAATTGAATTCGTTTTCTAATTTTTGATACCATTCAAAGTTAATCTCCAATTTTTCTAAAATCCATTTGTGTTCAAATTCTTATCATAAAATATTTTTTCTAGCTTATCCAAGTCAAACCGTGAATTAACCATCAATTTTGTAACGTTTGTAATACAAATTGATTCTAAACAATCTTTGTTAATCATTCATTCATCATTAAAAAATAATTATTTTGATTTTAACAAATTGTTTCGCGATCCGACATGACAGAGCTTATCATCAATCAACCTTAACTAACTTATATACAATTAATGATAATAATTATCAAAATATACCATCTCATAAAATCTCCATTGAAATAACTTGGCACTCACCATACAATGGTCTAACCCTAAAATATTTAAAAAATAAACATTTTTATTACACAAAAATAAAAAAATGAGATCAATCGATAATAATTTTTAGGCTGCTCTCTTTGGAACAATTTATGGGAAAACGGACTTTATCATGTTCTAAATAAAATCTATTTTTCTATAACATCGCTGGTCCATTCTTCTGAATACTTCAAAATTCCTTAAATAATGTATGTATATTATTTATAACTATAGTTATGAAATATTTATGGATATATCAACATCGAAAGCGGAATGTAAATTGACACTTCAATATAAGAATTATTTTTATAAAATACAGTTTTTTTTGGTTTTTTCCCTTTATGAAAGTTTTCAAACGTGAACATTTTGGTTCTAAAACAGCAGTTTTAATAAACTGACGTAATTTTGTGCAATTTTTTGTTAAATATTAAATGTTCTACGTAACCAGAAAAAACAGTGATAACTCGATGATTTTTTTGTTTGCAATGATTCTAAAATATTTTTTAGATTTTTATGCTGTTTTTGTAATAACCAGTTGATTTTATAAAAATATTTTCTCCTAATTATAAGTAATAAATCAAATTCACCCTTTTTTTTTTTAATTAAAATCCATTCACTACCGATTTATTTTTATCAATTTTATTAGCAGCAAGTATATATTTTGCCATGGACCAAACATTTTAATTTATAAAAATCACTACGTATTATTATAAAATATACAATATGTGTGCGTTCGACAGACGATACACAAACAAACAACTTTATATTAAAGCTGTGTATGATTACGTCTAATAATTATACAAAAATTGGATTATTTTAATAATCCTCAATAAATGTACAAATTGCAAAAAGCGTAGCGCAGCGAATAACATTTCAATTTATTCATCGTACGCTTATGAATATAGTAGAAATGTCTTATTAAAATATGTGACGTATAATACATTTGTAATGTCATGTCATGCAAGTAATATCTTGAGCTAAATTTTATTATAAAAAAGCAATATAATATAAATTGATAAATCTTATCAGTTTCTTATAAATTTTCTTGTTTTTTTTTTTAAATAAAAATAAAGACAATATTTTGTCACTACTCTACAATTTTAGGATTCAGAATTGCATGACATAAAGTGACAAAAAGAAACATAATAACGTCAAATATTTCAATAAAACATTGCCTACAATAAAATCCCATCACAGCAACATCAGTACAAATTGTTCACCGTTTATTCGAGAACAGTTTCCATCCCAGCATGAAGAGGACTGCCGTACAGATAGATCCAGAAAGCTTATCAGGAATTATTGAAGAGAATATCGACCCTTCTGGCTCTTTCTCAGCGGCTGATGGCGCGTCAGTCTGGAATAAGAGATTTTGGATTTTATTTTTATGAAATCACAAGATGATTTTGGGTGGAATTGTCGTTCTGGAAGTCCAAGACATTTTTTTTTTGCTTATGAGAAAACGGCTATTATAGATAAAAATGGTGCTACAGGCTTCAAATGGGATTACAAAATTTTAGGTGTGATGTGATGACTTCAAATTTCTAAAAATGTCAAACTTCGATGAAAATCCACCTGTATAAATTCCTAAGAATAAATAGTACCACCTGTATAAATTTATAAGAGGTATCCATAAGACTAACATTGATCATTACACCAGAAATAGATAAAAAAATCGTTCGCATTGAATAAAACAATCAAAAATATAATTCCATGTATCACTCTTAAAATAAATTATTAAAAAAAGCAATACAAATAACGCCCCTAAACAATAATAAACTTAGCGTGTTCATAAAGATCGCAAACACTGAAAGCTATAAGAAGTTCTCAGTAAAACTAAAGTGGGAGCACTTTTTATAGATATTAATAAAACAATACTGCAATAAAGTTTAGTACGTAAGGCATTTAGATTATACGACACGACTCCGATACGACAGTTTATGCCAGACTATGTGTGCGCCCGGGACTTTTAGAATTTGATATACAAACTTCAACGTGACGTCATTTCACCATTTTTCGGGGCTGTTTTTAAAAGCATGTACAGGCTTTACCACTAGGAGCTGACACGAAAGGAGTTGTATTAATATGTGTGTTCATTTTCTTTCCCAGAGTTGAACCTTAACAGCTGCCTAGCCTTTTCCCAACTATGTTGGGGGTTGGCTTCCGGTCTAAGCAGATGCAGCTGGATAGCAGTATTTTTTTACATGGACCGACTGCCTATCTGACCTCCATAACCCAGTTATTGGGGAATACGCCCCTAAGTAAGACTGGTTGTCTTTACGATACGACTGCAGAATTAGAAAATTATTGTTACCCATTTATTAGAGAAGGAATTTATTTATTTTATTACTAAGGAATTAGATGATTCCTATAATTAGGAAGTTTGATTAATGGTTGTAAAGAATTAGATTTGTTTATAGTTTATTAATGGTAGATCACAGGAATTCTGGTAAATTGTTCTAATAAAATAACTGTTGTATATATTCGTCTATAAATATAGTAATTACAGCAATAAATGTTTACGTTTATTTTACACCACTAACATTTGTAATATGAAATACTGGAATTTTAAGTGTTTTACGTACAGTCGAACAAGCTATAAAGATTTGCAACAACTTTTTGGCAATTTGCAACTACTTTTAAACAAGGTTGTGTGTGTGCTGAGTTGTATATTTTTTTACAATAAAACTGAATATTGGCAGTGTAGTGAAGTAGTTGGAAAAATGTATTTATATACCAAATTTTAATAACTTGTTCGGCTGGAAGTTTTAAGCCATCAATATAAAATAGAACTACAGTTTCTATTTAGATAGTAAGTACCGCGTCGACTGAGCTCTGCTCGGGTGAAAATAGATAAACATAATTATCGTCAAGGTATACCAAGTTTCTCTATATTGCAACTTTCATGGAAATCGTTAGAGCCGTTTTCGAGAACGTGATTACAAATATATATAAATAAATATTGCTCATTTAATAGTATAGGATATAAAAGATACTACAGCTACCGTTTTTTAAATTAAATACTGTGAGCTGTTTTATGCGGCGAGATAAGGAATGATATTATTATCGCTCGAACGAGTGAACCAGATGACGTTACCCGCCTGGAGATTGCCACGAGCCACGAGCATAGAGACTTAGGGCTAGTTTCTAGAAAACTATAGCAAAATTAATGTGACCAATTGCAACAGTTTACGTGCGAATTACGAAGGTGACAGCCGGAGGACTTAAAAAAAATGAAATTACAGGTTTGATTATGTAAACATTACAATATAAACGTATTATGCTAATTTCTAAGTCTAGTTTCTGACGATGCTAGTACTGAAGTGCCAAAAAAAACTAGACAAGCAACAAGCTAGCCAGCAATAGCTAAGTCTGGCTATGGATGAAGATGAGATCGGATATTCGGATGCATAACCTAAAGTTGAGGTTTTGGCTATTAAGGAAATCACTTTTGTATCGAAAAAATCCCGGGATTCCGAGATCGACAAATTTTGAGTTCTGATTATACAATTGAATGTATATTTACTTACGTTCAGATGTTGGCTAATAATGGAATGCAGTTTTGTATCGATAGCAAAAATCTCGCGATTCCGGAATTGATAAATTTTGTACTTTTTGACTATAGAAATAAGCTAATGTTGTAAAGTACACATTGGCATAGCACATAGCGACAAACAAGTCGGTGCCTTGAGTAAAAAAATGTTTACAGTAGGTACATAATTTTTTATGTTAACACCGCAAAAGTAACCTTTATATGAGGGCTGATACGTCGTTTCCATACCATATTCCAATAAGTTGTACATTCCCGGAATTTTATGGAATTCCGGGATTCATATTAAGATTTTTTTTGATGAAGAAGTCACTTCCATAATTTCTCGGCCATAAATTGACTTTAGGTAAATATGCATCCGAATATCCGATCTCTAGTTAGAAGTTCCACATGGATTATAATAAAATACCCGAATTTAATTAAATATATTATACATAAATCGCGTATTATAAACGACTCGAAGGTAATTCAAGTGAGTGATACACTCGGCTATTTTATTGTTAGGATAATTTGAATGGCATTTTTATTAGAGGGTAGAAGCGATGCACGTTATGGCAGTATTAAACGTATGCCGATCTGTTTGGCGATATGGCACGAAGGTTTTTGTCTATTCGCGCTGCCATTTTATTGATTAGAATTGTGTACCTTTATGCAGCTGATTTTTTAATACATATGGTTGATTATGTGACTGTAAATATTGCTGTTTTTGAGTAATAAAAAAATATAAATAGACCTTTATTTACTCAAATTAACACAATAACCTTGCACAAACTAAGTTACAAATAAGCAGTAAAGGTAGGTAACATTTTTGTTTGGTAAGTATCGGTGCTTAACACGGTTGTTACACGGAACTGATTCACTCTGCTCCCTGAACTAGTTTAAACTGTATTACGGTGGAACGTAATGTCTATTGTATAGTCTAAACTGTAAATCTTTTACAATATCAATCTGCCTTGCCTTCCCAACGTTGTGGTCAGCTTCCAGTCTAACCGGACACAGCTGAATGAAGTATTTTACATGGATCGATTGCCTATATGATCTCTACAACCCAGTTACGGGGTAACACGATACCCTTTGGTAAGACTGGTTGTCAGACTTTTGGGCTTCCGAGAACCCTTAACGCCTGCCAAAGATTACGAATGACAGCCAGGACCAACGGTTAAATGTGTTTTCCGAGGCACGGAGGGATCTCGATATGCAATGGATGGTCACCTATCCACAAACTGAACGCGGTAAGCGTAGCTTAACCTTCGATCAACCGGTGTGGCTGCTATCTTTACAATATGAGGTTGCTATACAATATTTTTTTTGCTGAAGATGTAACAGATTAAAAGTTAGTAGTTAGTATGGCTCGAAAATCCTTCCTTATCCTAAGGGCACGTCTTCCCTACCATTACCGCGCCCCCTGGTCTACTCCTTTGATATGCAATGGTCTCTATAGCCCCATGATGCATCCAGGGGCAGTGCAAATCTCGGGGTTCATTCGATTTATGGAGTCTGGTCAAACCACGCTGGGGTCGGTGTATTTCATTCATTCATGAAGTTGTAACAGATTAAAAGGTCTCCAAACCAAATCCTCAAACAAAGGTTGGATGTTTTATTTCCCCCTAATTTAAGGAGATTACCAACCACAGGTAAAGGGCACCCTACTGCATACAAAATTAGGAAAAATAAAATCCTCTTACAATACATTTTGTACGAAACGTTAGCGAAAATCTGTATAATTTTATTATACCTAATTTTGCTTTGCCAAATTGAATACGGGACCAACAAATTACTTTCATTATTACGAGACTACGAAAAAGAGAGGCAAATATAAATTCTTAAAAGAAAGAAAGGGACGGGTATACAGCCACCTGATAATCTAGCGACAAAGCATCAATCGCAAGGAATCATTTGAATTTGCATACATTTTAAGAAGTAAATAAAAAAATAAATTGGGATAGCGGGAAATGGTGGCTTGCACCCTTGTTATTTGTTATGCAATCAACTTTGATACTTATCGCTTAACAAACAAGGCTCAATATCAAATGCATAAATAACGAGACTACAATCAGATCGAATAAAAAAGAAATTGAAACTTATTTATTAGATCTTAGATTGAAATTCCGATAGCAGATTTTAGATTTGTTGTTCAAAGGTAAAAAAGCGGCCAAGTGCGAGTCGGTCTCGCACACGAAGAGTTCCGTACCACCGCACAATATTTAACACTACATATTTTTATAAGACGTTTCTTGTATGGGTGGAGATCCCATTTAATTTAATTTGTATTCTTAGCAAGTTCAAAAGATACAGCCCTGTGCATGGAAGCTGAGGAAACCGTCACGCGCGTGCTTTTTGAATGCACAGGCGTCACCCAGATTAGAACACAGACCCGCGGGACACTCAGATCTTTCACAGATGTTCTGAACATACCAGGAGATTTAATTAACTTCTGGAGGGAGGTGGGCTGGTTGGAGTAACCACCAACGGCCGCTATGGCCCACGCACAATGGTCCACTGTAGGACCAAGTGCGGAAACCGAACCCCATAACATAGAACATACAGCCCTGTGACAGACGGACGGATGTATTATGGCATCCTTTGGGTACGGAACCCTAAAAAGGTATTATTTGTGAAACTATTTCGTGTGTTTGTTATACAAATATTATTGTAGGATACGTGGAAGGGTTTTTTAATGGTATTGGTTATATTGAGTAAATATTATTGTCAACATCCTTTAGTTTTTCTTTGATGTTTTATTTATCAAAGCTGTTGCAACTTTTTTTTTTTTTTTTTTTTCTTTCTTTTTTTTTGTCACTAAAGATATCATAATTACATACATAAATTCACGCCTTGTTCCCATGGAGGTAGGTAGAAACTACAGAACGCCACCTGCTATGATCCTTAGGTACCATCGAAGAAGTTCAAATCGAACCAGTTTCAAAACAAAATCCCGTGAACACGATGACCACATTTGTTACCGGCCCGGTTGTATAGCCGTCAAGCGCTGCAAGCAAGAATAGTCCTTCCGGTGGTTAGATATGAACTTCTTCGATGGTACATACTCCGTTTGCTTCGTTTACGTTCACACATCAGGCTGTCATGACTCAACACAAACTTGAAGAGTAGATACCTGCCATGCTATTCTGTAAAAATATCACCGTGAAACTTAGGTGAAATGAGCTGTCAATAGTGTTAATCCCTAGCATCCTGCCGGTCGATTTGTGACAGTGACAGCTCACTTCACGCTCACTTCACCTAAGTTTCACGTTGATATTTTTACAGAATCGACTGACTGGTCATACACGCACGCCAGTTGCGACTACGCACTTATTTATTATTTATTTACTTAAACTTCACGATAAGGTACAAAGGCAGACTTAATGCCTTAGGCATTCTCTACCAGTCAACCAAGGGTGGTGAAGAGATAAGATGGCAGGCGCTCCGATTTAGAGGAGATAATAATAATAAAACAAATAAAAAAAGATACCAATGAATTATAAGTAAAATAGGTACACAAGTGTGGCGGCATCTACATCGCCACATGCGAACTACGCATCAAAGACCTTACGTCACACAACATCCTGACGTCACTCAAATCCTGCATCGCGCAATTAGAGTTTACCGCGCGATGGACATAATATACAAGCTCCCGACTTCAACCTCTGGGCAGTTGCCCGCCAGACATGACACCCGTCTGGTCGGACGATTCTCCCTTTTCTATGGGGGATGAGTGCACTTTACACCCTGTTCCTCATACCCCTAAACAAGTACATATACAGAGACCTTTCTGAAGAAAATTACCAATAAGTTCAGTGTGTAACGTGTTCCTTTTGATATCCCACTATTCTCTAGGGCAGGGCTTCCCTAACTGTGCGTCTCGACGCCCTGGGGCGTCGCGAGGCGGTTTTGCAGTGGCTCCAGCCGCTCCAATACGACACAGACAAACTACTTGAATTTTTGAGCTCAGTTTCTCAGATCAAGTTTTGTTCAGTTTCAAGATCGTGCCATCATTACTGCAACATTGAGGGTTCTATTAACATTTGCGACATCGTACTTGTGCGAAACAGGCTTTTCTTGCAACAATAACGAACAAGTACAGGTTGCAAATATGTTATTTGGAGTTAAGTAACTTGTTACTAGGGTAGAACTACACACTGGTAGGTACTGTTTGGCTAGAAGGCGGGGGGGGGGGGGTGTGTCGCAAAAAAAATAAGTTTGGAAAGCTCTGCTCTAGTGTATTAATGACACTATGCCAAAAAATCAACTGGCATAATAAATTATTTTTCAATTCAGTAATATTTTTTTTCGATTTCGTTTTCATTCAAAATAATTCGACAAACTCAT
Organism: Agrochola circellaris; assembly: GCA_914767755.1. Classification (NCBI taxonomy): domain Eukaryota; kingdom Metazoa; phylum Arthropoda; class Insecta; order Lepidoptera; family Noctuidae; genus Agrochola; species Agrochola circellaris. The sequence continues at coordinate 2,893,713 of OU611861.1, forward strand.
GATTATTTACGTACGAGAAAAAAAAAACATTTTAATTCTGATTATTTCTGTCCATATGACAATAAATATGACAACATGGCATTTTCTTAGCTTCAAGTATGAATGATTCGTTTGAATGAAAATGATTTACTCGTACTTATCAATTAGATACACAAATCGAGAGTCTAATGCTGTCTTCGAAACTATATATTTTGGGACACGTGTTCTAGGAATTTTTGTATTATTTTTACTTAGAGCATATAAACCTACAGTTATGTGACATCAAAAAGAACATGTTGTACATGTCCCTCATAATTTCAAAAAGAAAAAAAAAAGTTTTTTATAAAATCTATGATGTCTTTAAAAATCCAAAAACCAATCTGTTTCCTAATAAAGTGAAACTCAATATATAATCTATCTAAACACAAATAACAATCTTATTACAACCTCCGACTCGCGAAGCGTAATAATAAAGTAGAAAAAAAGTCCTTTGAAGATGAACAATACAATGGTTCAACATCTCACGACAAATCGGTTCAAAGGGATTCGAGCATATAATTTTCACTCGATACCGATCTTGCTACTTGAAAAAACCTTTCTTTTATCAACGCAAATTCAACTTTATCTCTGAACCACAAAGTTGAATTTAAACATTGAAACTTCAGTCAGGATATCGATACAGCCACTGGAATTACGCTTCTCTAAAACAAACGAATTTCAACTTTAGATCTGAAAGCAGAAAATTGAATTCAGAATGTTCACTTTTCAGTAATCCATCAGGTTATTTACAATGTCGCATAAGAAAAGATTCTGTGAAAGGAGCTCCGAAATGAATTTTATTTAATTTCTGTTTTTTTTTTTGTTTAGCGAAAGGATGCTCATTGATGTTTGCAAATTGGAAAGGGTAGGTAAGTCTGTTTGATTTGAGTTATTATTAATATTGATGAATGAATTTGAAATACATTATTATTTGCCTAAGCATGTATCAGAAAGGTGTGGACATATTTAAGGTTGTGGCGTACACACACACACTGAACAACTTTCTTCATGGGACCAACATCGTCATCACGGAAAAAAATTCATTTACATACTGTCCCATACAAAACTTCAATACCTACTGACCCAAATGTATTGAACGGCTGATTATTTTTTCGCAATGACGATGTATAGTCAAGTCAGGCAATAGTTTTTCAGTCAGATTAATTATAAAAAAATATTAAACTCGCATTTTTTCTTTTTTTACGTACTCTAAAGATTACGACAATACATTGGTCACGTCGCAATAGAGAAATATGTGCTATTCCACACAAGACTGCGCTTTACTCAAAAAGCTTTTAGGAATGGCACCTAAGTTATATAATAAGTTACCCAATTGTATAAAAGATCTTGACAGCATACACCATTTCAAAAAGGCTCTTCTTAATTTATTAGGCCAAAACTACTCAGTCAATGAGTACCTAGAAGATAAATTGTAAATTAATGACATTTTATTTATTTCCATTTTATTTGTCAATAACTTAATTGTTTTATTTAATCTATTTAATTTTAATGTACTATTATCTGCTTAAATTTATTGTTATTTTAATTAATTAATTATTGTTATAGTTGAGTTAATTATTTATTAATTTGACTGTTTTTATTATGTTTTTACCAATTATTCATTAGAAATTATAATTAGAAATATTTGTACGCCGTTGACGGCAAGACGTTTATTAATATTGACATCTGAATTTTTGTTTACCTATGTTCTACAAATAAAATATTTGAATTATGAACATTGGTCAAAATGTGGCATGACGTCACTCTCAGATAGATTTTATGCTGAATTGTGACGTAGCGAGCCCCCACTCCCCAACTTTTTATCTAAATAATTTTTATTAATATGATAAATAAAAAAATACATGTCTAATATTTTTTTATTATCTGACTGACAGACAAATTCTTTTTTTTTTTCTCAGCCAACATCCCTATTATACGCAACATTTCAAGTTCGACACAAAGGCAAAATGATGAACCACTTGTCCATATTTTCTTTATTTCATAGAGTAACGCAATAAACTGACAATGTAGGAAAACTGAGATAGGTCTGATATAACTTTTCAAATAAAACTTTCATATCGATAAACGGGATCATGGTAAGAAGTATTATTATATTGTTTTACAGTGCGACGCGACGGTTAAAGTTATGACTTTTAAAGTTGGTCGTTTTCACCGTTGAATATTTTGCTTATTAACAGTGCAATCGCAACAAAAACGTGAAACCGCTAACAAAATAAACATTTTAATAAAATATTTTATATAAAATATTTAATATATTTCGGGAAATGAAAAAGTAACTATTAATTTTTTTCATTCAATTTGAGGTAAAATAATATTTTCTTGTAAAGAATAAAAATAAAAATCATTAAAAATAACGGAAACTAAGAAAAATTTTACATTTTCAGTCTCTCGCAGAAAAAAAAGATTTCTAAAAGGTTCAAACATATCAATGTTTTCAATGGTGTTGTGTGGTTTTGAATTAATTAAGTAATGTTAACTTGATAATGATATGATAAGAAGTACCCATTAGAAGAAGAAAAAACTCTCCCAATCGTTCCAGGCACCCTTTTCCAGAGCCACCTCGATCCAACCCTTGCTTTACGCATTAGGTCGTCTCGCCACCTCTACTCAATCAATCAGCAAGCTGTCTAGCCTTTTTTAGGGTCGGCTTCCAGTCTAACCAGATCCAGCAGAATACCAGTGTTTTTCATTTCTACTAAAAATACTATCAATTTATATTATATTATCAATTTTTTTGTAAATTTTGACGTTCGTAAGTGCCTTTTATGTGTCTAATTGAAATAAATTATTTGATTTTGACGTAGGTAAACAATAATAATTATTCTATTTTACTTCTTCTACAGAATCACTGATTTTGTATATCTTTTAAATCACCTATTTACCTAAACAAGGTTGCACAAAAGCATGTAATAAAGCAACAATGTGGCTTCAATCGCACACTGCGTTCGAATCGCTACTAAATCGTAATGCCGATCGTCTACTACCTCATTTTACCAACGTCATTGAAAATTTTATTGCACTGCTGTGGAGATTTAATACGATTGATAGATTTAGCTGATACTGACGCAATTTTAGAATTGTTTAAACCATTTTCTTTATTTGATTTTCTTTCATGAAACTCTCACCGCATCGCAGCAGCGACTAAAATATTGTATGGAAATCAGTTGTCATGGTATGGACATGTGAACCGGAGGAATGAGGAAAGTTTTGAGTATGAATGTGGATCCCTCCGTCTTCCTCTACTCTTATAGTCATAAGAGTGGGGGAAGACCAAAGAAAAATTGGATGAACTGTTCCAATCCCACTAAAGAACACTGTTCTTCAAGATACAGGAATTTGATAGTTTGAATGGCAGGGAGCCATACCTATCCCATAATGAAGCAAAATTGATGTTACCAAGGCTAAGTTTTTGGTAAATGAATGATTACTTACTTACTGTGTGAAAGACGATATGGCTAGAAAGAGGGTGATTACTGAGATGATGACTAATAGAGAAGTATGGAGGAAAGGGACATGTTGCGCTGACCACTAAATGGGATAAGGCCAGGAGACTGATGATGACGAAATATAAAAAAAAAAAACTTTCTCCAAATCCTTCAAATGCAGAAGTTTTGAGTTTGTTCGTTTTAGCGTTTGTCTTTCATCCTATGGGTACAAGCCTGAATGAAGTCGATTAAAAACGGTTGGTTCGAATCTAACAGATTTTTACCACTTATCAACTGAATTTAATCATTTAGTCTTCATATGCCTTCTAAAGAACAGCCGAGGTGGTCAAGTCCAGGACAAAAAAAAGACCAGCCAAGCACAAGCATTTTAACGATTTTTTAACTTTTTACCACCAAACGCTAAAACGTCTTTCTCAAAGCAAAGCCCTCTTAAATGTCACATATATTTCTCCATTTCGCTAATAACTAACGTAAAAGATCGTCCAAAAAATGCCATTTGCAATCAAGTAAGAGCGTCGTTAAAAACCGCGTGCGCAACATGCAATAATCTCAAACGTATACGTCAGTTGACATTTACGACTACAGATAAATTAGAGTCGAACATAAAAATACATATCGAACCGTATCGAAGCGTGGCGCGTCACTATTAAAAGTGATGTGATGCTTTTGAGGTTCTGCATAGAGATTTTTTGGTAAAAAAATTATTATTTTTTTTATAGATTTTTGCCGACATTGTTTCAAGTCTGTTTTGAACATAAGTAGATTTTCATGTAGTCACGATATTTATTTTTATTTTTAGGTATTTTCCCAAATGAATATCATTCATCCTTTAATTTAAAAAGTAATAGTATTTTAGATTTATGTATATTTTTCACAAAGAGAAGATAACACGAAGAACACTACGTTTTTTCTATTTTATCCTTTTTTGCACTTTACTTAAATAATATTTTAAAACAAAAACAATTATTTACTGTTTAGTAGCTTCACGTTGTTCAAACTATTTATTTTTTTTGTATTTTTATTGCAGAACCACAAAACCAAAAAGTACTGTCGCGCACATAAATGTGATACAATAAAAAAAATTGCATCATTCTTTTTGTCAGTTATATTTTTTTACTCGCTTTATTTACGGTCAGTCGTAAGCATCCCGGCTAATCGCTGCCTCGTCATATCAAATCTTGTTATAAACCTTACTTTATACTGTATGCAATATCTTGATCTGTGTGTTTTAGCAATTAAAAACATTAGATTTAAGCGCTGTTGTATAAATTTGGTAGTCTTCTAAGGTTGGCTTCGGTATTTTTATACTGGTCAATAGATTGAAGGAAATAAATAAGGAACAGAACCTACCATTGGTGCTCTATTGATAAAAACACAGTAACAAAAGGGTAATTGTACAAAAAACGCCTAAGGCCATATCAGCACAAAAAACATTTTTTTATAAATAAAAATGAGTATAAATTGAATAACACATACCAGCACGCCTGTTCTAGGTACGCGAAAAGTCAGACAGCAGTGACCAACACCTATATTTAGCCAATTATAAAAAAACTAAACCTTATTTATGTGCCGAAACAAAACTATATTCAATACCTATCTAGTTAAAAAACTTTTTTGTTTGACAAAATCTAAAAATAACAAAGAATTTTGAACCCTTCGACAATAGACGCGTCACCAGAGTAACTACACAATAACCTGCAAATGCAATGCACACACAACCGAAATGGTCAAAACAGACCCACAGCCACCCCAAAACGTAAAACACAAGTACCTATAAAACTTAAATCTCATCCACTATAAACTATCGGGGAGTCTCGTAAACTGTTTATAGATTGGAATATATTATCTGTTATGCTTTTATTCATGTCACTTGCATCGATATTGTTGTAAAATTAATGTCTGCAAAAAATTTAGTTTTTTCGTACGTTTTTGTTATGTGGGAAATGTACAAGTGATTGGTAATACCGATAGTCATTTGAAGAAGAAAAGTAGGGATAAATGCCAGTTTTTTTTTTTTTATACTTATGCCTTTCTGGTTACCATACAGTTTTTTTTTTTGTTTTTGAAATAATATTATACCAATCTGCGTAGAAATCACAGCAAGATTTGAATTCTCATCGTTATTTTTGAGTAAGATTTAATAGTAAATTATTTAAGTTCAATCTCCAGTCATGACGAAATTTCCAGATGACAGCCCACATGGCATAACAATACTATCATAAACTGACATTAAAATAATAATCATTACATTAAATAAAAAATAAAATCAGTCATAAACCAAAATCCTTCATCTGTAACTGTAATAAAAAACGTACGATTAGCATTAAACACCAAATAATACTTTATCACTAATTTCAGACGTACATTAAATTATTTACACCCTGTATGACATAAAATGAACGTCCCGATTTGCGCACGCGTCGACTATAAATGTCATACAGAACTGTTAATCTTATCATCACAAAACAGTTTAATTACAGAAGATCCATACAAATCAAAATCATGTTACTTTAATATTATGACTATGTAAAGCTTTTCTTTTTTTATAAAGAGTTCTACATTGGCTTTTAGAAATTATTATGAATGGGAATCTAGAAATTCTCGGATACTGAGCTAACCCACTATCATTCAGCCTTTAGTGATGATAAATATTATGAACTAAGTTCCATAAATAAGTTTTAGATGAGGCAGATAGTAATCTAAATTTAACTTTTGAAAAAGGAACCGGAATCTATTATTCTTTCACCAAGTTATGAATGTATAAAGATAATTAGTTATTCTGGCGCGTGATCAAAATCGGAACTAACGCCGCCATCTTGTTTGGTAAATACATTACAATTGACATTTCACCGAATAATTTACCAACAGCGCCCCCCTGTCCCCTCATTCGCGCGCCAAAAGATCCTTCTACAGTGCGTTCATATTTATAACTTGTCCCGTGACGCGATTGGAAGCACTGAATTTTGCAGTCTTAGTTTCAATACTAATAGAGTTCAAAATAGCGACTGACAGAACAGTACTACCAATCACATAACTGCAAAATCCGGTGCTATCACGGGACAAGATTATAATGAATGCACTGTAGCAGTGAATGTGTGTGATATTTGACATGCGCTGGTCTGAAACTTCTATATCCCCATAGTACCACCAATGACTTTATGACGTCATCATCCTAATTCTTTTTTTAAATCGTTAAAGCGTGTTTATTGACAGTTAAAATTGTGTAATGAGTTTGAATCCAAAAGAGGTATTAACATTTCTTATTTGACGTTAATTTTTATTGTTTGACAGTGATGTTTTCAATTGGTTACGGTGATAAAATTAAGTGTTTATGTCATGAGGATTGTTAAAATGGCTTAATACTTAAAAACGCGTGGAGGTATGTATTTATGTATGCTTTTAACGGAATGAGATACCACGTAATTCTGGATTAGTGATGGGACTACCGTATTGGTCGTACAAACTTTGTTGTCGATTTTCTTGTGAGATAACTGAATAATTATTTAACTTGATAAATAGCCCGCAATATTCTTTTGAAGTTTGTACCTAATAGTATTGTGTTTATAACAAAAATATAATGAGAACTTTAACTAAGTACGTATAATTAATTGTTTGTTTTATTTGGTTGGTGATTGTTTAAATTATTTATTATATTATTTTTTATTAATTATAAAACTACAAATAGGCGCCACGTTATACCAAAAACAAAGAATCAACTTAAACCCGGTACAGACAAGCACAAAATAAGTTTCCAATTTACTTTCTTTGCAGACAAAGCTTCTTAATAGAAATAACTGGTTTTTTCTCTGCGATGGCTCAAGAATCTAAAAGTCTGTTATTGTTCTACATAACAATATCATTTTTATCATAATATAATTTTTTAAAGCTCATCACTTTTCTAATAAAAAAGATACCATTAAAAAACTTTTTTACAACCGCCCTATTTAAAATTCGAATTCTAAAACAAAATGGCGGGAGGAACAATAACACGAATTATATGATTACCCGACCGATAAGGGGGAGGTTCGGTATTTCTTAAGAGTTTAATTTTTATAACAAATCTTTTATACCCCGGTTTATGTTAACAGTAAAGGTTCTATGGCGAATGTTAAAGATACAATAAAATAGGTTACATTCGTAAGGAAATAATAATAAATAAAGTGCTTCAGCGGGATCGGTAGGAATATAGGGCTGGATTTAATTTGTTTCGATCGTTATTTTTCTAAATGGATACGTTTTAATGTTGACAAAGGGATATTTGAGCGCTCTGAGTAATTGAAGTGGCGTCATTGCTGAGCATGAGGTCCTGGGTGCGATTCCCGGGTCGGACAAAGTGATATTGGATTTTGCATCTGGAAGTTCTTAATCCGTGGTCTGGATTTGTGCCCGGTTAATGGCAATAGGCTCGCCCCCTGTTACATGTGACTTAAACATAACTGGCGAAATGTGGATGTGCTAGTATAGGAGTACCTCTGCCTAACCCCCTGAAGAATACTAGCGTGCTGTAATGTAATTGAAGTGTTTGAAAAGAAATAAAACTAATATTTCAGCTTACATAGTCTTTCTTTCATTTTCACGAGCTTAGCTGTTTGCAGTACTTATTAGATGAGCATTCTGAAAAACTATTTACCTCATCGAAACTTCAATCAGCATTCAGGGGTTTTAAGTGATTAACATCAAGCTAAAAATATATATTTTATATGTATTTTGTAAAGACATTTAACCGTCCGTCGTCATAGAAATAGAGCTAAATAATTTAAATTAGGTTAATTATGTTGAATACTATATTATATAGAATATTTTTTTTTCTTTCTAACTGAACAGACAGCTGTGCTGCTGGGGAGTTTGTTGCGCCACTTCTTCTTCCCAGCTAACGCACTAGGAAGTGGTGAAGGGTGGGCGTTTTGGGGACTGTCTTATGTAATTTTCACGTTCGAAAAGTTCAGCCTAGTTTAAATAAATGACTTTTAAATTTTGAATTTTGAATGATGGGGCTCCAACTTAAAACCGGCGTTAGTTTCACGATAACAACTTACATAGGTACTAAAGATATGTTGAGCAGCCGGTCTTTTATGACCTAAAAAACCCACCATGAAAGCGCTGTCGCAATTTTGTCAATTGATCGCAATGGGTGGAGCTCGTGCCTAAGTAATAATAGCCGCACGCGTCGATCCTTCAGGTTAAGTTACGCTTGCCGGGGTTGGTCCGTGGCTGGGTGGCCATCTTTATATACCGAGACTCCTCCGTGCCTCGGAAAGCACGTTAAGCCGTTGGCCCCGGCTGTCATTCGTGGATCTTTGACAGTCGTTACGGGTCGTCAGAAGCCCGAAAATCTGACAACCAGTCTTACCAAGGGGTATCGTGTTACCCAGTACCTGGTTGTGGACGTCAGATAGGCAATTGCTCCATGTAAAATACTGGTATTCAGCTGCATCCGGTTAGACTGGAAGCCGACCCGAACATAGTTGGGAAAAGGCTAGGTAGATGTGATCGCGATGGGTCTAATTTTGACAGTTCACCCACGTTCATTGCACTATTTACGCTGTTGAGCCGACGAATTTTTTAAACCTATGAAGCAATGGAGCAGTAATATCCTTCAAAACTCTCGGATTATGATGTCGTCGATCCGCCTATAAATAAATTAACTTCGTGCGAATCACCACAAAAAAAAAAAAAAAAATATAGTATGTATTGATTTGCCCGTTTCGGGCGAGTAAATTCGTGCGAATCACCAACAAGACGACCGAGTGTGTTACGCAATTAGGGTCCTGGTTGACGCTTAGGTATATAAAAAATACAAAATTAAATCATCGATACGACGAAGAATAAGACCGTGAAAACTTAGTTGAAGTGAGCTGTCATTCACTCGATGCATTGACACTATTGACAGCTCACTTCAAGCTCACTTCACCTAAAAGTTTTCATGATGAGATTTTTACAGAGTAGACCGGCTGTAACCAACTTCGTAAACTTCACAAACTAAATCACACACACGATTTTATATTTATTTCCATGAAACGATTTTTATATACTCAGATGTATTTTATACTACACACGTGCCTTCGTCGTCTAAATCCATCGTTTTATTTTAACTACTGATATGAAATTCGCATTTTCCATCTCCTGTTATAAAAAAGTGAGTCTTAAACTTAATATCGCTTTTATTACGCAGATTACAATAATGTTCCAATGGGGTTGGATTCGTTTTTATTTTGTTGTGCAAGGTGGTTGTATTTATACAAAAAAAAAACCGGCCAAGTGCGTGTTGGACCACGCACAATGAAGGGTTCCGTAGTTGAAATTAATTTATCCGAAGAACAAACTTAACATAGTAGTTGAAAAACATGTTTTCCCATACGGAATGTATGGGAGATAATGTTTTTTCTAACTGCAAATTTAGGTTGGTCGAATATTACTCGTTAACCTGTACAGTCTACTTAGCTGTGATAGTTTTCCTTTTAATTTCTTTATATATACTGCTGCTATAATTTTTTTCACAAATCCTAATACAACCGTTTAGCTAGCAGGGGGGGGGGGACATGACTCTAACAAAAATTTGCACTTAAAAGCTTAATATTTCGCAAACGGGTCCTTGAATCCTAAAATGGTTTTCACAAACTCACAATATTTTTGAACTACCTATCTAACGATACCCCACATTATAACGAGCTATGCGAACATTATGGAACAGCAGATATTTTTTTCGCGATTTCAGGGTTGGCCCCATAGTGAAAGTTGTTCATAATGATGAGTACAATGATCCCTTAAGAGGATGCCAAAGAACTAAATGCCACATTGTATTATTAAAACTTTACATGAGAGTTTAAAGTCAGGTAGTTATTAATATTGCTGTCTCGTTGGTCTAGTGGTCGCAAGCGTTACTGCTGAGCATGAGGTCCAGGGTTCGATTCCAAGGTCAGGCAAGGTGTTATTGGGTTTTTCTATCTGGAATGTTTCAGTAGCAGCCCAGGGTCTGGATTTGTGCCTGCCTAATGGCAATAGGCTCGCCCCGTATTACATGGGAATCAAACATAACTGGCGAAATGTGGGTGAAATATAGGCACGCCTCTGCTGAACCCTTCGGGGAAACAAGGCGTGATGTTATGTTACTAACAGCGAAAGTTTTTTTTTTTTTTTTATATTTTCATTTTTTTTTTCTTTATTTAACCATTTATGCGCACACACATATAAACAGACAAGAAGAAAGGAATAGAATAATACGTACAAAGATTATTTCTAAAGAAATCTCTACCTTCCTTCTTAATTCATATTCTTTACGGCACCTCTTTAGATCATGAGCTACACGAATATCAAAAAAAATATTTGGCCTAGGTCTTAAGGGGAGGCGTGAAAATTCATTCGCTGTTACAATGTATAATATTTTCGATGTTATTTTTAAATTTTGTATACGATAAAGCTCATTCTGAATACATAGAGAAGAGTTCCTTCTCTATGTTTTCAAAACTGTCAAAAAAAAAGAAAAAAAAACATAAGTCCCTTTTTACCTACTGATTACAGCAGTAGGTAAAGGTAGGACTAAGGCGTTAGATTCATGACATAAATGATTGAGTTAGGCCGCATTATCCTTTCAAATAAAGCCTGTGCTTAAAAATAAATAGTATTGTTTTGGATACAGGGGTCCTGGCAACACTCAAAGAATCTAAAGTAAATTAATGACGAAATGAACATTGAGACTCCTATCACTTAGGTAATCATTCTCTACAACCTTGCTAGATATAAACCAGAAAGCCTAGCAAAGCTGTTAGTAATACTAAGAGAAATAAAAAACCGAGGAGACAGAAAACTTCAATAACTTTCAATATGCACTGAAGAATTTAAAGCCCTGCACATTATTTCCCTCCAACACCAACATAACAATATAATGCCAAGTATAACGTGTTGATATGACAAATGGTGCCGTATGCAATTTATTGTTCATAATAACTCGACGCCTAACGCATTTGTTATCAAAATATTTTACACAGTCGACGCCTTTAAACATTTTTATTGAGGAGGTGTGGCGTATGGGGGTTTCTTGAGGGTGATGCATAATGTTATGGTAAATGGAATTTGTGTTATTAAAACAGGTGCTTTAAGGATGCATATAGTATGTTACATTGTGAATAAAAAAATGTTCTTGGCCATTTTTTCACGGAGCAATAAAAACTTTTTCTGTTAGAAAATTGTTGAATGGTCATGTTGCTTTATTAATTAATGATGTGGTTAAAACTCTTATTTCAAATCTACGTCATCATCAAAATTCAAAATTCAAAAGTCATTTATTCAAACTAGGCTGATAATCAGCACTTTTCGAACGTCAAAATTACATAAGACAGTCCCCCAAAACGCCCACCCTTCACCACTTCCTAGTGCGTTAGCTGGGAAGAAGTAGTGGTGCAACAAACTCCCCAGCAGCACAGCTGTCTGTTCAGTTAGAAAGAAAAAAAAATATTCTATATAATAGTATTCAACATAATTGAAGCTTCGTGCAGACCAGCGCGACTTGTCGCGCGACGCGACACCGGTTATTGTTATACCGTCAAGTTTTCTTAGAAATTTTATTGTTCGAGTCGCGTCGCGGCGTCGCGTCGCGCTGGTCTGCACGAAGCTTAACTCGGGCAGAAATAAAAACTAAACGTAAACAAAACTTAACGTCTTAATAAAAGCCTATAAAAGCCATCATCATCAGCCTACAGCAGTCCACTGCTGGACATAGGCCTCTCCAATTGCACGCCATTCAGCTCGATTCTCGGCAACTCTCATCCAGCTGCTACCAGCCACCCTGTAAAGATCGTCTCTCCACCTAGCCTGAGGGCGTCCTACCTTACGTTAGCCGATTCGCGGTCTCCACTCAAGAACACGTCTACCACAACGGTCATCGGTTCTACGGCTAATATGGCCGGCACATTGCCACTTCAGCTTGCTTATTCTGTGAGCTATGTCGACAAATCTTCGTTACGTTAATGAAAATGAAGATAATGGATTCAGAAGAAGTCCTCACTCGAAATTGGGTTTCGGAAAAACTGTTAGTGTAGTTTCCAGAAAAACTGACCATATTGTAGATGTGCAAATAAGCCAGCTATCTAATTACGCAACACATTTTCGTTGACAATTCCGACTAATCTGTTTCAATTTGACAGGTCAACTACATTCATTGTATTATTAATGTTGTTGAGCAGATTTTTTTTTCGGACGTACGAAGCATTGGATTAGCAATCTGTTTCAAAACGATTCAGATTCTGAGTGATAGTGTATTACGTAATTAGGGTACCGGACTGCTTATCTTTTACTTAAGATTAAACAGACCAAAAGAAGCAAAACAATACTCCTTATAAATCGTCTCAATTGAAAGGTAAGAAAAAATTGAACAGCAATATTTTCCTTATGATAATTAAACTGTATTATGAAATTCATATGATTTCCACCCTCTTTACTTATCTGATGGAAAACGTAATAAAAACATGGTGTACCGGGGGAAATCTCTATTGCTGTCTTTTTTTATCTTTTTATTCTTTCCCGACTCCGAATTATGATGTCTCACCCTGTGGAGTGTTTGCGATTTTTTTTTGTCGTTTTTAAGACTTTTTTTGCTTTCTTTAAGTTGAAATTAAGGCGATGCGGTTTCGTTTTTTTGTTTTGATTTTGTTTTTCTAATTTTGTGGTGACTGATGAAGAGTGAACAAGTGCCGTGTACTCAAGGTGTCATCGAATTTTAATTTTATTTTGAACGAAATCTTTGTTGATATTCAGTTCTGAGATAACAATTCCATCATTTTTCTTAGAAGCGGATACTAATTCTTTAAATTATGTATGTTCCTTATTCAACGAAGGGTTTATAAATACTTATTTATTTAATAAACAGAATAAGCTGACATTGAGCACCAGATCGCTTATAAATTATGCTTTTCGTGTGGTTAGTGACTAACCTGGTGTCAGAGTTTTAATGCCGCCCATGGGCCTCTGACTTGGCTTCAATATCTCTAAGGCATGCATTTCCTCACGATGTCTTCCTTCACCGTTTTTGGAAACAAGTGATAATTATACAATACGCACATGACTCCGAAAAGTCAGTGGTGCTTGCCTTGGGTTCGAACTCGAGACCTATGACTTGGCAGTCCGACGGTCACATCACTAGGCTATCACTGCTGCTAAATGAAAGCTGCTAATTATACTAAATGAAAGAGAAAGAAAAACTTAAATAAGAATTGTTAAAAAAAATGTTTTTAACCTAAAGGCATAAACTCAAACTCAAAGCATTTATTTCAATTAAACCATTTACAGGCACTTTTGAATTGTCAAATAGTCGGTCAGTTAGTCAGAAAGTTGAAGCTAGTTGCCCAGTTCCAAAACGTAGATCTTCATGGAGAAGAACGGGCAAGAAACTCCAAGGACACTCTTTTAAATATAGAAAATTACACAATCATGGGTACATTATTCTTGTTGCTTCTATATGTGAGAAAGATGTACAAAAAAAAAAAAAAAAAACAATTCAAAATATAAGATTAAAAATAAGCCCTGGCAGATAAGAGACACATAATTCTAGACTCGGAAGCCATTAGCACTTAAATCAAAATCTTTAAGATTTGACTGAAGTGGTTAGAAGCCATAATCACTTAAGTCAAAATCCTTAAGAATTCACTTAAGTTTATGGCTTCCGAGTCTAGAATTATGCTATGTATTTTATTCGCAAAAAAATAAAACTGATAATTTTCAAATCACGCATAAATATTTCTGTACTCAAACCCAGTGTACTGCCTACCTACCTATGTGACTACATCTCAATAAAGCTTCCCCTTAACCATCCCTTATTCGCGCGATTTCATTACGATATCTGAAAGAACTGCATGATTTATATCTGTTGTATTATTTCCTTTGTATTCGTTCCTGTCGCATCCAATATCTTATTATGAGCTCTGATCGTATCTACATATTGTTTACCTACCTGTCTTAGGCTTATTTGAAATGTAATATTTCATTGAGAATATTATGTTGATCTTTCTTTCCCTTTTTCTATACCATGATATTTTCGAAAGATAACAAAAAAAAAGAAGTTTTTTTTTTACTATGTGTGTGTTTGTTTTTTAAGCTATTGCATAGCTTTTATCGGAGACTCTGAGCGCGGCGACCGAATGTAGAAATTCCGTAACGAAAAAAAAAACCTGACGCGAAAGTTTGTGAGGATGGATGGATGGATGTTTGTTACTCTTTCACGCAAAAACTACCGAACGGATTTTAATGAAACTTTACAGTAATGTGGCTTATATATCAGAATAACACATAGGCTACAATTTATAAAGATTTTATGTGATTTAGCCATAATATAACGATAAGTATCCAGTAAGTCGGAAAAAATCCTGCCCTCTGAGATCTATCTTTGCGTGCGCTGCCTAAACCGCTGGAGTTACATGAAAAGAATGTATTGTGGGGTTGTTTGTCTTAAAGAGTTCTAAATAAAAGTCCGCGACAGCATATATCTACCTTTTATGTGGAAGCCATTATAGCCAAAATAGTGAGCTATAAATACATTTAAATTGAATACTTTTTTTAAGTTGCATATTTTAGAGTATTTAGTTAATTCGTATCAAAATAAATACCTTCATCGCTTTCGGTATTTAATGTAGATAAAATTTGTCTTTTACACTAAGTAATTTGGACTAATATTTTAAAAGTTAGAACGATAAGAATGACCTGCGATGAGTCGACGGCGGGCGCGCAGAACGAGGGTAGGGATAGGCAATGACGCGCGGTCGCCGAGTGCGCGACCCGAACGCGGGCAGACGCGTGAGGGCAGACGTCATTGACGGTTGTGTAAATTCTGCGATTTAGGGGGGGGGGGGTATAGGGGTATTTTTTAAAAAAAATATTTTAAATCAACAATATTATCTTCTTATTTTTGAATATATGCTATGCAATAGCTTTACCGCGGCAGTCCTCGAGTGCCACACGTATTTTTTTATTAGATCTTCGCATCTACAAAATAGATTTTGGTGCGGTTCTCACCATAATTTTGAGCATTTATTCTGGAAGGTTTATTTGTATAATTCAAGCTTAGTTAAAGCATATAAATCTCGATATTATGACACGTCGCTAGTTCGACTATAACTTTTATAGTCAGATCATCTAATGGGTAATGATCATAACTGAAGGATAGATATAGTATATTACTGCAGCGGCCTGCAAAAGACGCAGTTGCGGCCTTGCGTAGTACGTTTCTCAAATAGTGCGCGGAAATTCAAAGTAAGTAAATTAATTACACATTCCAGAATCAATGACGAACTTTGTTCTTTTGTTTAATTTTTACTTTAAACAGCTCTATTTGCAAGCCAGTTCGAAATTTAAATAAAATGTTTGATAAGTTATCTCGTTGATTGCCATGTTACGAAATAAAAAGTTCGTTCCATTTTTAAATTACACGAAGTGTTCGAAATAATCTATTCGGCCGCTAAACCCGACAGATATGATCAATTTTCATACTAACATTGCCGACCGCTGCTCGCATGTATTTGACCAGTATAATTATTCGATATAACTCGAAGAAGGTTGTCAAAATAATGCTCGAATTTCCAAGCATTTTTAAGAAAATATTGTATCCGTACTTACATATAGCAGAATTTGCTAGTTAATTCCCGACTCCCACACTTTAGTATCATCAACGGTATTTATTATTAAACCAATGTCTTGCCTCATTTAATTCCAATAAACCCATAACACTTGATAATAATTGAAAACAATATGCCAAACAAAAGAAAACCGTCTCGCTCATAACCCCATCATGCTCATTCCCATGAAATAAAACAGGTGTTAAAGGGTTACCTTTTGTCCACTTTATGGTATTTGATGTTATTAATAGATAGAAATAATGGGTCGATGATTTTGCGTGTCGAATTGGGACGAAGCCGTGTATTTTGGATCAGGGCAATTCTAATGAATTAAGGGGTAAAAAAAAACAATAATTATACCAGATATATTAATAATGACAACAAGTTAATGTCTCGCTCGATTTCTTGAGTGATGCCACAATTATTATTGGAGTTAAAATTCTCCATTTTATTCATAATAAATCATTTCATACCATTCTGTTTTCAAAAATGACATTAGATGACGCCAAAAAGCTGTCTCCCCAATTAATTCAGGCTAAGCGAATATTAAGCGCGTTGAGTTCACCTCTCGAAAATCCGAGCGGTGACACCACTCATTTTTTTCATAAATAAAGAAAAAAAGATTAACGTTAAAAAGTCGAAAAAATCTGCCATCCACTTCGAGTTAATGATACGGCACGCTGAGTGGAGAGAAACAAAGGTTCGGGAGCAGCTCACACCGTAGTGAGACGAGTGTGACTGAATAGAAGATGGATCTGGATTTTATTTGCACCTTGTAACAGCAATTCAAAGTCAAAGTATTAATTAGTGAGATTTTTGGTGATACAGTAGGTCATAAAGGTATGTTATGGTAACTAAAAAAACTAGCCATTAGGGCATACACTATTTAACAATATAAGAATTTCAAACGCAAAATTTAAAGAATATTGATAATTCAATTTCAACGTCATAAGGAAAAAAAATATCAAGTGTTTTTATTATTATGTAAATAAGAAATTAAAGAACAAAATTCAATTTCAAAATTCAAAAGTCATTTATTCAAACTAGGCTGAGAATCAGCACTTTTCGAACGTCAAAATTATATAAGACAGTCCCCCAAAACTCCCACCCAGCTAAAGCACTAGGAAGTGATTCACCACTTCCTAGTGCTTTAGCTGGGTGGGAGTGGAAGAAGAAGTGGCGCAACAAACTCTCCAGCAACACTGCTGTCTGAGCACCCCAAATGGGTAACTCGCTCACACAATCCTCTTCATTGTTTCAAAGTTTGAAAAGTTAATCTGCTCGACAACATAGTTAACGATTGACAATTTTTTTATTGCCAAAGTGAAAGGGATTGCTATAGTAAGTGTGTGTGGGCAATTAGGCTGGAGAAATTATTGCAATTATATTTACATCTTACCAAGGATTAGTTGAAACAGCAGCCGCACCTGTACTTTAGGCACTTCTGTTACTACATATTTAAAAATTGATAAAAAATTCTAGATAGCTAAACTTTTAAGATCTAAATCTTATCCATCAAAGTCAAAGTCAAATAATTTATTTCAAAAAGGCACTTTGGAACGTCAAAATTGATAAAAAATTTAATTCATTCTAATCGTCCCTTCCGAAATGTAATTTTCGTATGGAGAAGAATGGGCAAGAAACTGCACCGTTACTCTTTTAAAATGTTTTGACAATAATTATATAATTAGGTATATGTGAAGACGATGCACCTGGAATAAGATTACTATACCACGATAGGTAAAAAGTCATCTAGTCAAGTCATCTTGTCCGTCCGCAGTTCGGTGTGACACAATCCCTCTAAGACTTTAGGTTCAGCGCTTGAGACCTCGCTAGACATGTCTCGATTTTTTTCTCCTCTATTTTCGATCCGTTTCCCGAAGGTTTTCGAAAGCGTCTGGCGTTCCACTTCAGGGTATGACTTCAAGGCTCGCCATGGACTGGCGAAGGCTTTATGTTGCCTTTTTGCCTTGTCTCAGCATGAATATTTATGGGTGTGAAGATCTTTTGGTTGTTTGGCATCTATTAGGGTATTAGGTTTGGTTATATCTTTTTGGAAGTCTGTTTAATTTTCAGTAATTTTTTCTTCTTGTACTTTTTGGTGGATTGATCTCTGTACTTTAATTTCAACTTACATCATCACATCAATCCTTTGACGGTATAGTTTTATACTGAACATGATTTTATTTGGAATATACCTACATCGCTGTGTTTCAGTTTCTTTTATTCCATTTGTTTCACAATATGGTGAGTTTGTTATGACCAAAGCAAAGACAAATACGACGACCAATTACCTTAGGCGGAATTCCTTGCGTTATCAGTCTTAGACTTTGAGGCTACCCTAGAATGATTATTCATTGCTTATTAGCTCTCTTCTCAAATCTTATCTCCTAATTAAAAATTCAGTTCAATCCAAAAATTCATTTCGACGTCTCTCTTGACTCATCCAAGTTTCGCATCTACCCTCAAAATAAGTATTAAAAAGAAGACGTCATCCCATTGTAAGACCCACTTATACACAGAGCAATCATCCGAGACGCCGACGAAACATAGGTAAAAGATATAAAAGAAAAGATATGGGGAGTAAAAGAAAAAGAAAGAGGAAAGAAATGGGGACTTTTGAGGGACGTAATGGAGATCGCAAAAGACGTGAGAGGTCGTTACTGTGTGACAGATTTCAATGATTTTAATGTGTTTGTAGTGGTGCAAGGGTTTTTGATGGTATAAAAATGCAAGTGACAAGTGACGACGTAATTTTTATTCCCTTTGACGCATTTTTACTATAACGTATTTGACTGCATTATTCAGAAAGCGACACACCTAATTATGATAAATAGTTTATTAAGAGAATATGGTTTTCATAAATTCATTGATCAAATCAAGGATAAAAAAACAGGCCAAGTGCGTGTCGGACCACGCACAATGAAGGGTTCCGTAGTTGAGATGAATTAATCCCAAGAACAAACTTATCATTGTAGTTGAAAAACATGTTGTCCCATACATTCTAATTGCAAATGGAAGTTTGTACGCACAATATTGAGAGATTTACTATGTTATTTAAGACCATAGACTTCTTATAGGTTTTCCTGTAATCTATGAGTAAAGAACCATTTTCTGTATTTTTCAAAATTTTTGGATCAGTAGTTTCGGAGATAAGGTGGTCAATTTTCATCAATTTTCTTAAATATCTTTAAAATTATTTAGTTTAAAATTATTTAAAAATATATTTGAGATCCTCGCAATAACCCCTTTCATTTGATATGTCACACGGTTCAGTATGCAAAACGTTTTATTTTTATTTTCTTATTTGCCCCCCAAAAGTAACCCCATATTCAAAATTCATTTATTGATGTTAGACGTCCGTGTTTGGGTCACAGAAATACATATGTACCAAATTTCAACTTAATTGGTCCATTAGATTCGGAGCAAATTGGCTGTGACAGATGGACAGCCAGACAGACAGACAGACACACGAGTGATCCTATAAGGGTTCCGTTTTCCTTTTGAGGTACGGAACCCTAAATAGTAAATTTGTAAGTTTGTATGTAGGGTAACCTTCGGAACTACTGATTTGATTCCGAAAATCTATAATCCGGGAAGCTATAGTATTGTCGAGTGCCATAGGACATGTTCTATGTTAAAACAAGAAATTTCACGCCGACAATGTTGCGAGCAGAATCAAGTCCATGATACGCCCTTCGTGAATCACAGTTACTCTGGGATCAGCCTACTTTTTCTATATAAAACATTTTCCGATTACTTTCCTCCCTCAAACACAAAGACGACGACACAACCATCCTACCACGATTGTCGTTGAAATCCGATCCCCAAAACGGTGTAATTTACTTATGAATATTAATACAGATGATGCGAAAATAAAAAGGAACTCTCAGGGACTGAACACGGTTCACAAAAAGAGAGAAGGACCCTTCACTGTTGCCCAAAATACGAAAACACATTAAATGGATGACGGGACACAAAAGGTTATAGAAATTGTTCGAGTAATTTTATGCATGTTTTAATATTTGTAAGTGGAAAAGGTATGAAACTTGGAGACGTTTTTCTTTGAGTTTTGTTTACTTAAGCTTGTGTAAGAGATTTTCTTATGGAGTTGATCAACTGTGAAAATCCCGCTGTTGATTTTGTAGGAAAGTAGTGAAAATGATGCTAAGCATATTTTTTGCCGGTTAGAGATCAGGAAGAATGGGCTACCTATGTGTCATTAGTAATTTCTTAAGAACTTCTAAGGTTTTTCTAATGATGTCGGTAAGTTGTAGATGTTTTGACGATAATGACTTTGAAGTGTTAGGAATCAGCGTACTCAGACCAAAAATAAAAACAAGTTGCGAACAATACAGTGAATCATATCAAAACTACACCCCCGCTCTGTGCATACACGCTCACACGCACACATTTACAACCCCTTACGATCAAACTACACCTCACTAAGTGCACACATGTTTACGAAAACGGAAACCTCACAGTTGACAGCGCTGTCTTGGTTTATTATTTGGTCTGAGGTAAGACTAGAAGCTGACACGATAAAGCTTGAGATGACGATAATCCCGCATAAAAATCGCTCTTAATGATGTCAGGTGCAAATCAGTACAATTAAAGTGAGATGTACGTACAAAAGATGTATATGTTTATAAGTCCCCCGCTGTGATTCAGTTGGACGAGAATAGTATAACATGATACAATAATATTTGAGTTTATTTTGTTCTGTCAGTACGTAGTGAACTGGCCTAAATTATAGTGTGCAGTGCATGTAAGTACTTGGTTCAGAATAATAAATTTTAGTTCGCTGACTTACTGGAATGGATTGGCTCGGAAAGGTTTAAATTCATAAAATTACGGATTTTATGCATACATAGTTTATGCATAAAATCCGTAATTTTATGAATTGTGTACGTTACCGTAGCACGGCTACACAACAAGGTATACATTTCCCGTATAAGCTGATTTCGCGTCGTCTAGGATTTCCGTACAATGCGAGGTCATCGTATACTGGAAATGTATAGCTTGGTGTGTAGCCGTGTGTATACTACCTATACTTTTATACTATGTACGCCCGTAGTTTGGTGTTTTGAAGTTTTCTATATACAGTAAGTAGGTAGGTAAGTATGACAGAGGGAGAGAATAAAATATATTAGGTATGTTACCTGCCATTTAGGGGGCCGGATCCAGCGAGTTGAGTCAAAGTTTAAATTATCGTTCTTTGGTACCACAATTCATCATCATCAACACCATTATTTCAGCTGAAAGACAGTCCAGTGCTGTCATAGGCCTCCCCCAACATTCGCCACTTCGACCAGTTCTGTGGGTTTCGCATCCAGCGGATTCTTGCGGCCTTCACTAGGGCATTAGTCCACCTTGTGGGAGTACCACAGTTAGTCAATCCTAATGTGAGACGTCATCGACGAAGTAAACGATGAAATCACTCAGAAAAGATGCAGTGTTCCTGTTGGTAATTATTTGTTGCTATTGAAAACTATCTCAGATTCTGGGGATTCAATGTCGAACGATTTTGTGCAATGTGCGGTGCACCAGTTACTCTCACCTTGACTTGCTCAGCAAAAACTTCTGTCACCTGGACTTGCCCTTCAAATG
This sequence comes from Agrochola circellaris, assembly GCA_914767755.1. NCBI lineage: Eukaryota > Metazoa > Arthropoda > Insecta > Lepidoptera > Noctuidae > Agrochola > Agrochola circellaris. Next base: position 2,915,407 of record OU611861.1, read on the forward strand.
ATTATGGTACGGGCCCAGTAGCCACTACTCTTCAACCCGACAATACACCATATCAAAGGTTGGTCCGCAGTTTAAGCACCACTAAACCCCGTACCGGGCTGTTGTTACAGCTGAAGCCGACTTGGGCCAGTTTATTGCCGCCAACATAAGTATGACTATATTTGTGACCAGCAAGGTCATAAGTTTTATGCGAGTATAGAGTTGGACAGATGACCGTGAAGTTTTGGTTCTATTTTACCTTTAAAGAAAAAATACAAAAGTTTTGAAAGCTACTCTCCTGTTTAGGGTAGTAGTTTTCTAAACTTTTTTATGGAAAAACAGTATCATTGCACTAAGGGATTTCATTTTATTTATTAAGGAAAACAAGCATTGAAACATTCCATTTTGTGGGAAGAAATACAAAAAAGATGCGGCCAAATATGTAACCAACAACATTTTCCACGGAATACACATACCAACAATGTAGTTATATAGATTTTATACGGAATTAGGTCGTTGTTTCTTTTTTGTGTGGTTACTAACTAACGGAATTAAGTTGGATAAAATATCTAACATAAGTACAAGTGATATTAGTGAAGGGGAAAAGGAAGACAGGTATCAAAAGCCACATTCCGGATTAAAAAAAAGTTTTCAAATTTTTACGCTAAATTAAAGGCTCACGACAGTCCTAATGACAGACCGTCTTAGCTTATTTTGATTAATACCTATCTTCTAATTTTAAGGCATCATCATGGTTATGATTTTAATTTGATTGATACCTATCTTCTAATGTTCAGGCATCATAATGGTTATGATGTTAATTTGATTGATACCTATCTTCTAATGTAATGTGTGTGAAGGGTGGGCGTTTTGGGGGACTGTCTTATGTAATTTTGACGTTCGAAAAGTGCTAATTCTCAGCCTAGTTTGAATAAATGACTTTTGAATTTTAAATTTTTTAAGCTTCATCATGGTTATGATGTTAATTATGATGAATACCTATCTTCTAATGTTAAGGCATCATCATGGTTGTGATGTTAACTTAATTGATACCTATCTTCTAATGTTAAGGCATCATCATAGTTATGATGTTTTTTATATTACTGCAACTACAATACATCATGATCATCACTATCTCCTGTCCTTATCCCAATTTATTTGTGGTCGGCGTAAAATGTATTTTTATTCCTTACTTCTCTATTAGTCGTCATCTCGGTAGTCAACCCCTTTCTAGCCATATCATCTTTCACACAGTCCATCCATCATTTCTTTGGTCTTCTCCTACTCTTATAGCCGTCCACATTCTTACTCGAAACTATCCTGGCGACATTTCTTGCAATATTGTTATTTTTTTTACCTTATGGCACAGATGAATACAAATAGTCCACTCCGCATTTTAGGTATGAAGCTACAAGCTATGTACGCGGTAGGCTCGACTTGTCGAATTCAGTGGGCGTAACGTAGTCAAAAGATGAGAAGACAACTCCTAGGTGAATATAACTTTAGGCAATTAGCATTGCGCGACCTGAATTGCACTTTATTAAGTCGTAGCAAGAGTCGCTTTTTATTTCAATGAGTTTGCCGAATGACACATCTGTACTTGTCTGTGCATATGGGTTGTATCTACTATTACATGAAGATACCTCACTATTTTCCTTCCACTCAATCCCCCATCGAAATGACTAACAATAAAACCAGATTTATTCATCACTCAATTGTAAGGAGTATCGTTAATTTTATTGGTAACATTACTTTTTGACTCATCCTCTTTTCACGCTGGGTTAATAAAACTCATCGCTCGTCGGCCGAGTGGGGCAATAATGTGAACACTAAATAGTGTAATAATGTTCATTTTTATGTGTACCGTAAAGTGTGAAGAGTCGGAATGAAAGAATACACTTGCATATCTATACAGATAATACAATTTCCCTGCCTGTACCTGAGGAGGTATACACCTCCTCAGGTACAGGCAGGGAAATTGTAACCGTTTACTAAATTGACGCCCTACGTCAATTTACCGTTTTTAGCCATTTTATACAACTGTCAAAGAATGACCGTTGTAATTTGAATATACAGACCATTTAGAATGAATTTCACAAATGACACTAAACGCGATCAGTACGTCTAAATGCGTTCGCAACAATGATGACACTGACAGCTCCTGATCGCGTTCAGTTTCATTGGTGAAATTCACCCTTAAGTTAGCAGTTAGTTTGCTTATCAATTCATTTCCCTGACTTAACGTAAGTTTTTCTATTCATGTAACGAGGGTGTCCACATAGTTTGTAAAGAAAAAGTTGTAGATACAGTAGCAACCAAGTACATCAAGTATTGAGGTTTAAATAATTATGACTGCAACGGATATTATTATAAGAAAACTGTCACATTATTTGAAACGCGTAGAACTTATACCAAAATGTAGTTTTTTGGTTACCTATTTAGTCATGGATTGCTCACGAAGTCATGACAACCTAGACTAGAATATCTTCGCCAATAAAACCATTTGGATAGCGTCCGTATTTTATCCAAGAATCCCAGAATACATTAAACTGTCCACGTTCAATTTGCCATCAAAATAATCAACAAGAAGGAAGACTTATTACGAAATAAATCATCACACAATTTCTGTCAAGCGGTGACCCAAATGCGTCAAATAAACTAAGTTTATCGAAACGCAGCTTGTGAACGAAGTGAGAACTATTTATACGAAGTACGATTGCACAATGTTTAGAACGATTAACATCGGTGTATAGTTTTGTGTTTAATGTTGGCATTATCCTCCTTTGTTTTGTTGCATCATAATTAAATATTGCTGAACAATCATTGGTCAATGTAATAAAACATGTATGAAATATATAATCTGCGTTCGCAATTTATTTGCCAAACATGTAAACAAAACACGAGTTTTACACTGGCAAACATCAACTTTATACAAGAATAAAAAAAGTTGATTTTAGACCGACTAGTACTGTTTAAAAAGTCATACAAAATATTTATTTATTTAAACTTTTCACACTCAAAAAAGTACAAAGGCGGACTTAAGAAGTCGTAGCGCAAACTGAACCTTATGTGTAAGCATTACAGTTGTTTTTCCTAAAACTCGTGTTTGTTTGCATGTTTGGCAAATAAATTGCGAACGCAGATTAGTACTTTCATTTTAGCGTGGCAATAGCAGTCATTGACCCACGTAAATTTTCTAGCATTTTTTATTTCAAAACTGAAATAAAGCCCGTTACCGTCCTGAATCAATATCTATCGTAATCTTGTTCATAATGAAAAACCGTACTAGTTTATTGTTTGGGTTCCTACGAAGAGATATTAAGGAAAGGGCAATAACCGCTATTGCCATGCTAAAATGCGATAACTATAGTTGACAGAATGGATTTATTTAGTCTTTTCCAATATTCTCCCATTACCAATACTATCGCGAAACTTGTATTGTTTTGTAGATCGAGACCAAAACTGATTTTTATTTATTATTTATATACACTCGAGAGCAATGAATCCGGGTCACTTAAAGAATCCTAAAAATCTCGGAAACTAAAAATGCTAGGTTAATGCAATAAATTGTATTTAATAGACAATGTAATACTCCTTAAATGAAGGTATTAAAACTTCTTAGTTATTGTAAAGTTATATCATAAAAAAATCAAATTTGAAAAAGGGCCACTTTCGAAGATGGAACTACGAAATTACAGCATTTGGTTTTGCTTTTGTTTGTAATCTGTCATTTATGTGGGTACATAAACCATGTTGATAGTGCTCTATATTCATTATTCAAGCTGAAATTATGTCGCTTACGCCTGAAGAATGCACCAGAATACTTACAATGCTGGAAACCGGCCGGAGTCAGCGCGATACAGCCAGGACTGTCGGTGTGTCGCTGTCAACAGTACAAAGAGTTCTCCGACGTTACGAAGAAACTGGTTCTAACCTACGCAGACCAGGAACGGGCAGAACCAGGTGTACCACAGCACGAGAAGACCGATACTTGGTGAACACCATGCTTCGAAATCGCTTTCTCACAGGAACTGAACTCACAAATCAGTTTCGACGCCTCGGAGGAAGTAACCCAAGTGCATGGACAGTAAGACGTCGGCTTGCTGAATCTAACTTAAAACCCCTTAGACCTGCAAACGGCCCTAAACTGGAGCGTGGGCATCGTATTTCAAGACTAAGATATGCCCAGAGCCACGTAAATTGGAGTATTGAAGATTGGTCAAAAGTTATGTTCTCCGACGAATCAAAATTTATGCTCTACTACTACGATGGAAGACACAGAGTGTATCGAAGACCAGGGGAAAGATTCAAGCAAGCATGCATCGAAGAAAAAGTAGCCTACGGTGGTGGGTCTGTACTTGTGTGGGCCGGAATTTCTTCTGAAAGTCGCACAGAGCTGGTGATCATAGAAAACGGCTCTTTAACTAGCGTAAGATATGTGGAAGAAATCCTCAATGATCACGTTGGTCCATTTATGGTCAATTTAGGTGACGATGCTATATTTATGCATGACAATGCCCGACCTCATACAGGTAGGATTGTGAATGACTACCTTCAAGAGATGAACATTACTCGTATGGAGTGGCCAGCGCGCAGCCCGGATATCAACCCGATCGAGCATGCTTGGGACGAGCTAGGCAGATGCGTAAAACAACGAAACCCCCCCCCCAATCACGCTTCGTGAGCTCAAAATTGCTCTCACAGAGGAATGGGAGAATATTCCCCAAAATCGTATAAGGAACTTGGTGTACAGCATGCCAAACCGCGTAAACGCAGTAATGGAAGCACGAGGAGGCAATACGAAGTATTAAAATTCAAGAAAATCGTAATAAAGTTCAAAAATTTCATGTTTCCTATTTTTGTTTTAAGGAGAGATCAGCAGTTTTTTTCTTTATGTAATTTTGTGTTAATAAAATGTATGGTGACTCATATTTTTTTTACTTTCATTTAAGGAGTATTACATTGTCTATTAAATACAATTTATTGCATTAACCTATCATTTTTAGTTTCCGAGATTTTTAACATTCTTTAAGTGACCCGGATTCATTGCTCTCGAGTGTATATTATATATTATTTTATATATTTCTTTATTTATTATTTATTTATTTAAACTTTCACACTCAAAAAAGTACAAAGGCGGACTTAATGCATTAGTCATTCTCTATCAGTCAACCAAGGGTGGTGAAGAGATTAGATGGCAGGTGCTCTATTTGAGAGGAAAAAAGAAAAAAATAAATAAAATAATCTAATGCATTATAATATATTGTTGATCTTTGTTGTTCGACCTAAAATTACCATCGCTGCAAATATAAATATATTTTACGCTATGCATGATCAGTCTTTAATGTTCCCACTGCTGGGACACAGGCCTTCTCTCGGTGAGAAGGAGTGGGCCGTAATCCACCACGCGGACCCAGTGCGGGTTGGCAGATGTCATATATCTTCGAATTTTTGGTTCAAGGACATTCCTCTCGATGTTTTTGTTCACCATTTTGAGTGCAATGGTGATGTAAAAATTTACACAAAGTAAAGCGAATGCCTAGGTTCGTATTTACGACCTACTCGTCAGTTGCGGCCGGGCCACCACTGCTCAATTTTACGCTATATCGATTCAAAATGTTACGAGAAACACAAGAAATTCACAAAACAATGAGGGCACAGTGTATTAATAATGTCCTTAGTTGGAAAACGCAGAAAAGTAGGTAGGTAGGTATCATACGAAGAGTTTGGCGTCTTGCCAAGAAAATGTCTATTGAAAGTTTAAAATATGATCTGCCTATATTTGTTTTAGATTTTCTGTTACGAAATCTGCATGTAGTGGAACCACTTTTGTGCATTATTTATGAAGTTCTAGAGTAAATAGTCGTAAATAATGAAGAGAATGTGCGAATGTACTTAAATCGTCTAACTTCGGTGCTAGACTTTGTGTCTTGAATTCGTATCCTGAACCTATCCTTCCTTTTAGATCTAAATCTTTCATGTTACAAAAGTTAAATATTTCAGTTGGTATTTAACAATAAGTATTGCATGGTTCCTAAAAATGTACTTATAAAAATAAAATAATTCTTCTCTTTGAATCAATAGTTATAATCCGTTTCTCTAGTAGGTGGCTACTGGCTACGTAATCATGATATCGATGGCGTTTTTTTACCTACTGCTCACCCCGTCCAAATATAACAGCTTGAAGATACAAGCATATCAATGTTTCCTTTATAATTCACCAAAGCAGTTCCTGGATACCGTGTTAATTAGAAAACTTAGCTTACTTCAAACTTATTAACAAGAAAATTTTACTAGCGCCTGACAGTTTTTAATAGCAAACTGCTGCGCGCATGAAACTTTTATTTTTTAATCAGGCGTCACGTACAAGTTTAGGATCGAAAAGAACTGAAATAGAATAGATGCAAAACTTGATTTCTTTATAATCTTTCGCAAGTTTGTACGGGCATTGTATAATGTAATGTATTCAATTCCTTTTGGTATTCTTTAGCAAAATATAAAGCAAGAAATTATATAGTTCTGGCGTGTTTTAAGTTTCACTTGAAGATCTAGCGTTAGATTTAGGAAGTAAATGCCTTTTAAATAAATCTTTTAAGTAAGACGAGTTATAGGTTTGCTAAGATACACCACGAGAAATAATAAAAGTCAGTCAGTCTGTCTGTGTCAGCTAGGCAAAAAGGTCGAACTAATTCAAAAAATTCCAGAACCTTCCATCTAGACGCGATGTAGACTGCAATATAAAAACATTACGACATAACAGCTATGTATCATAATATTTTCACACTACAATTTACTACTGCAGTACATAACAATAGTAGATACTACAGTACTTTATGAATCATAACGTAAACAAAGAGTTATTGGACACGTGTCGTCGTTTTTACAAAAACATCTATTTTATTTATACAATTTATTTTGTTTTTATTATTTATTGTACAATTATTATATTAATTTGCTATTGATTTTATGTTTATCTGTATTTATATGGGACAGTTTGGGTGTTTAATTACCTTGTAATATTTATTTTAGAATTCATTGCAACGTAGGACATTTACGTATGTATATAATTATCGTCGGTCGGAGTCATTACTGGAACATCTCTAAAATTTTGTGTTTTGGACTAAGTATGCAGAATGATAAAAAATCAAATGTTGATTCGATCAAATCAAGCATTTAAATTTTATCATTCTGCATACTTAGTCCAAAACACAAAATTTTAGAGATGTTCCAGTAATGACTCCGACCAACGATATTATGTTGTGTGTCACTTTTTAGTTTTTATATTGTTCTGCAGCGCCTTGGGATAATATTCTGTAATGTTGTGCATGAAAACATAAATAAATAATTGAATAAATATACATGGCCAATCGCCATATGTATATTTTGTACCTTTGTACCTTTGCACTGAAAATTACATAATTAATCGTCTGCTCTGCGTATTTACATGTTTGCATAATGGTTTGTTCAGTACTGATTATCATGTGCAACATAACAGCTTCATCATTCTACTGTGTTTTATTCCTCTAACATTACCGTAACAAAACCTAGTTACTTGAGTAGCACTGCCCAATCTAGTAATTTAGGGTGCAGTTTTAACTAATTAGGGTGCATATTATTTTTTAATTAGTAAGCACTCTATTATTAACAGAGTGAATACATTTTGCAGATCATGCCTGTTCAGTGCTCAACTTATGTTGAGCCAGTTGGCCATCATCTTAATGACTGATTTTTTACAACTGCACCTACCTATCATTTGTAATATAATTCCTAATTAATTACAAAGATGATCCCAGGTAAAGTTTTGCTTAAAAATAACACCAACTACTTCTAATAAGAGCATAGGTAGGTAAGTGTAAATTTCATTATTCACGTAACAATGAATTAATGTTGTTATCTCTTTCACACAGCTAAGGAATAAAGTATTAAAAATCTCACTCACCTCATCAGTATCTCTTTCACTATCCGTATCGCCGATGCCATCATTTCGCGTCACTCCATCCGCCACGTCCGTCCCTCCCTTGTCCCTCCAATGTTTCTCACTGGTCACCGAGAACGTAAACGTCCTTTCTCTCCTAGGACTTAACAGAACTCCTGCAGGAGTCCTAGGACTCCCATAGCCGAAGATGTCCAGGTTTCGAGTCGAGAACAGGTCGTTGGTCCTGTCGGATCTTGGGGCGAAGACATCGTCTTCCAGGTCGGAATCCAGGGTTAGAGTGAGGGGGGGTGATGACGCTGATCGTCGACACTGCTGGATTTGTGGTGGGGCTGTCTGCGGGATGTCTGATTCGGAGTAAGGGCGTTCTGTGGACAAGAAGATAACGTTAGAGAAGAAATAAACGCAGAGATACAATGCAGCAGTTTTGGGAGTTTCAAAACATAAACAGTAATGTTCATGTGCAGCAATTAGCAAAATGCTGGCAATTTTATGACGAAGAAATCATGATAATTAAACCAGGTTTCCCTAATTTTCCAATGAGCTGGAAACCTCTCCACTCTTGTAGGTTTGATAGAACAAATCCAGCAAATTTTAGCTGTACTAGTAAATAGTAAGAACTATTTTCAATCGATTCGCTCAACTAACGTAGACTCTTTTTTCTCTCTCACAATGACACAGTTAACAATACAACGAATTAAATTCAGCCTATCTCTGCAAACCGGGCTATTAAAGTAAAAAAGAACATTAAAAGCAATATCTCTTGTTATAAATCAAAATGTTTATTAGCAATATCGCCTACGTTGCGCCTGCGTATAATGTTCACGTGGGCTGTGACACTGGCTTAGTTTTGGGCGTTTTATTTTTAGCGAGGTCTGCGACTTTGAGGTCCGTTGTTTCTTTTAGATTTTCTACTTTTTTGTTTAAAGTATCTCCGTCTACCAATGATGTTCCGGGTATTCTGTTTTGTGACAATTTGTCTTAACGTCCTGTATTTTAACCATCATCTATATCTTATACATTCAGTAAGCAATGAAAATTTAAAGCAGTCTCTTTGGGCAATGAAAATTTCGTTCTATAGAATACTGAAAAATCTAAATGTTCATATAATTATCATCTCATACCTCTAAGGTTTGATGATGGTGGAGAAACAGAATACCGGTTGATTCAAAGGAACTCCTTGACTCTTGCTTCTTTGTTCATTGTTATGATGTCTATACTCTGCTAGGTCCTAGAGTAAAGATCTCTCAATGAACAATCAAGAAAAGGTTGATTGATGTTGTTATTGCGAAGAGCTATTGTAGGATTAGACATCGGATTATATATGCACTAACAAAGTGCCAAAATATGCACGCAATGCATGCACTAAAAAGAACGAAATGTACACTAAAATTCTTCACAAAGGCCGAAATATGCACAATGCAAAATCAAAAAACCATTTTTATTTTTATATATCTTAATTAAGACAGTACAAAGAGAGCGAAATATTCATTTGCATATGCAAATGCATAAAATCCGATGTCTATGTAGAACTTCTTCTGTCCGTAGCAATATTTCTTTACCTGATTCCACCTTCAAGTAAATCGTAAACCAACATCACAGTCCCAAGAGAAGACAATGACAACTCAAAATTTACAACTTCTTAAATGTTGGGAAGCTGCTATTTTCTCCAAAAACAATTGTGGTCATTCTGTAACACAACGTCTCATTGTTCTTACGTGTGGTCAAAACAATAGCATTTTGACCACAGAAATGTGCAGTAGCTAATGATTTTGTTGCCCAATAACTTTTTATGTGTGGTGGGTTCATGAATGTGGGGTTGGGAATGGGGAAAAAGTATAGTTGTGTCAATGGGTTTTGTGACGTTGGCTCTTGGTAGCTAAATTACATGGATGAAATGGATGATGGACAAGAATGGTCGCTGGTAACACTTTGAACTTGAAATGGCCTAGTGTAGTACAGTGTTTCAATAGAATAAGAGGCTAGCATAATACTGGTTTCTTTACCACTGATGTGCGCTCTCCTGTACATAATGGTAGGAATTTCTATTATTACTATTACTGACCAGATAAAAATGAATTTTCAAAAACCATAACTTACTGTCAAAATAACTTCTTCAATTTGCAAAAAATAAATATCAATTACTTTAGGAATTCCCTAATATTTATAACACTTCGCAGATAGAAAAGAGCCATTGTAGGATTATAATAAGTTATCATTAACCCTCAGAGTGTCTGACGTATCTTGCTACTCATATAGTTAACCCTTCAGACCAAATAAAAACCAAGACATGGTGCTGCGAACAATACAATGAAGCATGCCAAAACTACACTTCCGCTCTGTGCATACACGCTCACACGCACACATTTAAAACCATTTGCAATTAAACTACACCTCACATAGTGCATACATGTTTATGAAACCGGCCTCACGTCACTTGGTATTGGTTTTTTATTTTCATCAATCCTATGCAATACCGCCCCAAAAGATATCATTATGAAATTAAATTCTCAAACAAGAATCATATATTCAAGAACAAAATAATTTGTCGAAAAGTAAAAAAAAGTTCTTAATCGCTCTACCGAAGTCGATTAACTTGATTAAAAGGGATCATCATAAATATTGGAAACAAAACGCTTCGGGCCATATTCTGAAGTGCTTGACTTGAGATTAATATTTCCAATACCTTTGTATCTGTTATTTATTTCTGGATGTTTTTGTCGTGTTCAAATAGGATGTATGGTAAATTCGTTTTTTTTCGTGCAGTCCGACTATACCTACATCACAAGTTTATCTGTTGGTAGACAAAGTATCAAATGTCGCTGAAGATATTTTTTGCATATTTGTTTGGAGCATTTTTGTTCTACTGCATCTTTTTACGTGTTTTATTAACAATAATCACGATGGTCTAAAATCACTTGCTATAATCGATAAGTCCACATACAAAGTCACTGAAAATCTGGGACAAAAATTGGCTCACGTGGATTTAAAAATCTACTTACATATAGTCAATATTAAACCTTAAATAAATAATTAGCTATGTTACCAGTAGTAAAAAATATGACATTGCTCTCGGTAACCATATCAAATCAGTTGAACATAATAATATAACAATAGCCGTACATAATAAACATTGCAAAAACTTAGACCCAATCATTCAAAACAGTCGCAACACAATTCATCACATCAGGTAGCATTCAGACTAGCTTTATTTTGACCTTATTTTTAAACAAAACAAAGACGCCATGACAGAACAAAGAAAAGCAATTTGTTATCAACAATATCGATGGAGCGAGTACCAGGCGAACAGGAGCGACGAAGAAGTAATATACAAAATATATAAGAAACACAAATTAATAAAATCTTGGGTCCGTCCGCGAGCGAAACCCGTTTCCATGACACACGTGCAACGAGCGACCGGTGGGGGAAAGAGAGGAGAATATAGCTGTCTTGCTCTAGTGCAACGGTAAGAATTGTGTGGACCTTGCAACTTGGAAATATTGTTAGTTTACTTCTAGGATTCGAAGTTTCATTTTGCTTAAGTAATACTTTGACAACAATGCGCACATATCCTAGAGTTGCAATTTTCGCATGTAAAGCAACTACTTGACCAACTTCCTGCTTTCGTAAAATGCTAAACTGACACTTATTTATTTGACTTATTAATTGTAAAATTTTAAGAAAATCGTCTACTTTTACAATGTTTGTAAATATGTGAGAACCATGCATCTATCATATAAGTAATTAATTTATCTTTCGTTGCTTCATTTTTATTAATTCTTCTTTTTACCTATAATTATTGTGGTAAGGTATTTTTTTTTTTTTTTTTAGGTGCATCGTCTTCACATATAATTATGTAACTAATGTACGTACATATACAAAATATTGTAACACTTTTAAAAAAAGTAGCGGTGGAGTTTCTTGCCCATTCTTCTCCATACGAAAACTACCTTTTGGAAGGGGCGACTAGAATCAATTCAATTTTTTGTAAACTTAGACGTTCAAAAGTTAAGGCACTTTTGAACGTCTAAGTTTACAAAAAAACAAGGGCCTATTTGAAATAAATGATTTGACTTTGACTTTGACTTTAATTAATGTTGTCAATATAATAATTTGTTACCCAAACAAGAAAATTATATGCTTGCTCTAGCTTCCTTACCATAATCATCATCTACATTCTTTTCAATATTATACTACAGCTGAGCTGGGTTTGGTCTCTCTTTAAATAATTAATCATTTAATTGTATATCTGTCTTCTTCCACTCTTAATCAAGTTAAACATAATTATTAAAACTTTTACCATTCTTATACTTCTAAACGAAACGTTCAAAAAATCCATATTATGCCAACACAGTGCGCAGTGCACCGATAGGCAAGTCTCTTCATTTTTTTTGTCTTATCCACGCTAGACGCGTAACACAGGTGTCCCTGGCTTACGCCTATTTACAATATCACTGCTATCTGTATTATTATTACCTGGTACCCTGACCATATGCTAGGGTGGAATGGGATTTGAAGGGATAGGTACATGTCAATGGCTCACTATAAATGTTTCAGCTATGTTCGGGTCGAAGGACCAAGATGAAAAACCTGCAGAAATGAGATTTATTCCTTGGAGTCGAGTTGTGAATCATGAATTTAATGTTATGATAATGATAGCGGTGAATTCTTCAAATAATTAGTGATTCTTGTGAATTTGGTAGTTATAGGTATTTAATTAAATTACTGACGATTTACATACTCGAAGATTTTTCTTTATTCGTCGTTCCGTAAATCATAAATGCCACTTCAAAACCTAGAAAATCCTCACAGGAAGTGAGACGCCAGTACTAGTCTAAAAGATTGCTCAACCGATAAATTCAGATCATAAATCAAAGTAACACCCGTAGCTAATCCACCGAAATAATCTGCAATCAGCACAAACCGGTCACCCATCAATTTACAAAACGCGTTGACAATTGCTTAACCTCTTCTTCTAACACCCACATTTAATATTTCACTTAAAGACAATAATTATTTGTCTACAAACTAGTAATACTTGTTTTAAGAACGACTTAAGCTGTGGTTTCACTGCGACGACTTTGACGACCGATAGTGTATCGATACTTGATTTATGTCTGTCGTAAAACTGACCGTTTTATTGGCTTTGGCGTTTGATGCTACTCCTATGTTTACTTTTGAACAAAGTATTATAGTCGTTTTAAATGTTTTTATTTTGCCGCAAGTTAGTGTGTAGTTTCCTGTGGTGAAGGATCGATGGGAATTTTGATGAGGAAGTTAGAAATTGATTTGACTTATGATATACATTTTTAGACTGGTTAAAGAGTTTTATTTGGCTCAAACAAGCTCAAAGGTTTGATGTGTCGTTGTTAGATAAAGAACCACGAACAATGAAAAAAAATGTTCTTTGCGTAGGAACAACGAAAAATCACTCCAAAATATTGACTCTACAGTGGATTAGCGAAGGCCATATATTGAAAAGTTTAATAATATCATGATAATAATCATAATGGAAACCTGAATGAAAAAAAATTGATACGCAGCTGCTGTCATTGTCAATTCTTAAAAGAAATCCCTACAACTTTTTCAATCGCAACCTGTCCCACAATTAACCATTTAGTCGTCTTAATGAAATCCCCCTCGCTGGCGACCGAAGACTTGCTCAAACCCGACATTAAGCGTTTCCAACGAACGCTGTTAGCTGTCATTAGTAAGAATTACATACGAATTAGCGAATTTATGTACCGCAAGAGTGAACGAGTGATGAAATTAGAACCATTTGGATGTACTACGTGCTGAGGTTAGCCATTTTTTTTTTGTAATGGAGCAATGGGCCTTCTTTACGACCTACCTATATCAAGGGTTGCTTCTGCCTTACCTCGATGGAAACGAAAGACTGTCGGTTTTGGCAACTTTTTTACTTGAATCGCTCTATCTGTTCACGCTATTTACTTCTCTATTACAAAAAAAATAAACAAGATCTTGAGTATCCTTTGTAATTTACTCTCTGGTTTTGTCGACATTTGAAATCAATTACTCAGTATCAAGATGATCAGTTTTGCTCACAACCCGAAAACATTAAACCCTATTGAACTTAGAACTGGTACTTGATACACAACATCCAACAATTACTCACTTTAACGAACTTCAAACAGATTCCCACAAAATCATGTTTTAATTACACACGTCACTGACCAATGATCAAAACATTCGTGATTCTAAACCCATTTTGTCTCAGTCCCACAATGTTTTGTCCCAAAATCATCTGTCTCACAATAGTTTAAAGGATTATATCAAAAGGACATAATGACTTGACACAAATGACCATCACCAGTTCAATGATTAATCGTTTGTTGATTTCAAATTTGGAATCACGTTTCGGACTTAGGGTTCAATACGTGATTGAAACGTTTTATTTTTTTGGGAGTTGAGAAAAAGTGTGGAACAGTTAACTAAAGGGTTTGAGAAAAAACCGTGTGTTCAAGATAGAGATGTTGAGGAACTCCAAGTGCTCGGCCAAATATAAATTGATCGAAACAAAAAAACTGAGGATGTACAACAGAGGGCTTATGAATATGATACAAGTAAGATAGTTTCAAAAGATTAGTTAATCGAAATCGATTATCGATAAAGTTAAACCTTATTAATAAAGTAACTTACAGATACGGAGAAACAAAGTATGGTTGCAGACACGTAAGCTGTTAAAAGCATCGTAGAAACCACATTTTTATTACTATAGAATAGAATAATCTTTATTTGCTAATTTACAATTTACACAAAGGCGATAAGTACCATGACAATATTGTTTTTTTATATTGCATTCATCACTGATTATTACCTCCGGCACTCAAGCTGAGATTAAACTTGTGTTATGGGTGCCAGGGCTCTCTCTATTAACATAATTTAAAAAAAAACTACGATGTCGAATCAGCTTTACTTCCTTAAATCACAATTTTTTCCAAGTTTCATACATAAAATAGCAGTAAACTAGTCAAGACAGACTACTGTAGATACTTCACTTAATTACAACTTACTTCCTCATCTCTTCAAACGGTCCTAAAGGACGTAGAAATCCCTAGGGCAAAAGCAATCATCCATAAAGTGTTTAGCGAACCGCAAACATTAGTTGGTAAGACTGCTCAACAGCGTGCACCTATACGAATCACTGTGATTATCGGAACAGGTTCCTCTACAGTTATATCGAAGTATAGGATTAAGTACTTAACAATAATTATTACTAACTGGCTTTTACCGTGGCTTCGCCCGCGTGGTTGTCGGAAATGATCCCACGGGAACGTGCTACTGAGATATAAAGTACCCCAAGTGTAAATCCAGGTTATAAACTACCTTTGTGCCAAATTTCATCCAAATCCGTTTAGCCGTTTTTGCGTGATTGAGTAACAAACATACAAACTTTCACATTTAAGTAGGATACTAGCTTTCGCCCGCAGCTTCGCCCGCGTGTAGGTCGGAAATTATCCCAAGGGAACGTACTACCGGGATAAAAAGTATCCTGTGTTAATTCAGGTTATAAACTATCTGTATGCCAAATTTCTTTCAAATGCGTTTTGCCGTTTTTGCGTGATTGAGTAACAAACATCCAAACATGCAAACTTTCACATTTATAATATTAGTATTATTATATATATATTTATTATTAATATGATCTATTATTATTTACACATTTATATATATATAGTATAAGTAGGATAATGAATAATTTCTAGAAGGGAAGCTATTGCAAGTAATGGTAACTTGAGAAATGGCTTCGGAGATTTTTGATGAAAAAAAATAATTGATCGGTGTCTTGGTTAAAGTTCCAAAATGTACCTTATGAATCCAAATCTCAATATTGTTGCATTCAAAATTATGGTGTTCAAACTCAAACTCAATCATTTATTTCAAATAAACCATTTACAAGCACCTTTTGAATTGTCGTTAAGTCGGTCAGTCAGTCAGAAAGTTGAAGCTAGTTGCCCAATTCAAAACGTAGATCTCTATGGAGAAGCACAGGCAAGATACTCCAAGGACACTCCTTTAAATCAAGATATTACAAAATCCTGGGTACATTATTCTTGTGACTAAACTCAAGATTTCGTTTACTATCAAATACTACGCCTAATCTTATAAGTCCTTTAATAATAAAGTTCATTTTTTTATGAAGGAACAGGAGAACTTCAGTGTAATATAAAAGGTAGGCAGATTATTATATAAAAGTTTAGATACCTGTGTTACTGCCAAATGTCTGATAGTTTTGACACCAACAGTTATGTAAACCAACAAAAAAACCAACTACATACTGCCCAATTGCCTTCAAGATATCACTAT
The DNA here is from genome assembly GCA_914767755.1 of Agrochola circellaris. Taxonomy (NCBI): domain Eukaryota; kingdom Metazoa; phylum Arthropoda; class Insecta; order Lepidoptera; family Noctuidae; genus Agrochola; species Agrochola circellaris. The sequence goes on from OU611861.1 coordinate 2,931,647, forward strand.
CTTGAAGGCAATTGGGCAGTAAATGTATGATACTTTTGACACCAACAGTTATGTAAACCAACAAAAAACCAACTACATACTGCCCAATTGCCTTCAAGATAGTGAGCCTACTGCCATCAACCTATTAAAAACTTTATTAGTACGGTACCACTCCTGCAATTTTATACCCACTATTTTAAACTCCTCGTGGCTATCACTAACTGTACCTAGCCCACTTCAAACAGAAGCGGCCTTGTAAATCTCCAAAGATAGATTACTCTGAATTACACCTAACCTTATGATATAATACCAGAACATGGTTTAGACCATTTCCTCTCAATTAAACATAATTAAATAATTGATTTACAGCAACACAAATAATTTTCTAAATGACTCCAAATAAGAAATAAAGCTGTTGTATAAACGGTTGGACAATTACCTATTATTAGAGTTAATTGTTGAACCCATTGCTGTGATACACGAAATGATACAGAACGCACTATTAAACTCTATAACCATCGCTTGGACCATAACATTCAACATTAATATTTTACTTAATGACTTTCAAAGATGTAATTTCTACTATCGAATGCGTTTCAATGTTACTATTTTTATTTGTGTCTATCAATTTTGGAAGAGCTCTCAAAATTTTGAATCCATTATTTTAATAGGAATGATTCTGTTTTTTAACATTTTGAGCAGTAATTTGAATTTTGATTTAGGTTTGACAATTAAATTTATCAGCTGCGAACGTAAACGGTATTCAGATTTTTAACACAATATTTCATGTCTGGACAGGATAGTGTTTTTAAAATCACTCTGTATTTTTTTAAATACAGGGAAAAAAAATAATTAAAATCTTTTTATTTTCTACGGATTCGCTTTTTCGATAGCTTCGCCCGTGTGGTAGTCAACTATACTAAAAAACAAGTGACACTCGGCAATAGTGTAACTTCTTGCCCGTAAAAGAATTTTCGATATCGGTTCAGTATTTCCAGAGATTACCTCCAAAATCTAAACTTACAAACTTTACCTATTTATAATATAATATTAGTGTAAAATACAATAGACTACGTATATCTAGTCACCTAATCCGCTTAACTGTTCTTAAAGAGTCATAAAGGACCCTGAAAGAAATCGACACGTGTTTTACCTTTCAACAACGCATCCTCATGATGACGATTGACTTGTTGCGAACCCGGATCCGACATGTGGACACGTCAAGCGTCGAGAGCAGAGTAAACTTAATAGTATACCTCTTATAGAAATCACTTTAAAATCCTCCATTAAATTGAAAAAGTGGCAAATCTTTAAAAGACAAAGCAATAACATTCTAATTCATGCCCTTTGCTAACCACAGAGAAAAAAAAAAACATTACATGAACTGTATGACAAAATGATGCGCATATGAGAACGCACTCGCGTCCAGACGAGGCATTGTATGCAGATGCAAGTCAAACCTCAAACTTATTAATTATCATGGGTGAGCACAGCTGTGAATAGTGATTAGTTTTCTACGATCTGTCAAGGCAGACGGGCGATTCCTTCGTGACAATTTATTTGAATGGAATTTGTAAGTTATTGGATCTGGTATATTTATTGGGTCAGTGATGTTTTGTAATAGCATTGTATACTAGGACCATTTTGATGTATAGAAGGACAAAACTGATGCAGATGACGGAAACTTGTGGTTTAAAATTTTATGCAATCGATCGACTTCAAAACAGAATTGATTTAGCATCCAATTAAGACTTTTGTAACTTTTGTTAATTAGATTTCTGTAAGTTTTGAAAGCATTTAAAAATCATTTAAATTGACAAGTAAATTTACTTGTACGAGCCATGTCCGAATGAAGCATCCTAGTGACAGTTCACAAGTGCCCACTACTTAGCACCATCAGGACTAAGAGGCAGACAATTTTCGCCCACACGTTTCCTTATGTCATTACGTGCCTATACAGGCCTCTCAAAAACTCGTGGCTAAATAATAATAATAAGAGCCGCACAGGTCGATCGAAGCTTAAGCTACGCTTGCCGAGGTCAGTCCGTGGATGGGTGACCATCCATTACATATCGAGACCCCTCTGTGCCTCGGAAAGCACATTAAGCAGTTGGTCCCCGCCGAAATTGTACATCTTTCACAATTGTTACAGTTAGGTAGTCAAAAGCCCGAAAGTCTGACAACCAGTCTTAGCAAAGGGCATGGTATTATCCATGGGGTTGTGGAGGTCGCATAGGCAGTCGCTCCATGTAAATTACTGGTATTCAGCTATATGTGGTTAGACTGGAAGGCGACCCTAACACAGTTGGGAAAAGGCTAGTCAGGTGATGACAGGCCTCTCTAATATAGTAAAACTGTATATCCTCCTAAAATTATTACTCAGTCATTATTCCCTCTACTTTCGCATTTCAAATGCATTTACTCACTTCAACAATCCCTTTCTTATTTCCAAACAGACAGAAGATTAATGATTCCTAATTTAAAGCCAGTTCACGGTTGCCGATAAAAAATCGCTGGTCTGTGTTCGGTCACATTTTACTTAAAGGAGTAAAAACGTCTCGCTACCGTACTACGCTTGCCTTTCATATGGTAATTCGTTCTGCTATTGTTGGCCTGATGTATGCCAAAGATGAAACTTAAAGCATTGTTTGACTTGTACTTATTGTTAGTACTTTTTCTCTGGTTTGTGTGGAGTTGTGAAGGTGTGTCTATTATTGTGAGTAGTTAGATTTTTTTTTGTGGTTCGCCCCATTTCTGTGACAGTTCTAGTACGAGAAATCGGAGGCTTATTACTTCTTATAACTATTTCGAGGATATTTATTTTTTAACTATAAGTAATCCTCATTTTAGTTAAAAACTTACTGAAGCTTAATCAGTCATATTTTTGCTGTAAGTTTTAAGTAAATGTCTGTTTTAAGGAACTGGATTCCTATGACGTAGAAAATAGTGCAAAAATCGAATGTCCTTAATACCTTTTTCTTTATAACAAGATGTTCATTCGCTATAAATTAATACTTTTGTTTGGTTCATCACATTAAGTTGGGTTCGCTTTCATAAGCAATATTTGGTGAAGGGGTTAGTAATCGTCTGCAACCTGACATCAAAGACTGTGGGAATTATCAGCATACGATTCTATTAAGTTACCCTTTATTACTTTAAGTCTAACTGGAAGATAAACGCTGAAAATATGTACAAAAAAACTCTATAATAGTATTATAGAGATGAAAATTTAATACTGATATTTCAAAATACACAAATAAGTACTACAAATTATATAATAATAATACTTATACACTACACTAATAACAATAATACAAGTTGCATTATTGGTCCTTTCATACGCATTTGCGATTTGAAATTTGAAAGACCAATATTCGGTTACCTAAACCTTAAACGTTGAAAAAACCCATATATACAGAGAAGCTAACCACAAGTTGCCCAAAAATTGGCCCGTATGAGTAATATCAATTCAGGTAACTGCGGTTACAGTCAATACAATATTTTAGTACAAATTACCTTCCGTACGAAGTTATCCCGAATGTCAATCACGCCCGTATTCCTGGAGATTATCGATTGCCTTCATTTTTGAAAATATTGTTTGAGACTTTATATTTTGAACCCGTATCCGAAATTCAATACAGGGAGCTGCGGTTTTTAAATTTTGTTGAGCACTAAATCTTTGGATACTTTTTGGCACGTCTTCATCGTTTTTGTGGTTTGTAAAGTAACAAATGATTGAATGTATTCGTTCATCAATTTGGCTTTTGTTCAGCTTATTGGCAATGCCAGGTTGCACCTTCCTCCAGGAGTAATCGAGTTTGGTATCCGCTATATGATCGCCGCATCCAGCAAAATGAGGTTCTTATTATTATTGGTCTTTTGATGTTTAAAACCTGGAGTTATTAATTCACCTGCAATGATTATTACTATCATCAGTAAACTGTGGCTAAACTGACACATGATCATGCAGTATAATTTCAACTGCACCCATCTCATGCTGATAAGAACTATATCTGAATAAATTAATCTCTAATTCCCTTTTTTCAGTGTTAAAATCTGCGGTGTATCGTTGCGGTTTCATTTTACGAGTGTTATAAACACTAAAAGGGAGAGTCTATGTCATGATTTGTGATGACGGTGATCGCGTAGGCGTTGCGCTGGCTACCGTGCTGAGGCGTAGTGTTGTGACTGCGTAATATCGATAGAAAGGGCAAAGGTGACGATGACAAGAGATAGTGGGACTATTTGCAATAGTGCAGAAGTTGTTATTTGCAATGTTATACAAAGCCCTTGGTTGAGATTAAGTCCGAGTGCGTATTAATGTCGTGGTTCTAAAGTGGATAGGTAGGTTAAAAAAAAAAACGTTGTTTTTTTTGTTTTATATTCATTTCGGTCTACCTAAATGATCTTGACCATCGTACTAAATCGTTACCTGTGCTTTTAAATACATCCTGTAAAACGGATTTTTTATTTACAACCTTCGAAGAATACAAAAACCTTAAAGTGCATTTCCTACTCGTCGTTGACGACGGTCCTAAAGTTCACAAATCTGGTCCTTCCACTTTCACATGAACACCTGTTTCGTTATTAATCATTAAGCGTCTTCATTATCGATAAATTAACGTTGTCTCAGGTTTTTGGATGGACATCGCATCGTACGGGCTATGGACAATTAAATGTACGAGTATGTTAAAGACTTGCTTTTGTTAAGAGTTGTAACTTTATCACCATCTTTTAAAATCGACGGGTAACTATTGAAGATTATGATTAACTTATCTTCAAAAGATTATCGATAGTAGGATAATTTGCTAATGAAGTAACTAATGAGTAGGTATTGTTATAAAAAACTTGTTGTGGCTCTCGAATAAAACGCAAAACCTCTACATAATTATGTATTTAAATTAAGTAGGGGCCATATTTCAAAAACTTTTGTGAAACTAGAATTTAAAAGCGAGGTGTTGCTATTCATGTATCTGGTTAAATTCAATAATACTGCTCTGCAACACCAATCGAACTGAATAACAAATTACGATAAGCCATGTCGATAGATCAAACCAATTAATAAACATAAATTCATAAAGCTCAATTAATAATACCTAATAAATAATTCAAACACACTGAATAAAACGAGAAACTAGATCGCGTTGAAAATCATAATTAAATGATAAAACATCATAATTTGCTGACGAAAAAGAGAGAAAAAAACATTCAACACATCCGATAGACGTCATCGTTTCAAAAGAAAGAAAGAAATAAAAATAAAAAAACATCGATATCGGCACAGCACATCTCTAAAGGCCAGTGACCCAAAAAAGGTACAGAGTGAAAAAAAAGATTATATTTTATTTTCAAGATACAAGTACTATCAAGGCATAAATTAAAGGTTTTATTATTTTCTCTTTTTCTCGCACCACGTGTATCGATGTAAGCACGGAGGCTTGGCGACTTGTATGGTCAGCAGAAAAACTTGTTTTTGTTTTTTATTTTAGTAGTACAAGGTAAAGCTTTGTGCAGGTTTTCACTGTTTTTAGGTAGGTATATACATAAGGTGATCACTTTTTCACTGAAAATGGATTTTAATTAGGTTAAAGACAGTTTAAAATATTATTTTCTTTCTCATTACGCAGTTGACAAACTTTGAAATGTCAGCGGTATTTTTGTTTTTCTGCAATTTTATGAGTTATCTAATTAATCTTTGGCTGAATGAATTATCAAAGCCTTAACTTGTTCACCAAGTAATCAAGCCACTACAATGCAGTACCCGCTTTAAATTTTAAACAACAAAAACCCACACAAATTCATTCTCAAAACTGTGCACTACAAAGACCGCAATAATTACGTAAATTTCAACTAACAAACAAACTGCTGTCCCTACACAACAATATCACGATTATTACCGTTGAGTTACGTATAAACTGGCCCACTACTGGACTTACGCACCGCGCTTGTGCGCGTACAGATACATGCGCATGTATCCGAACGCGCACATGCGCGTGTATACGAACGCGCACATGCGAGGTGTATGTGTGCGTGACAAGAAACTTGTTGTTCGCTGCGCAACAGCATGCGTACGTTGTTTTTAATTTTCTATTAGATTTATTTGATGTCAGAGATTTTATGGGTTCGTGTTTATATTGGTAGGTTTTGGTAGTAACTGATAGGGATTTAAATTCATTTAAGAATTTTGTTTTATTTTAAGGGTGCTGGTAGGAGATTCAATTACATGATGGTATGGTAATCGGAATGGGTTTTCATGTAGTATCTTCAAACAATTTAATGAAAAAAAAAAATGCCATCTCAATGTCTGTGAGGAAACAAATCTGCTGTATGTTATGACTACTTATGACAACTCGCCTATAGACGGAGACTCGTTCAGAGACAATCGTTAAAATAGAGTAACTTTTTTTAAATTAACGGATAGCAATATGTGTCCCGAATTATAGGCAGAGTTTTTTGCAGGTTAAAGCTAAATATCACTCTTAATCTACATAAAACAGGCATGATTATACAAATCTATTACAGCCCACTAAAACCAATGCACACAAAAAAATAAACAAGTACAGAAACAAACATATCTAAATATACAACTGCACACAATTTTTCTGGGACATGTACCGTTAACAAAAACAAAAGACATACGACACAAACTTAAGAAAAAACTGTCATATAATTTCCTGTTACTGTATTTTGTGCTTTATTTCCTTAAAAATAAGTGTCGTGTCTCAGTTTTTTGTTAGTGAAAAATAATGGTTTTTAAAGTAGGTATAATCTTAAAACGAGAGTGTGGCAATACAAAAATAATTTAATGACAGCGATATCGTCTCTAGATCGTTGTGATTATGTTATGTCGGTCGCTGTTGCATGAGTTCTAACTCGCGTATGATTGTTTACAAGTGGAACATTAGTATTTTAAATTATATGTCCATTTTTAGTAGTAGTCTTTTGTTTTTTCTTTTGTACAGTGACGCTTTGAAAAAGCAGTGATCACTGGTCAGGTACAGCTCTATTCTGCCGTAGCCAAAATGTCGCTGTCAAAATTTTGGGCGAAGTGAGTTTTAAGTGAGCTGTCAATAGTTTATCCCTAGCATCAGGACAACTCACTCTGCAAAAGTTTTCAAGGTGATTTTTTTATAGAATAACATAACATCACGCCTATTTTTCCCCGATCGGTTAGACAGAGTTGTATAAATAGTACACCAACATTTCGCCAGTTATTGTTTAAGTCCCATGAAACAGGGGGCGAGCCATCAACCGGGCACAAATCCAGACTGCGTGCAGCTACTGATAAATTCCAGATGGAAAAACCCAATAACACTTTTCTCGACCCGGGAATCGAACCCAGGACCTCGTGCTCAGCAGTAGCGTTTGCGACCACTATACCAACGAGGCAGTCATTTTTATAGAATAGAACTGCAATTTTTGTCTGTAAACTTTTAAGATAAAACAACTCAAAATTTGATTTGTCGGTCAAATAGGTAGCAACTGCATCGTAAAAGCCCAGCCCCTAACTGACCTTGCGATTGCTAAAAAACAGACACACAATCTTTTGAATCCTTGAAGTTATCATATTATTAAAATTATGATTTCAAAAGTCATCATATTTTTTATGATAAATATAAATCTCATATTAAACAAAAAAAGTTAAAAACAAAAATAAAAAGGAAATAAAAAATTATCTAAGTACTTCAAAAAAGATCTTAACTAAAACAAGTAAGTCCCTACGTAAATAATTATAATTATCTTCTCGATATGAAGCCAGTAAGCCTATTAATACCAAACCCGTATATTTAATAACAAATGTTCATAAAATAATGTACTTAACTATAGAAAAAAAAGCTCAGTAAAGTAATCTTGAATAATACGATTTACGCCAAAGTATCATTAGGGTGACGTAATTCTATTCTATCCCCAAATAATAGTCGATAATACTGTGTTGATTATTTTACACCTCAGTGCACAAGCCTAGTATCGTGGGCTTACTGTTTATTTTATTAAGGAGAAGTAAAAAAAATTGCAGACACGTTACGTTTAATATGAGGATAAAATCATAGTTTTTTTTTAATGTCATGACTTTCTTTTAGTAAAGTTTTTTTTTACTTTTGTAGTGTGGTCAGTTAAAGGCAATAAAAAGATTTTAAATAAAAAAATAAAAAATAATACAGCAATAAAAATCACCTGTCCTTTAAAAGTAACTTGGGAGGGACAAAACAGTAAAAAAAGCTGCACCTTAAAACCATCTAAAAACAGCATCCAAGAAATATAAAAAAAGAACTGCGCAGACGCATCATAACACTCGTACCCTACGAAAACCAAAAATAACAACTAACCTAATAACTTTAATTGGTAAGTTAGTCTAAAATATAGCTAAAAGCAACGAAATAAGCCAAAAAGGTATTACAAGAGCAACAAAATGAAATAAAAAAAAAGATCCGTCACGAGCATAGGCGAGGGAGAGCAAAAAGAAAAAAAACACAACATAAGTTCAACGTTTATTTTGGTTGCGTCCTTTTCGCGCGCTTACAGTTACGATATCTCTGTCTCTTTCTATCGGGCCGAGCGTTGGACACCTGTGCTTTAGTTTCCCCTGAGTACCAACGACCTCTGAGGCACAGCGAGACGAAACGTCATATGTGGAAGGGCCGTAGTACAGAATATTGCGTCTTAACTTTTTTACTGACGGCACATTATAAATGCATGTTGTCATAATTACAGATGCGTCGTATTTCGAAGTAAAGCAATCATTGTCGTATACCGATTTGATTCGTAGCAAGATGGAGTATTTTTTTTTAGTTTAATACGTTATACTAATGTATCGTCATAATAATGAAAGTGGCACACCTGTTTACTAATCCTATTGTTAGAAGCTCAAAGGAAGTAAATTACGGAGTTTTTGCTGCAAAACTGTAGTTATTTTTGGACGAATTTTGTAAAGGAAAAATAGGGCGTGATAGTTTTTGCGTTCTATGAAAAAAAGTGGGCTTTGTCTGTCAGATGTTTGTGTAGTGAAGGGTGAACTTTTGTCAAAATTATGGGCGATTTTTTTTTATTTACTTGCTGTTACTTCAATTCAAGAGCTGGTATTAAAACCGATAACATGACTTAGAAAAATACGCTGTAACTGTTCTCAGACATGAACTGATTTAAAACTTCGAGTTTGATGCTTACAGGACTGTCAAGGGAGGAAAATCGAAGAGTAAAACATTTAATATTCGTCCCAACTAACATGGAACCAAGACAGGTACACAAAGATGATACCTACCTACAAAACTTAAAAAACTTTCAATCGATCCTGCAGAACTCCAACCTAAGCACGGATTTGGCAGCAATGCAAAAAAATGAAGATATTACCTGCTTACGGAAGAAAAAGAAGACAATCTACTTAATATCTCGTCTCAATCTATCGATACAACTAAGGAACTCAAATTCAAGCTAGGCACCACCACAGCTACAACAGCCAGTATCTACATATACGATTTTCTGCGCAGGCACACGACCAGTTGTTCAGTTGATACGGCAAGTTCTGGTTTTACGCGAGACGAATGGCGTTTGACCTCCATAGCCCTTGCCCTTGGCCAACCAGGTTTAGCCGTTTAGTATTTTATACAGGTTACTAAATCTTGCCTTTAAAACTATACTCCTTTATTTCTCTACCTTGGCCATAAATTTGGCATAAACAACAACATTCTGTCAATTTTTTTTTGTGCTGTTATTGAGAGCAGTGGTAGCCCAGTGGTAACGCCCGCGTCTTACGAGTTATAGGCTGTAGGTTCGAACCCTGAAAGGCACTTTACTCTGTGTAAATTGTTTAACCTCTGCTCTCAAATGGTGAAGGGAAACATCGTGAGGAAACCGGCATGTCCTAGAACCTTAAACTTCGAAGACATGTGACTTCTACCAACCGCACTGGGCCCGCGTATAGTGGATTACAGCCCACTTCCTCTCACAGAGAGGACGCCTGTAACCCAGCATCGACCAATCAACATATTACTCCGTGTGGTTCCGACAGGTAAAGAACGGATAGCCTATTCGAAACGGCGCCAAAAAAACGACTAGTAAAAAGGGAGACAAGATAATCAAGGGAATAATCGTCTCGGTAATCAAGGGAATTGTCAGCAGCTTCTTCCCGTCTGCAGAAACTATGAGAGATATGAGGTTAGAGAAGTACTGAGATACATAATAGTCTTCCAATAATTATCTCATATTGTAAACACACAATAGCTGGTCCTTCCTGGCTCCCTATATGTATTCATATACCTGGACCCAAACCTCAGTGCCCAAGTATCAGTATGAAACGACCAGGCCCGTAACATAAAAATGCTGCAGATACTAAGATTTCGTGGTCCTTAGGACCCAACCCTCAGTGCCCAAGCATCAGATTTTTTACCCTTATGATTCCTAACATCAAAATATGAAATGAATAAATAGAAATTCAAACAGGCACAGTTACGTGTTCAAATCAAACCAGTCATTGTTTATTGTTGCACAGCCGAGAATAGAACCAGCGAGCTGTCACTATAGCGTGACGGATTTAGACACGGCGCCGGTCGGGATTGGCATGAGCCTTTAAGGTATCGTACCTATAGTTGGTTTCAAAATAAGGTAAATGTACCGAATTAACCTGGACCAACACAAGGTAACTTTTTTGAGAAAAATACTTTTAGGTCATAGTCATACATAAACTGAACTTATAAATCAATCATTTAAATGATGTGTATTTGTAACAAAATGGAGCTACACGACAGCTAGGAGTTAATTTACAACTGACTTTAAAATGACGTGTAAAAATAAGTGATGTTAACTTAAACAAAATAATTATGATCCATCTAAACTCAACAAACTTCAATAAACAGAGTCCTAAAGAAATACCTAGATCTTTTTGTGTGACGTAACACTGTCATACAAATTGATTTTATCACCCATTCTTACTCTAAAACTCAAACTCAGAAGTAATTTCTTTGCGTCCAACATTTTATTTTTGCAGGACATAAAATCTTGTATTTTTAAACAATAATTTTGTCACCGGGACGTTTACGGCCTGCCGCGACAGTGATGAGCTATCAATTTATTTAATGACAGTGAGTGAACCTGTCACTACGGGTGATAAATTTAAAACAGTATAGTTACCTATACGTTTGTGAGCTAAAACATAATTAGTGTACGTTGTTACATTTTATGTTTGTTTGTTCTTTGCTTGGCTTAGGTTCTTTTTTATAGGTTTTATTTTGTTTTTCAGTTTGTGATGATTTTTACGACAGATAGATAGATAGATGGATAGGTATAGATACTCGTAGATTTTCTGAAAGTGTGAAAAGTTATTTATTTATTTATTGATATGGCACCTGAGCGAATTACTTACTAAAACATACACAAACAAAAATCACATACATTTTAAGGTATCGTGAATTCGTCACTTACAGAAGTGCAGAGCACTAGCAGAGAACTTAATGATTATGGGACGTTTTAGTTATCGTTAGTTGATTTTGTTACAAGTTACAAAACAAAAATAAAAATTAAATACATTCACAAATACGATGGAAAGTACAGAAATATAAAAAGAAGGAAATGGAAGTGGATACAATTTTATTAATAGGCGGCTTGTGTTGCACAGAGGTCGTAAGTAAGACTAGGAATTTAAATTTTAACTTAAATTTGGATTCTTAAATTAGGATAGATTAGGATTGGATTCCTAATTTGGATTCTTAAATTCAATAGGTCTAATAAACCTTTTACAAAATCATATGCTTTTTAATACTTCAAACAAACTATAATCGAGGATCCTAACTAAGAGTCTGAGAATAGTCATTTATTTTAAACACTTTGCTGATATTTCAGGCCCAGGAATATGAAAAAAGCAAAAATACAAAAGGACTGGTTTATCCAATAAAGAAAAATATATTTTGCTTTGGAACATCCAAGAGTTTATTGGGTCAAGATTTGAACTCATGACTTCTCAAAAGTCAAGGGTCAACGCCTTAGCTGCAAGCTTATTGATTTTAACATTACCATATTGAAAATTTCTTTGAATCTGTTCTGGTATGGAAATAGTAAACAAAGATTGCATGAGAACATGGGTGTAAGAATAGAGGAAGATCAAATAACCGATGAATATACCAAATGTGACCTTTCATAAGTAAAAAATCCTGACGTCACACAAATCCTGCATCACACAATTAGAGTTTACCGCGCGAACGACATATTTATATATAACTATCCGACATAAATCGTCGGAAAAAAAAAACGAATCTAATTCGAATCTAGACAGTCATACTTCAATTACTTTGAAAATTAACATTCGCATTAACGTCATTCAGGATTCAAAGAACTCCAATCCTTTGATGTCATTGGCACGGGCGTGCGAAAAGCCTAATAAATCCACTCATATACACTCAAACACTTATTGACAGGACTGTACTAAAGAGTAAGCCGTAAACGGTCACTGCTTTACACAAACAAACATACAGATCATTAATTTGAAATAGCCACTAAGGTAATGTTTTGGTGGGTTTTCATAGAAAAGGTATTAGCAAGACAGTTGTTCTTGAGAGTTTACTAATGATAAGCATAAAATATAATTGTCATAATTTACATTGGCATAACGTATTGATCAATTATGCATAATATTATTAGGCATAAATGTTTTGCTATAAATACTGTTGGCATAATAATAATTTTATAAATAATAATGTTATAAACGCATAATAATATTAATACATAATGTTCTTTGAAATAGAAAACATAATAAACCTTAAAAATTTATACAACTTCAAATTATGCCAAAATAAATTAGACCAAATGACAGTTATCCTACCTCTACATTTTGTCAAAGTATTATTATGCTAATAAAAGTTATGCGAAAACGTTATGCCAAATAATATTATGCCTTAAAATTTTATGCCAAGAGGGGGAGGGATCCGGATCCCCGTTCTTGAGCCTCTGAAAAACTTGAACTTAAACTTCTACTGTTGAATAAAATATTGCTTAACGATATATCGATAGTCTAGTAGGGTTATGATTGCAATGTGTTATTTTCAAAGTAATTTTATCTTTTACTAACTTACAGTGTAGGAAATAATCGTGAGGAAACCTGCACGCGTAGCCTAACCACCTTATATACGAATGACAAAATTAACGATTGTAGAAAGGTTTTTACGGCGCGATGTCAAGAATGAAGAAAAGAAATGTCAGTTTATATCGAAAGATATATTCCTATTCTTCGTCGTTCCCTCAATGCTGAGGATCGCGACCACATACGACGCGTCTCCAAGCTATGCGGTCTTCTGCAGTATGGACCGCTCGGTAAATGCTGACTCCAACAGCCTGCTTGATCGCGTCTGACCATTTTGCCGGTGCTCTGCCTTGAGCGCGTTTTGCTTCCACCCGGCCCAGTATCATAAGCCTTCCCAGAATATGCTTCGTAGATATAGAAGTGGTCTAAGTCTCATCCCTGTATGAGAAGAAGCCTCTGGCCTGCTTTGGGCCGCTACAAACTGGTATTAGGTCCCCACCTATGAAATCAGCGTTTTGTATGGAGAATTTTAAAGAAGTTGCTTTTTTCATACTAACATTTTCTTAATTTATATAACAACCATGAACACTAATGTTTTAAAACTTTTATGCACTAATGTTTAAAAACTAAGATAACGTAATATGCCACTAGATTAAGCGACAAAAATAAGTTTTGGCTAAGTTAAAACAAATAGTGGTCATTTCTGCTAACAAACTGAGGAGTCATTTTTAAGGTATTTTTTATGTTTATAAACTATAAGTAATAAGGTTTTTTTTACAATTGGTAGTTGTCTATGATGGTCATTATTCGATATAATACCAAGCAATTGAAGAATATTTTAATTCATAGAAGTGACAAGGTTCTCTAGTTGTGAGAAAAAAACGCCAATTTCATAGGTGGGGACCCAATATTATTTAATCATATAATTTGTCAAACCTTTCTGTGTCAATAATGGATACGAGGCTTTTGGCTCATCTGTAAAGTGGTATTGTATTTTTTTTTTTTGTAATGTGCGTTTTGTTTGTGCAGAATAAACACTTTTTCTTTCTTTCTTTCAAATTTGCTGACTTTACCACGGCTCCAGAACACTGTTTCATTTTCAACGACAAAACATAAAATTCAAGACCCCTTTACACAAACATACACACACCTACGTCATAACAAAACGTAAGCTAATTATGTCCTGCTGAGTGATACGGCTTGCTAATGCCACGGTTTTGACACGAGTTGACACGAGTTCCCGTGATTTATGCTCGCGTTGAAAGTGTGCTCGTAAGAACGATTTTATATGCAAAATATTTATGGGTACGAAATTAGACTGATATTGTGAGTGATTAAGTGGGGGTTATTGTAAGTTGTTTGGTACTCCAGTTTATCTTTTAATCTACTAAACGGGCTTATATGAAGCCGAACGGGTTGATTGATCAGGTTAAGCTACGCTGGCCGCGGTTGGTCCGTGGATGGGTGACCATCTTTACATACCAAGACCCCTCCGTGCCTCGGAAAGCACGTTAAGCCGTTGGTCCCGGCTGTTATTTGTAGATCTTTGACAGTTGTTACGGGTCTTCAGAAACCCGAAAGTCTAACAGCCAGCCCTACCAAGGGGTATCGTGCTACATAGTAACTGGGTTGTGGAGGTCAGATAGGCAGTCGCTCCATTTAAAATACTGGTATTCGGCTGCATCTGGTTAGACTGGAAGCCGACCCGAACAGTCGGGTAAAGGCTAGGCAGATGATGATGTACAGTCAACGGCAATTCAGTAGTAACACTTTTACTTAGAGCTGGCCTAGCGTAGTACGGAATTTCAATGGAATACGAGGCCAGCTTATACTGGTTCTATTACCATTGACGTGCGTTCGACTGTACCTATTGAAAAGGTGTCAAGGCTTCTACGATTGACTTAAAGGTTAGTGATTTTGGTATTAGGTACTTTATTACTATCTGTTAGTTGTAATTGATCCTATAACGATGTACCTACTTTTCGCCAATTTTAAGGTTCTTAGCGCGGCCCCACTACCGCATTTTACACAAACGCTAATGCAGTAGTGGGGCGCGTCATTTCAGAGTGGACAAGATTTAGACATTTGTTGCTAGGAACCAAAAGCCAAGAACATAGTTCTAGAAAATATTTAAAGTTTCAGTTTTTAACTTGCACGATTTTATTTTTATTGATCATCAGGAGCTCTTAAGCGAACGTTACGGGTTTTTGAATACCATAATACTAATTTTAAATCACCAACATTAAATTAAAACAGTCTTATAAAATATTACCTAACTTAAAGGTACTCCATAACTGAACGCTCCCGAATAATAAACTTCAAGTTTTTATACCAAAAAAATCCTATCACCCGACACTTATTGGGAATAATGTCCTTACAAAAACCATGACCCCAGAGGCTCCCCGAATACAAAATTAGTTTTTTTTTCTCGAATAAAATTTGAATAAATTTCCTGATACTATGATTATTACATTTTGATTAATGATAGGCTACCGATATTCATATCGTTGACATACCAAGTGTTAAGTCTAATTGATTATTTTCTAAAGTAATTTTTACTTTTTTTTACTAATTTGAATTTGAATGGCGTGAATATGGGAACTTTTTAGAAGTATTAAGTTTCAATTCTGAATTATGAATATGTTAAGAATATAGTTTCATGTCATCTGAACAGGTTATTATAGTAAGATTTCTGTCAAAGCATTAAGAAGGTACCTCTACCTACTTGAAATCAAGTTTTGGATAAAGGGGTAAGTTGGTACGAACGATTAAATTATTTCAAGTTAGTGACAGACAAGTGGCTAGTCCATGGTCGATTGCTACCTGTAACGGAAAAAAATTTTGTCGACAATCTGAGAGTCCAGGTTAAGTATCATCAAATATTTTTTAGCATTTTGGATGTTAGGTAAATGCTCGTGATTTATGTATTATTTAAATAGATGTTTTTTTTTAACTTTATATATTATTAACCCTGCATTTAAAACCAGGTTATTTTATTTTCATTTCGAATAAAATTAAGATCATTAGCATAAATCTATCCATACCTTTATTTTATTCCAAAATCAATTTACAAAAACAATTCACCCGATCACACCCAATTTTCAAATCAACATAAATATTCAAAATAATAAAAGGTAGCGTTCGATCCAAATCATAGATTAAAAATAAAGATCGAAAAAAAGATAACTGTGGCATTATTTATACTGTATTAAAAAAGGTAAGTGTATCATTATTTATATTGTATTAAAAAGTTGTATGGCTACCGGGCAGAGTTGATTGACCCGCCGGTCACTCGGCGCGGCGCAAGCGCATCTCTCTAAGTTTTTTGTACCACGACACATGAGACCTATTGTGTGATAGTTTTTGATGGGATATTATTTTATGGTGTGAGATTTAAATGGTATTTCGATACGGATGAGATTTGATGTTAATTTTGTTTTGTTTTTCTATCTGATGTTTTTTATTCATCTGAATAAGCCAAGAGTCAATTGGTGATGAGCTGGTAACCAGAAATAGCTGAAGGATGTATGGACCAGAATTAAAAAAAAAAAATTTTTCACCTCTGTCAAAATTTTATTTTGTCGAATTAAATTTCGAAAAAAGTGATAAATCGAGAGACATAAAAAAAAACTTTGGCTTCATAACTAATTATGATGACAAAAACATTTTCATTCCACACAGCAATTTACACATCCACCAAAATTACTTACTTCACTTTACGACCTGAATAAAGGATTAAAAACTGAATTTAAAATAAAATAATATAATTTTCCTACAGACCACGTGTCCCGTTTTATGATGTTTTGTATATAAACAAACCGTAAACTTGGCGCCTGATAAATTGTCCGATGTAAGTGCGACGTATTGTAGGTCGCGTGGCCCAAGGTAGAGGCTTAGTGATTTATTTTTTAAACCGGTAACTTTAAAGTTTGATTGACTTTAAAGTTACCGGTTTAAAAAATTACACACATTACACACTTTTTGATTTGCGACTCTCGTTGTAGTTAAAACTAGCCAGTTTAGGAAAGGGAGCACAAGAAATTCAGAAAAAATATCAAAGGATTGAAGAGGATTAACGAAGTTTAATTAAACCAAAAATAATCTCCAGATCGAGTAAGAACGTAAAATCTATTTGCAATAAAACCATTTTTGATTCTGAGATGAGTACATCAAGACATACTTAGATAAATCTAGACTTGAGAATTGATGATATTTCCACTTAAACGAACCTCAATTTTTTGCATGTGTCTAGAAGATTAGGTAGTAAATATGTTTGAAGTTGTAGCGCAAACTTAAGTTTTTGTTTCTCTAGAAACATATTTATTTACATGTTTGGAAACTAAATCGAGAACGCAGTATACTTGTGTTTTATGTGCCTTATTTTTTGTACCACACAAAACTCAGTTAGCGAAAAAACCGGTAGCGAAACAATTTGCAATCAATTCACATGAGATATTAGTAATTTTATCACGCAATGGACGCAATGTCCATTAACATCGTCTGAATTATAGCTGTAAAAATCATAAGGGTCCATTTTCTTAAACTGGGTGAGTGTTGTATTTAACCCTGATTATATTGAAGAATGTCTTCTGTAAATTATGTTTGCGGATTTTTACTTTATCAAAGCAAGACAAAGAACGAAGTAATCATTTAGAATGAACCAATGAACAGAACATGTTTTTTCGATTTTCAGGAACACTATGTTAATTTCGTGTGTCCCGTTCGTTATCCTAGTAGATCCAGAAGACACGGCATAAGGCTCAAAAAACCATTGGGTTTATTACCGATAGGTCGTGGTCTTCTATTCTTCTATTTCGTGTGATTAGTGACTAACCTGGTACCAATTTTACAGCCGCCCATGGAAAAAAAAAAGAAGAAGTGCATGGTAAAGATAATTTATTTATATTTAAATTTTGCAATAGTTGCCTATGCTCATCGATGTATAAGTTTAAACTTTCAACACTACTATGCATGTTGACAAAGTCTTTGAAAACCCCGTGACAAAATCTCTTAAAACCCCGTGACAAAATCTCTCAAAACCCCGTGACAAAATCTCTCAAAACCCCGTGACAAAATCTCTCAAAACTTGAGACCTATGACAAAATCTCTCAAAACTTATGAATAATGACAAAATCTTTCGAAACTTATGACTTATGACCCGTATTTGTATTGAATCCTTCAAATGTGCCATGTAATCGATAGCACCTATTTATAAAATCAGTTTTAATTCTAATACATTTCTCACCACCTCAACATAACATACAGACGTAAAGCAATCTAACCCTAACTTATATCATTTCACCACGTCCACCTATTCTGAAAATAGCAGCACCAATTATAAATTTTACGACAATACGCTCAGACACTACGCAGACCGTACCGAGCATAGCCGAACATTGCCGAGGGCGGTACAAAAAGTGACGCCAGATGGTCATGACCTGCGTCAACGTGTTACGAACTTACATTTCTCATAATACTAGGTTTGGTCACCATGTTGGACTGAAAAGTTAGGACAGCGTTGCTGAAAAAACTCTTAATACACACTATTTTATGTTAGAGCCAACAACATGTATAAAACCTCTTTTTATAGATTAATTTTCATTCTTCTTAATTTTAAAAATTTTACATAATATTTTGTTTTTACTTATAAGTGATATTTAATGTATGCACAAAAACGAAATAAATATTATATTTCACTGCAGTGGACCCCCGCTAATCCGGCCCCTGTCTAATTCGGCACCCCCTGTAGTCCGACATGTCTATTATTATTGAATATCTTTTTGACAATCTTCGCTAATGTAGATAATGCATGATTGAACAGGTTACAACTTGTACGCGCCACTACCATTGTACTCGACGCGTAGGTATTGTTTTGATTCTGATTGCTTTTTTTACTAAATTCAATATACATAATGAAGTGTGATTTGTACTTCAGAGTACCTATAAACTATAGAATCTTATCATTGGATCTGTAATTTGTCGGATTACAAGGTACTCTTTAGTAAAAATATCCGGACGTTATGGGGTCTTAGGCAGTATTCTATATTCCGACAAATTCGTTTTGCAAGATTAGGTATCATATTTTGCATGATTAATTTGTTATGATCACCGCCATAACAACACGCCTGTATTCCCCGAGGGGTTAGGCAGAGGTGTACCTATAGTACACCCACATTTCACCAGTTATGTTTAAGTCCCATGCAAAAGGGTGCGAGCCTCTTGCCATCAACCGGGAACAAATCCAAAATCCGGGCTGCCACTAAGAAATTCCAGATGGAAATACCAAATAACACTTTAAAAACACAAGCGCACAGCAGTAGCGCTTGTGTTTTCTAAAATGTAAATCTCATGATATTCCCTATAATGATAATACCTATAAATCATCGTGAGTTACATATTGCTCAATTATCACGTGTGTATTCAGATTCGTGATGACAGCCTAATTATTCTAATGCGCTTGCTGAATGATCCTATCGACACCCTTTTAGCATAATTTAATGAGTGGTGAATAGTGGTAATGGTGGCCAAAATGTAGATTTTGATTTCACCAGTCTATTGTTGTCCGACAGCAGGGCAAAGGGCTCTTCTCATCCAGAGAAGGCATGAGCATTGATCACCACGCTTGCTCAAGACGGGTTGGCGATTTTAGACTTAGGTACCTATATTAATTAAAAGTCCAGGTTTCTTCACGATGTTTTCCTTCAACGATGTTACTGATGTCCAAGATAAACTTAAAGTTTAAGTATATCATGCATGAGAGGAACAATCACTGTTTTCATACAAGTCATAACATACAATCATTTCATTTCATAGGTCTCGAGTTCGAACCCAAGACACGCACCTCTGACTTTTCGGATTCATGTGCGTATTGTATAATTATCACTTGCCTCAAAAACGGTGAAGGAAAACATCGTGAGGAAACCGGCATGCCTGAGAGATATTTCTCGACGGCATGTGAAGACAAGTCAGAGGCCTATGGGCGGCTTAAAAACTCAGACAGCAGGTAAGTCACTAACCACACGAAAAGAAGAAGATTTCAGGACTTATCCACAATAACAGAATAGTACAGACACCGAACATAAACAACAAAACGCCAGTCCCAAAGAACTACCCGCTGTATTTATCAAACTGGAAATAACTTTCGTATTGTAAACAGAAATATTTTTGTTTACTACAAACGTTTCGCTTTGTTGAAAGTTGACGCGTAAATTAGACGGTGCCTTTATTTTCAAGTTTGATGCAAATTAAGTTGTTGTTCTGACAGTTGGGGGTTTGTGTTGATTTAGTTGCTGTAAATAGTATTTTAATTGTTGCTGAGTTACTTACTTTAGCTGTTTAAGGAAGTTGATGAGGTTGTTAATAAATTAAGTTAAGTGACAGAAATTTAAAGTTACGGAAGATACATACAAGTATATATATATATATATAAAGGTATAAGCATATTATATACTATTAGTGATGCATGAAACTTGATATGACAATGATATAACCTGATTTTAATTACAGATAATCTGACGTTCGGGGGGCCCACCTACTTTAGTGTGGGAAAGAGATGAAGCTCTACAGGACGTATAGCTCTATCTCTTTCCCCCACTGAAGTAAGATTAAAATAATACTGCTTTGGAAGTGGTGGTAGGTCCCCAGCTGATGTCTACTTTGTGAAGTACAGTTTTATAAAGTGGAGTGAAAAGAAGCCAGGATGACTTTCAATTAAATCAACTAGTGTTAATCTATGCAAGCCTAAGAACATGGTACATCAAGTTGGTGGTTGGAAGAAGGGTCTTATTATTACATCCACAATACATTTAAAACACGTAAGTAAACAACGCTTTAGTTTCGAACAAAGCAATCAATTCAATAACGAAGATACAG
Source organism: Agrochola circellaris (assembly GCA_914767755.1). Taxonomy (NCBI): domain Eukaryota; kingdom Metazoa; phylum Arthropoda; class Insecta; order Lepidoptera; family Noctuidae; genus Agrochola; species Agrochola circellaris. The sequence continues at coordinate 2,952,504 of OU611861.1, forward strand.
CCAAAGTTAATTTTAAACAAATTGCTCACAACATTGTCATAAAAACCAGTATAACAACAACCATCAATATAAACACTAACCTCGAAGCTAAAGACCAAATCGTACTGGCCATATTACTTGGGAACACCAATGTAAGAAGACCCGTTGCTTCGAATTTAGTAGTTAATGGTGGAAGGTCAAGTTACACTGGCAGTATTAAAGTATTTTATTCACGTTTTGACACAATCGGTCATTCGCCTTACGACCATGTACGTGGTCGGACGTGCGTATGCATGCATATGAGACATATAAAATGAGAAAGCCAATATTTTGCTTTGTTTAACACAAGGCACTATAGTTAAAATAGTAGTTTATTACGTTTTATATTGTTGCAATGTAACTGTTTCGTCTGTGTAAACAGACTTCCTATTAGCATATTTTTACATTTACATGTCGATTTCAATGTTCCCCACTTTGTATATTGTGTCTGGTCTTCCGTTATTCATTGACTGTTTCAAGTCTTAGTTAAAAGTTCAAAGAATAATTGTACCCTATCTTCATTCGTATCGATATGATTAGAGAAAGCTCAAACTTTTTCTGGGACATAAGTGCCACTGCAGCATGTACTGAGAGTACTTCTGAAGATGTCCCATTACCATGATGATACTAATATAATCTAAGTTCACACGAAGCAAGTTCCTTTAAATATATCTTAGTTCAATCACTGTTACTAACACTACCAATTCCACAGTCTAGCTTAAGGCGTCCCTAGCCATTTAACTACAAGACATGATAACAGTTACATGTGAACGTGACTTAATAACAACTTATTAAGTCCATCCAATCGTTTGGCTTTAAATACGTGCCATCTTCATGTCGTCTTCATGTCATCTTTACGACTGGAATTGTATCTCTAAAGTTATACATATAATTTAAACTGACTAGATCGGATTGGCTGGCTTGTTAGAATCTATCACCCCTTCGGCGAGTCCTGTTTTTAAATATTAGTCTGTTTTGGTCTTTTTATCCGCGGACCAACCCTTTAAATTATATGAATGATTTATTTCTGTAATTTTAAAAACTAGATGCGGTCGGTGTTTACATCTGTCTGCTCAAAGAAGAGAGGCCGAAACAAACTCAGAAAGTTTGACTTTGATTTTAAGTTAACGATCTGAATGCCTTTTTGTTATCGATACTAATGATTGTCATCGTAAAATAGGGAGGCATGCCTAATTTAACAAAATGTAATGAATGACATCTTGATTTTACTACAATACAAAGTCAGGCAGTTATAAAAATAACATCGAAGAAGTACATAAACACACCCATACAATCTACAGATGAGCATAATCAAAATCAATGCGCCGGCCCAAAATTTATAGCCTCCTTAATTTAATCAGAATCAAGAGAACATAACTTTTAAGATCTTTTAATATTACAAGAGCCAATAAAAACTCAGACAGAATAATAAACATAAACATTTTGCTATCATTATTTTTGTTACATTTAAATTCGTTGCCGTGTTGCACAAAAAACTGATAAGTTTTATTAGGACAATCAAAAATGTAATTCTAAAAGGGGAAATTGCTAAAAATAAACAGTAAACAAACGTAAAGGTCGCAAATATAGAACCTGTTTAAGGAACAAGTTTTGGTTTAATTTATGAGAGGAAAGCGACCTGGAAAGCTTGACCTAATATTACGTTCTCAATTACTGGTGAAAAGGGATGAAAGTTATACCGAAACATGCCGAACCCGAAGCTACTCGGAAAAATTGATTTAAGGTAGGCGATAAAATACTTTGGGTTAGACTGTTAGGCTGGATAGATAGTGGACCCAAAGGTACACTGAAAACAATAGTAATCATTAGCATAGTAAATAAAGATAAACAATATATTATGTGACAACTATAATTGCAGGCGTGGCTCGTCCGCTGAACATACTCGCAGATAGGTCCATGGTCCGGAGCGAGAGTGCATGGGAGGCCGTCACCTCCTTCTGCGAAGCAGTAATGCTCGCGAAGGAGGAGGCGGAGCGCGCGAGGGAGAGGCAAAATGCGCCCCCTCGCGCCCCTAGTCGCCGCAGGAGACGCCCCGGGCGTCGGGAGTCGCGAGCCGACTTCCGGCCACCGTAGGCGCGGGCTTGCGGACGGTGAGCAATGGGTAGCTCGCCGTCCGATAGGGACCAGGCCCGGGTCGACGGCGCGTTGTGTTCCACGCGCGCCTCAAAGAGATGTCAGCACCAAGTGACGGGGTCCGGAAGGGCCAATGCCTGCCGGGGTCGCGGGTTTGTCTGAAAGGGATATCGCGACCTCGGCACACAGGCAACGGAAGGAACACGGGTGGGTTTTAGTCAGTAAAAGTCTGACACGCCCTCCCGCTCCACCCAGAGCGGGAGAAGTTATTTGATAATTTCCCATCCTCAAAAAAAAAAAAAAAAAAAGATAGGTCACCATGCAGTATGTTGTCCTGTTTATCGCTTTGTGCACATCACTTACACCACAAAACCTGACCAGACTGGCAAAGATCCCGTTAATTTTACAGTCCCTACACAAATAACACATTACGATTCGGGCTGGGTCGCCGAATTCGATGGCCGATAATCCATAAATGGTACTCCAAGACAGTTAGTTTAGTGTCAACATAACACTTTCAACATTAATGTAGAAGCTTCTGAATGTAAAAGTTTCTAATGAAAGATAAAACTAACATTATTGCAGGTTAACGAACTTAGGTGGGCAGGTTGAGGACCAAGGGCAAAAGGACCAAGCTTCTTACATTGAAGTTATTAATGGAATAAGGACCAGGTGGATAGTAGCATCCATGAGCCACCTGTGTACAGATAACATCGGACTGTGAAAACCTGATTAATCTAAGGGTGAAAGAGGTTAGACAGCAGACGGTGTGCGTAAAACAAGTACGTCTAAATGATAAAGGAACCGGTCAGGCGCGTGCTGATGAGCCCAGGACCAGTTTGCGTACTTCAATATAATATAGTACGACTGAATGCTAAGATGAAGAGGAGGATAAATTATCGACTGTATACAAATCTTAAAATAAAGCATTGCAAAAGCTAAATAAATTGAAGCAAATAAACTTGATTAAACGAAGACGCCATACTGACGACAAAATTTTAATCTATTGGATTTATCACATCAATGTGCCAGCAGACGATAGCAATAAAATTGATAACGTACTATAAAAATAATATGCACATGCATATAGAAATGTAAACAAAATGTTGACATTCAACTTGTGCAGACTTGTAGACCTTGATTACTATAGCCCTACGCAACAGTACAAGTGCAGAAAAAACTAAAACACTATCAACCTTTATGGAAAATGCAACCTTATCTCCATGACTACAGGCTTCAAAATAGCTTAGCCAATCACAGGTAGTTGAGATAAAACAGATTGTAGATCCAAGCGTACATGTGTGACTTGAGTGTATCAAGGCATGTTTTTACTGAAAATGGAAACTGGAAAATCGTTTGTCGATACAACTGCCCTTGGCATTACTTGAGCCGAGTTTATTTAAACGTATATAGATAAATATGACAATATCCTTATACGCACAGTCAAACAGTATCACATTAATACTTTATGCGTATGTATTACATGAGAATAATGTGCATTAGTCATTGTTGCAGAAGTTACGTAATAGGTCTGAGAAAACGCAATATCGACAAAAAAGACACGTTACATGTAGCATTTAGGACACTGTATTTGCGTTGCAAAAATATCAGGGCACTGTATTATTTTTCACCTACGTGTTTAATTTTGTAATACTGACTGTTTGGGAGCCAAAACAAACCAGCTTATTCGTTACTATGTTGGACTTACACTTTCTGAAAACATTTGTCACTTCCGATGATGCATGTAAGTAAGGCTAGTTTTTTTAAACCACACTAAGGATTTCAAAGTTTTGTTATTAGTTTCCAGTTGGGTCCTTCTCGCACTAGAACAGTGGATGTAATCCACAATCGTTTCCAGGAATATTGGCTTATTGCATCAAGTGACTACGAAATAAAAACATTAACATTTTCTCTCTACACAAACTAAAAATATTATACTAACACCCACTTCACGCCATTACTCATAAAACACGTGTGAGCAGACAGCTTGGCGTCTGAACTCTTTGTTTGCCATAAACTCACGTTCAGCTTATGAATAACAGCTTGTATAACCTCAAGGCCCGAACGCGGCCTTTGCAAATAATATTGAAAACATGTGTTTTCTGGTTGAATTGAGTATTTTTATTTAAATAATTTCAATGAACGAAATAATTGATTTGTTAATATTGACTCTTGATAGTCACTGCCATCGAAGGAAAATGAAATTGATCGGTAGGATGGTAGGAATAGATGCGTATGAGTCAGTTTTTGTAGAAACGATACATTGGCGATGGATGACTTACAGACATGTTATTATAAGAAACTTTGAAAAATGATACAGAATCAAGCTATAAAAATAAGCGAGCCCTCATTTTATCCATATCGAGTATTTTAGGCAAAATTTTAATCAGAATAGTTTCTTGGTTCTAAAGCATAATAAAGGTAGGAACATAGGTATCCATGGGTAGGAATAATTAGGAAGATATTTAAGCTAAAATTGGTGGCCTACCCATGCAGCCTTTTCTGTCAAATTAATCACTACCCATTTGCGTCCATACTTCAACAACATTCGAAACGACCTCAACAGGGTGTTCATAAATCTCCATTTGAGTAACCAAGCCACCATTAGTGGTGAATTCCATTACGACAGATCACGACCACCAGCTGCGTGCGCGCATGTGTCACTGTACCACAGAAATAACTGGACTAATCTTGCTAGACTTTACGGCGTCGACGACCAAAATGGTCAACGGGAGTACCAAAGTTGGACATGGAATTTACCACTCAACAGATGTAAAAATAGAGGCTGAAATCCTGTGAACTGTAGATGTTGAAGAGTGTAATGTAAAATAAGGTTTAAGGATTAAGGATTATGGTGGAGAATCCAGTGGATTGGACGTAAGTGTAGCCTGTATTGTCATTGATGCTGCTAAAGTTGCAGCAAAAAGAACAATGCGTACAGTTCTGTTTGAATTTGTATGGTTGTAACGTTTTGCGAACTAAATTGAAGAAAATGTTGGACGTTTGTAAGCTAATACTAAATTGTATTTGTAGCCTTCAATGTTGTTGGCCACGTTTACTTAGAATTCGAAGAGACAAAGACTAAGCTATTTCCGAACCTGCACACGTTTTGAGCTAACATATAGAAAGACGTATCCATACGTATGAATTTGAATATGTCTAGATAACTTATAAACTTGATAAAATATAACTTCAAACCATATCCTTTCACTCGAATAATTCCTTCAATTTCTTTATTTCCTAGAACGGTAGGGAGGGAGCACAATCTGTTCCAGAATAGAAGACTTATCTTTCTGAATCTGTCTATATTACGGTCATCAGGTTAAGCATTATGATAATGCCATCAAAATGCAAGGATATTTTAGTTTAGTTGTATTTTAAACCAACCGCGAATCTGACATTACTGAATCAATTGATCGGTAAAGATTAGTCGTTAAAATAATTTCTTGTATTTAGTAGTGGCTTTTGTGGACAGAAAATTTATTCAGATTGTGACAGTTGTAATGTCATGTCATTTGGTTTAAATAGGTTTTTATTTGTATTATTTTATTTTATTTTTATATAGATTCTTGTATATTTTGTGAATATGTGAACGTCTTACTAGACTAGACCACAATATACTGTAGATTTTGTCGACCATTTTCTATTTTGTTAAGTACCTGGTACTCGTTGACAGGCCTACACTGTCCTCCCATAATAATACATTGAATTTGAAAACATTGTAAAAAGCCATTTATTTTTAAAAGAGTAACCGTGGAGTTTCTTGCCGGCTCTTCTCATAGGAAACGACCAATTGGAACCCTGTATCTGGTTCTGACGTTTCATAAGTGGCATGTGTTGTTGGTGTATGTGAAATAAAATATTTTGATTTTTGATTTCTTCCAACCAGGTCTATTGTTAAAATCTTCTCAAGGACAGACTTTTAATCATCAATTCCTTTACTTCTAAACGGAACTTCAATTTGCATATCCGATTAATTGCCTCACTATTACCCAGAGCTTTATATGGATAAACAAGATTTACTTAGAACGCAATACTGCCTACTGTCGCAATTTCTGCATCCACGACGCGCATTTGTACAATTTTGATAGCAATTAGGTATGTTTTCAAAATTTATCGCCGCCATTGTCATTGTATTTTGTTTATTACCTATTTAGATAACAATCGTAATTGTTTCATAGTCTAGTCCGTATTTAATCGTTATTTAATTGAATGTTATTATTTTGTCAGGTTGTGAGCTTTGGAATGGATCTCAGAAATGATTGGCTATGTGTATTTTTATGTCTTTATAATTTAGCAGTTGAATAGAATGACACTCGAATTCATTGTTTGTATGTATCGATTCGAAGCCCTTTGGGCTTATTTTCTATTCTTAGGTGCTTATGTCAATCGTAAGTTGTAACTGATTTAACGCAAAGCACAGCATTATGCTGAGCGACGGCTGTTTTGCGTGGATGTGACGCATATTTTTCCCCAACTTATAATTTTTTGTGTTTGTGTTCTTGCTTTGTGTCATGTTATTTCTTTCTTTCTATGTTTTTCTGATTTAACTCCCCTCGCACAGGGCCAAGCCTAAGCTACTTTTATTTTACAAAATGAGTTTCTTTAATGCATAAATTATACCAATCAAACACTTCCTGAAATTCTTAAATTCTCAGTTGCAGTCTATATTCACAACATTATTAACACATTGACAACATTATTAACAAAGCCTATAGTATGTATGGTTTCGTTATGCGCTCCTCAACTAATTTTAAACGACCGCACACGTTTATAATCTTGTACACAACCTTAATACGCTCCCAATTGGAATACGCAGCCCCAATATGGTGTCCTTTATATGACAAATATAAGCAAAGGATTGAAATGGTCCAAAAAAAATTTTTACGCTCCATTCACTATAAATGCCACCGTTTTAAACTATCGTACGCACAACTACTAAAAGCATATAAACTCCTGGGCTTGGAGTCCAGGCGAACCCTACTTATGGCTGTGATGCTGCATGGCATATGTAATAACAACTTTGACTGCTCTGATATCACCAATAAACTTTGTTACATTGTACCCAGAACTGTATTACGGCGAGAGGCGCGCTTGCCCCGGCTGTTCCACACTGCACAGTGCAGAACCAATGCTGGCGCAAGGGCGCCCCTCCGTCGTCTCTTAGAAATATAATATAACACACACTTTTTCGATCTTGATATATTTTCACTATCCCAAACAAATTTTAAAAGAATGGCTGTTCAATTGCTTGCACAATAATTTATGAATTCTTCCTAACCTATTTCGCCTCCAGTAGATGCGTCTTTTGTTTTGTTTAATTTCTCCATAATAGTTTATTCCGCGGACATTGGTGTGGGTTACATGTTTACCTCTACTACCCTAGTTTGTTATCTACTAAATTTGTAACGTGTAACTGTTTTATGTCCCAATAAAATAAAATAAAATAAAATAAAATATTCAATACCAAATTCCTTTGCAATATCTCAAAACAAATGTGTAATCTAAAATTGTCTCCAAAAATTCCAAATACCATTTAAAAGCACGTGTCATGTCAAGATCCTGACAAATTCGTGGCATTTCTGAATGAACCATGTAGCTTTAAGAGTGACCCCGAATTTCTACCAAAAATACTTTAGGGGACTTTTGTCATTTAACCTGAAATTAAAGTGTCCAAAATCAATGTCTCTGTCAAACGGGAGAATGTAAGTCATGTTCTGGATTTTTTCCCGAAATTTCGGGATATCTATCACATTTTTTTTCGGTTTCATCTTTGGGGAGTATCTTGTCTGCAGTTCTTTAAATAGTTGTTGAAAGGTGATTACTATTGACAGGCTAATTGAGTTCTAATTTTGTACTTAAAAGCATAGTTTTGTGTTGTGTGTAATTGGAGATTGTTTGTCATTTGGTTATTTGTTGTGGTTTTGGGATAATCGTGCTAGGATACAGCTGAATATAATTATTTTGATCTTCCAAAAATAAATGCTACTTCACTTTATTAGCATAGTACTTTTCTGTCAACAACTCATTCAGTATTACTCATTTTGTTCTAAACTTACTGTCATAACATGATATGAGTCTACATAATAGCCATAATTATTCAATAAAAAATATCACAACAAACGTCACCTAATTATTACATTCAAACTTATGATTAATTTCGAATAACACCGTCTCAATTATACAAAAATAATTGCAATCATTTGTCAAACTAACTTTAAACACAGTTTCTATAACAAAGATTTTATTATTAACCCTCAGAATAGTACAAAAGAATTAATCTCTAAAATCTTCACAATTTAAAATGAATATTAATTGGGTGGGGACAAAACCCCTAAAGACGTTAGGGGAGAGGAGGGTGAAGGAACCAATGCTTAGCTACGAGTGGAACGTAATTAATAATGGCATTATTGAAGGTTTAGTTACACTTGCATTCTGTTTCTGTTTACAAAGATCAGAAAGTTCACCATTTTACATATTCAGGTAGTTTTTTTTTTATATTGCCGACATGCAATCTTATTCAAGTAATAACTTGCATCGTCATACACTGTTTAGACGGTGTAACTTTTATTCTGGTTTCAATTTATGGTATCATAATCAGCCTATAATGTTCCCACTGCTGGGACACAGGCCACCTCTCTGTGAGAAGTAGTGGGCTGTAATCTACCACGCTGGCCCAGTGCGGGTTGGTAGATGTCACACATGTCTTCGAATTTTTGGTGTTGGGACACGCCGGCTTCCTCACGATGTTTTCCTTCACCGTTTTGAGAGCAGTGGTGATGAAATTATTTACACAAAGTAAAGCGCCTGCTTGAGTTCGAACCCACGACCTGCAACTCGTAAGTCGGGGCCGTTACCACTGAGCCACCACTGCTCAGTGATATATCATTGGCGATTCAAATCGCACGGTATAAATCTAGCTTTCAAGTGATTTACTAACACCTACTGCAATATTTTTAATTGTATGTAAACTTTTAAACCTAATTTAATATTATGTTTGTGTTTATCAGTGGCAACTTGTAAATGGCATTCAATTTCATATTGTTTAAGAACACTGTATAAATTAGGTGTAAGTTTCCCGAATAGAATAAAATTAATAAATTAAAGATACCATCAACTAAGACAAAGATCCGACAAACCAATAATAACCACCAACCAACAATTGGCTCTGCCACCCTATTTAGAGAAAAATTTAAAGTCAAAGGACAAAACACTACTTAAGTCTGACACCCGACATTTAGATTAATGCTTCTCTTTTTGCCCCGTTTTTTTTTCTCTCTTTTCCAACTTTTTTTAGTTTTGACAAAAGACTCCTTGGTGTTGCCAGACAGTTGATAAATATAAGTGTAATTATACTCTGTAGTATTTTGTTGAAAGCTCATTTGAGGGTTTTCTGTCGATTTATTGGTGTGATTATTTTACATTGAAGATTGATTCGTTTTAAATTTTTGTCTTAGGGGGACGGTAATTAGGAGATGTAAAAAAGGGAGTTTAGAAAGATTGTAGAGATGTTTAATCAAGTGTCAATTAAGTAAGGGACTTTGACGGAACATAGATTCAAGTTTATTTTAGTTTATCTAAGTTAAAAATAAGTACACTCGCGAGTCTTAGAAACAAAAATGTACCAAATATTTCAAGAAAGAGATATTATTCAGACGTCTTCAACGAATAGAAAAGTTATTCAATTTTCCATCCAAGTTAAATTTAGATTTTTCGTAATGATTACTAAATATTTTTGCATAACTTATTATTTTATTTTTATTATTATCGTTTATTTCAGGTATTAACCCATAGCAATATTACGATGTATTGTTTTTAAATTATAACATCACAATTAATGAAATTACAAAATACAATAGACGACGTATATTTAGTAGCCTAATCCACTTAACTGTTCTTAAAGAGTCATAAAGAACCCTGTAAGAAATCTACGTGTTTCACCTCTCAACGAGGCATCCTCAGAATGGCGATTGACTTGTTGCGAACCCGGAACCGACGTGTGGACACGTCAAGCGTCGAGAGCAGAGTCCGCAAAGTCACGCCTGAGTCAATTAACTAAATTATATTACATTAAATTATTAAAATAAAATTAGGATTAAGATTACATAATTTCAGCATGCATTGCATGATCCATTGAACATTCGATGTAACTACATCGGGAACAAAAACACCTATGTAATGATTAACTTCAAAAAGTTATTCAAAACCCACCTCTCTTAATAAACCCATAATATTTGATAGCAACATTACAAGCATTAAGTCTAGTTATTAACGAAATTAATGAGCTCTTAAAAGAAGTTTCAAGTTAGCTTATATTCCCAGGCTTTGGTTGATAGTCTGAGGTACCGATTCCAGAAAGTTAACTCCTTATAGATGACAATTTACCATCTTCGGTCATAACATAAAAAGTAATGATTGAACTTTAGTCGAGTGCAGATAGGAACTCAATGAGAAAGGATTTGAAGAAGGGTATTTTTATAGGTAATTTTTAGGGTAAAAGTGATCTTGTGGTATTATGGTAAAGCTGTGGAAGGTGGTGATACTTTTGAAGTTATTGTGTAATACCTTATTAGTTATTAAGGAAGTAAAGCTTTGTGTTATAGAAACTTATAGTTAAAGTTCTTCTTCCTAGCTAACGCACTAGGAAGTGGTGAAGGGTGGGCGTTTTGGGGGACTGTCTTATTTAATTTTGACGTTCGGAAAGTGCTGATTCTCAGCCTAGTTTGAATAAATGACTTTTGAATTTTGAAAAAAAAAGGTGTTTAGAACGATGATTTTGAGTTTTAAGGATTTTGGGTCTTAAAAGTGAACAAGTCTTATATAGAAGACGAACCTACATCTACGATTTCGTCTTCGTAAATATATTATTCTTTAAATTTTTTCGTCACATTGTATACAATCTATTTTACCATATAAAGCTGTATAGCACAGCAGCTTAGTGGTGTGACCGTCAGACTGCCAAGTCATAGGTCTGGAGTTCGAAGCCAAGCCACGCAACTCTACAGTACTTTTCGGATTCATGTACGTATTGTATAATTATCACTTGCTTAAAAAATGGTGAAAGAAAACATCGTGAGGACAAATGAACGTGTGAACAAACCTAGCTGAAAAGGTAAAATATATTTTTTGACGGTCGACGACATGTAAAGCCAAGTCAGAGGCTAATGGGTGGCCTTAAAACTTTGACACCAGGTCAAAACACGAAAGAAGAAGAAGGTACATAGATAACAGATAAAAAGCTATCGGTCCTCATAACATCACGCCTGTCATCCCCTAAGGATTAAGCAGTGCTTATAGTTCACCAACATTTAGCCACCTAACGGTTACTCCACTCATATTACTTTATTTATGTTTATACGCTCCTCGTAGCACTAAGCATTATCTAAATTGAGCAGTAACGTGGACACAACAGCTTACTTTGTTTCATCCAAGCTGTTTCGTGCAATGAGGTGGAACGCTGTGTTTATTAATATCTTCATTGCATCTTGAGAAGGTCGTATGCTTAGAATACTATATTCCTTTAAGCGAGAAATGGTATAAGGTTATGTGACACTATACCGTATTGGATTATAATTTTAGTAAACTATAATCCAATACGGACGACGGGCGAATCCGAGGGCATAAGCTAGTGCTCTTGCCCGCGGGTTCGCCCGAGTGGATATCGAAAAATATCCCACGGGAACCTTCTACCGGGATTAAAAGTAACCTATGTGTTAATCCAGGTAAACAATGTTTTAATTCCGTAATACATTGTTTTCATATAACTCTATTGGTTTACGCGGCGCACACTCAAGCTCCGTCAGCTTAGTAAAGTCTGCATGTTTTTTTCCGACAACTTCTACAATCATCGTCATATTTCAGCCAAATTACATAAAACCTTAATGAACACCTAAACCTTCCTTATGAATCATTTCGTCCATTGGTGAAAACCGTATGGAAATTCGTTTATTAGTTTTTGAGTTTATCGCGTTCAGACAAACATACGTGGCGAGGGGACTATGTCATAATTTTCTTCAATTTCAGAATAAACAATTCCATTTCATTTCATTTTTGTATATGCAGTGAAGTTTCAACTAAAGTTTATCTTAAAACAACATTTAACTTAGGTTCTAGTAAGATTTTTTTTTCTAAGTCTATTGTTGAATATAGGACACTTATATACTTATAAAAAAATTATCATAGGGTAAATAATTGCGAACCCCACCGATCTGATAAAGGGGTTAGCAATAAAACTTGCCTGAATACTTGAGAATAAGCATATTTTAGTCAATACTTACAATCTTAATAAGTTTTCAAATTATTAACTTTTTTTTAAAGTACCAAATAATAACTCGTAAACTATTTATAAACCACGTTCCTATTTATTTTCTAATGCAGCTTGATTGTTTGACATTGTATTAAATAGGACAATACATTGACTCCTTCAAATAACATAACTTATGAAAACAAAACAATTGGTACTCACAATTGGATCCCAATCAAAATCAAAACACACACTTCAAAATTTTCGGCTACCCAAACATTCCCACAGTATAAAAATAAATTAAAGTTACATATAACAAGTATAAAACACTATTACTGCTCTAAGGGCTGTTCGTAATGCGTAAGAGCATACAAGACGACCACTCAAACGTCGAGTGGCTAGAAAAGTTCCCATAATGCCAAAAATAGATGAATGCCTGTATGAATTAATGTATTTATTGTCCATTATGGCGATGCCCAAAGGAAGACTTATGAATATGTACGTAAGTGTACGTCAACTGAATTTGTATGTGACAAGAATATTTAATTGGTAACCTATTCAAACAAGCTAAGTTAGTTACCTTTTAGCAAAGACCTCCCATTGTAATACCTTAAGTAACTTTTTAAGTTTAGTTGGTTTATTTAGTACTTATACAATATTGACTACCACCTATACTATCTACAACAAAAGTTATACTCATAGTCATGATCGGCAAATGTTGCAAAAATAAGTTCTTCTATTGTACGTTTATAAAATTCTGTACGTTTCATTGTCGTGGACGTTCATGTTGACGATTTTACCTTTGATTTTAAAACATCGTCCACGTCCGTCCACGATAACGTTATAACATGTGCACGTTATAACGTTATCGTGGACGGAAATTTAAAAGCGTTTTCTTACATCTCCTTACATTTTAGTTCTCTGTGTTATTGTGATGCCGCAGACGTCCACGATAATATCGTCACGTAAAAAATAATAAAAACGCCCATTGCCATTGTAACACTCATCACGCCTAGAAACTGCATTGACCATCCTAGTTTTAGTAGAAGCAAGCTAGAGAACGCTGTTGAGCCTCTCTAAGTAATCTGTTGGATATTATTTATGATATAACAAGAGATAGTTTTTATCTTGAGAAACTACACACATCAATCTTCTTAGCCTTTTCTCAACTATGTTGGGATCGGTTTCCAGTATAACCGATGCAGCTGAATACCAGTATTTTACATGGAGCGACTGCCTATCTTATCTCCACAACCCAGTAACTAGGTAATACGATACACCTTTACCCCCACTCGGACCCTTTTTAAATAGAAGTAACCTTAGTTTCTCCATAAAACATCAGCTATCTGTCAGTGAAAGTCCCGTCAAAATTGGTCTACCTATTTCGGAGATAAGCCGGAACAAACAGAGAGACAAAAAAAATAAAATGTGTGTTTGTTATAAGTAGGTACAGTAGACTGGTTGTCAGAATTTCGGGCTTCTGACGACCTGTAACGATTATCAGAGATCCAGGAATGACACCCAGAACCAACGGCTTACTTTCCGAGGCACGGAGGAGTGTCGGTATGTAAATATGGTCACCCATCCACGGACCAACTACGACAAGCGTAGCTTTACCGGATGAATCGACCCGGCGTCTGTTATTACTTAGCCACGAGCTAATCCTACTACATATGCATAGTTTATATACAAAATTAATAATCGTGCATGAACTTCAAAGTTGACAACAAAACAAATTACCTATTAATACTATATTTAGTTGACGCCACGCGCCGTGTTTAAAATGTCAGTTCACTTCAAGCTCATTACTGAATCCGTGACTTGTTTCTTCAGCTATGATAACAGTAAATATCTGGATCTATAAAAGGACAGTGGAGACACAGATTAGTCCAGATGGGACACAGCGCAAAATCATTTAAATAAAAAGCGATTTTTGCTACGACACAATAAAGTGCAATTCAGGTCGCACAGTGCTAATTACCGACAGTTATATTCACCTAAAAGTTGCCTCCCTTTCTATGTTGAGCCCGCCGCATACTGACCTGTAGCTTCATACCTAAAATGCAGAGCGATCTGTATTCATCTATGGTCGAAATTGCAATATTAATTTTGATATTATTTATTTGTGAGTTCATAAGCTTCTGGACATTTTGGGGTATCATCATCATCATCACAGCCTCATGTCACACTGTTGTCTTCAGGTCTCCTTTACTTCTGTGCCATGCTTCCCTGATCTGTGTGAGTCTCAACCAGATCTTATCTACGATCTTCTGAATGTAATGCCTTATTGATTTTATTGGTATTCTTAATAAGTGGTGGAACTGTCCGATGGTCTATTTTTCTACCAGGTGTTAAGGGAAATCTATTTGCAGTTTCATTGAGAAACGTCATGTTTGCCTTAGATGAATCGCCTACTTTGCGCAGAAGCTATTAATTCAAATACCTACTTTCCAGGAAATGCCATTTCTCTGATCTACTACTACTTACTTCTTTAATGCGGTTATCTAAGCCAAAGGTTGCGAGGTAGTGAGAGTGATTTTCAGAGTATAAAAAAAAAATGTATTCAGCGTCACATTTAAATCTTCTTGTATTCTTGTCTATACTCGTTAAAACCACAAAGAACTCAAATGAGGTGCCAATCGTTATTTTAAAACTGTATTAAAAATAAATTTCCCGGGACTCAGCTAAGCTGGTGGCAAAGATACCTCATTATAACGGCTCGAGGGGCTTAGAGAAAATCCCTCGCATACATCTAAAAAATCTCCCTGTAAAACATTATAATGAGTTTTATAATCCCTGTTACGAGATTCAGCGATTTATTCCTTATTTGTCTTATGATTCTCTCTATGAAGATACAGATTAGAAAGATTGGTGTAATACCACACATGATTAATTAAATTCTTAATAGTAGTTTAAGAAGCTGTTGCATAAAGAGGGGTATTATAATACGAGTGTGTGTTTTTTTTATTTTTTATATTGTCGTACGAGTGTTTTAATACCTAGTTATGTGCAGTTTCATACACTACTTTATCTACTCTCATAAATTGGTATTGAACCTACTAAATAAAAGATCAAAGTTAAAGATCAAGAATAAAATAATCCCACGAAATTCAGTACAACAAATCGTATGAATGGCGCCTGCACCCAGCATATCACCGCGCATGCACTGCTGCTGTCCCCGCTAACGTTCCATTGCAAAAATAGATGGAAACTCCTTGGTGATATTAACATCTTGGATTTGCCCTGTATCGTAATAGAAAAAAAATTGTTTTATGGCATTATTTTGTTAAAGAAAAAGTGCTATAAATGATTCTATTTTAAAATTTCGGTATTGTGTTTATATTGTACGTGCATGTAAACTCGTTTTAAAGTTTATGATTCGAATATTACGATATGAGAGTAGATAAAGATTTTCACAGGCTCGGCAAGAGAAGGTAAGGTATGGTACCTCCTGATAGTGTATATCAAAGAGTATTGGTAGAATTGATAATTATTGTCAAAATTGCATGAAAGTGACTTGACTTATTTCTCTTCTTCTTTTTTTGTGCCACATGGGTCGGTTCGTGGACCATCCATTATGTATGGATCCGTGGCTTGGAATACCGTTGGTCCCAGCTGTATTTTTTTATATTTGACAGTCCTTACGGGTAGTCGAAAGTCTGGCAACCAGTCTTGTCAGAGGGAATCGTGTGACCCAGTAACTAGGTTGTGGAGGTCTGATAGGTAGTTGCTCCATGTAAAATACTGGTACTTAGCTGCATCCGGTTAGACTGGATGCTGACCCAAACATAGTCGAAAAAAGACTACGTAGATGATAATGATAATTATTTACATGCTTATCAATTTTAACTAGTTCGACAAGAGTATCTCTTGATAGTCGTTTGCATTTCAAAGAAAATTGGTAGAACAGAAAACTGTCTAAATGTCAGCAAAGTGACTTCATATTTTTTAGCTGACAAACGATTTGGTTATGATGATGATGTTAACGTTTTAATCAGGTAATCTTTTAATTATGTCTTCTTCTTTTCGTGTGGTTAGTGACTTGACTAACCTGGTGGCAGAGTTTTAAAGCCACCCATTGGCCTCTGACTTGGCTTCACATGCCGTTGAGAAATATCTCTCAGGCATGCCGGTTTCCTCACGATGTTTTCCTTCACGGTTTTTGAAGCAAGTGATAATTATACAATACGCACATGAATCCGAAAAGTCAAAGGTGCGTGCCTTGGGTTCGAACTCGAGACCTATGACTTGACAGTCCGACGGTCACACCACTAGGTTAATCTCAATTTTAACCTGCACAGCAAAAAGTATTTTTTACTAGATTTTTTATTTCAGCCATTTTTTATACAAAAACAATTAACAAACAGCAACGACTCCAGACTACCAGGAAATCATAACAACATTGGAAACAAAAAAGATCTCAATTACAACTAAACCTGTCATTTTGTAACTGATGACACAGCTGTCTCTTTCACTCCCACTGAAATTGGAGTTGTAGAAAGAGAGGGAACGCGGTAAAGACACTAGGGCAATAATTTTCTCGCACTCATCATGGTAATTGGTGAGTCCATAGGTTTTTACTATATGTTTATCGATAACTTTTCTATTTCAGTAGAAGACAGGTTTTAGTGATGGTGGTTCAGTCTGTTAAATATACTTTGAAATGTTTAAATACATATTATTATTTTAAATATTTAAAATTAGCGACCCGCTCCTGCCAAGCACGGTTTTTACGACTGGACAAAACATCGAGATTTCTTAGTTTTTAGTTTTATGTTACTTTTATATTAACGTATTATACAACTTCCAGAATAAATTCTCTAAACAATGTTGAAAACCTCATCAAAATATGTTGCGTGGTTTAGATGAACAACGCGGACATACAGACAAACACGAAAAGCGACTTTAATTTATAATGTATAGATAGATAAAGATTATAAACAAATGCTTCATTGCGGATCACCTATATAAAAGAATGAAAAAATCTTAAACGATTTCTTTAGTTTAACTTCACCGAAGTTAAACTAAAGAAATCGTTTAGTAGATGATCTTGTAAATTGTAATCCGTTTGTCTTCAAAAAAATAAATCATCGACGCTACCGGCTTTTGACCAATCATTTTATACTTACAAAAATCAACTATTGGTTGGTTGATAAATCTCACCACCATCGTCATCAATTATATGTCTTTCTGCTCCTATACTGCCCTGCTAAGCCAAAAGGCGTTATCTCAGAGATACGCCCTTTTAGTTTTGTTGTTACCATTCGATAGCTATAACAATTATGCTTCTTATGGTATAAGCCAAATACCGCTATTCAACTTAAAACATAAAAAAACCACTCAGAAGTTTTTTATATCCATATGTTTCCTTAAATGACAATTTACAAAAAGTCAATTTTCTCAAAACTTACTCCGATTGAGATAGTGCCTTTCGGCTTAGCAGGGCAGTATAGGTAGTGCTCTCAATAATTATATAAATAATGCTACATTTGTGTTTATCGTAAAATATCGATATGATCCACAACACTATTCCGCAGCCTCGCTGGCTAGTGATTCGTCATTTGCATTGGACACACCAGTCGTACGCCGAGCACCGTAGAATTGTACCGAGAATCAAGATTAACTGACTGTGAAGGTAAAAAGGAGAATTATGAGTTTATGATTCTTGCATGTCTGTATGTGTTGGTTTAGTTTTCCGTTATCTTGATTGTAAAAATTTCAAGAGTCTAGAAGGCAGTCGATGATCAAATAGACAATAGTGATTAAGAGTAGATAAATTAATATAAACTAAAATTGGGCTAAATCAGTATATTTACCCAATATACCAATAGTTATTAGAACAAATCTGTGAAGTTTTTAAGAGAAAATAGTGGGTAATTTACCTAATATCGTAATAAAATAAAAATGATCTAATCTATTCTAGTCTTCTCTATTCTATCTATTCTTTTATTAATCTATTATTTTATTAATTAGACTTCAATATTTATTTATTTAGTAATATCACTTACAGGTTCAACCCAGTGTAACAATCATTGATGTACCACCTATCATTTGGTTCACAATTGATGATTACTAATCATGTTTCACACTCCAAGACGTCACCCAAAAACCAATGAAACACCATCACCAACAATAGTGAATTGTTTTAATAAGTTTTTGTTTTTTAATATAATTAATTTATATGATATAAATCACCACTGCAAGGTTAGCGCTAATGGACTCACCAATTTGACTTAGATTGGCAGTCAACAAACCGAATTATAAATGTAAAACTTACTACTCATTAAATGAAAATGATACAGTATTTATTTGAAATAGATTCAAATCATAGTTTATTTGAAATTGTTTGTCAATAGCAATAACAATAAATTATAGTGTAAAAGCCGCTGGTGCAAGGTTAGCTCAACTGCACGAAGCCAAAACAACTTTTGCAGAACTAAAATTGAAGTGGCCCACGGTTTTCTAGTTAGGTACGATAATGTCAATACAATATTTTTAGATGTCAAGTGCACCCTGTGCAATTTCTAAAGACGAACCTGGCGACGGCTGAAGTTTTCGTTATTTTGCCTATAGTAGAATTATACTATCACATTTTACGATTTGTTACCACGACAATCTACTTTAAAAAATCTAACCACTGGGTCTAGAAGCATAATTTTTTACTTAATTATTAGATTAAAGTTTGTATCGAAGTTCGTAGTTTTTGCCGATGGAATATTCGTAGCGGGCGTATGGCTTGTACAGAACGAATAAAAACATTATTTTCTGTATTATTCAGGATGTTTCTGTTCAACCGTTGATGCTCATGGCCAGATTTGAACTTTATGTTTAAGATTAAGAAAAGACAACATTTAAATAAGATACCTCAACGAACAAACTAGCAATATCAATAAATATTACAAAGCTTATATAAAAGCCGCCGGTGCAAGGCTAGCGCGGCGCGACGCCGACATTATCTAGCGATTAGCGAATCAGCTAACGTTGTGTTACTCAAAGTTTAAATATGAGATTATTTTCAGATATTTATTTTGTTATTATAGTGCCCATTGGCCTGTTGTATAAAAACTTTGGTCAGTGTCTGTTAGAACTAATTAAAACTTCTGTAGGTACCTAACCTGAAAAGTTTTCAATGTGTGCTGTAAAAATATCGAGATAGTGATAATGAGATACACACCTCTAACTGATTTGCTTGACGACAGAATCCGTCCATGGCCTAGACCCAATACTTTCAGGAAATAAAAGAAACGAGAAAAAAAAAATAGCTGAGAGTTACTAATATTTTTAGGAAAAATCGATTTCATTCCGTGGTGCTTTTCTCTTAAATCCAAGCCAACATCTTAAGGTCTGCATCCACTACACCGAACTCCCATAAACAAACATAAACTTTCAGCACCACTATCACAAACAAACCATAAACAGATCCAGTATCTATCTGCACAGCAATCTATCGTAACACGAGAAACGTTCATTTTTCATTGCGTGTGTGCGTTTTTACTTTTGTGTATGTGTGTGTGTTCGTCGCATGCGCTGCGGTGTGTGCAAATTGTTTTATGCATAAGTTTTGTGTTAGATTATTTTGTTTGATTTTGTGTTTTGTATTTGATTTATTGGTAGGTGTGTCGTTTAAAATTATGAGGTAGGAGGAGAATGAAAAGTGGTTTTTAAGCAGTAGTGACTGTGTTAAAAAACATCTTCTTTTCAAAGCTAAAGTTTAATTGATTTGACATTTGATATCTTAAGAATTTTTCAATAACCTGAATATATCATAGATTCAACATCAAAAGCAAAAGTAGCTAATCAGAAATAGTCTACTGTTGTCTAGTATTTCTGATTTATAATAAATGACTAGCTGCACCCCGCGGTTTCACGCGCATAAGTCTCGATTCCGTCGGAATATCGGGATAAAAAGTACTGTATGTCCTAACCTAGGTTATGCTCTAAATAAGTGCCAAATATCATTCAAATCCGTTTAGCCGTTTTAGCGTGAAAGCGCGCGAAAGTGAAACAAACAAACTCACTTTCGCATTTGTAATATTAGTTATGATTAGGACAAGCATGGCTATGAAAATGGGTAGGTTCATAGCCATGCATATCCTAATCATAACTGACTTAATAACGAACACATAGCCATGTATTCAGATAAGGCTTAGAAAGATGAACCATGATCGAACGAAACTCCATCGTCCCAATTTGTGAACGTTAAGCTGTCGTCGCCTCGCGTAATAAAAAAGTTTCCGTTTAAAAATTTAATTAGCATTACAGATAATGTCCACGCCATAAAATCATTATTAATTACCATTTTATATCAAACATTTTACACGCTTAAGGAAAAATTTATTACACATAAAATACGACCCACCTGAACTCTATAAATCAATTTAAAACTATTAAAACCTGTGACAAACAAACAGAGTTTTACTCCAATCTATTTTCTTAACATTTTTACGCTCATCTTGTTTAAGCTTAGTGTACACTAACCACACCAGATGCGCAAGTTCCAAAAATTTTTATGACAGTGTAACACGTGCCTGTATTATTTTGTTTATAAATAAATATCGCGCGCGTCGCTGTAGTGTAAACATACCCTTAGTTAGGGTGATTTTTGGGTACCGTGTATGCTTAAAATGTTTTACAGAATAAAGAACAATAGAAACAATAGTGTGGTGAAAAGCGGTTATTATTGGAAAGAGTAACATGAAAATAATGGTTTCTCAACTTGTGTTTGACCGAATCAATGCAGACAAAACATTATTTTTATGAAAAGTTTACGGGCAATAGAATGGACCAAGGGTCCACACCTACTCAGTTCAAACATGATAGGCCATGAGATAATTGTTCTTTGGCACGCAAAAATTCACCTTAAATTCTTAATAATTAGGTATACTAGCTAAGCTACTTTTGGCGATCGGCGATTTAGCCGCTTTTTAGAAGCTAAATGCGTCGATACAATCATTAAATCGCCGATCGCCGATGCTAAAAGTAACTACAGACTAGCTACTTTTAGCATCGGCGATCAGCGATTTAGCCGCTTTAGAAGCTAAATGGCCCTAATAAAACTAAATAAAAGCATTTAAAAGTGATTACTTTGTAATTATCCGGAACCACGATCTTCCTATCAGAGAGACGTCCTAAACGCGGTGTGGGGCGCACTTTGATGTTCAACTGTTTATATTTTTTTACAAGAAAAAAATGACGAGGTAGGGCAAGGAAACACACATGAAAGGCTCTCAGTAGCTTGGGGATAAATATTTAACCGTAGATATGTAGGGTGGAACAGCTGGTAAAGGTGGCTGGTCGAAAATGGTTGGTTTGAAGACTCCGTTTAGGATTTTGACCTTGCGGTAGCAGAAGGTAGGTTTTCATAGTTTTGCCCCCGAGTTCCGTTGACCAATATTATGAAAGTAGCCGCGCCCGATGCCGTGGGAATATCGGTATAAAAAGTATCCTATGTCTTAACCCAGTACCCTAATTGCGTAATACATGATCAATCAGAATCTACATCGTTTGAAACAGATTGATCCATTGCTTCATAAGTTCGAAAAAAAAATCTGCTCAACAACGTAAATAACGCAATGAATGTTGTTGAACTGTCAAAATGAAACAGATCAGTCGTAATCGTTTATCAAAATATGTTACGTAATTAAATAGCAGGCGGTGGTCTACCCATTTGCCAAATCTCATTCAAATCCGTTCAGCCGTTTCACCGTGAAAGCGTAACAAACAAACAAATTATTTAGGATTAGGATGTCGATTGAAATGACTGATGATGGTTCTTTTTTTGGTCAATCATACCAGTAAGTAACACGAGATTTTAGACTGATCTTTACATAGTATAATTGGCAGTCAACAATATACCTTGTGGGGCTAATGATAGCTGATTGCCAAGAGTTTGCTTGATTATGTATAAATTATAAATAAATAATGTAGTCAATCGTTGAAGCTCGATTAAACTTACCAATTACCGCGTAAACGAGGTGTAACGAAACTTTAATTACATAATATAACATGTCGCTTGTATTTCCTTAAAGGTTAAGCAGAGGTGTACTTGTAGTATACACATATTTCGCCAAGTATGTTCAAGCCTCATGCATGCAATAGGAGGCGAGCCTATTGCCATCAACCGGGCACAAATCCAGACTTCGGGCTGCTACTGAAAAATTTCTAATGGAAAATCCCAAAAACATTTTGTCCGGCCCGGGAATCGAACGCTTGCGACCGCAAGACCAACGAGGCAGTCAACAACTTTAATTAAAAACACCTAAAATGTATTTGGTCAGTACCGCAGTTGACAATCACAATAACTTACAGCAATATTTACTCTGTTTATAACTAATGAACTTGTTCGAAAACAGATTAAAAACATTGGCCATGCTGGCCCATAGTGTAAAAGAGCAAAGGATGTGGCAAGAGTCAAGTGGCTGGAATTACGGTAAGCGTAGGCGATTTGTCCTTAATTATTGTGCAATTCGAAAATCTGATAGTTTGTTTTGGTTGGAGAATAATAGCGAGTTGTATCCTTCAAGTCAATGTGCGGTTTGCCAATAATCCAGCCTATTATTGTCCCAGTGCAGGGCAAAGCCTCTTGGCATACAGAGAGGGCATAAGCATTGATCACCACTCTTGCTCAAAACGGGTTGGCGATTTTAGACTCGTATTAAGTATAATTCCAGGTTGGGATCACGATGCTTTTTCTTGCTTCGGGAGAATGTAATGGGACTCTGTTTTGCATCAAAAATAAGTGGCTAGTCTATAAAGGTCAATTTTACTAATTAACGAGCAAAAGGAAAAACATGAGACTGGAATGTTCCTTAGAATGTTGATGGCTCAACCAAGCTAGTTTTCATAAATTAAATGGTAGTAAAAATAATGGCCTTTTTAGGGTTCCCTACCTCAAAAGGAAAAAAAGGAACCCTTATATGATCACTGTGTCTGTCTGTCTCTTGGTCTTTCTGTCTGTCACAGCCAATTTGCTCCAAATATAATTACCTGATTATGTTGAAATTTGGTACACATAATTATGTATTTCTGTGACCCAAACACGGACGTGTAACGTAAATAAATGAATTTTGAATATCCCTTTTGGGGAGGAAATAAGAAAATTAAAAAAATTAGTTTTGACATATGAAATGAAAGGGCTTGTTGCGAAGATCTCAAGTTATTTTTTTTTATAATTTTAAAATAAATACTTTTAAAGAAGTATTTAAGAAAATAGATGAAAATTTACCATTCCCCCCTCCCCCTTATCTCCGAAACTACTGCACCAAATTTTTTGAAAAAAGTACAGAGAACGGTTCTTTACTCAAAGATTACAGGAAAACCTATAAGAAGTCTATGGTCTTAAAATAACATGGTAAATCTCTCAATATTGTACGTACAAACTTACATTTGCAGTTGGAATGTAATAAAGGAGAACAATTTTTTCAACAACAATGTTAAGTTTGTTCTTGGGATAAATTCATCCCAATTAGGGGTTAGCATGTTATATCTACCAACCCGCACTTGGCTCGCGTGGTGGATTACGGCCCACTCTCTCTCACAGAGAGGAGGCCTATATCCCAGCAGTTCACATTACAGGCTGATTATGTATTAAATAGTAATACTCAAGCTCCATAGAATACAAAAACAACATCCGATTGGTATTCTTAAACTCATCTATGTTCAAACAAATCCCAATTTAGCAGCTTCACTGTTGTGAAAGTGTTGGCATATCACGATAACGTATGTATGAGGGGCCTCAGCAGGGTTCGTCACGACACCTATGACATTTGATCGAGCGTGTCGGGACCTGGATTGGAGATTACAATGCCTTAATTGTGTAAATCTTCATACCCTTTAGGGATAAGGAAGAAGTTTACAAGACTCAAGGCTAAAGCAGCAATTTAAAGTTTGCATCAAAATTAAAAGTCATTTATTCAAATTAGACTGAGAATCAGTACTTTTCGAACGTCAAAATTACTCACAATCCCCCAAAACGCCCGCCTTTTGCGCTTAATCTAGAAAGAAAGAGAGACGCAACAAAACTCAAACAAAAGACTACCTTTATCTTTTCTCGAGTAAGCAGAAACTATAGGCGCATCATCATGATTATTATCCACAGTCCGATTTCAACCACTGCAGGCCATAGGCCTCTCATTATTTGTACAAATCCCCATGCTCCTATGCCAGCCTCATCCAGCTGGGTGCTTGCGTAACTCACATACAAACAATCAATCGCAGTACCTTTTATTTTGAAAGTTCAGCCACGTTCATAGTATTATTTAAGTTGTTGAGCATACGAATTCTTCAAACCTATGAAGCAATGGATTAGGAATAATTTCCTTCAAACGCCTCTGATTGAAAGTGTAGCAATTAGGGCGCGGCTATAACCAAATTAGTAACAATGTCATCTGCCCATCTCACCGCTATGAGCTCATATTGAGGTGAAAATATTACCCACTTTGCAAGATGATAGTGGAACTGCGTAGGGTGCCCCAGACGTTCACATAAAAGTATGGTCACCTGTGGAGTCTATTAATACAGTGCTTACATATAGTTACTTATCTACATAGTAAGCAAATTGGGTATCTCCGCTACTTTGTTTGTGGAGGTCAGATGGCAGTTTACTGTGGGTAAGCACCAATTTAAAGCCATGTTTTACAAGCTCTAAAAGTACAGGTTTAAAGTACAATCATGACGAAGTATAAAGTACGTAGATATATTAAGTTGGACGATTTAAACGAAAATATTCCTATACAAAGAATAAATAAATTCAAATAGCATGAAAAGAATGAGATGGAAATTAACACAGAATTATAAATTAATACTAAGCTCGTAGTTAATGTTATAAGTGGACTAGTGATATTTTTTTTCATATATCTCCACCGATTTGTCCGTCAATTGTGGACCAATTTTGTATTTTTTGTATGAAAGGGTATGCTCTCAAGTTATTCCCATATAAATTTTATTAACTTTGCTTGGATAGTTTTTGAGTAAGCTTCAATAATACAATGATATGATATGATGATAACTTCCTGTCACTATTATTTACATAGCAGGTAACAACAACTAAAAATTTGTGAAAACAAAACCAACCGACTCCTAACAAGTTTTATCCCAGTTTATTTGGGGTCAGTGCAACATTATCTTCTTGCATATTTCTCTATTAGTCGTCATCTCGGTAGTCAACCCCTTTCTAGCCATAAATCATCTTACACACAGTTCATCCATTGTTTCTTTGGTCTTCCTCTACTCTTATAGCCATCCACATTCATGCTGATCATCATCATTCCTGCCCTTTTCCCCATTTATTTGTGATTTGTGGTGGGGGCAACATGTCATTTTCTTCCATACTTCTCTATTAGTCGTCATTACGGTAGTCACTCCCTTTCTAGTGACCTTCATGCTAATGACAAAATTAAGATTCACAAATATTTACCGACCTATTTTCTCGGCGAGATATTTAAAGAATAGAAGGCATCAAAAACTAAAGCCAGCCACCTTGTACCTATATACAAAATTCCTTAAACAAACCAGCCCAGCTCTTTAACATCACAAAGCCTAATACCCTTGAACTAACAAACCAATGCAACTATCAATCAGACAGGCCAGTCGCCGACCAGTCTACACTTCTACCTAGAATTCTAGTATTTTCATAAAGGCAACAAAAACATAATTTAATCGAAGAGCTATTAGACACAGGTGTGCAGTATTATCTGGCGGTATACGTGCCAAGGGCTTCCAAAGGACATAGTGGAAATTAGTTTTGTTACTCATTTGCGTTTGTGATTGTCGGAAGCTGTAGGGTCATGGTAAATGGGTGTTGGTGGTGGGGTGTGCAGCGTAGGTTTTGTAGTAGAAAATGGTGGTGACGCTATGGCAGCATCGTTGACCATGAATTCGCTTTTAGTTTTTTTTTTTTTAATATCTTTAACATAATGTTACAGATATAAAAAAAAAAAAATATATATGTATATATTAAAACATCCATGAATTCAAGACTATTATATTTTAGAGATCAGATATTCGGATGCATTTAACTAAAGTTAATTTTGACTAAGAAATTGTGGAAGTTCTTTATTATATTTTTTTCTTAATATAAATCCCGGAATTCAATAAAATCCGTCAATGTACAACTAATCGGATACGTGGTATGGAAACGACTTATCAGCCCTCATGTAGGTTACTTTTTGCGGTATTAACATAAAAAATTATATACTTACTGAAATCATTTTTTACGAAAATCAAGGCACCGAGCTGTTTGTCGCTATGTACTATGGCAATTTGGCAACCTACTTTACAGCATTAGCTAGCATTTCTATAGTAAAAAAGTCAATCAAAGTTTGTCGATCTCGAAATCGCGAGATTTTTGCGATCGATACAAAAGTGCATTCCATATTAGCCAACACATGAACGTAAGTAAATATACATTCGAATCTGTAATCAGATCTCTAAATTTGCCGATGCCGGAATCCTGACGCCCAGGCATTAATGGACTCACGTGGATATGTGTGCCTCGGCTTCGCCTCGGGTCACATTTTCACGAACGTCTATCAATGCCCCTGTTGCAGGCTGCGGTAGTAATGTACTATTTATTATTAGAACCAGTGTTGACTAAAGCGCCTTATTTTGTAATCATCAAGTCTGTAGTTATTAGTCTTGTATTCACAAGTAAATTACAAGGACTAGTAAAGCAGTGGTGGCACAGTGGTGACGATCGCGACTTAAAAGTTGTAGATCGTAGGATCGAACCCAGACAGGCGCTTTACTTTGAGTAAATTATTTCATCACCACTGCTCTCGAAACGGTGAAGGAAAACATCATGAGGAGACCGGCATGTCCTATCTAGAACAAAAAAGTTCGAAGACATGTGACATCTACCAATCAGTACTGGGCCCTCGTTGTGGAATACGGCCCACTCCCTCTCAATGAGAGGAGGCCTGTGTCCCAGCAGTGGGAAGATTATAGGCTGATTATGCTATTATCTTTTTATTTAATTCTGAAGTCAAGTGCGTGGTGTGGGTGGGATTTTTAAAACCACAATAAAATCTGATTTGACAGTGTTATAAAATGTTTCAACAATATTAATTATAAATCAAAGTAGCTAGCTCTACTTCTGTTACACAGTAAGTATTTTCAGATCATATTATAACGTAATCTCAAGTTTATAATTACGTCTCGTACAGTCAAGCCGACGCCTCTTGGTGTCAGGTTGCAACTCAAAGAAGCCGTCTGTTGTACCAGCAACAAGTTTGTGGTGTGTAAGTTAAAAGATTTTGTTGTTAAAAAATTTTCAACAAAAATTACAAAAATAATTGCTGATATAAAATAAAGCTTATTGATGTTTCCCTGTTTCATTCGTCTAGTGTTTGCAAGCGCTACTGCTGGGCATGAGCTCCTGGGTTTAATTCCCAGGTCAGTAAAAGTGTAATTGAGTTTTCCCATCAGCAAATTTTCAGTCTGGATTCGTACCCGGTAATAAGCTAGCTCCCTATTACAAGGGACTTAAAGATATAACTAGAGAAATGTGGATGTTCTTACTAATAGATACACTTCTGCCATTTTTTTCTTCAAATATAGTATCTCGTATGTTATCCTTCATCGGCTACGGTCAACGGCAGCGCAGGTGTTGTTTCACAAAAGCTACATCTCTACCTAACCTTTTTTGTATTATTGGCGTGATGTTTTGGTATGATACGTTGGAAGTTATAGTCAAATTGTATATTACCAATTCCACAGTAGCCGTTCAGCAGCTTTTTTTTAATTAAGATCGTGGGAAGATTATGATTTCCATTGGCATGCATTTTTAAAGGCAATTCGTAAATGAAAAGGGCAAAAGCAGCAAAAGTGACACTGGGGCCTATTAGGGTTTATGAGATACAGTCCGCTGATGGAAAGACAGACAGCGGAGGCTTAATAATAGGGTTCCGTTAGACCTCTAAAAAGGCATTTATTGGGATGCGAATCAAATGCTGATAAAGGATCTTCCTACCTATAAATGTTACTTGGAGTCTGGGACATCAGATTGACTATCAACTAATTGACTCTCTACTCGCTATATGCCCCTGTCTTACGCCATACGCTAACTAAACCACGGGCTGCGAACGTTTAATTCGTCTGTAATTAACTGTAAGAAACGCCAGGTTCTAAGACTTTAGTGTTTTACAAGATTTCTATCTGCAGTAACACGATCTGATAACAATATTGCAACTAAATATTTTGTAAACTAATACTACTACGCAAAGAAAAGTAGGAAGAACACAGATTCATATAGATAGAGGTCCACTGCCGGGGTCGCGGGAAAGTCCGAAAGGGATACCGTGACCCCTGGCAGTGACCCCCTACAGGCAACTGAAGGAACACGGGTGGGTTTTAGTCAGTAAAAGTCTGGCATGCCCTTCCCGCTCCGCCCAGAGCGGGAGAAGTTATTAGATAATTTCCCAACCTCAAAAAAAAAAAAAACCTGAAGTCCTGAATTTACATAACATCACGCCCGTAGCCCCCGAAGGGTTCCCAGAGGTGTATATCTATAGTACATCCACATTTCACCAGTTAAGTTTAAGTTCAATGTTATATGGAGCGAGACTATTGCCTTCAACCGGGCACAAAATCCAGAGTCCGGGCTGCTACTGAGAAATTCCAGATGGAAAAATCCAATAACACTTTCCCCGACCCGGGAATCGAACCCAGGATCTCATGCTCAGGAGTAACGCTTGCAACCACTAGGCCAACGAGGCAATCGCATTAAGCATGCCCTATACAGGTAGTATAGGGCATGCCTTATACAACTTGTTAACTGGCAAAATGTATTTGTAATTTTTTGTGTCGACGCAAAGATCGCCGTGGATACATTATTTGATATTATAGCGAGACAGTACGGAAGAATTGTTATTGAACCGGAAAAAAATTGGGATACGGCCAAAAGCATACTGAGTAGATCATTTCGGGTAAAAAGAACGAAATATAAACAGTTTCTGGTACTTTCACAGCACTATGGGATTAGTATAATCAGCCTATAATGTTGAGAACATGGACACAAGCCTCCTCTTTACGAGAGGGAGTGGGGTGTAATCTACCACGCCCAGTGCGGGTTGGTAGATGTCACATGTCTTCTTTCACCGTTTTGAGAGCTGTGGTGAATGAATGAATTAATGAAATGCACCGATCCCAGCGTGGTTTAACCAGACTCGATAAATCGAATGAACCCCAAGATTTGCACTAGCCCATGAAGCCTCATGTTTTATGGGACTACAAAGGCCATTGCAAATCGAGGAGTAGACCAGGAGGCGCGGGTAATGGTAATGAAAACATGCCCTTAGGATAAGGAAGGATTTGAGAGCCATACCGGATATGCTTCCTTCACCGTTTTGAGAGCTGTGTTGATGAAATTAATTACACAAAGTGAAGCGCCTGCCTGGGTTCGAACCCACGATCGTACAGCTCGTAAGTCGGGGCCATTACCACTGGAACACCACCGGTCTCTACGGGATTAACACAATTAGACCTATTAACTTTTTCATTGCTTTCTCAAATGATCCACAAAATGATGCCAACTGTCAATCACTTTAAAAAAAAACTACAGAAGCTAAAGAAAAGCTTTAAGTTTCCTCAAGTTTAGTAGTAAAAAGTTAAGTTTAAAGACTATAGTATAAAAGTTAGTATAGCTTAGTAGGTACACGTTTGCTATCGACGATCGTTCGTGGCTCGTGACTGGCTCTTGAACTATACGGTAGCTGCTCTTGTGCTATTGAGTGGTAGGGTTGACCCAACAAGTTTTTAGGTATACTCGTACTATAGACAGTACCTGGGCGACCGAGCTCTGCTCTGGTGAAAATAGAGAATGCTCATTTAATAGTATAGGATAGTACATACTAATTCCATGCTGCTTTAGCAATAAGTACTTACTAATTCCATGCTGCTATGTCATTATTCTAAGGTAGCCATCTTGTTCTGAACTTTGGGTGACCAAGCTCTGCTCGGGTGAGAGAAAATAATTTTCCCAGATATGAGACCTAGCTAGATCGATTTTTCGCCACGTAAATCAATATTGCAACTTTCATCGAAATCTTTAGAGCCGTTTTGGAGAACGTGATTACAAATATATATACAACCTTAGTTTTTGTTTACCCTAAACCTCTTATGGGGTCAAAAAAATCAGCTGTTCCCAACATTTCGACCAGATATACGTACATAAATGTTAGTACAGGGATGATTTTTTTTTCGCGATTTCAGCTTCGGTCCCATAGAGAAAGTTGTTCATAATAATGAGTACAATGACCCCTTAATATATATATATGTGTGTGTGTGTTGGAAATACGTTACTGAGTTGACTAATCGGGACGCCAGCACCGCCTTGCGGCGCTCGACAGAGTCTACAACATAACGCTCGGACCAGCCGGAGTAAAGCAGACTTCATGGGTGGCGGTCAACCAGTGAACACGTTTAGAAACTGTCGCGCGTTTCGAATAGTGTGTACCTTAAGTGTGTGAAATGTTAATCTGATTAATTTGATCGTAAATTATGATTTGATCTGAACTGCAAACGGGTTTTCTACTATAGTACGCCCACAGTAGTTAAATTATGACTGATAATAACGATACAGACACATACACTCCACCGTTATACATATATACAAATATTGCTCATTGAATAATATAGGATTGGTTTGTTGACAGTGTCATGTAATAGTAATACGTTTGTACCAGTCAGGTGGATGAATGACCTGCAAAAGACCACGGGAAAGACCTGCATTATTAGGCAAGGATTAATTTCTGTCGTAAATATGCAGTTTAAAATTCTCAGTTGCAACACGGGTTACTCGTATGTAGGAAGCCAGCCCAGGTACTAAAATTAAACAGTTATATAAATCAATGTCTCTGATGCAGTTTTCAGCATCATCAAAAGAATTTTTATCTGACGCTTTCTGTGTATTTGGGGGCACGCACGGCAGTGCTCAAGCCGAGTCGATCAAACTTACATAAAATGAAGAAACCTAAAAATTTTGCTAAGTATTAACCGTGAAATAGTAACTTTGATTCAAAATGTAGAGTCAAATAAAAATAGAATTTATTTTATGAACTCCACCAGCCCTATAACCTGCCCCGAGCTCCGACACTTTTTGCCTCCAATATCTAATGACAAAGGCATCATTATCTAATCACGGTTGTCGGTTTTTTACTACAACTAGCTACTCATAGACACGTACTCTATGCTGCAGTGATCAATCTTCGGCTATTTTAAAATAGTCTATGGTTTTGTTGCATGCAACTTACTTAAATGGTTGGTGGTGTAACAGAGCAGAATATAATGGATTGGTAATATGGTAGTTTACTATATTATATCATTTTCATTAAGGAGAAAATAATAAAATGTGGAAAAATAATATTCGATGACGAGATTTCAGCAATACATCACAGAATAATGTGAGATCTCAGACCAAATAAAAAACCTAGACAGCGTGGTGGGATATGGAGATAACATTAATAGGTTGACTAAAAATGTTTAGTTCGTCCGTCAGATAGATTATTAAAAAATATTGGACACGTATTTTTTCATTATTTACGGAATCGAAAGATTACGGAAATACATTGAGTTAAAATGTGGCATGACGTCACTCTCCGGTAGATTTTATACTGAATTGTGACGTAGCGAGCCCCCACTCCCCAACTTTAATGCGATTTATCTAAATCATTTTTTATTAATATGATATAGAAAAAAATACATGTCTAATATTTTTTTATTATCTGACTGACGGAGTAAATAGTTTTTATTCCCCAGTCAAAAGACCTGTTCAAAAAAAATTTGTTGTAGGTAAAGTTTCATTGCTTTGTGCAGATATTGGATGTCGTCATAACATCACGCCTGTATTTATTCGAAGCGTTAGACAGAGGTGTACCATCGAAGAAGTTCATATCTAACCACCGTAAGGACTATTCTTGCTTGCAGCGCTCGGCGGTTATAGAACCGGGCCGGTAACAGATGTGGTCATCGTGTTCACGGGATTTTGTTTTGAAACTGGTTAGATATGAACTTCTTTGATGGTACCTATAGCACACCACATTTCACCAGTTATGTTTAAGTCCCATGTACGTGGGCGAGCCTATTGCCATCAACAGGGCAGAAAGCCAGACTCTGGGCTGCTGCTGAGAAATTCCAGATGAAACAACCCAATAACACATTGCCCGACCAGCACGCCTAGCATGACCACAATAGAAACGGGTTTTATCGAAATACCCGTTTCTATGGTGGTCATGCTATACGTGTTGGGAATCGAACCCAGGACCTGACGCTCAGCAGTAGCTTTTGCGTCCACTAGACCAAAGGGCCAGCATTCTTCAACTTCAACTTTTATTAATACACTAGCTTTTTCCAGCAGCTTCGCCCGCGTAATATCTATATAAATTATAGCCTATGTTACTCAGTGATAATATAGCATTCTATTGGTGAAATATTTTTTTTAAATCGTTTCTGTAGTTTTTGAGTTTATTCATTACAAACCTACATACAAAAATACAAAAATTTAAACATTCTAAAATTAAAAAATACAAAAACACAAAATTCCAAAAATTCTAAAATATAAAAAATATAATCTTTTCTCTTCTAAACTTATTCATTACAAAGTGTAAGACGATGGTGGAACATACACCATAAATTATACGTCGTATACGTCATAAGATAAAGCTCAGATTATTAAGCAATTTAATATTAGTATTAGCATAAAATTATTAGTTACTAAACCTTTTGCAGCACGACTCGACAATAGTAGATAATAATTTGATATGTAGGTACAGTCGGCAGAAATGTGAGTATCAAAGTTTTCGACGAATAGTGACTCAGAATAACTATAAAAGGTTTCGACTAAATAATGTTTTGATTTTTAACAATTTCTTGGAGATATACTGCGATGTTGAAAGTGTCATATTTTGCTGATGGTGAAGTTTTCGGTCGATGACTCGGCTCTTGTTATTTTTTATTTTCTTTGCTAAGCAAAATAAAACAAAGGCCCATTTACTGACAAATATTATCATAATCTTTTATCTTGAACATCATAAGCTATTTTTATTAAGTTTAAACATTATTGAACCTTAGAATCCTGATTTATTAAAAATATAAATCTTAAATTCAGTTGTGTATCTGAGCTTTATTTCCGACGGGAAGTCCAGTTTTTTTTTTTTTATGGCTTCTCACGTGTCAACCTATGAGGTTGTCAGCTGCTTAAGCGGACTTTCCTGTGGCTGCTTTAATAAATCTTGCGAAAATAGCATTTATGGGAATAAAGAACAGTAAAAAATATTAAAACGTATTATTTTTATTTTATAATCCAAAGCTCCTTATAAAACCCATCATCATGCTCCTAAGCTGTCCGTACATAAAAATGCACACACAGACAATTATTTATCAATTTGACGTAATGATAGCTGCAGTTACGAACGCATACTCGTCGGTAATGACTTCAATTAGTATTACTACCAACGGATCGTTACAGCACAAAATCATTTCTGACACATAAATTGTATAGACTATTATATCATTGTTGTTGTACTATGCAAGGTCAAATTAAATTAGTTAGCCAAACTCTGCAGACGTGACGAGTATCGATATCTTAAAAAGCTAAAACAAAAAAATATATATTTCAAAATGTAAAAAAAATGGGGTCATCTACCGTAGGTAGTTTAGTTAGTTACTTGAAATATCAGTTTAAAAATCTGTTTTTTTTGTAATCTTTACAGAATGGGTTTCGTTACCCCAACACGATATAACAAACAAAAAAAACTGATTTTCTCAACTCATACCCTATGTAGGTAACTACTAAAAAATAAATAACTTTTTTTTGGTTTTGTTTAGATAAATCGAAACGTCTGTCGAGTTTCGCTAAGTAATTTAATTTGACCCTCTAAAGAACATACTAATTCTATGCATTGTTGTAACATTTGATAGATTAATTCGATTGGCTGCTGGGTAATTTTTTATTGACTGTTCGAATGTTGAAAGTGTAATTTTGTGTGATTTATTTTGTATAGTCTTTTAATTTCGTCGATTGGATGGGTATATCACGATTTTCTTATTAAGGACGTAGAATCTATTGTATTAGTAGCAGATGGAGGTAGGGCGGGGATAGTATAATGTTTAACTTTACAGTAATAATGGGTTAACTTTTCTGGAATTGAAGATTGCAAGATTGGAAATGAGGATTTTTTATGAACAGCTATCTAATTACGTAACATAATTTCGTAAACGACTACGACTAATCTGTTTCTATTTGACAGTTCAACAACATTCATTGCGTTATTTGCCCTGCTGAGCAGATTTTTTTTTTCGAACTAATGAAGCGATGGATTAGCAATATCTTTCAAAACGATTCAGATTCTGATTGATCGTATATCACGCAATTAAGGTACAGATTCGATAAAAAGGACTATGCTTTTTGCAGGCAAAGTATATGCATCAAAAAGCTTCGAAATATTCATTTTATTTTTACCTTCGCTTAAGCACGAGGTTCACAAGAATGGAGTTAGCGTAGACAAAAGATTCATCAAGGTAGATGGTGAAACAAGTCAGTTTCTAAACACTTATCTGCTCTTCCTTAGATCCCAACAACACTTGAGTAAAAAATGAAAATCATTTGCCCACTGAACGTACGGAAATTGTGCAGCATTAGCAACCAAACACTTAAGTTCCTAGACAACTTTCCACGCACCCCAATTCTCACACCAGAAATGGGGCACACATAATCATTACACACATTTCAGCCAATATTATTCACCTCAGAACCAAAAACAAGGCACATCGTCACGACACATAACGGTTCTATTACTATGCTATCCTAGTATCATAGACACGGCCTAGGTAAGCTGTTTGAATAGCTGATTGTGTCACGAAGACAGCTGGATACGGTTAGAATGCAAGTTGTTTGATTGGGTGGTGGTTTGTTTTGATTTTTCGCGTGAGGGATCTGGTTGGAGTATACAAACAAGGTTGTGGGGAGAAATAAGCCCATGAGAGTTGTATAAGATTGTGATACTGGATACAATAGTCAAATCATTTCTGATGGTTTATTGACAGTGCGAATAGAAATTTTGTATATATCATTGGAATTTCTATGACTATTCTGTTACGGTACTATTTTAGAGGTATGAGGAACAGTGTGTAAAGTTCACTCATCCTCTTTAGACAAGGGAGGATCCTCCGACCAGGCGGGTGACCTGTCTGGCCGGCAACTGCCAAACGATTGATGTCGAGGAAGTTATATAAATGGTGTTCACGCGGTAAACTCTAATTGCGCGATGCAGGATTTGTGTGACGTCAGAATTTTGTGTGATGTGTGAGGTCTTTAATGCGTAGGTCGCATGTGGCGATGTAGATGCCGCCACAATATTTAAGTTGGTTTGGCCCTTCAAAGTGTTTCCAAGTTAGGATGGTATTTAGTAACATAATTATAAAATTGTTTTTATTAAAAACTCTCAAATGTTGGCAATGTTGCAGGGTCCACAACAGTAGCCAAAAAATGCTAACTACGTACAAATCAATGACAGTATGCATTTACAATAATAATACCGCAAATAAAATAGCCATAGTATTATTAATAACAAAGCAAATAAAGACGTCATTACCTAAGCCATCTTACGATGATCGCAGAAAAATGATTCACATCTCGTACTTGACCTAAATGCATTCAAGCGCGTGCGCATGCACTAGGAAATCGTTCGGTTTGCATGTTTACCTGTACGGTTTTTAATGGTAGTGTGTTATTAATATTTTACTTGAAATTAATGATATATTGAAAGATTTTTTTGTGTAAAAAGATGTATAAAAAAAAGTCATGAAGTAATATAAATCAATCAGCCTTTTCCCAACTATGTTGGGGTCGGCTTCCAGTCTAAACGGATGCAGCTAAATACCGTATTTTACATGGAGCGACTGCCTATCTGACCTCCACAACCCAGTAACTGAGTAATACGATACCCCTTGGTAAGACTGGTTGTCAGACTTTCGAGCTTCTGATGACCCGTAACGACTGTCAAAAATCCACGAATGACAGCCGGGACCAACGGCTTAACGTGCTTTACGAGGCACGGAGGAGTCTCGGTATGTTAAGATGGTCACCCATCCACAGACCAACCCCGGCAAGGGTAGCTTCACCTGATGGATCGAACCGTGCGGCTCTTACTACTTAGCCACGAGCTCCTCTCATGAAGTAATGAATGTTTCATGAAGTTATATAAATATGATGATTATAGGATAAAAGGGTGAATAAGTACTCTGGGACAAGGTTAGGCTACTCGTAAAGAGAATATATTTTTATTGAATTATCATTAAAAGAGGTCCAAGACAATCAACCAGTTACTGCATCTATTCAGTTTACTTTTCTAGATCAAAAACATGCCCAATGAAAAATTATTAGGAATAATAATGAATTTTTTTTTTATTACTTGGTAAAGATGAATTTATTTATTCATTTAATACTCCAAGTACAGAAATGTACAGACGCGGACTTAATGCAATACATAGGCATGAATTATGAAACGCATTTAACTGAGAAAGATTTAATGATATTTCTGATGCTACAGTCGTTATTGTACATAATCTATAGCCCTCCAGACCGTATTTCGGCCATGGCGGGCGAAGTTTCGTGTGTGCGCAGACACAGGTGCACTCTCTCTTCCCTCACTCTCATAGTCCGGGAGGGCAATCCCATACGACCGGAGAGAATAGAATAGAATAGAATAGGTCTTTATTTGCTTAGAATAAAGGCTTAGAAAAAAATCCATACGTCATGTTCGTGAACGGGCGCCGTCAGTTGGGACTGGTCAACTCTTAGCGGCCATGGCTGATTTTGAATTTTTGAATTGTTCTTTGTTTTTATCTTTGTATTACGGACGCTTCTAACGTGCACGTCTTTCTACATTGTTCTCACATGTATAATTTCAACATGAATGATGCAACCAATACTTTGTAACAATTTATTTTATTTAAAAGCGTGTCCGTGGAGTTTCTTGCCCGTTCTTCTCCATAGGTACCTACTACGCTTTGGAATGGGCAATCTAGCTTCATATTTTTGACTGACCGATTCCTTGACAATTCAAAAGTGCCTGTAATGGTTTAATTGAAATAAATGATTTGAGTTTGAGTTTGAATGTAGGTACATAAAAATAAGTTGTTCAATTATATAATAGGATCTGAGTACATTCTGCCTTAATATAGCATGCAAATGTGATACAAACTAAAGATATTACAAAAAATTATCATTTAAAAAATCCTGCACAGAATAATAGCATTTATCCACAAGAAACTCTGTGAAACGTTACGAACGTGCAACGTGAACGTGAGAGATCAGAGGGTCTAGTGTGAGTTTCGTTTAACCATCTCGATTTTACGCATCGACCGCGTTCGGCGCTCCGATTGGCCCATCACCAGTGAAGGCCAGTGCAGGGCCAATCAGAGCGCCGAACGCGGTCGATGCGTAAAATCGAGATGGTTAAACAAAACTCACACTAGACCTTCTGGCGGGGCTTTCCGAGGCATATCACACCGCCAACTTCCAAACTCCGGGCTCCGGGCGACTCCTGTTAATTTCTCACTTATGTATTATTGTTAAAATAAACCGAAAGAACGGAAGTACCTAATACAAGCAATTTTTTGCTTTAAAGGTAGTTCCTAACATTATACTGTTGCTTGTACATAAGTTTTAGAAATAAAAGTTTTTTTTAATAAGAGATTTCTAACGGAAAAACCAAATAACACTGCCCAACCCGGGAACCGAACCCAAGACCCCACGCTCAACAGCCGTGCTTGTGACGATGAGACCAACGGGGCAGACCGGGGTACGTATTTGTAGGTAGATAAGTACTATCCCTACTTCTGCCGTTTTTTTAATGTAATCATCAAAGAAATTTTATCACATTAACACAAAAAATGGAAACACTTAAACACGTAACGCGTACACATGCGCCTGATGCACAGGGCCAACAGCTTAACATGCTTTCCGAGGCACGGGGGTATCACACCGCCAACTTCCGAACTCCGAGCTGTTACTAAGAAATTCCTGATGGAAAGTCCGACCCCGGAATCGAACCCAGGACGCGACCATGACACCAACCGTCGGGGCAGTCATTGCACATCATATTGATGTGGCTAAGCATATAACCATACTAGGATAACTTGGCACAGAAAACTATCAAGCAGATTAATTCCGGTAGATAAGCTGCAGCATCCACAGTACC
Organism: Agrochola circellaris; assembly: GCA_914767755.1. NCBI lineage: Eukaryota > Metazoa > Arthropoda > Insecta > Lepidoptera > Noctuidae > Agrochola > Agrochola circellaris. The sequence goes on from OU611861.1 coordinate 2,991,054, forward strand.
TGATTACCATTCGCAATATAACCATCCTTAGTTCATGTCTAGCGTGGTAAGCAGTGCTTCCTACAACGTTCCCATACCACAAACACATGCCCAGAATTTATTATTACGGGTTTCCCATAGTATTTTCTATCACCGTTTGAGCTTGATATATAAATTCAGATTTAAATTGCAAAGGCGTTTGCCGTTTCGAATCATGCTTAGACTGTACTGACTGAATTGATAGTAAATTGAACGCATTACAAAGCACAGGCTATTTAAATCATCAGCCATTTGGTTTTAAATGCAGTCATCATGGTTAAAAGTATCTTTATAAACTGCTTCGTTGCTCTAGTGGTCGCATGAGGTCCTAGGTTCGATTCCCGATTCGGGCAGAGTGTAGCAGTAGGCAGTAGCAGCCCTGGTCTGGATATTTACCCGGTTGATGACAATAGGCTCGCCCTCTGTTACATGGAACTTAAACATAACTGGCAAAATGTGGGTGTACTTCATATAAGTGCGACTCTGTTTATCCTGCCCTCTGTGCCGCAAAAAATTCACCCATAGCGACCTCTGCGCTGCCACAAACAATGCCGTAAAAGTGGTGAAGTATTAGCCACCAAATTTAATACACTCGTACCATTAACACGAGGAAGAAGAAGAATGCGGCTTAGCACAAGGTGACTGGCTAAATATTTTTTGAGAATCGACCTGAGAAGAGAACTGTCCTATTTTGTTCAATTCAATTTTATTCAGATCATACATAAAAATAAAATAAAAACACGTTCATTAAAACTATACAATACACTCATGCACAATAAATTACAGAAAAAAAAAAATCACTAACATTACAAATTAAACATTAAATACAATCAATACAATTAAAAATTTAATAACATTGCAAGCTACATTGCAACATATTAATATTACCCAGTCTCACATTAACTAATATCATTTATTTAAATGTGGATATGTCATCGTCTATTGAATATAGACTTTTCTCCAATAGGAACGCTCTGAGTCGTGACTTGTTCGACGAGTCATCATTGACCGTCCGTCTTCCTCTAAGAATGAAATGCTGTTCTTTAGTAAGCGCATCACTTGAGAACGACTGGACCTAATTGGCTGATTTTGGTTCTAAAATATTCATTATACTTATTTCGAATTACGTTCTAACGAAAAAAAAAAGAAGAAATATTTCCCTGAACATTATCAAAGTCGGGAAAAACTGAAAGTGCGCTTTTCAATGGGATTTGGAATAGGACAGGGCAGGCAGTCAGCCGGGTCAGCTAGTAATAAAATAAAATCTGATGCTTTCCTCACCCATCCCTGATCACCAAACCCTTTAAACCAAAACAAAGCGACATGTTGCCATATTTTTACGATGGAAGGCCAGTTCAGACTTGTTTACGAACATGTCGCGCCTACGTGAGCGTGGGGAGACCGGTCGCAGGTTGCCAATTCGACTTGTTCCTTAAGCTGTTAGCACATTGGCGATAACCGCTGCAATTTTTCCAAGATATAAACTTCACGACTGTTTTTCCCGGAGGGTTCGCCAGTTCTGTTTAAGTCCCATGTAATAGGAGGCGAGCCTATGCCATCAACCGAGCACAAATCTAGACATCGGGCTGCTATTAAGAAATTCCTGATAAAAAACCCATTAATACTCTGCCCGACCTGGAAATTAAACCCAGGACCTCATGCTTAGTAGTAGCATGCGGCCACTAGAGCAACGAGGTAGTGACGCGATACTTTTTCACACATTTTGCTCTGTTATCGCAGTATTTGCGTCAGTGTGTAAACAGCGTTATATCCCTTGGTCTAGAAGGCAATGAAGTTATGTTTTTACGGTGTTTTTGGCTGGCGAAGTTTGCAAATTTACACTCAGTTCTTGTTTTACCTAATGTGGATGACCAGCTGCCTTTACTTGTATGTACTATCGCGGTCACGTATATCCACCACTTTGAAAACAAAATCCGTGCACACGACCCTTTTTTTTTCGTAGGTAGGCGTTACTTTAGCCGCCGAGCGCTGCAAGCAGGAATAGTCCTTACGGTGTTCAGATATGCGTTCCGCGATAGTACATTGATATGGATGTATTTCGATATTGTATTATATACCTATAGGACACACGACCTATAGGACCCTATAGGACTAGTGCTATTGCAGGGCATCAGCCTGTCTCGAGAATCACGATGCCTCATTATCCAAAAAATTCTTTAAGTTTGTGCAGCTTTTACTGTCTCTAAAACGCAGTGATAAAAAAAATGACAAATACCACCTGTAACGATGGCCCGTATTACTATCTACTATCACAGTTATTTAGACTAAGAAATAAATAAAATAAATCTCTTCGATCTTCATATAGCGAAAACCACAGTATAGTACGGAAGGCGCACGCCACATTTTAGGTATGAAGCTACAAGTACGCGGCGAGCTCGACTTGTCGGGCGAATTCAGTGAGCGTAACGTAGTCAGACGTTAAAAGAGTTATGCGATAGAAAGAGAGGCAACTTTCAGGTGAATATAACTGTAGATAATTAGCGCTGTGCGACCTGAATTGCACTATATTGTGTCGTAGCAAGAGTCGTTTTTTAGGGTTCCGTAGTAAACAACGAACCCTTATAGTTTCGCTATCCGTCTGTCCGTCTGGCTGTCTATCCGCGGCTTAGCTCAAGGACTGTTAGTAATAGAAAGCTGTAATTTGGCATGGGTATACATATTAATCACGCTGACAAAGTGGTAAAATAAGATCATTTTTTAGGGTACCTACCTCCCCTGCACGTAAAGTGGGGATGTTTTAAGCTATTGCATAGCTTTTATCGGAGACTCTGAGCGCGGCGACCGAATGTAGAAATTCCGTAACGAAAAACGGGAACCTGACACCCCCCACTCCAACCAATATTATAAATGCGAAAGTTTGTGAGGATGGATGGATGGATGTTTGTTACTCTTTCACGCAAAAACTACCGAACGGATTTTAATGAAACTTTACAGTAATGTGGCTTATATATCAGAATAACACATAGGCTACAATTTATAAAGATTTTATGTGATTTAGCCATAATATAACGATAAGTATCCAGTAAGTCGGAAAAAATCCTGCCCTCTGAGATCTATCTTTGCGTGCGCTGCCTAAACCGCTGGAGTTACATGAAAAGAATGTATTGTGGGGTTGTTTGTCTTAAAGAGTTCTAAATAAAAGTCCGCGACAGCATATATCTACCTTTTATGTGGAAGCCATTATAGCCAAAATAGTGAGCTATAAATACATTTAAATTGAATACTTTTTTTAAGTTGCATATTTTAGAGTATTTAGTTAATTCGTATCAAAATAAATACCTTCATCGCTTTCGGTATTTAATGTAGATAAAATTTGTCTTTTACACTAAGTAATTTGGACTAATATTTTAAAAGTTAGAACGATAACAATGACCTGCGATGAGTCGACGGCGGGCGCGCAGAACGAGGGTGGAGGGGCGGGATAGGCAATGACGCGCGATCGCCGAGTGCGCGACCCGAACGCGGGCAGACGCGTGAGGGCAGACGTCATTGACGGTTGTGTAAATTCTGCGATTTAGGGGGGGGGTATAGGGGTATTTTTTAAAAAAAATATTTTAAATCAACAATATTATCTTCTTATTTTTGAATATATGCTATGCAATAGCTTTACCGCGGCAGTCTTCGAGTGCCACACGTATTTTTTTTTTCTCGTCTATCCTATGGGTGTCAAAAATATTGTGGGTGTGTGAAAGCCATTTTTCAATTTAGGGATTCGTTTGCGAAATATTAAGCTTTAAAGTGCAAATTTTTGTTGCAGCTAAATAGTTGTACTTGGATTTATGAAAAAATTCACAGCAGTAGTATATATAATGAAGTTAAAAGGAAAACTATCACAGGTAAGTAGGCTTTACAGGTTAACGAGTAATAATCGACCAACTTAAAATTGCAGTTTGAAAAAAATGTTCTCCCATACATTCCGTATGGGAGAACATGTTTGTCAATTATAATGCTAAGTTTGTTGTTGGGATATTTTCTTTTTTTTTATACGCACTTGGCTGGTTTTTATTTAAATGTTTTAGTGGAGTGAACCATCTGTATTAATTTGTGCATAAACATTGAATTGCTAAAATTACGGACAAATTCGAACGACCCGATTTAAATTTAAATGTCACCAGACACGTACAGTATTCAGCACAAGTTTACGACAAAATTATAACAATTTGTGTGTATAATCAACGCAAAATTGTCACTTTCCTACGCATGATCCCGTTCGCGTCTGTTGTGAAATAACACCTGCGCTGCCGGTGACACACTGGTCTATCGGATGAGGGATAAACGATACGAGAGACTGTATTTGAAGAAAAAATAGGCAGAGGTATACCTGTAGTCAACACACATGTCGTCAGTTATATTTAAGTCCCATGTGCTGGGGCGACCCTGTTGCGCAAGCGCTACTGCTGAGCATGAGGTCCTGGATTCGATTCCCGGGTCAGGCAAAGTGTTATTGGGTTTTTCCATCTGGAATTTCTCAGTTAGCAACCCGGAGTCTGGATTTGTGCCCGGTAGATGGCAATAGGCTCGCCCCTTATTACATGGAACTTAAGGGTACACTGGTCGACGGCTACAATTCGTTGGTGGGCGTAACAGATAGGTATGCTAATTAGTCTAATTGTTTATTTATTTAGTTGTTTTATTTAGTATGTATTTATCAATGTATTATTGATTTATTTATTAATTAATTTAGTGAAATAGACAATGATTTATAACGAAAACGAGCGCCTATAATTTCGTGAACAGACCTTTCGGTGAGTAGATTATGATGAAAAAAATAATTAATGTATTTACTCAAAAAAATATTTTAACTATTGAATAAATTATCTATCCATGTACGTACGCCCCTAGTCGCCGCAGGAGACGCCCCGGGCGTCGGGAGTCGAGAGCCGACTTCCGGCCACCGTAGGCGCGGGCTTGCGGACGGTGAGCAATGGGTAGCTCGCCGTCCGATAGGGACCAGGCCCGGGTCGACGGCGCGTTGTGTTCCACGCGCGCCTCAAAGAGATGTCAGCACCAACTGACGGGGTCCGGAAGGGCCAATGCCTGCCGGGGTTGCGGGTTTGTCTGAAAGGGATATCGCGACCTCGGCACACAGGCAACGGAAGGAACACGGGTGGGTTTTAGTCAGTAAAAGTCTGACACGCCCTCCCGCTCCACCCAGAGCGGGAGAAGTTATTTGATAATTTCCCATCCTCAAAAAAAAAAAAAAAATGTACGTATTCTATTTTGCCATTTTCTTACTACATAAGTTATTTATTTACGCCCAAACACGAGTTAAAATTAGTGTTGAAATATGGAAGTTTCGACGCTCATAACTTCCAAAACAATATTTTTTTTCCAATACAGGGCTAGATAATGACAAGCCAAATTGATATTATTTTTAGTTTTGAAAGTACACCGTCAAACAGACAAGTAATCGCCATAGTACGTTTGTATGAAAGAATGACCGACTAGCGTACCCTTAAACATAACTGGCGAAGTATGGGTGAACCTATAGGTACCATCGAAGAAGTTCATATCTATACACCGTAAGGACTATTTCTGCTTGCAGCGCTCGGCCGCTATAGAACCGGGCCGGTAACAGATGTGGTCATCGTCTTCACGGGATTTTGTTTATAAACTGCTTAGATATGAAATTCTTCGATAGTACACCTACAGTGCCCAAATCTTCAAAGATTACAGGCGTGATGTTATGTATGTTCAAGATTATAATGTTACTGACCTAAAATCCACTCTATCTACAGACAAAGATGAACACAGATGTGACACAACGCAGTTTAGGTATGAAGCTACAAGTACGCGGCGGGCCCGTCTTGCTGGGCCAATTCAGTGAGTGTAACGTAGTCAGAAGATCTAAGAGTCACGCGATAGAAAGAGAGGCAACTTCTAGGTAAATATAACTGAAGGTGATTAGCGCTGTGCGACCTGAATTGCCGCTCTTTATTTAAATGATTTTGCAGTGTTCCATCTATATTAATCTGTGCTACAGATAAGAAAGAACTACGACCATTTTCTAATATTTTCTTGCAAACCTTTGAACCATCAATTCCAAACATCAGTATAATATTATTTTCATCACCAATCTCCTGCCCCAATTTATTTGTGATCAGCGTAACAGGCCTTTTTCCTCCATACTTCTCTATGAGTCATCATCTCGATCATCATTTCTAGCCATATCATCTTTCACCCAGTCCATCTATCGTTTCTTTTAATCAATCAACTCAGCCTATCGCAGTCCACTGCTGAGCATAGGCCTCTCCCAGGCTGCGCCACAACACCCAGTCCTCTGCCTTCTGCATCCAATTTATCCCAGCCAACGTTTCAAGGTCGTCGGTCCATCTAGCTGGGGAGCGTTGCCGATACGTGGTCTCCACTCCAGACACCGTAGCATGACCGGATTTTGTCGACGGAAGAATAGACAAAATGACAGATTGGGATTGTTTAACTGTCATTTTGTCTATTCTTCCGTCGACAAAACTCGTTTCTACGGTGGTCACGCTACGCGTGCAAAACTGGTCTGCTCCACCGACCATCGGTCCTTCGACAAACATGGCCAGCCCACTGCCACTTCAGCTTGCTTACTCTGCAAGCTATGTCGGTCGTACCTTTGGTCTTCCTATTTTCCTACCTATTCTTTTTAATATCTTGCCAACCTTTGCATCAACTCCGAACACCACGCATAATTTAAATCACGAAGCATCAGTGTGCTCATTTGTCACTACAAATGAGAAGAGATGGGACATTCTATTTTTAGCCGAACTGCGCATGCGCACATTATTAAAATTATCTGTCTATTTCTTCGTTGAACCAATTTGAACTCAGTTGTTCAAATTGGTCAAGCGTGAGTACTCTATCTAGGTCACCCTTGATAGATGACCGGTCCAACTTTAATTAGTGCTTTGACACCACTATTTAGACCTTTTGGATGGATAGCTTGAATATCTTAAGGAATTATTTATGAGGGAATATTACAGATTCAAGTTTTACGCAGCTGGTTGCAAATTATTAAGTTTTAATTGGTCTGTACATTTAATTTTAGGTTTGATTTGCTTGGAAATTAGGGATGAAAAATACAATTGGTAATTTCTAATATTACAAGGAAGGTAAATATTTGCTGGTTTATGGCTTGGTAACGGTTGTGGGTAATCCGAATCCTAACTAATTTAATAAATGCAAAAGTCAGTTTGTTTGTTTTCTACGCTTTCATGCTAAACGGCTAATGGCCGCGTTTATGTCGGAAACTATCCCACGGGAAAGTACTACCAAGATAAAAAGTATACTATGCCTTAAGCCAGGTCATGGTCTATCTGTGTGCCAAATTTCATCCAAATTCATTCACCCGTTTTAGCGCCAATCCACAACATACATCCAGGCAAACAGACGGACAAACAAAACGGGAAACAAACGGACGGTGAGCAATGGGTAGCTCGCCGTCTGATAGGGACCAGGCCCGGGTCGACGGCGCGTTGTGTTCCAGGCGCGCCTCAAAGAGATGTCAGCACCAACTGACTGGGTCCGTAAGGGCCAATGACTGCCGGGGTTGCGAGTTTGTCCAAAAGGAATATCGCGACCCCGGCACACAGGCAACGGAAGGAACACGGGTGGGTTTTAGTCAGTAAAAGTCTATTTTCGGCATCGGACTCGTTCCCCACACCTCGAAGCATTACTTTTTTCAAAAATATTGAATGTACAGTTTTGACTTTGTTTCTGTTTTAGTAATTATGTTTATAGATTATCGTATGGGAATCCAATGTTATGATTCCCAGAAAGAAGTTACTGACTCGATGATTCATACACTATTAACACTTCACACATCCACGCACTTTTCATAAGATCCAATAGGCTGTTTTGCACGATTACTGGACCAAAATCATTTTATATCCCAATACATAATATTCTAAGAAAACCGCGCTAATCACAAGTACCCGGTGGTCCAGCAACTGTCTCGACGCAGTACAAACGCAATAAATACGCGCGTATTATATTACAACTTGTATTTCGACGCGCGTGCGCACATCAAATCTACCATCGGTTTTAATGCATCCTCTCAACGAGTAGGGATGGGATTTGTCAATGTCGATATACCGATAAAAAAAAAACTCAACACAGGTTTGTCGGATAAGCTTGCATCTGTTTTTTTTTGTTTTTTTCTTTTTAGTAAGTTTCTTTTGAAATTCAATTTCGGTCAGGAGGATATTATTATTTTGGCTAAGTAGACTAGAGTAGCAGGTTAAACTGATAAACATAGAAAGGCATTTCTCAGCCATGTCATTCAATGCGCTAAGGTATCCCGAAATTTCTCACGTTTTTTGCAATTTGCAGCTCAGTGTCAGGTTGTAAGTTGATCAAATTAATATGATTCACAACCTGTGCAATTAATCATTTATTGGGGCAGCAATTAATATTTTGGTTTTATCCAATAATAATATTATGATTCTACATAGTATACAATACTTTGGGTGTATTCTATTCTTCTTTATTATTTATTTATTAAAACTTAAATCACAAGTAAAAGAATACCGTACAAGGGCGGAATTAATTCCTGAGGCATTTTTATAACGTGATGCAGAGAGAAATCATGTCAAGTGTAACATAACAATATTACTTCCTTTGCATTTGACATACAATTAAATAAAACTATCGACAACACAATTTCACAATCACGCACATCACTAGACGTTACCAGTTTGTCCTATCGAGCAAACGGTGTTGCGGTGTACCTATGTTAAATATAATATTATGCGGTTAAGACATGAACGTAACCCGACCAAGCAAAGTTAATCTATAATCTAATATTGAAATAACATCGATGTTTTTTTTATTCAATGGTAGAGAAGTATACGAAAATAGTAATTTTACAGTAGCATTGTTCTGTTGAGTTTTGTAATGTCGGGTTAAGATGGTGTTAGAAAATAATGTGGTTTGATGTAGTTTTGTTTTTATTTAAAGTAATGTAATAAGTGGAATTATGGCTAATATCGGTTATTGGTAGAGAAGTAAATAGTAAAACTCGTAGTGTCACGCGACTATGCATATGTTTAGTTTAGTTTAGCATAAGTATAGGAGCGTATAATATTCCGACTGCTGAGACACAGGCCTCCTATCGGTGAGGGGGAGTGGGTCGTAATCCACCACGCGGGCCCAGTCTGAGTTGGTAGATGTCAAAAACATTACACAGAGACACAGACATTTGGAAATTATCAAATAACTTCTCCCGCTCTGAGCGGAGCGTGTCAGACTCTTACTGACTAAAACCCACCCGTGTTCTTTCAGTGTTGCCTTTACGTTGCCAGGAGCCGCGGTATCCCTTTCGGACTTCCCCGCGACCCCGGCAGGCATCGGTCGTAGCCGACACCTTCTGCTATCTGTATTTCAGTAGATATAAACAAGTAGGTATAATTTTTATCAGCACACATTATACTCGAATAAAATTTCTATAATATTATCGCGTGCCGCCGTTTGGTTTCCTCTGATAACTGCAGTGTCAGATTACATTTTGTTTATATTTAATTTTTAGTTAAGGCACAGTTGATTTTTTTTATTTACTTATTTGTTTTTATGTTGATATTTTACTTGTGTATGCCAGGTTTTAGTCTCGTAGCGGTGGTGCTGTTTGATTCCCAGATATAGCAATAAAAAATAAGTCTTAAAAATTCTTCAAAAGTCACCTAATCCGTTTCTTTTCTCCTGACATAAATAAATTCCTTAGGTAACAGTAAGGTTCAGTTTACTTTGATGGAATTGTATCATAATCTACTAGCAAATATCTAACGGAAAACTGACATGAAAACAATGAATCACAAAAAATTGGCGAAGTGCGAGTCGGACTCGCACACGATGGATTCCGTACCATCGTACAATATTTAACTCTACGTTATTTAGTTTATTTAAAAAAAATACACAATTTTTGTATGGGTGTCACCTTTAATTTTTAATATAATTTAATTTTTATTAATGTTATAGCGAAAATAGAATACACAATCTTGGTGAAAATTTCATCTGTCTACCTATCATGTCACCTACCGTGTATACCTATCGTGTCATAATATGTGTGTGTGTGTATCTTGTTCATGAGATACAGCCGGCTGACAGACGGACGGACAGTGGAGGTTTAGTAATAGGGTTCCGTTTGACATCCTTCGGGTACCGAACCTTAAAAACAACAACCTAAAATATATCTAATCTAAGATTTTCATATCACAATAGTACAATATTACTAACTTCAATTACCTTGTGACAATTATCCCATTATCCCGTCAAAACATCCCATATTCTGACACAAAACATTGACAGATGTCACATTCCCGGGTCAATAAGGCACCCATATTTATAAGTATTCTTATCTTTGTTACAATACTTAATGTTATTCAAGACTTAGTTATTTACTCAGACAATGCACTTCTACTATTAATTATTGTAGCAATTATTATTAATTATTATAGCCTGAGTCATTATTTCTGTAATAGGTAGTCTCTGTCTGTCGATATGTTTTGAAGTCTTATTTAACCAACTTCCAAAAAAGAGGTTCTATGTTCGACTGTATGTTTTTTTTAATGTATACAATATCCATCGATATTTTCGTCAAAATATGGACCGATTATGAAAATTCTTATTTGGTAGAGGCAGCTTGCGCGGTGGTCCATATTTTTTTTATTAGCTTTGTTAGGGAAGTTTTTGAATTAGCTTCAATTCAAAAGTCATTTATTCAAACTAGGCTGAGTATTAGCACTTTTCGAACGTCAAAATTACATAAGACAGTCCCCCAAAACGCCCACCCTTCACCACTTCCTAGTGCTTTAGCTGGGAAGAAGAAGTGGCGCAACAAACTCTCCAGCAGCACTGCTGTCTGTTCAGTTAGAAAAAATAAATAAAAAATATATAAGTATATAATACGCACGTACGCACTAAAGTCTATCCGGATGATATTATAATAACTTCGTCACTGTTATTTACTTAGCAGGTAGTGGTATTTGAATTCATGTGCGATAGGCATCACAAAAAAAACAAAATTAAAACTTTTTATAAAAAAACACTACAAAGTGAATAATTACTTTGATCAATTTCGGATGTCGGTGTCTTTGGTTGAGAATTTTCGTTTTTCGCCACCGACTTCCGAAATTAAAGTTATTTTTCAGTTTGTAGTGTTTTTTTTGGAAGTCAGTTGTTTTTTTTGTAAAAAAGTTTTTAACATTGATTTTATATTGTACGCAGTGGGATCATTATAGGCTGATTATCCTTATGCTTGTTTTTTAGCTGGCACAAAATATTGGTTATTTGGCTAGTTTTCTTTAAATAATTTGTAGAATAAGTTTCTTGTCAGCGTCGCCTTAACCATAAAATAACGCAATACGCCCTTATCGCTCCGACTTACTCGTGCGTAGTCCTCAGTTGTAAAATTATCTTTTACACCACTGTTTATGCTTACGTAGGTACTTACGTTTCATAGTATTATTGTGTTTATATACATTTATAATGTCATGTGGTATTATGGGCTTATTTTATTAAATTTTTCTTGCGTAATATAAACTGGTCTTTGAATATAGTTGGTTTTTTTGGCACTTTTTATACAGGGTCAATATAAGTTAGCTAAAGAAACTCCGCAGACGTGATGAGTATCGATATCTAAACATAATGAAACAAAAAAAAATTGGTGTGTTGTTTTTTGGGGTCATCAAACCGCAGTAGTTGTAGTCTACTTAAAATAAAAGTTTGTGTATACGTTTTCTTTTTCTAAAACAGATTTTCTCAATTCATACCATAGATTAATACAGATGGGACATCCCGCAAAATCATTTAAATCAAAAGCGACTCTTGCTACGACACAATAAAGTGCAATACAACATCTCGGAAAAACACACACTCGCGACGTACAACTCACGACACCCTCACCCTCTCTCACTCAACATTAGGTACTCACACACACGGCAGTTTTTCTCAAAATGTATTATTTTATTATTTCTTTTCTTTAAATATTTGTTAAAATACCTTTGTTATGTATTCGTCTTGTAACAACCTACCCCCTCACTAGGAGTCGGGCGTTGGTAGCTGCGCCACAGTTTTAACTTTTGCAGCTATCATCGTTTAACATTTTTGTCTTGTATGTATTCGTTTTTTGATCCCAATAAACGATTTTAATATTTTTAATGTAATTCAGGTCGCATAGCGCTAATTACCTACAGTTATATTCACCTAGAAGTTGCCTCTCTTTCTATCGCTTAACTCTTAGGCCCATTTTACAGAACCTCAGTCAAGACTCAAGCATTACTTAAAACTAGTTTCAACCAATCAAACGGCTTTAAATGAGTTTTAAGTAATGCTGGAGTTTTGAGTGAGGTTCTGTAATGCGGGCCGTATTCAGAAGATTTAAAGCCCGTATTACAGAATCTCACGCAAGACTCATGCATTTCGCCTTCGTTCGTAATTGTTTACTCAAATTTAGTTAGTAGTTAGTTTTATAAAAAATGGGTGTCTTCCTCAAGTAGTGAGATTTAAAAAGTAGAGTGTACACCTCGGTCTCTCGTCTTTAAAATAGATGTTTGCTCCCTAGGCTAACAATCTACTATTATAAGCCTACATACCAACATTATAATTATCGAATCTGAATTACTAGGAAAATAAAACCATAACTTGTAGGTAGGTAAATAAAAAATAGTAAACGTAAATAATATTTACGGCGTAAATGTTTGTAAACCACATAACCACAATAAGATAGGTATTTTAATGATAAATTACATGGAATTAATACCTAATTGGATTTCATTGAATTGATCTGCGCGTTACAATTAATTTTACAATTGTTTTCCTCAAATAATGCATTTTGTTTATAAATAATAATTATTACGTATCTGAAGTTATTGTTAATGAAAATGCAAGTGTTTCTTATCTCAATAATGTTATTATTATATTTTGATTAATTGTTACGCTTTGATATTATTAATAATGATTTATCTATTGTTTCTGTAAGGTCAAGTTGCTCATTGTTTGAATGTCAATATTCTTGATGTACCTACTATTTAAATAGATAACTATGATAGTAATTTACGTAATTGTTGTAATGTTAAAATGACACATTATTTTGTTGCGAAACGTAGTAAATTCTAAACATAGTAAGTAGTTTTATAATAAGATTACAATAAATTAATGGGTTACACATTTATATTATGATTTAATAATGGGTTACACATTTATATTATGATTTAATAATGGGTTACACATTTTGTTTATGATTTATTACATATTGTTGTTTGTTTCGGAGACGTAGAAATGTGGAATCATAGGCTTTGTAATGTTTTTCTAATATTTTTATTTTTATTAGGTACCTTATATTCTTACCTATTTTCTAACATACTAGGTATATGTTTCTTTTTTAATATTTAAAAAAACATTGCATTTAGAAATATCAGGACTTTTTAAATAGGTTTAATTAATTGTCCCTACAATTTACATTTTGCTAATTAATAAAGGATTTAGATTAGTTACTATTTTACTTCCCCTTCATGAAAAATAAAAGAAACTTCACAATAATAATAATAACTTAACACTTCAAGATGTGAGTCAGTGAAACTGATATGAACACGATGTCAAGTGTATTGATAATCCACTTAAATATTTTGCAATATGAAATATTTTATCTAAGTCAACAACTGGTGCACTTACCTTAGCAATCATAGTGTGGGAATCAGAGTTGTTTGCTGAAGATAATTATTTTATTACCTATTGGTACATCGTTTGCAACCTATTATTGAAATTTGAAATTGACTGCAGTATTCTACTTTCCCAAGGGTTTTAATCATTTATACCTAGGGTAACCAGTATAGTTATTGTCCGGGTCTGGAACTAGTTTTTTTCTTGTTAGTAATTTTACTTAGAAAGAAAACAAATAAAATACTCTTTTTTATATAACTTAAGTATTTAAGATACACTCGAGAGCAATGAATCCGGGTCACTTAAAGAATGTTAAAAATCTCGGAAACTAAAAATGATAGGTTAATGCAATAAATTGTATTTAACCCTTAATCTGGCAAGAGAAAAAACTCTTGAAATTTTATTTTTTTAATATATTTTTGTCATCGTTAGATGTTCCTAAAACCGGGAAAAATAATTAAAAAAATCTAGTATATCTCGATTTTGAGAAAATGCATGTCCAGTATACAGGACATTGCCGGGTTCTCCATAGAGTAACTGTAAATATCGATGTCCAGTATATTGGACACGGCCGAATTAAGGAATCGTTCGAGAATTTTTATAAAAACTTTATTTATGCAATTATGAAATAAACAAAAATAAAATGCATGTGTATAATGAAAATATGTATTGTTGTACAATTTTAAAATTTAAAATGACATTATTGTTACTTATTTGGCTTCTATAAAATTAAAAATTTTCTCTGAGATGTGTCGCCAAATCTACGACACATGCGCGCGTCTGTATGGTTTTGCAAAGGGCGACTACTACTTTGGCTCCTAAGGTTAAGGTCTCTTCGTCTTGAGAAAATTGAATATTTTTAAACGTATCTTCACCCCCATATAGCAGGAAGTCGTAAACAATACCCGACATACCTGCCCGGACAAAATTTTTAAAACCCCACTTATTGGGTTTCATGGGGTTATATATTGTCTTCTATTTCCCGCCTTTGTCCCTTTATACGGTATTGTCATTTCGTCAATGCTATACCTCATCTCCTCTTCAGTAGCTAGGCAGTTCATCCTCACCTTCTCTACAAACGGCCTCACCTTGAAGTATCGATCCAAATCGGGACAGGAATTGTCTACGAAATGGATATTCCTGCGTATGCACTCAAACTTTTTCAGAGGCATAATGTCTGCTATTGCTGGGTATCGCAGTTCTTTGGCCCAATAATCCACGTAAGATGGCAAATTAACAACACCCATAAGTAGAAGTATGGACAGGAAATCATTAAATTCGTCTTCGGTAACATTTATTGACCGTCCAGTTCTTTGCACTGCGTAGAGGTTTGTGTTATGGACTCTATCTTGGATTATATCCACAGAATTTTTTTAATGAAAATAAACTATAGGTGAGTCGTCGTTAGGCATGTCAAAAACAAATTCACAATCCATAATTTCAGCCTTGTGCAGGAACTTGCCTTTTTTCCAATTGTAATTGGTTGACTTACGCTTTTTTGATTTGACGTGTCTAATGCGAGTGTTGGTATGGACGGGTTTTTTTCGTTTTGACCTGGTATTGACAATATTAGGAGCCGGTGACATGTCCACAACAGACTGGATTGATGATAAGGTCGAAATAACATCATAGTTGTTGGTTGATGGCAACACTTCCCTCATAATTGGTGTGAGAGGCACTGGTAGTTCTTCTTCGACTTCTGGCTCGCTGTTGGGTATTTCGTCGTTAGAAGAATCGTCACTGCCATTGTTGCTGTCCAAAATATTCAGTTTTTCCAATGACGATGGTATGGATGGTGCATCTGATGAGACATCATCAATTTCCTGGCCATGGTGCAAATCTGGTTCTTCATCTGAACTGGTCTGGCCTTCTACGTCCGATAGAGCGTTAATTGGTGGCACTAAAGCTAATAATTTTGAGGCACGTGATGTCTTTTTGAAGACCTGTAAATAATAATATTGTTAGGTATCATAAATAACATTTATCATACATAATATAGATATTAGTTCATAATATTATACTAATTGTTAGTTTTCTGTCTCATTGGCAATGTCCAGTATACTGCACATCACAAAACCATACTAAACCCTCGAGAATCCGGCAATGGGAAGTATACTGGACACACAAGTTTCGCAGAGAATAACGAAAAATCTATAAGTAATATTATGATTTTAGTATACACGTACATATAAAAATACGTTACGGAATATACAGAAAAGAAATAATTATTTATTTTAGAACAAAAATAATAAATAAATCGAGACTTACCGAGAGCGGTCGTGACGCGTTCATCCTCCCTGACGTTGCGGCGTCGACTGACCGGCCGAGCGCACGCGCTCATTGACAGTTATTTTTTATGTTATAATGTAGGACATAACCAAGTTATTCCATATATAAAAAAACTAATATTGTTAAAAAAAAATGCTGCAGATTTTTTCAAAGTCGATGTCCAGTATACTTCCCAGTGTCGAATTAAGGGTAGACAATGTAATACTCCTTAAATGAAAGTAAAAAAAATATGAGTCACCATACATTTTATTAACACAAAATTACATAAAGAAAAAAACTGCTGATCTCTCCTTAAAACAAAAATAGGAAACATGAAATTTTTGAACTTTATTACGATTTTCTTGAATTTTAATACTTCGTATTGCCTCCTCGTGCTTCCATTACTGCGTTTACGCGGTTTGGCATGCTGTACACCAAGTTCCTTATACGATTTTGGGGAATATTCTCCCATTCCTCTGTGAGAGCAATTTTGAGCTCACGAAGCGTGATTGGGGGAGGGTTTCGTTGTTTTACGCATCTGCCTAGCTCGTCCCAAGCATGCTCGATCGGGTTGATATCCGGGCTGCGCGCTGGCCACTCCATACGAGTAATGTTCATCTCTTGAAGGTAGTCATTCACAATCCTACCTGTATGAGGTCGGGCATTGTCATGCATAAATATAGCATCCTCAACTAAATTGACCATAAATGGACCAACGTGATCATTGAGGATTTCTTTCACATATCTTACGCTAGTTAAAGAGCCGTTTTCTATGATCACCAGCTCTGTGCGACTTTCAGAAGAAATTCCGGCCCACACAAGTACAGACCCACCACCGTAGGCTACTTTTTCTTCGATGCATGCTTGCTTGAATCTTTCCCCTGGTCTTCGATACACTCTGTGTCTTCCATCGTGCTTGTAGAGCATAAATTTTGATTCGTCGGAGAACATAACTTTTGACCAATCTTCAATACTCCAATTTACGTGGCTCTGGGCATATCTTAGTCTTGAAATACGATGCCCACGCTCCAGTTTAGGGCCGTTTGCAGGTCTAAGGGGTTTTAAGTTAGATTCAGCAAGCCGACGTCTTACTGTCCATGCACTTGGGTTACTTTCTCCGAGGCGTCGAAACTGATTTGTGAGTTCAGTTCCTGTGAGAAAGCGATTTCGAAGCATGGTGTTCACCAAGTATCGGTCTTCTCGTACTGTGGTACACCTGGTTCTGCCCGTTCCTGGTCTGCGTAGGTTAGAACCAGTTTCTTCGTAACGTCGGAGAACTCTTTGTACTGTTGACAGCGACACACCGACAGTCCTGGCTGTATCGCGCTGACTCCGGCCGGTTTCCAGCATTGTAAGTATTCTGGTGCATTCTTCAGGCGTAAGCGACATAATTTCAGCTTGAATAATGAATATAGAGCACTATCAACATGGTTTATGTACCCACATAAATGACAGATTACAAACAAAAGCAAAACCAAATGCTGTAATTTCGTAGTTCCATCTTCGAAAGTGGCCCTTTTTCAAATTTGATTTTTTTATGATATAACTTTACAATAACTAAGAAGTTTTAATACCTTCATTTAAGGAGTATTACATTGTCTATTAAATACAATTTATTGCATTAACCTAGCATTTTTAGTTTCCGAGATTTTTAGGATTCTTTAAGTGACCCGGATTCATTGCTCTCGAGTGTATTAAGCTCAGGAAGATGATATACCTAAGTAGGTACTGATAGGTATCATTACGGATTCTTAAAATGTTAGCATCACCCTGATTCTGGCAGAAGAGCAGAATTATCTTAAATTAGCTCAAAAGCTTTTGTTAACTATATAGAAATGATTCTGTCGTTGGAAGAAACCTTTGACAAAAGATTTGAATTTAAAAACAAGTTATTGGATTTTTTATGTCCAAAGATACATAGTTAATTCGCTATGATGATTATTTTGACTGCTTAATACTAGCGTCAGCCCGCGACTTCGTCCGAGCCTTAGCCGAGCCGAACCTTCTTGAAGAATTGGGCTATCCAATGCAAAAATAACTTTACAAATCCGACTAGTAGTTCCGGAGATTACGCCCTACATACAAACTTACAAACAAACAAATTTTACCTATTTATAATGTAGTTAAATTAAATTAGCTAAATAAACTACGCAGACGCGATGGGTATGGAAATCTAAACACTAATAAATAATAAAAAAATAAAAAAATGGTTGGTTCTTTTAGGAGGTCAACGACCACTGTTGTTGTTATTAATTGGTAGTATGAGTTGAGAAAAACTGTTTTCTTATGTTTTATCATGTTTAGATAACGATACGCACCACATCTGTGAAGTTTACACAAGAAAAAAACTGATTTTTAAACTGATTTTCCAAGTAACTACAATAACTGCGACCCCACAAAAAGAAACCGGCCAAGTGCGTGTCGGGCCACGCACAATTAAGGGTTCCGTAGTTGGGATGAATTAATCCCAAGAAGAAACTTAATATTGTAGTTGAAAAACATGTTCTCCCAAATATTCCAACTGCAAATGTGAGTTTGTACGCACAATATTGAGAGATTTAACATGTTATTTAAAGACCATAAACTATAGATTTTCCTGTAATCTATGAGTAAAGAACCATTCTAGAGATAAGAGATAAGAGGGGGAATGGTAATTTTTCATCAATTTTCTTAAATATCTTTAAAACTAGTAACTTAAAAATTACAAATAAAAACTTGAGATCCTCGCAACAAGCCCTTCCATTTGATATGTCATACGGTACAGTCAGCAAAAGTAAATTTTTTTATTTTCTATTTAGCCCCCAATAGTCACCCCCATATTCAAAATTCATTTAGTTACGTTACACGTCCATGTGTGGGTCACAGAAATACAAATGTGTACCAAATTTCAACTTATTCTGTCCATTAGTTTCAGAGCAAATTGGCTGTGACAGACGGACAGACAGACAGACAGACACACGAGTGATCCTATAAGGGTTCCGTTTTTTCCTTTTGTGTTACGGAACCCTAAAAATCATCAAATTAAATGTTTAGATATTCATAGTCATCGCATCTGCGGAGTTTAGCTTGCTAATTTAATTTAACTTTGTATAAGTCTGAAATCGCCAACGTGTTTTGAGCAAGCGTGGTGATTAATTCTCGTGCTTTTGACCTGCAGTTGGTTGTCCAACTGCACTGGTTCATAATATATAAAAATACAGACTATTATTGCTAATAGGCTGGTATTTTTATATACTATAAACCTGGACTTTTAGTTAATAAAGGGTTACTTTATTAACCCTTGATTAACTAAACGTCCAGGTTTCCTCACGATGTTACCATTGACTGCTTTGTTTTGATCTAATTACTTCTTACTCATTAACTTCACTCAAGTCTTGCATGTACGATGTATCTGGAATACATAGTACATGCAAGACTTTCGCAAAATCCTTACTAGGTTCATAACTTCTTAAGCTTATCCCTCTAACGTTTACAAAATCTTCGCTTCTCGAATAAATCCTTGTAAGAACAACGCTTACAATAGTATTTTTACGTTTGTAACCTATAAACCAGAGCCGGGGGAAGTCGAGATCGAGCATAATTCGCTAAGCAATAGCTAGCTGGAGGGTTAGCTACTGTCTGACGTAGGGACGTAAGCGAGGAGCGAGGAGCGATTTTGTAGTTAGCGGGTAAATCTTTGGAGTCTATAATACCTCAAATCACTTAGCATGATCCTCCGTCATATCGAAAATACTACAGCATTCATTTTGAAATAAATATATGGTAGAGTTGAGGATTAAATTTTCTCGATACAATAAAAATCCAAAGTTACCTCCAAACCGAACAATAAACCACTGGTATTAAAAAAAAAACAAATTAGATCATACAACTTTGCATACTACCTGAACTAACTATAAAGTTTTTTTTTTAAATTAATATGATTTTCGCAGTAAAAAGAAATTACCTAAACTATTGGCGCCTTGGAGCCTTCTCCCCGCCCGCGCCGTTCAGTCTCGCTCTCACTTAGTCCACGAGCAGTATCGTGTGAGTGAGATAAGGAGTGAATTTGAGCTGAGGTATTATGGACTCTTAAGAAGTAGTATTGTTGCGTTAACTTTGCATGAAAGAAATGATAGATTTTCTTACTGCAGTGGAACAACTAAATACACAGTGGCATTTTGATCACTATTCTTTTTGAAATACGAGTACATAACACCTCTTTATCATATAAAATGTTTATATTCGGAAGTTCTTGTGGTGTGTCTTTGGTCGTTACGGGTCGTCAGAAGCCCGAAAGTCTGACCAGTCTTACCAAGGGGTGTCGTATTACCCAGTTACTGGGTTGTGGAGGTCAGATAGGCGGTCGCTCCATGTAAAATACTGGTATTCAGCTGAATCCGATTAGACTGGAAGCCGACCCTAATAAAGTTGGGAAAAGGCTAGGCAGATTGGTGTATTTGGTTCTGTATCTTCGTTTTAGCCCCCGACTTCTAATATTAAAGATATTTTCACTATGTATGTTTTTTTTTTAACTTAATTTTTGTTGCCTGTAAAAAAGTTTTTATTCTAAAAAAAATACAATAATAACTATTTTTCAGCTAAAGTTTATAACTTGGGCGTCTTTTAAACTATAGTATTATCTACAACATTATAGTGTAGTATACACGTATGAACTTTCGCAGTGGGCAACGGCAGAAGCGGTTCTGAAACCGGTTCCAATACTGCAATGTACTGCGACTTGACTCGAACAGAGTTGTCGAGACTCCATGGAATTAACTAGGATCATAATAATAAATTACTGCATAGTTAGGCAGGTTATCAATGTGCTGATGGCATTTATTTCTGGAAGAGACACATTGGGATTGATTTTATCAAGGTCATTGCCAAAAAGTACATTTATTGATGTGCATAGTATAAAATAGTAACTCTGAAAGTGACACTGGTGACTGAAAAGTTGTGTGGAAATAGGTCGTCATGGTAAGGGCATGTGATGCGGAGAAATGAGGTCAGAAAAGTTTTTAATATGAATTTGGATGGCTATACGAGTAGGGAAAGACCAAAGAAACGATGGATGAACTGTGTGAAGATGATATCTATGACTAGAAAGGGAGTGACTACCGAAATTACGACTAATAGAGAAGTAGGGAAGAAAAAGACATAAAGCGCCAGCCCCAAATAGGTATATTGGATAAGGGCTGATGATGATGATGGTGGGTTTTTGTGTTTCCTAAAGCCTGATATATTTTTGGATCCTCAATTTTGAGAACAACAACTTGCATCGTAAAGTTATCAGCCTACTCTGTGCATTTATAGCCAATTTTCCAATATTCCTATGCGTCTTGTAATCACATTGCTTACCAAAGAACCTTTTTCTAAACTGAACACTGTAAAGTCGTACCAACAAAATACTTTTTTCCTCACCATTGCTTTGCAGTATACTCCATAGTTTCTTTGTTCTAAGGCTAGATTTAACTGTGAGGCGTCTTTATTACTTCTTGTACGAAGATAGTATCGTAGGCATACAATCACTTACTACGAGTATAACTATATTGTGTCCATACCGTTTCCTGGTTCAAATAAAACACGTTTCTTACATTGTTCCCCTGCTTTAATGTTTCTGTTTGGTTCTTCTAGTATTGTTGAAGTTGTTACCTTTATATTGTTTTGTGGAGAAATGGTTTCTACATGGGTTTTAGCTGCAAGTTGACTATCGACTTCATTGATGGTTTAAGTTCTGCAAGCGTTAATTAACTGTGCAGGGTTGGTTTATTTTAACTGCTTTGTTAAGAAATGATTAACTGAATAGTTTTAGCTATTGTCGACTCGGGATCATAAATATCTAAATGTCTTACACAGTGTCTTCGTGTCGTTAAATCTTACTTCCTACTCTTAAGTCGTCAGTATTAAGTGTCTATATAGGATATCGATAATTTCCTTTTAAGTACCCTTGCTTCAAAGTTTTTGGTATAAGAAAAGCCTTTCGTATACTCAAGAATTATTCATTGTTTTTTTACCAACCTGCTGAGAAGAATAATAATACAGATTTATCCAGTCTTGATCCCTATCTTCCAAAACAATGTTCGTCAAAACCGCTTTCATCAGAGTACCAACATTATCCAATCTCCTATGCATAAATAATGGAACAGTCGTTAAATATCAGTTCTGAAGCGATTGCAATGACATAAGGCTGTTTTACATCTACAAAATTATTTTTATCACCAACTTCAACAACTTTGAACTTTATATCTTCAAGGTAAGGTTCTTTTTCAGTTTTTGGGTGTTGGTCTGTATGTTTGTTAGTACAGTCTTTGGTTTGCGTAATACTTGATGTACTGTTTTGTATTATGTCTGTTAAGTGTTGGTGTAATTGCCAATTTGTTCTACTGATCTCTTATTAGTTTTAGTTCTTATTGTTTTTTGTTTCAATAATAATTGATGTCGTTTGTTGGTTGTTCAGGAATATTATTCATTTGAAATAATTTTAGGTAAAGAGTTTCTTAATAGTGTTCAATTCCGCTTATTGTTTCTTTGAATAAATAAGAAAGAAAGAAAGGAAACTCGCCTAAGAACACTTACGCGAAAATAAATTTCACACAAGTCACCACTGTGACACTTGCGCGAAAGGACAGAGCGCGAAAAAGTTACCAAAATGTGATTCCTTCATAATATCAGGCCTGCATTTTTTCAAAGGGTTATGCACGTGTAGACATAGGCATACTGTGAATAGTATCTACACCCACAATTCGCCAGTTATGTTCAAGTTACAGACAGATTGGAAGTAAATAGTCAATAGTTATAGTCGTTGTTTTTTTAAATGTACCTACCTTATTTTTGTTTCTTTAATATTTTTTTTGACATGGATGTCATTTCATGGTTTTCGAGGGCGCTGATAAAGAAAATGGGGTCAAATACAAATTTAAGATGGCGCCAATGAAAAATTCCCAATTTTTCGTCGTTTTCATGGTTTTAGAGATGAAAAAAAAAGTACAATATAAAAACTACGACCTAGTAAATGGATACCTACTAGTCAATAGATATCCATTTTTTTGTTCGGTTCTGTCACAACCCTCAAACCCGGAAGTAAATCTAACCTAATCCAATAAATTTTTATCCTCATTTCAATTAACGGAGCCATTAAGTTACGCAATCTAGCGATAGTTAACCCTATGACGTACCGAACCGTTAGTTAACCGATGGTTTAATAAATCAAAGTTAAACGCGGGCTAACTTGTTGTTCCCGTACGTTATGCGGCCACTTAGCGGGGTTATGTTTACACCGTGGTGATGCGGTGAATGTTACGGTGAGTGGAGATTGTGGCTAATACGTATCTCGTCTGATTCAAAGTTGTATTAGAATGCTTAACGTGTGACTTCTTGTAAAGGATGTAAGAAATTTGGTGTGCAAAGTCAAAGTCTTTTATTTGAAATAGGAAAAAAGTAGTTATGGCAGTTATGAACGTCAAAATTGGTTTTCAGTTTTGGACATCTCGATTATTTAAATAAGTAATAGAACGATCGGCGATATTATTTTATTCAGCATTATTCAAACAGTGGCCAGCAACAAAAAATAAGAAATTTTCTGAAAACATTGAACAACATTTTTGACATTTCAGCAATTTTTAAGTATTGTAGTTCAACAACAACTACTTTCAATCACAATTCAAAACATTTTCAAGGAAATCGCTAATTCATTGCTTCATTTGTTTGAAATATTCGAATTGTTATAATGAAATGCATAGCCATTGTAAGTCTGTTACGCAATATTTGCGTATTGGGTAACCCGCTGATACTCCTGCCTAATACTAATTATAGGAAATTACGTGAGAGCGTTCCTAGTGACAGTTATCGGAACAAGTTACACTTTGGTGTAACACACGCCCCTCAAGAAATGCGAGTATTTTTAGTATAATATTTTTGGTCCAACACCGTGAAGATAGAAGAACCCTATCCAGCACCAGATTGCAGTAGTAACACCTGGTAAGCTACGGGACTGCAACGTAAGTTTCTTTTTGGGGACAGTCTTATGTAATTTTGACGTTCGAAAAGTGCTGATTCTCAGCCTAGTTTGAATAAATGACTTTTGAATTTAGAATTTTGTATTTTGTCAAAAAATATCTCGCTTCGAAGTAACGATCACGCAGTGATCAAGCATGGTGGTCACGTTGTGGTGATCGATGCTCGCTTAACTCCTTGTGAGAAACCCTTTACTATACCCACAGAGTCAATAGGATATTTGACCATTTTTCTTTTAATTTTCCGAAACCATGAAAAACTTTTCAAGTCACAGTTTTTTTTTTGTGGTAATATTGTATGCGTTTTAAAGTCTATGCTAGACAGAGACAACAATGCTGCGATCTAACGTCACAACATAGGAACGCCTATATAACTTTCTTTTGTTTTTTTTTTTCTATTTTTTTTTTTTTCACTTATCCGCTTATTTATTTAAAATAAGTATTAATTCATGTATATTTTTTATAGTAGTCAAATACCCTGACACAATACAGCTCATCATAAAGGCGTAACTGTTACGCTTCGGTGTAACACGCACCCCCAAGCTCAATGCTATGCTCGCTACTGAGTTTATGAGCACAATTTAGAGCAGTTAACTTGACTCGACTTTGTGTTAAGCAATTCTAGACGATTTAGCTGACCTAAACACCGGCAAGTACTTTAATATGATTTATTTAAGTATAGTCCTTTTATGCACTAGTTGTTATTTGTATGTGTACTAGCTGCGCCCCGCGGTTTCACTCGCGTAAGTCTCGATCCCTTGGGAATATCGGGGTAAAAAGTATTCTATGTCCTAACCCAGGTTATGGTCTACCTATGTGCCAAGTTTCATCCAAATCTGTATAGCCGTTTTAGCGTGAAAGAGTCACAAACAAACTCACTTTATAATATCGCACCATCGGTGGAACAAGGGCACAACTAACAAAACATCTGAAAATGAGTTAAGTGTGTTACTAGGGTCATAATTACAAAATTATTTAAATTTTGGTGCTAAAAGGGCCAAACTGCACATCAAAAATATTATTTCTTTAAATACAAACAAATAATAAGTATTTTACTCCCGTAAAGTAAATACGTAAATTCGCAAAAGTGTAAGGCTTATTTCACCCAAAAAAAATATAGTACTTAAAATCGATATAAGCAGAAAAATTCTATTTTATTCTACAAAAATCATAAAAAATGTCTCTAGTGGAAAATAACAAAACGTGCAGTTGTGCCCTTGTTCCACCGATGGATGGTGCGATATTATAGGATGTAGTTATGATATAGTTATGATTTAAGTATAGTTCTTATATGTACTTGTTGTTCTTTAAATGTATACTAGCGACCCGCTCCTGCTTCGCACGGTTTTTACAACTTGATAAAACGTAACTTTAATATTAACGTATTATACACATAAATATAAATATACTCCAAGTCACCTATTCCTCGGACATTAGCCGCTGTTAACGCTCTCCTGAACTCAAACACAGAATTGATATGTTTGCGGATGAATGGAAGATGATGCTGTCAGAATGTTTGAATTTTTGTGAGAAGAATGCATGACTGTGTTAAATAAATTATGTTTAAATAGTGTAACGGCTTCGGCCGTTCTATTTAAATAAATAAACCTTCCGGAATAAATTCTCTAAACGATGGTGAAAACTAAAAAAATCAAAATCTGTCGCGTGCTTTAGAAGAACAGCGCGGACATACAGACAAACGCGAAAAGCGACTTAGTTTTATAATATGTATATATTATCGTGGTAATGTATAAGTAGTGGTTTATGAGGTAAAAGATGAGTGGAAGTTTGTGTAATTTTCGTTGCTTTTGAGTTAGGAGCTTTTGAAGATGTTAGAGATACCTTAATCCTTAGAAGATCACTATCAAGTGTACTAGACTATGCTTAGTACAGTTTAACGTTAACTATAATATTATAGCGATCATAAACTAAACGGGAAGTGAGAACACAATGTTCCAAGCTTTATTTATCGGAGTATTTTGGTAGTTTTTGTTTAGGTAACTACGGTGCTGCTAGGCTCTTTTGCTAAAGAATTAGCATTGTATTTCAACATGGCAATGCAGCCAGTCTTTTAGGCACGATGTGGATGATTACTTCGACGCCTTGTATCCTTTTGTTTTTGTATTTGAATAAATGACATTTAATTTTGTACCTAGTGTAAATAGTTACTTGTGTTAGATATTATATAAAAAGTAAATAGATCATCATCTGCCTAACTATGTTGGGGTTGGCTTCCAGTCTAACCGGATGCAGCTGAATACCAGTATTTTACATGGAGCGACAGCCTATCTGACCTCCACAACCCAGTTACTGGCTAACACGATACTCCTTGGTAAGACTGGTTGTCAGACTTTCGGGCTCCTGACGACACGTAACAACTGTCAAAGATCTACAAATGACAGCCGGGACCAACGGTTTAACGTGCTTTCCGAGACCCGGAGGAGTCTTGGAATGTAAAGATGGTCACCCATCCACGGACCAACCGCGGCAAACGTAGCTTTAATAAAAAAGTTCATAGATATTTCAAATTAAAAAAGGAATGCACAATTCTCCACACAAAGATAAATTAAATGAAAATAAACAATCACAAAAAGGAACGTAAGTAAGATTTGCACTTCATTTTCCCTAAGCCAAAGTAATTCCACAAGTCAAGTTGAATCCACAATCATTTATAAGTTAGTTGAGTGCGACAAAAACTGCATTAAAGCTAAGAAAAAGCTCAGTTAATAATTAACTGAAGATCGTTACAGACGTCACTGCATCAGTAGTTGACGATGGATGTGAGTTTACCTACAGGTAGAAAAGTTGGGGAACTTTTTAGCGAATATGTTAGCTTAGTAAAAATTATTCAAAATTAGTTCTTAAAAAAATTGTTTCACTGATTTGATTATGTTCACAGCCCGATGAAAGTTAGGTATGAGGAACAGTGTGTAAAGTTCACTTATCCTCTATAGAAAAGGGAGGATCCTCCGACCAGACGGGTATCGTGTCTGGCGGACAACTGCCCAACGATTAATGTCGGGGAAGTTATATATATGCTGTTCACGCGGTAAACTCTAATTGCGCGATGCAGGATTTGTGTGACGTCAGATTTTTTATTCGTAGTTCGCATGTGGCGATGTAGATGCCGCCACAAAAGAGACTCCAGATTACTAGATCATGGTCGTCGACCAACGGCTGTCGAAATAGCTCAACAGACATTTTAAATTCTAGTAAAAAAATCATTATTGCGGTATCAAATCTTTCTATAATAGCCAGACATTCGATCTGTTAACAAAGGAATTTGTTATAGTAAATTAAATAACAAACGATTAAAATATAATAACTTAACCTATTAAAAAACTAAAAAATGGCGTCGAAAAATTCCTCCGCATCACGGTCCACTGGTAAAGGTAAGGTCTATTTAAATCCCTGTTTCAAATTGATGTTAGTTCCACTTAAACATACATCAACTTTATGCAAGTGTAAATAACGTTGATTATAGTCTAACTAGTACTGTTAAAAAGTCATAAAAAATATGAAGTTGTAGCGCAAACTGAACCTTATGTGTAGGCATTACCGTTGTTTTTACTAAACCTCGTGTTTGTTTACATGTATGGCAAATAAATTGCGAACACAGATTAGTAAAATTTTGGTTGCAAAGTGCAATTCATAACAGTCAAAACCTGAATTTTCAATCTTTTCATGGATAACTCAGCCTATTGCTGTTTGCAGCTAAACATAAGCTCCTTTAGTAAACAACAGTCGATTTTTCATTCTTTCCGTCCATTTCAAACTAACCACCCATTACTTATTGAGACAAAGAGAGTAACATAAAAAACAACCTACGAACAAGCTAATTATCCTTTCCAACCGTAAACCACATCACCGGTCCATTAAGTGGATATAAAAATTATTTCGTTATTCTACAATCAAACGCAGTTATTGCTGTGTGTCACGATGACGCTGCGCAGGCGACGCGTGTGGCTATCCATACTAATGTCATAGTATTATTTTGTTGTTGTGGTTTCCAACTGGGGACCGTACGGAGTTTAATTTGAAATGAGGTTAAAGATTGCGTAAAACTAGGGTTGGTTTTCAGGCTATTTGATTTTCATTTGTTTTTGTCTTTACGAGTACCTATTAAGTGAGTAAGTTGTTGACATTTTTCTTTGTTGTCACATAATGAATAACTTATTATCTAAAGTGATTGTAAACAGTTAGATAGTAGTGCAGATTTCAGATTTTATCATGTACTTTTTTTAAATTCAATTATGATGAGCTCTAAATAGGTTTTAGGGTTTACGTTTTTTTGACGGTGAAGGAAAACATCGTGGGGAAACCACCGCATGTCCTAGAGCATTATTAGGAGCTTGTGGCTAAGTAATAACAGCCGCACGGGTCGATCCATCAAGCTAAGCTACGCTTGCCGGGGTTTGCCTGTGGATGGGTGACCAGACTCCTCCGTGCCTTGGAGAGCACGTTAAGCCGTTGGTCCCGGCTGTCATTCGTGGATCTTTGACAGTCGTTACGGGTCGTCAGAAGCCCGAAAGTCTGACAACCAGTCTTACCAAGGGGTATCATATTACCCAGTTACTGGGTTGTGAAGGTCAGATAGGCAGTCGCTCCATGTAAAATATTGGTATTGAGATGCATCCGGTTAGACTGGAAGCCGACCCCAACAAAGTTGGGAAAAGGCTAGGCAGATTAACTTCTTTCACATTATTTTTCTTTAATATCTACTGAGACTAAGAGTGTCAGCTTTAACCATGATGCAGCCTATTTTATTAAAAGCTCCTTGCCTTCTTTACTTACATTAAGCTTGAAAGCTTTGACCACATAATAAAGACTCTACCATAACCAATCAAAAACCACTTCTAAAAATAGTAACAAAATCACAGTGTCTGTCCATGTCAATTAACAAAACATTGAGTATGGCCACGTGCTATGTTTTATGGTAGTAATCAATTAATGTTTTAACAAACCCATGAAGGAATGATTTACAAGAGCGTGCCCCATAAGTGCCATGATGTCATGTTAGATAAGGCTTGAGTAATAAAAAGATGTTAAGTGAAATTGTTAGTCGGTTCTTATGGCCTTTTGGGCACGTGTTTAATGTAAAGTGTAAGTACTTAGGATTGAAAAACAAAAGACTGTAGAAACCGGCTGATTCGACATTTAAATGAGCTAACGCTAATGAGCAATGAGTATGAATCCTAACTAATACTAGTGGTCGCCCAGAGGTCGAAATTCGACCATAATTCATTTAAATGTCATGATTCTAAGGTAGCCATCTTGTGTCAAACGCATGGTAGTGTGTGTAATGTTTTTTTTATTAATATAATTTCTTTCTAATGGTTATTATATAAAAAATATTAGCTTTCTGCACTCCTTCTCCACTTAAACTTTAACTGTGCCAAATTTCATACTCCTCCGTCCGCGTAATTTTCGTAAAAAGGGGTACAAAGTTTTTGCTTCACGTATTAATATAATAATAAATGCGAAAGTGAGTTTGTTTGTTACGCTTTCACGCTAACACGGCTGAACGGATTTGAATGAAATTTGGCAAATGGGTAGACCATGACCTGACTTATGACATAGGATACTTTATATCCCGATATTCTTACAGGACCGAGACTTATGCGGGTGAATCCGCGGGGCGCAGCTAGTAAATAATATTTGTACAACCATAATCATAGAATTCATAGCTGATTCTTTACAGCCGGTCAAGTCTGTTAAAACCTCATCGTGAAAAAACTTAGGTAAAGTGAGCATGACGTGAGCTGCCAATCTAGCTCCAGATGAAATGACAGCTCACTACAATGCTCACTTCACCTAAGTTTTCGTGGTAAGATTTTTACAGAATCAATCGGCAGTTCATCGTCTATCGCCAATCCAAGCTTAGGATTCTGCATTCATATGAGACACTCGAAGATAAGTCAGTAATATTAAGTACCTACTTAAACCCAAGGAGCCGACACATCCACCTTTTATTTCAGATTAGCTCCTATCAAACCACTTTCATCCCACTAAAAGCTCATCCCAACGCATAGATATGAAATATTGCTAATTACCAATGAAATATTACAGCCATGCAGCAGTTACCACAAAAAGACGTGTCATATTTTAAATCGGGACGCTAAAAGCACCATAAGTAGCTGGCCATCAACGTCATAATATCATGTCGATAATGTGTCACTACAGCATAATGCACAGTCGTGACTATTTGTAAATGTTGCGTCCATTACTCGTAGATAATGAGCCCAGAGAGAGATAAGCATTTTGACAAAGCAATAGATGGCATTAATATTGCAGCACTATGAATACGTGTGACAAAGTACGTAGATGGTTAATGTAAAATATGCAAGGCACGTCGGAAAATAAAGAAGGGCAATTTGTATTAGTCAGGTTGTGAATATTTATAGGTAGGCAATTACTTAGTAGCTAATAAATGTATGTAGTAAATCACAGGGGCATAAATTAGGTTAATTCCTCGTTAGAAATTATGGATTCCATAAAATTGCTGATCGTCTTTAAAATCAATCTTCTTAATCTGAATAATGATTAGACTCGTAGTTGGAAACAACGTAATATAAATAAATGCTAAACTTTTATCTAGAGCTCATGCAGATAATGCTATTGAATATCAAGAAGACAATAAAGCTAGCATAAAAGAAAGACAAAATAAAACTAACTCATAAATCAAATCCAACAAAAACATAAAAGCTAATCAGAATCACGGTTGGTCACAATTCATATTTCCTTGAAAGCGCTTAGCAACATTATAACAAAGTACCACTATCGGAGCGTATGCCATCAACTTTAAATGACGTCGCAGTCCCATTACGACGTTCAATTTTTAATAAAAACACACAACACAGACGTTACACATGATGAATTCGATATACTTTTGCTAAATGAAGCGCAACGCCCATAAGCCTTTGGTACTAGACAATTTCTTACTAACATTCCTTCTTATTTTGTTTGTGCATCACCAACTTCTATTTGCTGCTCTAAAGCTTCTATCACTTCGAATTCTGATCTTTATTCTCACTCCCCTAAGATTTTACTTTTCAAATTTCGGTTAGCTTGGATGGTAAATGTAACATTGTCAAGTGCAACATCAGATATTGTCTATTGGAGTTGGCTTATGGTGTTACTTGCTATGATTTATGGTTTCGTTCCGGTTGCATCTAAGTTTTGTTGTGCTAAACTTTGTTTGTGCCGATAAACGAAATTACCATCAGATCAAAAGCGAATGTAGTTGTATTTCAAAGGATTGGTGACTTAAGTTCATTGCACTCAAATTACTTTGGTGCACATACTCGAAAAACATCGCTTATACAATAAGGTATTACTTTTAGACGTAAGCTATTAAATATCAGTGTGAAATGGATTTGAATAAATGTATTTAATACTGATTTTCGAAAATTACTTTTTCAGGTATTTAATTAGTTGTTGGTGATTCAATATTTTTTTTGTAACTACTACGGATAAGCTCTTGATCTGCATCTCACCTGATGGTAAGTGATGATCAGGCCGAAGCTAGTAGCGACCTTCACTCGGAATCCCCAACCATAGAAGAACTGGCTATCTTATCTCTAACTGCCGAAACACAACAATGTTGTTATGGCGATAGACTAAATTAACTTATTTCATCCTATTTTGCTCCAAGCACAAAGTAGCAAAACCATACATATCGTTTTTAGAAAGAGCTATTCATTTACGCAGTGTACGTTTAATAGCTAGAAATAAACCACATAATATGATCGCAAATTAAATGTAACACCGTGCATATAAAGTGCGCATTATTTTAATTGACCTCATTTTATTTTATAGTTGTTTTTGACACACAATCAAATTAACTTTAATCCTATTTTATCGTAACACTTTCTGCTTATCGTGTATTATCTTATTATCTAATAAGGGTTGTGTCACCTTACCGACTTCATCTGGAAAGTTAATCTGACGCTTAATAAACTTCGTATGATTGATCGTTCTTATAAATACCGAGATATATTTACCGTTACCATCAGCATCATCTTCTTTGTTGATATCCTTATGTGTATCGAAATACGGATCAGTATCGAGGTCAACCTTCGTGAGGATATCGAGAGCACTATCGTCTTAAAATTACAGTTCAATTTCTCATTGGTTACGGTCAATGTCACAGTTTTTTTGTAAGGTTGAGTTTGGGTGTAACAAAAGTGTTTGAACTTTATGGTTGAATTGATACAATGATTCGATATCGGGTGGTGGAAACTTAAATGCGTATCTTGCTGTTAAAGGAATCTTTTGAACTTAATAACAATAATGTCATATTAAACGAATGAACATGAGACTTACCATATCCTTGATAGCTGGGAACACTATTGTTAATAATAAAATGCGTTTACCTGAAACAATAAAATATAAAGAACATGAAAGAATTGCAGTAGAGACGTTTTAAATGAAGACCAACAAGAATACAAAATTAACAAAGTAATCTATACGAAAGTGTAAAGCAGCAGTATCCAGCATACACATAAATATAAAACACACACACACATACACATATAAATATGACATAACATCTCGCCAGTAATCACTGAAGGGGGCCCGGTGTACATATAGCAACATCCACATTTCTCCACTTACTAAAGTTTACTCACTTACTTATGTAGTATGGGGTGAGCCTATTGCCATCAACCGGGCACAAATCTAGACTCCAGGCTGCTACTGAGAAATTCCTGATGGAAAAATCCATTAACATTTTGCCTGATATAGGAATTGCTCCCAGAACCTCACGCTCACCAGTAGCGCTTACGATCACTCGACCAATGAGGCTGTCTAACATAATAATAAAAGTTTTCCTTAATTCCTTCACGCCCTTTTTGCCAAAATTGCTGGAAGTCTTCTCTCTTGGAAGCTCGATTATCACGAAGTTACTTTGCCAAGAAAGAATAGGCAATCTAAGAGAATTCTGAGAAAAATATCAAAACAATGAACTCGTTTTCCTCATGTTAGAGGGGTTTGAAGGAAGTCGTCGTTTGTGGTTTTTATTAGTTACTTGGTGTATCATGGTTTTACTGGGTGGTAAGCAACAATAGTTTCGTATACTATGAGTACCTATTGGTAATTAGTCATCGATGTTTGTGGTTTTGGAAAGTTGTAGTTAGCAATAAATATAATACAGGTAAATAAGGCCATGACATGTTTGTTTTTCAATCATAATATGTTTTTCTAATTGTTCTTTTTAGTTTGTGGTATACTTCTATTCTATTCTATTCTTTATTATGGCAAGCAAAGCCAATGTCGACCATTCTGCCAATGTCTCAAGTGAGTTGGATAGGCAAGTGTGTATTGATATAAATAAAATAAAATTACAAGTCTTCAAATGATTAGGTATCACACTAATCAGAACGAATTGAGCACAGCTGGGTTTAATGTCATTTTCAGTAAGATGCTTTATGTCAGCTATAGAACTACATGTAACCCTGCACAGAATCACTAAACTGTCTATTAAAAAAGAATTTGCTTCAAAACCTAAAAAACCAACCCTGCTTTATCTGCTTTTTAAACTGTTTATTAAGCTTTAGAAGATAAAGTGAATGCCCAGCATAGCTGTTCCCAACCGTACGATACACTTTCGTGACGAATCCAACATCATTCAATGTTATCAAAAGAGCCGAAAATTTGTTTAGTTTATATCAAATAGACGATCGCTATTCTACCGACAGCTATTCGCTGCAAAGCAGATTAGCAATTGAAAATGTGTCATTCTCGATTTGACGACCTGTCGAATGGTAACAGCTTAGCAGGTCATTTTACATCTCTAAACATTGTCTCTCGCTCATCCTAAACTAAAACATCCTAGCCACAAACAAAAGGCAGTGTAGCCCGAATTTATAGCGTCGTAAAAAAAACAGGTTCCTGATTGGCCCCAAAACCATGCTTAATGACGGGTTTACGTATCATAACTGTGTTTAACTTACAGTAATTTCTCAACAGGGATCTTGTCACGACTCTGTTAATACCCTAAAATGATGGGAACTGCGAGTTCGTTTGGTCGCGTTAATCTCGGAAATTATTGCACCGATTTGTATGTTTAGTCGGGCATTTGGCTGCGTTTATGTTGCGACGGTTTCAATTTTTTTGAGGGATTTTGTTATGGGAATCCTGGAATCAACGTTTTGTAACAGAAATTTACAAGGTTACCGTATTTACTTTGTTTATGAGAAAATTGAGCGGGACAGGCTTGTTTTTACAAATGTTTGATGAAAAAGAAATTGACACAGTTGTTCAAAAAATAATACAAAAAATACAAAAACCGTTTTCAGCTGAAACAAAAGGAAGTTCATCTGAAGACCGTCTGCAAATCAAACTTTAAGTTATTGTGCAATGACACTACTCTCTCATAATAAAAAAATATAATATCGCTCTTAACAATACCAAGAAGTCATTACTCTGAAATAATAGTCTCAAGAGTTCAAGCTCAACACATGTCACAAGAATGCCTTTAATAGTTATAACGTAACATCCAAGTAATGTTAATTGTTCATAAATAATAATAAAAACAAAACATTTCATTGCATTATGTGCAATGAACTGTGTTATTCCCACGTTTATGTTTATTATTGTTATAAACTTATTATACTTTGTGTATAATGTTATTATGCTTACTATAGAATAGAATAGAATAGAATTTTTATTTATTAAAGTAACTATAGACTCAACAACAAGATTGTTAGTAAAACTTACGACTATGTTAGTAAGCACAGACACTAAACAAAAAACAAGGAAAACAATACAAAACGTAACAAGAAATAATGGTTGGTCACCGTTGCGATATCCCATGAGAGACGGCACAACAGTGACCCACGTACAAACAGTCCAGGCGACTTGCAACCATGCTTAAGACAATGTTTGAGCTGCCCCGCACCCTGTGCACCAGGGAAGCGCACCTTTTACGCATTGTTGCGTAAAAGCAATCTACATGCGCATCTGCGAACATCCCTGACGCACTACAGAAACGGGGCAGCCCCACCAGTATCCTAAACGCATTGTTATGTTGAACGCGGAGAGCGTTGTACGATCTTTGCGTATATCTAGCCCACAGGCTGCACGTGTAAAAATTAGTACAATAGGCTCGAAAGAGCGTGATTTTAACAGGTAGTGAGCATCGTAACGAAGTGACTATGAAGCTATTAGGAAAATTAAGTATTGTTACGGGATAGGCATTTTCTTAGATATGTTAATAAAAGTTGGTAACACGTGCACTAATTTGATGTTCAAGTTTTTTCTCATGGGTTTTTACGGAGTTTATTTCTAGTCGTTGTTTATGTGTCACTGCACCACACTTCTTTTGTGTTTTTACGATACTGGCTCATGTTACTCATGGAAAAATAACCTAGTCATGAAGGTTGGTAACAGGGCTGAAAACCCTAAAAACTCGCTAAAGTAAAAAAAACAGCTTTTCAAAGCAGAGACTTAGGCTTATCAGCGATGCGGACGAATTTTTTGATAACCTATAAGTCATTCCCCGCTTAAAAAAAAAAATACATGTATACATAATATTACTATCTCATTTATTTATTTTCATACTTATTAAACACATTTTTATCCTAATCATTTTTTATTATTATTTATAAAATTGATATCAATATTATTCATAAATATTATTTTAAGTCTGTTGGCGTATTTACTATGTAAATAAGCTTATTCCAATTCATAGAAAAATATATGGGTCACTCCCAAAACAGTAAAACGAAGAAAATTCGTCCCATTATCATTATTGTGACCTATGCTATCACATACTCCTTCAAAAATCTCTTTGACCTGCGCGCCTAATTTGACCTTACCAAAAGATTATGTCTGACAGTCAGATACAAAATTCGACACTAAACTCTAACCAATTCCAACCCGTCAGTGCTCAACACAATTATGTCAAGACACAATGGGTCAGAGAGGCCCTTTGTCTCACTATAATTACTAACACGTGGTTGGTTAGCTACTTGAGACATGTTTTATCTTAGCAAATAAGGCAATTATGACTTTGGGGATTTCTATGATAATGAGAGGCAAACTAGCTGTCGGTGGGTTGCTGGTACAGTAGGCCACACGACAGTGGTACACAAGCAGGCAAAACTCTCCTCTTATCCTATTGAAACTCTAGGGCCTAGAGTAAAACTTTGACCTTGAGTTGGCCTAGTCTAGGCCAGTTCAAGGTCAAGGTCACCACAATGACAATATCGGCTATGGCCATCTGCAATAATAAAGTGACCGTAGGTGCATTACTATCCTAGAGACAAAGCTGAAATGACCTTTCGAATCGAAACCCGGCAGCGTTGCTTGGGGTCAGGAAATGGTATACCAGTGATACTACATCCCCGGATAAACTCCTTCACAAAGAACTCTCCCACAAATTTTTGTCCCTACTACCTCTTGGAGTTGCACTTATATTTTCTTTTAATGAGGTCGTATGATCCATGGAGATGATAACAAAATAGGTACAGTTTGATGTCAAGTTCAAGGTCATTCAAATATAAAGCCTAAAGAGTGACCTGTACCTACGAGTATTATGTGCAAGTCTTTTAATTAAAGGAGTTCGTCATAATAATTTGCACCTGTTGCTTTAAACTGATATGGCAGGGTCCACATTTCATGCATAGCCATTATGACCAGATTGTCATTTGACCTTTGTGACTCACAGTAACATTCGATAAAAACAGTTTTATAATTAGACTGCTACCCATTTGATATTTCAGTCAATCAAACAATGTCTCTAATATATCATTTACAAAAAAAATACACAAACACCTAAATCTGAATCTGGCCGAAAAACGCAAAAAAATATTTTTGACGTGGATAATAATTAATCTGTGTCGTAAAATTCGATATGGATATTTTTGAAGCGCCCAAAACATAATCAAAATGCTATAAAGTGGGCTTTAGGCTCGTAACACCAAGGTAGCAACGGTTTTGAGGTCAAAAAGGTTAAACCAGCCTTACTTGACCCCCTTGTCACTACATAGTGTTATTGTGTTGTTCAACATGAAAGGGTCTAAGTTAACTGGACAGGCATAAGTGATGTTGTGGAGCCAAATTATGTATTTTATGATTAAAACAATATCAGTTTTCGTAATAAAGTTTCTTTAAATGTCAGAGAAATATTTTGTGAAGGGATTATGTTTAGTTATGATGGAGAAATGAGCAGAGGAGATTATCAGTTCCAATAATTTTAAGTAAAATGAGCCATTATGGTAATTGTAGATGAGGAGCTTATGGAAGTTATCAGTAACTTCCTTATGAGTAGTGTATACCTACTTATTAGACAATAATATAAGTTCTTAAAAGCTTTCCATTCATGATTCTTATGATCAATTTATTACTTTGGTGTTGAGGTCCATATTTTGTTTCAATATCATTATTATTTAAGTAAGAACACTAAGGTTTTTACTTTCCAAATGAATATAGATGGATAGGAAATCGGTTGTGATGGTATGGGCATGTGATACGGAGGAATGAAAACAGACTGTAGATTTGTGGACCATTTTATATTTTGCTAAGTACCTGGTACATGTTGATGGGCCTACACTGTCCTCTCATACCTTTTAACACTGTAATTTGGAAACATTAAAAGAGTAACCGTTAAAAGAGTAAATTATTTTATTTCACATAAACCTACCTGGGCACTTATGAAACATCAGAAGCTAGGCGCACGGTTCCAATTGGTCGTTTCCTATGGAGAAGAGCCGGCAAGAAACTCCATGGGTACTCTTTTAAAAATAATTGGCCTTTACAATATATTCAAATAACAGTATTACAGTACATCTATGGTTACCATGCTATGATCAGGAAAAAGGTGGCATCGCTTGTGAGGAGGATTCGGGGAGTAGAAATAGCATCCTGAAAGCCGTGGCTGAGGACCTGAGAGCTCCTGTACTGAGACATCGATGCGGAATCATTGTCCGCATGAAATGCCTCGTAGGTACATGTCTCACTAATTTGTTAAATTAGTTAGTAATCCTAGTGTATAAGCTGTAGTATCTAAAGTGTGTACTAATAAAAATGGTTCGATCCAATGGGAACAGCTAGAAACGACAGTCGTTCAACGATAAAATGTTTCGACGACACAGTGACGATAAACAGTCGATATGGGAACAGCTAGGGACGACAGTCGTCCAACGATAAATTAATCGGCACGACATAGTGGGAACGCGCCCTTAGCGGTCTTTCAGTTTTTTTTTCTTTTTGCTTCTAACAGCCATATAGTGATGTTACATAGCTTATAACTTTCCTCAAGAATGCAAAAAGTTTTTTTTCAAATCCGACTGCGATTTCCGGAGGTTACCTACAAACAAATAAACAAACAAATTTTACCTCTTTATAATATGTATCATGTATATATATATGTCGGAAATACGTTACTGAGTTCACTAATCGGGACGCCAGCGCCGCCTAGCGGCGCTCGATAGACTCGACAACATGACGCTCGGATCGGCCGCCGCCGGCCGGGCTCTGCAGAGCAGATTTCAAGGGTGGCGGTACTGGCGGTCAAGCGATGAAGACCTTTAGAAACTGTCACGTGTTTCGAATAGTTGTATCGTGTATCTACAGTGTGTGAAATGCTAGTGTGATTAATGTTATCGTAAATTATAATTTAATCTGAACTGCAACGGTTTTTCTATTGCGCAATTACCAACACTACCCATTAGTACGTCCACAGTAGTTAAAATATGCCTGATAACGAAAGAGACACATACCATCCTCCGACATATAAGACAATGCATCCACAATACTGTGTTCTAATTGTACTGTTACAATTGCAACAAGTTCAGACAAGTTGCTGGACAATTGCTAATCAGACCGCTAAGCAACCTATTTCTCCCAGTTGACTCACCAGTTAACAAAATGCAAGCGGTAAACATATTTTTTTCTACTCCGTATTGTACTTATTCATAACATAACATCACGCCCGTTTTTCCCGAAAGATTAGGCAGAGATGGCTCTATAGTACACCAATATTTAGCCAGTTACGTTTTAGTCCCATTGGGGGCCTATTGCCATCAACCGGGCACAAATCCAGATAGGGCTACCACAGATTTAAACAGATGGGACACTCCGCATTTTAGGTATGAAGCTACAAGTAGGTACGCGCGGGCTCGCCTTGTCGAATTCAGTAGACGTAATGTAGTCCGAAGGTATAGGAGACCTGAAGAAAGAGAGTCAACTTCTAGGTGAATATAACTGTAGGTAATTAGCGCTGCGCAACCTGAATTGCACTTTATTGTGTGGTAGCAAGGATCGCTTTTTATTTAAATGATTTTGCGGAGTGTCCCATCTAATCTGCGTGCACAATTTATTTGCCACACATGTAAACAAACACGGGTTTTCCACTTAGACAAACATCAACTTTATGCCAGTGTCAATAAAGTTGATTATAGATCGACTAGTATTGTTGAAAAAGTCATAAAAAATGTGAAGCTGTAGCACAAACTGAATCTTATGTGTAGGCATAACAGTTGCTTTTCCTAAAACTCGTGTTTGTTTACATGTTTGGCAAATGAATTGCAAATTCAGATTATACTAATCTGTGCTGCTACTGAGAAATTCTTGATAGAAAAGCTTAATAACAGTTTGCTCTCGCTCTAGTTAAAGTCCACGGGTAGATCTAGTCCTGGTTGGTTATGCTGTAGTTACCGCGTCCCCTCTCCCAAATAATGAGGGCCACTTGCAACGGCCTCCAGCAATTATTTTCACTGGCAAATTAGAATTACCGAATTGCCGTTGAAAATGCAAAAATCTTCACTAATTAAACAAGTTCACACTGCATAATATTTTCACCTATTCAAAATAAAATTGACCACAAAATAACCTGTTGTCACCGTATTATTATTATAATAACATCTTACTTAAATGTCTATGAATCTTATTACACAACCCATAAACTTAGTACAAAGGGTCATTTTGACCACATTGACCTACACAAAGATTCCCTTCATCTTGTTTTGCGGTTGAAAAGTACCCTCAAACCCTTTGAGCAGGTGCTTTAAATTACAATAAGAGTGAAAGGCGAGCCAGCTTTCAATTGTAAAGTTATGAAAAAAAAATTAAGATAGTTTGTTTTTTCTTCGTGTTCAAACCTCAAATAAAAGAAGTTTTACATTTTTATTATAGAAAATGAACGAAGTATAAGCCAATGTAGCCAAATTATAATACCGCACTGACATATTTAAAATACTTAAAACTGCTCAGAAAGAATATTCAAAACATGAAAAACAAAATTCAAATATTTAACCCTATTAACCTGCTACTGGTATAAACTTCCCAAAAAAAAAAACATCCAAATCACATAAAACTCTTTAAAATTCAGAGTCCGTTGCAATAAATTATTATTCGTTCCACGGTTCCTCCATAAAATATAATAAAAAAAACATCAAAATATACCAAATCGGGGCTAGGAGCGAACTCAGACAAAGCTCTATTGAACTTGTCTGAACTTGTCCGTAAAAAAAAAGAACCCAGGCACCTGTTTTGGACACCACCTGTGGAATATATTAAGTCTCTTTAGAGAGACTTCAAAAAAAAAAAAAGATTGTAGTACAGTTTTGTACGGGACACGGTTTTTTTTTTGTAAAAGTATTGATTTACTCTCGTTTAGGCGTATTGTTATTGCCCATTTTTGTGTTAAAATATATTTTGAACGTTTTTTGTTTTGATCCTGTGGTGGGAGAATACTTAATGAGTTGGAAGTCAAACAAGGAGTGTTTAGAGAGTGTACGAAAGTGACTAAACAGTAACAAGTTTAAATATCTGTACAAGTGTGCTGTTATTTATTTAATTCTACTTAGAATTTTTTGTATTCTAATTTGACGGAATTGAGATGCTGAACCGAAAGGTTGATGTTTAACTTCAGCAAAAACTGTTATGATTTTATTTTTGTAAGTAATTTTATACAAACACTTTACACGTCAAAATAAATTATGTTTTAAAACTCGGGTTCGTGGTTTCCTATCCGACTACTCTGAGAAGAAAGACCGAAACGAACTTGGTTAAAGAATTTAAAAGGATGAAGCATTAAAGGCCCAAAAATCTTATTCCTTTTAAGTAAATTATTTTTCTCAAACATGCTTGGAAATTCGGCCATTATTTTGACAACCTTATTCTAGATAAATCGAAATTGCTGTAGGTCAAAAACAAGCGAGTAGGCGGCCGGCAATGTTACTATTAAAATCCATAACTGTCGTGTTATTTAAAAATGGAACTAACTTTTTACTTCGACCCATGACAACCAAGGAGGTTGTAACTATCAAAGATTTTATTTAAATTTGAATTGGCTTAGCAAATAAAGCTGTTTAAAGTAAAAATGAATCAAATGAACTTAAAGGCGCAAGCCATGAAATTTTTTTTTTGTTAGTCTTTGATTCTGGAATTTTTAAGTAATTTACTTAGTTTGAATTTCCACGCATTGTTTGAGAAAAGTTCTATACAAGCCTTGGCCGCAACCAGGCATTGATGGACACATGTGTGCCTCGGCTGATTATCCTTCGATGCCCTAAATGCTGGCCGCGACAGTAATGTTCTATAACTACGGAAGATTTACAAATAAAAGAAGTGGAGAATTGAGACTTAAACCCATACTTATATGCCAGTTATTAAAAACCTTGCACAGATCTAAATCAAAATTAGTATAATAATAAAGAGACAAAGGCACAATAATGAGATATAATCTAAAACCGATAAACCTAACGAACAAGAAACAACTAGAGACATTTTTAATATGAACAAATTAGAATCTAAAACGGGTGTCCAATCTAATCAGTTTGAATAATTTATTCAAATCTGTGTACCGTTTGAATTTCAATGTATCATTTGTTTGAATCATTTAAGTATCATTATGAATAGTGATTGCGAAACCAAATTATTTTATTGAACATAAACAATGTATTACGTTGGTGTAATTGCAAAATTGCTATGTACAAACGTACATGCTTGAAAATCGTTGTACAAAATTGACTGTTTAGATCCTTGCGTAGATTATAAACGAGAAGTAAGGGCGAATCATTAGGTAGTTAATACTTGTAGGAGGTGTATTTGAAACCTGTTACTACTGCAATTGAGTAGGCTAATATTGTAGTACTATTTGACTATAGAATAGACGATGTAACTATTCAAGAAAGTGATGTTTTCTTCCATGTACAAAAGCAAGCGCTACTGGTGTGCATGAGTTCCAGAGCTTGATTCCCGGGTTCGGCAAGGCGTTATTGTGATTTGACATCTCAAATTTGTCATTAGCAGTTCGGGTCCGGGTCTTGATTTGAATCCGATTGATGGCAATAGGCTCGCCCCCTATTACATGGGACTTAAACATAACTGGCGAAATGTGGGTGTACTATAGGTACACCTCTGCCGAACCCTTTGAGGATTACAGGTTGGATAGCAGGATGTTAAGTTATGTATTTGATGTATGATCAGCTGTAAATACAGAGAATAAAGCTATTGTGGATCAAGATGAGGATAAAAAACTAAACACTAATAGTAAATGTTATAAGTAAGTTCACTAGATGGACCAACTACTGATTAGAACAGAAACCCTCGGGTCACCCAGATCTTTCAGAGATGTTCTGAACAGACTAGGAGATTTAATTAACTTCTAGCGGGAGGTGAGCTGGTTGGAATAACCACCAAACGGCCGCCATGGCCCGCGTACAATGGTCCACCTGACGGACTAAGTGCGGTAACCAAACCCCATAACATAGAACGTAGAACATAAGGACCGAGACGGCTTGGAAGTGACAGACGAGAGACCACAAGGCCAATTCCCGTAATTAAAAACGTTCAAAATCACAATCTCATCACACTTACATCAACAATGTTAAAAACTTGTCAAAAATGCAGATAAATTCAAGGTCTTTTAGAGGCATAAGAAATAGGGTGTAAAATCCTCTCATCCTCTATAGAAAAGCGAGGATCTTCCGACCAGACGGGTGTCGGGTCTGGTGGGCAACTGCCCAACTATTGATGTCGGATAGTCTTATGTATGTTGTTCACGCGGTAATCTCTAATTGCGCTATGCAGGATTTGTGTGACGTCAGGATTTTATGTGACGTCAGGTCTTTGATGCGTAGTTCGTATGAGACGATGTAGATGCCGCCACAGTCTTTTTGGTAGATTGAGACTGAGATTGTAATGCGAACGTTCTTAAAAATATTGGAATTGCCTCTCTGGTTTTTTTTGGTGCAGTTTAGGAGAGACCTATGTCCAGAAGTGGACACGTTCTTCTAACTGAACAGCCCGCTGTGCTGCTGGGGAGTTTGTTGCGCCATTTCTTCTTCCCAGCTAAAGCTTCGTTCAGACCAGCACGACGCGTCTGCACAAAGCTTAAAGCACCGTTTTGGGGGCAGTCTTATGTAATTTTGACGTTCAAAAAGTGCTGATTCTCAACCTAGTTTGAATAAATGAATTTTTGTTATGATTTTTGACTAGTATAGTCAAGTCGTTGAATTAGTCTTCTAAACTTAATAATAATCCTATATATAATATCCTACAAATATTTATAAATGTGAAAGTTTGTATGTTTTTTACTCAATCACGCAAGAAACAGATTTGTATGAAATTTGGCAAATTTGACCTTGACCTGGAGAAGGACATAGGCTACTTTCCATCCTGGATCGCAGACGAAGTCACGGGCAACAAATTATATAGAGAAAAGATTTGATTTTTTTATGCAAAAATTGCTGAACGGATTTGGATGAAATTTGGGACATAGATAGATCACTATCTGGCATAGGATACTTTTTATCTCGATATTACCTCAGGCTCCAGACTTATACAGGTGAAACCGCGGGCGCAGATAGTCAGTCATAAACCAGTAATGTCATCAAAATAGCTATTCAATCTTGAACACGATGATAATCCTAAGCTAGTAATGTAAGCTACCTACATAATGTGTGAGCATTATTACGGCTATCTTTAGTAATATTGCGTCCGTTACTTTAGCTGGGAGCTATACTTACTTAAGTAGCCCTTCCAGTCCTGTCAGATTCGAGAGAGTTATAATTTCCATAACGATCGTTTAAGTAGAAATTTTACCATGTCCAACAGTGTTTTGTTTTAAATCCATAAGTTGTAAGCGATTGCCTCGTTAGTCTAGTAGTCGCAAGCGGTGCTGCTGAGCATGAGGTCCAGGTCGCGCAAAGTATTTTTGGATTTTTCTATCAGGAATTTCTGATGGCAATAGGATCGCCCCCTATTACATGGGACCTATGCATAACTGGCAAAATGTGGGTGTACTATGGTGCACCTCTGCCTAACCTATTGAAGGTTATAGGTGTGATGATAAGTTATGTTAATAATAAAATCATTTAGATTCCCATTTACTATATAACTGTTGGTTTGCTTTTAAGTTTACGAACTACTAAAACATTAAGAGCGTTTATCGTAAATGTTGGCAACGTCGCAAATAGATGTCAAAAATTTACCTGTTTTGATTAATTTGGCAATATTACTGTATATTAATAATGAATTGCAATTACCTATAACATTTAATTTGATTTTGTACC
Organism: Agrochola circellaris; assembly: GCA_914767755.1. NCBI lineage: Eukaryota > Metazoa > Arthropoda > Insecta > Lepidoptera > Noctuidae > Agrochola > Agrochola circellaris. The sequence goes on from OU611861.1 coordinate 3,035,512, forward strand.
TGTTTTAAGTGTAAAAAAGGCATTTGGAAAGTTTCCAAACACTTTTTTTACATCTAAAACTAAATATTCGGTGTTAAGATATTACTTATTGCATTTCATAATCAATATTCTAGTTCGCTAGTTAGCCACATTTCTTATTTCCACTACTATTGTCAAATTAATCAAAACAGCGAAATATTTGACATCTATTTGCGACGTTGCCCACTTTTAGAATAAACGCAAATAATTATAAATGTATTATTAGTTTTCAATGCTATGTTTTGACGACATTAACGGAGAGTCAAAGAGTAATAAATCTAATTTAAACAGAATTCGACCACTGAGCACAAGTATCGTTGACAAAGTGCTAATTTGGTACATAAATAGACCAAAATTAACATAGAGACGGAGCTATAAATTAGACGTATTTAACTCTTGTTTTGTTTTGATATATGTATTTAAAGAGTTGTAATTTTATGATTGGTTCTGCCATGTGAAGTTTTTTAGCGATAAAATTTTGTTAGCAATTTTCTGATTAGACTAGAATTTGTATTTCGATTTCTTTTAGTAGGTAAGGAAACCGGCAGCGGCATGCCTGAGAGATATTTCTCATCGGCATGTGAAGCCAAGTCAGATACCCATGGGCGACATAAAATCTCTAACACCAGGTAAGTAACTCAATCAATCAATCTGCCTAGCCTTTTCCCAACTAAGGTTTCCAGTCTAACCGGGTTCAGCTGAATACCAGTTTGTACATGGAGCGACTGCCTATCTGACCTTCGCAACCCAGTAACTGGGTAAGTCACTAACCATACCAAAAAGAAAGAAATTAGGTAATAATATACCATAATGATATGGCATTTCGTAAATACTGTTTGCAAACAAATGTTATCAGATTTCGGAAATTCTCAAGTTTTCATAAAACTTACTATTAATACAATAAGCTACATTTATTACTTTTCTTAAAATAATATTTCTCAAAATTTATGTATTTCAGACTCCATTACATTCTATATCAATCAACGTACCTACTCTATCAATTGTCTTTGAAAGTCTATCATCTAACACGTGTTTCAATAAAGCTCTCGGTGAAAGCTTGTCATTTATAAGCTTTATCTACAACCTTTTAATTGCTGCTACTGGATTTATTCTACCTTCAATAAAACATCAATGAGACATACTATTATTTCTTGATTACTTATCCAAAAGCTTCACCAAAAAAAGAAGCGATCGATACTGACAAAGGCCGACGGCGATATCTTTGACAAAATAAAATAAAAACTTTAAAAACTGTTGAACCGTTTCTTTCCACTTCAATAGTAATCGAAAATAAGTCACTTCTTCAAAACCGTGACTTACTTTCTCGACAACATTGTACTTACCGTTTTTGAAGTGCACGAAGACAGTCATCTCTGAAGCTTTGGGATGGAGGGCACAGACATTTTGATATGGGTAAGAACAAAACGTAAATTTGTTTTCGCTTTTCTAGAGACCACACAGATTAAACATGAATTTTGCTTTTTGATTTAACAATGAGAGAAGTTCGACGTTTCTTTGTTCTTTTTATTGCTTTGTTTTAAAATTATTTCGTAATTTGTTATATATTATTAACGATGAAATTCTCGTTTTATTATTTTCCCCAATAATAGGCCATTTTGTGAATTAGGTATTTATAGAATTAGCTATTTTGAGAATTAGTCCATTAAAGAATCAGTTGCCATTTTGAAATTGGCAAACCGTTTTTACTAGTGCTTCCATGTCACCAATATATTTTTACAACATTTTCTTACATCATCAGCATTAACTAGCCTTTTCCCAAATTTTTTGAAGTCGGTTTCCTACTTTACCAGATGGTGAAAATAATATAAATTCTTATTGCTGCCGAGTTTACAAGCGTGATTATCATTCGTAATGCAATATGCAATACATTTCATATGGTTTTCGTTTTCTTCGTACACGATCCGTCCAGTTGCCATCGATTTTCGCTTTCGATTGTCGAGTGCTTTGCATCGAGTCCATTGCCAACACTTAGTCACGGTGTAATGTATGAATTGTTGGCGTGAATTGTTTTGTATAATTTTCAAAGTCATATATCTTGAGTCTAATGCTTTGGATAATTGGGTTGGAAATTGAATGATACAGACTCAAGCAGCTTGAAAAAGCTAATGTTACATTCCACACAAACAATTTTCGTAATAACAACAGCAGCTGTTGTTATTAGGTAAATTGTTTGTGTGGAATTAATTATTGGTCCACTTGGAATATATTGTTTTTCCAAACAGAAAAGTCATTTAATAAGGTCACTTCGTAAAATTAGCTTTTTCTGTCCTATAAGATTTATCGAATTAAGAATCATCAATTTCTAATAAGTAGACTTTTACAACCAGCTACAAAACTTTGCAATTTTCTTCAGCTGGATTTCTAGTTGCCACTGATTTATTCTGATTTTCATGTGTTATCTATTTATGTCACTGTTTTAGTTTTATAAACATAGGTGGCTGGATTTCGATGTTTTGTACAATCAAAAATATTTTTAAATAAAATTCCATTTTGAATTCTTTCACTCTTTAAAGTTTTAACGACATAATTTTATAGAACTCACTTAACATTTATATTGTTTCTAAGTTAAAGTTTATCACTTGCGCCAGTCGATTCGTGACTGCAACCACGATTTAGAGCGTGCCAAGTTTACGTCCCGCCAAGCCTGAACTAGTTCATGTATCTCTTAACGTTTTGAACTTATATAGCTGTTCTGTGAGCTGAATTTTAAGTGTGTGTTCAGTAGATGTTCTATTTACTACTTCTAATGCTGTATCTACTGCGAGTTTACTTAACACTAGCTTCCGCCAGTGGCTTCGCCCGAGTGATATCTTTATAAATTATAGCCTATGTAACTCAGTGATAATATAGCATTCTACTGGAGATAATTTTTTTAATCGGTCCAGTAGATTTTGAGTTTATTCATTACTTACAAAACATGTTTTTTTTTTTTCTCTTTTTAATATTAGTGTAGATTAGCTATCTAATTAGGCAACATATTTTCATGAACGATTACGACTAATCTGTTTCATTTTGACAGTTCAACAACATTCATTGCGTTATTTACGTTGTTTAGAAGATTCTTTTTTCGAACTTATGAAGCAATGTATTAGCAATCTGTTTCAAAACGATTCAGATTCTGTTTGATCGTGTATGGTACTGATCTAGACTAGACAAAGAAAAATATCGTAATTTATTTCAAGATCTAAATTCTGGATGTCACAGTGTAAAAAATTCTCCGGGTCTATCATGTCTGGTAGCAATTTACATTTACCTATTTTAAACCAATTAAGATTTCTACGTTTTAAATTATATTCTCATGAAAAATAATGTTTATTTTAATAAAATTATGTTTATCTTTATAAACTACAGCGTAGGTGTTTAACGCGTGTTATTTATCCTGTCCTCACAATTCAGAACTAGTCGGAACATGTCCCTCTGACTGAACAGCGATGTAGCGTAAACAGTGGATATTTTCGACTTGATTGACGAGATGCTCTGACTGCAGTCTAAACACGGGTTTATGAATGATGTTTAGCGTTAAGTTCAATTTTAGATTTTGCTGATTTGCAATTTATTGTGTTTTTCTCTTGACTGTTTTGTTTTTTTTTTAACAATAAGAATTATTTTTTAATTATGTCAATGTTTTTGTAAAAAGCCATAGCACTTTATTTTTATACGACTTATTTCGTTACCAATTTTATATCTAGTTAAAAATCGTAATTAGACAGAGTACCTACCTAATTATTTTAGAGTAAAAGTTTAAAGCCCGTAATTTTTTTAAATTACCTGTGTTTTTTTTTAAAGTGCTTATACATTTTTTATGATATGATTCCAATATTTTCATTTAGTAATCGTTCACCACAGTTTCAGGGTTCAGGAAGTATTGCAGAAAAAACAAACATGATCAATTTTTTACAAAATAATATTTATTTCACAATTATTACCCCATAAAATGATTGGGTGACAAAGATTAACACAATCCAGGTTATACGATTCGATTACATGCAGTACTTAACTAGAATAGAGTACTTGTAAATAAGTATGAATACTTATCATGAAAAAAAAAATCACAAACTTTTAAATGCAATATTTACAGTTTAAATCTATATCATATTTTATAAAAATTAGGAAACAATTTTTTTTTCAAGTTTTTTTACACCTTTTGGAAACAGAACATTTTGGAAAAAATTATACGGCTTTAACAAAATTAAATTCAGCTGATAAAAATACTTCAAAATATTTACAGTTGTCCTAAAGTTAACTAATAATTAATTATACATACATTAAAATAAGGGGACATTTTTTTATAATTTTAGTCCACCTTAAAAATGATTTCAATATCTTTGAGGCTTCCATAATTCTTTACGATTTCGTAAATTTAACTAATATTTGGTGTCTAATCGATTCCAATGAAAATAATCAAATGAAAATGAAACTATTTATGACTATCGAAATGATTTGGAACTAAAATAATAATTGAGATCTATCAAGTAAGTTAATCTAAGATCTAATTTTATTTTCATCGTCAAATAAATGGAATAAATTAAACTAGATTTAAATGAATCTAAAATTGATAAACAAGAGATCAAATGGAAAATGTATCTAAATCAAAAACTTAACAACACTAAAATAATTTTAAAGTCGCAATCAATTACAATACCTATTCATTATTATTTGCAATTATTGTGATCACTGGTAAAATTATTTTGTAAAATGCAGCAGATATTAATGGCGAAAGCACTTACGAACATAGTTATAGAAAAATACTTCCGTACACGTATAAACAATTTATTAAATGCATGACATAAGAAAATATAATTACTACTTTTTTAATTCATGAGGCGTTTTGTCGAACTTCACTCAAATTTGAAAAAGCAAAATTCATTTTTATAAAGCGGAATAAATGTTAGAATTGCAAAGTCGAATTAAATTGAGAGGTCCCCACCTCTCGATTTAATTCGGACGTAACCACCATTTACAATTTAAGTGCAGTTGGACACAACATCTCTTCCAGTACAAATAGGCACAAAATAAAATACGGAGGGACTTAAAAATACGTAACAACAGTCCAGACCTGCTTTGCAGTATCACTGTCAACAACACTTATCTAATACAGTACAATCTTCATTTTATCTGATGGTATTGAAGAGAGACGACGCGAGGGAGACCTTTATGATGGCCACGACCATCACTAGGTTGACGATGTAGGTCGAATTGCATCTTAAGTGGTAAGGTGGTGTGTTATGCTCGCGAGGACACTCACCTCGCCTATTGTCCTGGACTTCTTGGCCAGGCTGTCGTGATACCAAGATGTGGCACAGAACTTCGTACAGCTCGGCTAGGAGCCGGTTCAGCCGCGAAAAGTTCTCCTCTGTTGCCTCTCTCTCACTCGGTAAGTTGAATGCTATAGCCATCTTTGTCTTTCGAAACGTCTTTTTCTACGGAAGAAGCGTGGACAGATAGCTGTTTGTTTGTTATGCATAAATGCTGTGTGACTGTTTGTGTGAAGTTCCTTTCCGCTTTTGGATCCACTTCTCCGTTTTTGTAAAAATTTTGAATCAATCAAAAATGTTACTCCAAACTTTCAAAACCGTCCTCCAAAAACTTTATAAGATCAAAAATTCCTTCTCAAGTTAGTTAGAAAATTTTTCAAGTGGTACAAAAGTTTTCTCGGGGAAAAAATTCTCGAAAGTCAATTTTGCGAAAATATCACTCAAAAAGTTCACTTTGACACATCAAATGGCACAGAGTCCAAAATAAAAAATACACAGTTCAATTTGGCGATAATGAGATCACAGGTAAAGTTCCGACCTCAAAAGTTCACAAATTCACAAAAAGTTTTGGCCGCAAAAAACTCGCGCGGTACATTGTCCGTAAATCACTCTTAATTTTGGTGTAACCAGCGCACGGTCGATGACACAATTGCGCTAACTAACGCACTATGCATCGCTGTGGCTAACCGTCGTAAACAAACTGACTTCGCACGCCGCTCTACAAAAGAGGTCGACAGACGACTATTGCACGTGCGGCCGGCAAAGGAGCGAATCGTGTAATAGGGGATAATACTTCGTGCACATCATTGCCTCGCTCGACGCGTCCCCCTGTGTTGGTGCGCTGCATAACGTGTGCACACACGCACACTAACGAAACCCATTTGATTATAAATAGTGGAACGCACGGTAGCACGCTCCCTTCGCACTCCACTACTACAATCAACGTCCACACCGCTGTCCTCGTCCCTTTCCCTCTCTCTAATTCTATATGCATCTATCTCTTTTCAATCAGGTTACATCATGTTACAACAGCAATCGACAAAGTGTGACTCTCTCGTTTCGATGATACAAAACCTTCCCTTAGTGGAAGCGGAAGAGATGATAGTGTCGTTTTTGGATTTTGGATATAGAAAGCGCGCCAAAGTGAACTGACCAATCGGAGGCCTTGATTCGTATGGGGTGAGGTGACGTAAGAATGGAGGACTCGAGACAACGGGGTTGTTAAACGGAAAGCGTTCACTCGACCACTGGCTCTCGCCGCAAACTTACTATTATTTGTCTCGCGATATTTTAACAGCTCTTTGTTCAGGAGATAGACGTAAACTTGATCTCGTTAGCCTCGGGGCCTCGATACTGTGACAGGAGTTTAGCGCGTGTGTTTTATTATTAGTAATTCGGTAGTACGTTCGTAAAAGCGGTATAAAATGGTTTTAATGATCGTGGTTTTGCCATACGCGTTGGTTTGTGAAATCAAGAGGTGTTTTTTAGGTTTATTGGCGTTTAGGGTCGAGTGGAAACCTTTGTTTAGATTGAATACCGGCAATAAAATTGATAACCGAAGTTAAACATAAAATGGTAAATAAAATAGCCATTTGCGTGATTTTGTAATTCTTTTGTGATTGTATTTTTGTTTGTTTTGAAAGTGACTAGAATTTTTGCCAAAGATTAGTAACCATTTTACTTACTAACACTGTTTTGTGAAATAAAACGCGTGGTATTTGTTTTGAATAGTATAGGTACTTAAACACAAAAAAATCGTTTTAGAAAAATTCTAATAATAAATAGTAGTAGTTTTTTATAGTATAAATTGCGTTTTTTTTTGACAAATATGTCCAAAGATATAAACAGGCCACTTTCATTATTCATCAATAGCGAATAAAAAAAAAATCCATGAACACATTAAAACACAAAGTTTTGTTTCCAAATCCAAATAATATTATCATCGTGAAAAATGTTAGGGAAAAAAGTTTCAATAGGTAGGTCGAGTTCTACATACTTTTTACCTACGTACAAAATTTTTATGAATGATTTTCAGGTTACAACGATGCAGTGTCCACGCAAGGTATATTTTTTAAGTAGAAAAAAAAAATATCGACTATTAAAAGGTCCTTAGCAAATTTCTTTTTTTTTTTTTACATTTTTTATCACATGACTACAACATTTTTCGTAAAACTTTATAGTTGAATTTATTTTATCCACTTACATCGTCATTCGCACCTACTACACTATCACAGTTCCAATCTAACACCACTGTCTTCATCAAATATCAAATAAGAACTAAACCGACAAACCAAAAAGATTTGGCTCTGCCATAATATTAGTCATAGCAAACAAAGTCAGAACAAGGACTGCCCGGATGATTCCTGACTCATTTTTGTTAAATTAATTAAATAACTCGAACGGTACATCTTGGGAAATTACAAATTCAACCAAAGTTAAAACAAAGACTTTGAAAAGCACAAATTAGATTTATAAGGTGGATTTTGAATTTTATTTGATAGGGCGGGGTAACTTTTAAGAATGAGGTATCAAAACCATAGATGAACTACGTAAATTAGAACATCTGTTTGTTGGAATACCGTCACTATCACCAAAGTAGGTGAAAGAAAAGCTGGTATGATGTCATAAAAGCATGCATGAGAGATTGGCCAGGTAAGGCTATTGATAGAAAATTAAGGAATACTGGTTATGAGACCAACTTTGCCCACTATTGGGAGTGATCAGGTTGAACAAGTATTCAGGAAAATAATATAGAAAATAAATTCTTTGACATAGACAAGGCCTATCAATTGACATAAATACTACAATGTCGTAGTTAAATATTATTATGTTAGAAATCTAACAATTATATCAGCTATAAAGAAATTATCTTGAAGTCTCCAACGCAATTCTTATCTTGCATTTAAAAAAATCTCAAATAAAACAGAGGTTATTTCTTTGGAAGCATTACTCAGACTTTGGTCATCACCTACAAATTCAGATGCTTGGTGAATTGTTACTTTGGAATGATATTAGTAATCGAAAGTTCCACAAGATCACTTACTAAATTATGAAGAAAATAATATCATGACAACTTGAGACTCGAAGCAATTCAAATTACCTACTTAATATGAATTTGAAATCTATTGACACATTAGAATTTCACTCAGTGCAATGCAATCACTGCCAAAATACTCCTACTTCTTATGCAATGTTTATCCTTAACCAATTAACAGCTCTAAACAATCACAATGATAAATAACTATAGTCAAACCAGTTGCACGTACAAAAAAAAAAAACGTAAATATTAAACTGCTGAGATTAAAGTGCTAAAAGATGAAAGTTTACGTGATTGGGGCATTAAGAGTGCAAATAACGCCTGGACTGACAACTTATCTGACTCAATAGCTCTGGGCAAAGATGTATAAATGTGATTAGAATTGTTAAAACATATTGATGGCTCTTCACATTTTCAAGGAACTGAGAAAAGATTTTTTGATATACATAATATATAGATGAAAGTCAAGTGAATATATTCTCTTGGTAAGTGATTTTGTGGACTGGTGAGGAGAAGAAACTTTTACTTCAGCCTTTTGTAAATAAACCAACGGCAGAATGAGTTTCATGAAGACGAGTTACAATTCATGCCATAAGCATAAATGTTCCAGGTTGATATAAAAATAATTTATTCGATTCTTTCCTCAATAATATGAGTAGAAGTTTAGGGCTTCAGTTTTACTTCAGTAAAAGGACAGAAAAGTCGTTTTTTATCCTTTAACTGAAGTAAAACTGAAGCCCGAAACTTGTTAATACCACGCTTGATCAAAAATTAAATAAGGAACAATAAGTAGAAGATGATAATAAATAACATACTATTGAGCCTGATAATGAAATACAACCAGCCAGGCATAATCATAGACGCTTTACTATCGACACAGCAAGTTCAAACGTGTTCAGTGAAGCGATCGAGTGACTTAACAAATTGAAAGTAGGTCATACGAGAGATGACTAACACAGTTGCTATGAGAGGCTACGTGATACTACTTTTGTCTTGACACCAGCTTTTGAAGGGTAATTTGTTGAATCAATTAGCAATTATAAATGATTTATCACGAAATTGTTCTTTATTGTTTTTATGGTGTTGCATTGTTCCGTTCTTGAAACAAGATGAGCATAATTATGATTATTTTATTAAAAATATTACACCATGAAGTTGAATATTATTTATTTGTAATTGGTTCTTTTATATCATTTTCGCCAGTTTAGTTTATAAATCTCTTTATGTATTGGAATTTACAATACTTGCAACAGCTGCACATACAAATATTCTTCAATATAATTTGTGTAAAAACACAAATAATTTTATTAGAGATACTGCGTAAGAATTTGGCAAGGCTTCCAAACTATCCAACAATTCCACTCAATAGATGGCGCTGCTAGTCACTCACGATAAAAAGGAAGCAAGTTTTCGCTTACTGTGGCGATGTGTGTTGATCGCTTGTACGAACTTATCTATTATTAATGACACGATCATGTTTTATGGAATTCAGCGATCCAGTATCTAGATATCAGTAAAAGCTAAAAGAGTAGGTAATACTGTTGCGTACAGACCTATAGTACTTAAACACTTCTGTCGTTCCCAAGTTGCATCCGATTTTATATTCTGTTAAATGCGAATAACACAAACCAAATAAAAGCAGCCACAGATAAATAATTCAAAATATTAAATAATCAGACATAATGCACATTAAGTTTTACAACGCGGAGTCAGAGCTGGGCATGATACATATTAAAATTGATATGAATGCATAATGCGGTAATGGGAAAGAGGTATAAATTCGTGTTAATGCGATTGACAACCGCTACTGTAATGGTCGCCAGACCAAATGCAACGTTATTTGAGGTATGGCTTAATTTACAGTACTAAGCGGGAACAAAAGTCCCTTTTTAACCGACTTCCCAAAAAGGAGGAGGTTCTCAATTGGTTAAAATGATAGTTTTAGCTTCAGGCTTGTGGTTGTCACTGTTGTTGATTGTCAGTAGCAACTAATAATTTTATTTCAGTCGTTCCAACTTAATGTAGGGTATTTACATTGCACTCTGATTCTGCTATGTAAGTTATCACTTCTTCTTTCTCATTGTCCTCATGGCTGATAACAGTTTTTGTTTTTAACGACCTTATCCTCCGTTTTTGTTTTTAAATATGTCTTATATAAATAATGTTATTATGTTGTACGAGCTACGCTGTACGTTGACCTTTGTGGTAGTTTGTACGTCATACTCAATAATGTACATCGATATTGTTTAGCTGTGCATTTCTCTAACATAGCATTTAAGTGGAATAATTGTGTAATCAATAGCAATAGCGAATCGTTCGTCTACTCATTTACATAACATAATATAGCATACCTTACAAGTTTACCTACATAACATTTTCACTGTTGAGCATTACACCCCAAAAATGATTTTTTACGCCCTCTGTGTTAGAACTTATTACAGTTTCTGTATAAACTGTAAGGTAAGTTAGAGTATATAGGAGCTTTCCTTAGTGAAGCTTCCCAGTGTTTGTTATGTTTTTCCTTCATAATCGTTACTCTCTATTGTCGCTGCATCTTCATTCTTAAACCGCTCTAAAACCACGACAAAGAGCAATCAGAACGAGCCCAAAGCCGTGAAATCGGACAGTAGCTGCCACGGCGGATTACGATTTAAGTCCAAATCCGAACACCTTGGTCAAAGTGTAAAAGTGAAGATAACACAATCAATCTTTTTGTTGACCAAAAAAGTGTAGGATTTTTTTTGTATTGTTGTTTGCTTGATGAAGTGGGAATGAAAGAGGATATACCAAGGTAGCTATAGATTTACGCTTTTTTAAATTATGGGAATCAGTTTTAGTGATTCTAACCTTAAGTGCAGGACCAGTAATTTTACCTGCGACGTCTTTTACTGACGAGAATAAAACAAAAAAAAAATGTTAGGCGCAGAGTTTCGTGAAATAATAACTTTCTTTAACGATGTTATTAAATATTTACAATTAATTCCAAAAATGAATATTCATTGCATTCCTAATAATGCAAGCTTTCATCGATTGTGATATTTGTCAGTTCTGAGCAGATTTACGGCTGATATGAGTCCATAAATTAAATTATTTTGCTGTTGTCAACTTCATATACATTTTTACGCCTATTTTACGAAATATTTCTGTTATATCTCTTTAGGTTTTGGTAGTCCTTTGTCAACTCTTGGAAACGACACCTGAATCACTGTTCTAGCAGAACACGTTTTTGCACTATACTAATTATAATTTCGACATATAGTGAAAAATAGAGGGTCACGCGCATGCGCCTGCGCTCGTGATGTAACATCATAGGCAAATTATATCCTGCCTCAAAATTGTTATAAATATGACCTATCTTTTTCGTGTTCAACCATTATTCTAACAGACCAGCGCGACGCGACGCCGCGACGCGACTCGAACAATATTATTTCTAAGAAAACTTGACGGTATAAGAATAACCGGTGTCGCGTCGCGCTGTCACGTCGCGCTGGTCTGCACGAAGCTTTAAACGTTTTGTAGTTATTAGCGATTGAAAGCTTACATGTTTTTGACGGTCAGAAATATTGAACGTATTCCGAGCGAAAACACGTTTTCACGTCAAAAGCTATGCTTTGACGAGACAACAAGAAGAAATGCATCTGCGCAACCGCGGAAGTAATAATGACAAATCATGTTTTTAATTTCATCAATTTTAACACTCGTTTTATTCTTCATATTTTATGATGTGATACAATAAAACTCTGTTGTGGTCCACTTATAAACCACCAACTAGAGGCACCTAGTTGGTGGTCTTCATAAGTGGCAATTTAAGACATTAATTAATTACTTACTAGTAATTATTTCTTACAAAATACTTTTTAATTGTTGTGTTCCGTCAAATTAATTTCTAGCTTATTGTTTTTATTACGAGTAATATCCCTGGGGCATACGTTTCTAACTGGATTATATCTTATGGAGTTGTTTTTTAATTTTTGTTCAGTATTCATATCGCGCTTATTATTTCATTAACGACAAGGATTTCATGCCTAAGATGAAATACAAATAAGTCTGGAACTTCTTATCTTTATTCTGTCATTAATATAAAATATTTTTAAGTGTCACCTAGTTCTCACTTCATCAGTGTTTTCATCATAATCACCGTACTCACAATCTGAAAACTCCCGGAAAAAAAGAGATCTTTAATCAAACGCCACTGAAAACTTTTCCTCCAGTGGTGTTTGATAAAAATGTACATCTGCCACATTTTAGGCAGTCTGCCGGTATAAGGTATGTACCAGCTTGATGACTGACTAATAAATTTTCACACGGTTTCAGCCAACTATACTAAAAACGTTCGTATCGATACGCGAGAAGGGCTATTTCTTCTTCACACAAATCTTAAAATCTCGTTTCTATGGAAAGCAGCAATTTTTCTTAACATATTTTACAGTATGTTAACTAACAAAGGGCGTGTCCGTTAACCCGAAATATTGCAGATTTATAAATACTAGTGGTCACCCAGAGGTCGAAATTCGACCATAATTCATTTAAATGTCCAATGTTATGATTCTAAGGTAGCCATATTGTGTTAAACGCATGGTAGTGTGTTTAATGCTTTTTTATTAATTTAATTTATTTCTAGTGTATATTATATAAAAATATTAGCTTTCTGCACTCCTTCTCCATATAAACTTTAACTGTGCCAAATTTCATACTCCTCCGTCCGCGTAATTTTCGTAAAAGGGGTACAAAGTTTTTGCTTCACGTATTAATATTTTGGGTTCCCACCTATGAAATTGGCGTTTTTTTTAAATATTGACCATCATATACAACTACCAATAGTAAAAAAAACCTTATTACTTATAGTTTTCTAAACATAAAAAATACTTTAAAAATGACTCCTCATTTTGTTAGCAGAAATGACCACTATTTGTTTTAACTTAGCCAAAACTTATTTTTGTCGCTTAATCTAAGTGGCATATTACGTTATCTTAGTTTTTAAGCATTAGTACATAATTTTTTTTTATGGGCAAATCTTGGGGTTCATTCGATTTATCGAGTCTGGTTAAACCATGCTGGGATCAGTGCATATCATTCATTCATTCATTCACATTAGTGTTCATGGTTGATATATAAGTTAAGAAAATGGATCTATTCCCATCCAATACCAAGAGCTAATACCATTTGGTATTAGTTTATTTCCGAATTTATTTTCTGTTCCCAACAAGTACCACATTTTTTTAAATAAAAAATCTATTACTAACGAATACCAAAACGTGACTTTTTGTACACTCAGGTACACAAAGTTTTGCCAATTTATATCAGCTTCTAAAAGCTCTGAAAGAAGACGCAGATTTGCAATCAATGGTTGTTAATCAATACATGACCAATGCACCTGACGCAAAGCGACGTGCAACGGAAACTATAGCGAAAAATCGGTGGATCACATACGTTACTGACCAACTCCGTGAACAGAAAATTAGCGTTGGTCATTGTTTAGAAAAATTAAGGCTCTAACTTCTATTTGGTGAAATATTAAAATTAAGCTGATTATTACCTACTTAAAAATTTTTAGGTGATTTATTATTAAGATACGCAATTATATCATCACCATAAATATAAGTCTGTGATATTTTATACTCTATACTTTTACATACTAGGTAAGTATCACAGTTAATTAATAAGTAGGTACTGAAAATTGCTACTATTTGATAGTTTGTATATAATATTATAATTGTTGGACTTTTAATAGTAAAATAAAAGTATATAATATCTCTAAATCTCTAAAAATGACAAAATAAAAGAAAAATAAATATGTGATTTATATTAAAACCCTAATCTTGATTAAACATTACTTAAAATCACTCAAAGCATTTTAATTTTACTGAACCTGACTGTACCTGATTTCTTCAAACTTGTTTTGGTATTGGTTTTAAAATGTGGTACTCGTTGGGAATAGAAAATAAATTCGGAAATAAACTAATACCAAATGGTATTAGCTCTTGGTATTGGATGGGAATAGATCAGAAAATGTTAGTAAGAAAAATGCAACTTCTTTAAAATTCTCCATACGAAACGTTGATTTCTTAGGGATTAATAATAATACCCGCAATATATAAATTGATACGTAAAAGACTCGACATGTGCACTTGTCTTTCAACGTGGAAAGACGAGTGCGATATTTCTTTTACGTATCAATGAAATATTTTTAAGGCTTTTTTTTTTTTGTGTGTGGATGCTTTATTATTGCGGATTAACGGGAACGCCCTTCGTTAGTTAACATACTGTATTTTCATCAGCGACATCTACTATAGTGTCCAGATACATTCCGCCAATAATATCCATTATCACACCATTAACAGTCAATGCGGGATCATCAGTAAAGGCTCTTGTAATCATAAATTCCTTTGCATCAGCAATTTGGTCGGTTAATAGATTGAGTGCCAATTGATTGGTGTTGCGGCGGGGGCGCATTGGAGTGTAATAGTTTCAATGCAAAGGAAGGGTTGTTTGTGTGTAATAAAAAATAAAAAAAGTAATTAAAAAATGCAAATATGTAGAGCTAATTTGTCAGTACCACCGGCATTTTAAGTCTTGAGTGGCTCTAAGATGGAATATCAACTCGATCTTTTGGCTTTTGTGGATGAGTCATTTATATAAATGGTGAAGTTGTTGACAGAATATGTGGCAAAATGTTAAAAGATAAGAAGAGACTTCGTAACTTTTCCGTTCAGTTTTTTTTATTTTAAAGACAATTTTACTATTTTGTCTCATCGCACATTCTTTTCTGTTCTTTTTAGTTACAAAAAAAAAAAAAACAGAAGTCATTTATTCAAACTAGGCTGAGAATCAGCACTTTTCGAACGTGAAAATTACATAAGACAGTCCCCCAAAACGCCCACCCTTCACCACTTCCTAGTGCGTTAGCAGGGAAGATGTGGCGCAACAAACTCCCCAGCGAATGAATTCAAGCCAGATTTAACAAAGTAACAAACAAGTTTTGTATTAAAAAACCTTATGCCAAATGATTACCGTGAGTTCTGAAGAGGAATTATTACCAATTCATATTTTCCAAAGCAAAAAAAAAGGATTATAGTTTCTTTGAAATGTCGCTTCTGGGTCTTTGTCCTTTCAATATTTGATAGTACAATATTATAGTAAATTCGTGATACCCTTTTATACGACACTTACAGTTTACTATCAACTAATTAACTATTCACGAACCGTGTACCCTATTCTGAACAATAGTATATTACAGGCTGACATCAGGTGTCCCTTTGAGTGAGTTACTGCCAAAATATATAGCCATTAAAATTAATTGTGTCCCAATGTTCGGCCAATTGCTTCGCCGCGGTATTGACTTATTGCCAATTAATTGGTTTCGCTAAAGAGTTATTGCTAGATTTCAATTATGGAAGTGCTGATTTTTTATTAACATCTCATGTAATATGTCACCGTAAGATTGTCATAATCGTTAGTTTTATTATTTCCGTTATAAATTGTCGAAAAATTGTGATCTGGGTGAAATGGGTTCGGTTAGGATAGAACTACGACAAACGCGCGCAAGCCGAGCGAGCGAAGCGATCGGTGCCGCGGCACCGGCCGGCGAGCTCTACTTCCAAGTTGTTCGCGGCTAGGCAGGCTATTCAGTATTAGCGCAAGATGCGTTCTGTCGCAAGCACGTTTGATACCAGTTCACAATTGGTCGGTTTCCCATGTATAGATTATAAACGATTGATAAACAATGCGATAAATTATAATGTTCACAATTTTTTGACAGGTTATAATCTAACGGAAATAATACCTACCGATAGAATATAAACAAACGAAGTTCATACTTACACGGTGACGATATATACTTATTGTATATAATTAGTTTGAATTGTCTAACTAGAGTTTTATATTGTTTGAAATCCATAACACCTCCATTGATGTTTGAACTTTTGAGATGCTTCATGTTAGTTTTTTTTTTTATTAAAAGAGTAAGTTTTCACAAAATCAAGTCTTTCTTATTTTTATTTAGACGCACATTATGCATATATTTAACTTGTCCAAGTCTATAATTTAAAATTATTCAAATTCATCTCTTCAACACCATCAAAAGCAGAAGCTTCGATACGCGATTTTACAACCACAATTTGATGTGTATCAACAGGGGTGGCATGCAAAACTATTAAATATCGGCCCAGGATTAAACATGCATGTTAGTTAAACTGAAACTACCCCTTTTTCAATCATGAAGGCTTACAGCTGACGGATATGAAATAGTTTTCAGCAGACTTTGTGAAAACATGATGACTTTACAGTACATATTGCTGTTTTGGGGGATAGGTGATGTAGGTAGTGTGGACGAGGGAATAAATGATTATATATGAAGAGCAACGTGTGCATAAAGGTAAGTTCATATATTCCGACGGTCAATTTTGTTTCCAAGATCACAGGGATTGTCTTTCTGTACGTAGTACCTAAAGACGCGTTTGACGCAGAATGTGCACTTCGAAAAATGTGCACTTGACGCAAAATGTGCACTTCTCAAAATGAGCACATCTCAAAATGAGTGTGAATTTTATCACAAGGGGTCAAAATAAAAACAGTTTGCTTACAATTTTTTTTTTTTTTTTTCACGATTTTTTGTTCGATAACAGTAGTTTCTTTGTAAAAAGTAATCACGTTCAGGAAATGTTTCATTATGTATTTTCAGTACACGTCAGTTATACACATAATATAATATAAGTACTCCAGCCATTCATTGTAATATGCTGTGCACTGCATCTATCTGTATTTTTTTAATAAACATAAATATTAATATAATATAGTGCACATTACGCGAAGTGCAGATTTTGCGTCAAGTGCACCTTTTGAGAAGTGCACTTTCTGCGTCAAACCCCTAAAGACCAACTATCTCGACATTATTTAACAGGACATTTTTTTTTTTTTACCGCAACTTGGCGTGCATCTCACCTGATGGTAAGTGTTGATCAGGCCGAAGGAGGAAGCGACCTTGATCCGGAATCCTCAACCTCAGAGGAACTAGCCATCTTACATCTAACTGCCGAAACACAACAATGCTGTTAACATTGTTGTTATGGCGACATACTTAGATAAGGTAATGGTAGCTTACCAGGTGGCCTTAAAACAAACCCTACTACCAACCAAACCGAGCATAAAATGTTGCCCCCACTGGGAATCGAACCCAGGACCTCTGGGTCTGAAACAGATGGTTTAACCACTAGACCACAGAGGCGATTGAACATGTAAACATGAGGCTCCAATGGGCGCTCATGATCAGATGACCATATAAATGCATATTATTATGGAGTTATAAGAGAATCTAAGATCAATAAGAAGGTAAGTATGGATCTTAACACGAAGCATAGTTTCTGTTAATCCTCTTAAAGAAACGGTGTGTTTTAAGATAAAATATCTGTATAGTGTCTAATCTAGATAGTGACTCCACCGCCTCCCGCCTCCTTGAGCAAGCCTGGTGGTCAGTGCTCATGCATTCTCTGTATGACAAGAGGCCCTGCAGTAGGAAAATAATAGGCTGATATTTTTCAAGATCTCTACATTAGCACACCTTCCACGTGAAAATACAATATATTATGCTCTTTTCCTTCATAATCCAACAAACCATCTTGCACCAACAAATCCTTCCGACATTTAAAATTGAATTCGCAAAAAGTGCTGCGCGGTCAACCTGACCGGCTGGACACATGTCTACTGTGCAGTTAATAAATTGCAATCCGAGTGATGCGCACAGATTAGCGAGCACCGCGGAAAGTTCAATGCACTGGGTTTTTATAGAGCTGTTTGTACGATCTAAGGTAATATAATGTTAAAGCGATGATAACTTGATTTCGGTTTTCATCGTCGTCGTTTATTCAATTCCTATTACAATACCTACTTGCTACCGATAGGTTGACTGGTTATGGTGATCTCTCTAGCGGCATCTACAACGCCACATGCGAACTACGCATCAAAGACCTGACATCACACAAATTCTGCATCGCGCAAGCAGGGTTTGCCGCGCGATCAGTATATATATAACTTTCTGACATCAATCGTCGGACAGTGGACCAGACACAAAACCCGTCTGGTAGGAGGCTCCTCCCTTTCCTATGGAGGATAAGTGAACTTTACACCAGCAGGGTGTAAAGTTCACTCATACCTCGTATCGTATTGTATCGTCATCTCAGACCAATAAAAAAAGTACTTTTTTATTGGTCTGAGATCGTCATAAAGTAAAAGATAGTTTTCTGATAGTTGCCCGCACAGATTACTCTAAGCCGGCGGCGCGCGAGTTGATTCCGACTGAACGGAATGTTGCCATTTTAAATATTATATTATAAATAAATACGTAGATTAATTATTGTATATTTTATTTTTATATCTCATTGTATGCTGCACCAGTCGACGTCATAACGTCAATGCCGCCGGCTGCCGCAAAAAACAACGCTGGGGCTCTGTTTCGCATAGGTTCGCAGCATTATGCTGAACGATGGCCGTTTTGCATGGATCTGACGCATGTTTTCCCCAAACTAGTTCTTTTTTATTTTGTGTTCTCTCTATGCGGCATGTTTACCGCAAATAAACGTATTTTCTTTCTTGCTTTATTTATTTATTTCTTTCTTTCTATCTTTCAGTTCTTTCTGTCTAACTGTTTCAAATTTTCTGACTAATTTCAATGTGTCATATCTTTTTTTTTCACACCGAAACCATCACAATCGCACTACTAATAACAACTCTATATCCTCCAGTTAATCTGCCACATTTAGTTCGAAGGCATATTGCGCCATCGCACCTGTTATTTGAAATACATATTATTTACTATGGTAAACCCATGGGTTATCCACCATAGCGTTTCATTAACAACTTTTGCTCAGCTTTTTGTTATGGCAGACTGAGTTTGAGCGAGAAAGCCGTGGGAAGTTAAAAATGAAAGTTTTTGGGGCGTAGTTGTAGATTATAGAAGAGTTGAGGAAATGAATATTGTAGGAAAGACTCAGGGTGTCAGTATACATACCTATGTGACTTCTATATCATGAACTATCACGCCATTTTTTCTCAACATAGCCTAACATAAAACCACGCCTTATTTCCCCACAGAGTTGGGCAAAGGTGTCCTATAGTACACCCAAATGTTGTATGTTTAATTCACATGTAAAAAAGGCGGGCCTATTGCCATAAATCCAGACTCCGGGCTGCTACTAAGAAATTTGAGGTAGGAAAATCCAATAACACCGCCCGATCTGGGAAACGAACGCAAGACCTCAGCAGTAGCTGAGAAGCACTAGAGTCACTAGACCAATGAGGCATTACAGGCCATGTTTACTTCTTGAGCAGTATTGACGAAAATGAATTTTCGACAATAATATATGAAAAATAAGACATGACGCGTAAATAAATAGGTACCCATAAGGGCAAGAGAATACTGACAATATCCAGAATTATTAGCTAAACTTGCACTTGCTGCGAAAATAGCAAGTCTTCTTCTTTTCGTGTGGTTAGTGAACTAACCTGGTGTAAGAGTTTGACTTGGCTTCACATGCCGTCGAGAAATATCTACCAGGCATGCCGGTTTCTTCTCGATATTTTCCTTCACCGTTTTTGAAGCAAGTGATAATATATAATACAAGATAGTGTAACATTGATAAAACATCGCAACTTCTTCCTGCCGATAATTTTAAGGATAGGCTACTAAACGGTAAGGAATTCGCTGGATGCGGGAAGCAGAGGACCGGTCGAAGTGCCGGTGCTTGGGGGTAGGCATATGTCCAGCAGTGGACGTCTTTCGGCTGAAATGATGATGATAACGTACTGAACTACTGACATTTTTCTGTTCAAACAAGTTACTACTGGTCCACGCTTCGGTATATCTTTCGACCTTTTTATGGATTTTTTTTGTTGGAATAGGTTTAAAACTTTGGCGTCTCAAGAAAAAAAGATCAATATTTCTCATCCCAATCCAGCCTTTATTAGCTTCTAGCTAATAGTAACATGATTGAGAAAGGCTGGATGAAAGACGAATATTTCTCATCCCAATCCGAATGAAACCGATTACCAAAAAAAAAAACCCTTAAAAAGTGGACCTTGTCCGAAAAAGGTCGAAAGATATACCGAAGCCTGGACCAGTAGTAACTTGTTGACACAGGTCGTAACAGGTTAGCAACCTAATTATCTATGTGCATCATAAAACAACCCGGTTTCCTTCATTTAGCTCTTTTTTTTTTCAAATTAATTTCTCCTGACTGTGACTCACGAAGTGCGTTAAGAAAATGAAATTAATTATTTTCTAATAGATGTCTTGTCTAAATCTCTGTAAGAAGATTCAAATTCAAACCCATTCGCAAGCTAGTGCTAATGATAATTCCAAAATACAGACCCAATTTTCTCCCTTTTATAAATATTATACTCGTATGATGAGCTGTTATCTCATCTACACAAATATCATAAAAAATAAAATTTTGTATGTTTGTTTGTAATTAATAAACGTAAAAAATACTGGACCGATTTAAAAAATTATTACACCAGTAGAATGCTCTATTATCACTGAATAACATAGGCTATAATTTATAAAGATATCACGCTAACGAAGTCGCTGGCGGAAGCGAGTATGAAATAAACTGTACCTACCAAAGATAAATAATGATCCCACCTCAATCTTAGTAAATATTTTACCAATTTAGTTATGATTTAGATATAAGTTGTGATAAGGGGTTATAATCATAACTAAATCGGTTAAATACTTACTCAGATTGTGGTGTCAATAAAATAAAACGTACGTACCTAAGATAAATAATATAATTACGATAATTTAAACATGTAGTAACTTGTCGAAACCATATCGCGTGTTTGCTGTAAATAAATAAAAACAATCGGTTACCACTTAGCACGTTTCACGCTACGCAGTAGCTATCTTTAAAATACTCAAAACCCTATTAATTGCCAAGTGTTTTTGTTGCGCAAGTTCGACTTACTCCTCTTTCCAAAATGTTCAAAAGGGCTTGTAACTACTTGACTTTTTTTTAACTTTCGAGTAGATATTTTGTAGAATGATAAATGTACATTCTTAAAAAGTTACGCCTCTTAACTCCCGAATCATAATTGGTTGCCTTTTCAAAAACATCTTAAATACCAAAAACTCTATCAACAACCGTGTTACCTACTATACTTGGTTAGCCAAACAACCAAGAGATAACTAAAGTTCAAATACGAAAAAAATCACTAGGAAATAGCCCTACAAGCTTCGGTTTCTGCCTACCTACTATTGAGCAAAAAACTCATCCACAGCTGAGGGCGACAAAAAATGTAAACAAATTTTTTTTTGACACATCTTCGGACATGTTGTGGACTAGCTGATAACCTTTTTGGGGTAAAAGGAACAATTTTTGTACATGGCTGTAATTAAATTCGAAATAAAGCGCATAATATGGCGGTCGACAATCACATTACTTTGCACAAATGTAATAATAATAAGATCACAAAAAGTTGTACAAATTCCTAACCTACTACTATGATCGCACTTCTTCGGTCTAATCAAAAGAGCAGAAATCATAAGTTTTTGTAAATGAATATTAAGCTGCTTCTCTCGCAGGAAATACTTGCAAACAGAAATAGTTATTTAACCCAAAGAACAGTTATATCAAAGTCTTATATCAGAGCACAACTTTCCATTCCAGAAAATATAGAAACATACGGGTAACAACTGCCCTTTTCACCCTACACTCACAAAACTACAACGCAAAAGAATACTCGTAAAATCGACCTCGCGGTTAGAGTAAAAAATGGTAAAAAAAACTATAAGTTTGTAAAAGTTAAAGCCATTAACTGATAACACAACCATTAGCTAAAGGCAGATAAACTGAGTTATTGTTATTGAAATAAACAATTATGTGAGGGATAATGAAATGATTTCACTTGGTTGTGATTGTGTCACTATACGGGATTTACTTTGTGAGTAAAATGTAGTTGATTATACTTTGTCTCGTCATTCTGCTGCTCTTATCCCATACGGTCAGCGTAACATGCGTCTCTCTTCCATACTTCTCTATCAGTCGTTATATCGGTAGTCACCCCCTTTCTAGCCATATCATCTTTTACACAGTCCATCTATCGTTTTTGGGGTTCCGTACCTCAATAGAAAAAAAAACGGAACCCTTATAGGATCACTTCGTTGCCCGTCTGTCTGTCAGTCAGTCAAGACCCATTTTCTCAGGAACGCTTGGAGTTATCAAGTTGAAATTAATGTCAAGTACGTAGGTTTACGGTCCTTTGGAGGTCTAAAAAAATCAAGCTTCTAAGTCAACGTAATAGTCACAGTCATTTATGCGACATATTTTGATACTAGCAAATAAATCAAAACCTACAGAGTACTTCCCGTTGCCCTGGAATCATGAAATTTGGCAAGAAGCAAGGTCTTACAGCCCAAGTAAAGGAAAAAGTCCAAACATCGATAATTTGTAGTTTTATCACAAATAAAAATATTTTTTTGCGATTAGAAACTTACATTTGCTGTTGACGAATTGACCGTGACGTATATCGATGTAAGGGAGAACCTGTTTTTCAACTACAAAATTGAGTTAGTTTTTGTCTACGGAATCCTTCTTTGTGCGTGACACGCACTTGGCCGTTTTTATTTTTGGTCTTCCTTTCCTCAGCCATCCACATTCTGTCTATATGAGCTGGGATAATTCGTACTCTACCCTCTCTCTTCACAGGTTATAGGTAGAAAAATGTACTTACGTTAACACTGACACTAAAGCCAACTAAACAGCCAAGTTTTGATTTGGTCTAACTAGGCAAATCTCTTGGATTGAAGCAGACTGGTGGACGAAGACTTTGCATAGATGAATATGGACCAAATGATGTGGAAGCAGCTCCGAATTAATAAAAAAATATACTGAACATCCTCAACCGTTACAAATATTACATCTTTTTGTCTGCTTAAAAGCTACCTAAAGCAGATCCTTAAGAAGTCTGTGTAGATATTGATTTTGATGCAAATATTCCATTTAGCGGACCTTTTAGCAAAGCCAGTCTGCTAAACATTATCAATAACGATAAAACCTCTCAACAAACTCAAAAGCGTACCAAAGGACCACAATTTTGCATAAGTAGTGACAGGTATGGGTACATTCTGCGTAACAAAGACATCAAAAATTTGAATGACAATACAGACTTGCTGAAGTAAAATAAATAAAAAGCTCTACTAAAAGAAATGATCCCAAACCCTTCGGTTGGCACCGAACCCACTCCCACGCTGATCGTTCCTTGCTACTAATCCGACGAACAATAAGACACAGCTGTGTAAATACAGAGGTCAGACTGACACGGAGATGTGCGAGAAATTTTTGAGAACTGGTTGTCAGGTTTTTGTTTTTAGGAGTATAGAAATTACCTTGGTTAAAAGAAGCAGGAAGGAAGGATGGGTCAGTGACAACTTGGTCCGAGTCAACTCAATCCGAATAATTTAAGATATTTCACTCCCGATTACGGTGATTTGTACGTTAAAGGCTCGTGCAGACCAGCGCGACGCGACTTGAACAATACAATTTCTAAGAAAACTTCATGGTATAACAATAACCGGTGTCGCGTCGCGTTGTCGCGTCGCGCTAGTCTGCACGACGCTTAAGGCAGAAAATCAATAATTTTAAACAAATCATTACGAATTTAATTTTGTTTTCCGAAGATTTAAACTGTTTATTTAATCGGATAGACGAAACAAAGTTGATAGTTGTCTAATAACGCAAACAAAAAATAAATAAAGATTACAACGCCATTACATTACAACATTGGCAATCAGCAAGGAACTTTTTCACACCAGCAATTTTGCTACCGTACCTACACATCACATCAGAGATATCAGAGGCTTAAATTCAAAAGATAGTCTAAAAGCAATTATAGATATACTGCCATCATGCTAGGAAAAATAATGTGGGCAGCAACTAGGATAGTCGAAAATTCAAAACAAACAATCATGCCGTGTCTTATACATAGAAGCAGCAACTTCTCAAATGTGGTCCCTGGAAATAGCAACTCGAATATCAATTAGAAGCTTCTTAACGTAAAACCTGGTGCACCCATCAGGTCTGTCATCACTGTAAGTCCTAAAAACACCCCTAAACCTAATTCACAACCATAAAAGCTTTACTATAAAGCACAGCTGTTCAACGTAAACAATTCTAAGACCTAGATCACAGGATAAGGCCTAAATTGTCGTTCAATCAACCTAGTTTCGAACAAACAGATTCCTTTGTTCTAAAACCGGTTTTAACCGGTATTTTAACTTTTAACGCGAAGTTTGATGTTAAGGTTGCTGAGTTTGGTTTACTTTATCCGTTGGTACTTAATCATGGCTAATGCATTTGAGGTAGATTGGGTTAAATAACGTACACTGAAGGTATTGTTAGTGATGTGATGTTATTTTATTTTGTAGAAAGATAGGTTAAAAGCAAAGTCGAAATCAATAGTTATTTGTAACATGATGGAATGAGAATCAGCATTTTTTGAAAGTCAAAATTACATAAGACAGTCCCCCAAAACGCCCGCCGGCTAATGCTTTAGCTGGAATGAACAAGTGGTACGACAAACTCCCTAGCAAGACTCCCTAGAAAGTATCCTATACTCAACCTCAACTAGGTATATCTAAAAACGGAGGACCAGAATTCATCATAAAAAGGACGTTACTTCTGTGTGCTTCTCTTGTACTCAAGGACCAACAGTTTGTAAAGATATTCTCGATAGGTTACCTTTAAAAATCGAAAGGCATTTCTTAATTTCTATTTCCTTTAAGACCATAAAGAGTTGGTGTTACTTTTGTCCCAAACTTCCCAAGAGCTTATCAGGGCTAGTCATCGGCATTAATTTGAAAAACAGTCTCACTTAGCAAAGTAAGGACGAAAAAGGAAGCAAAAAGACCAAATTGAAACCTGTTAAAAACTTGCAACTAACAGGACACGCAAAAGCGGACCTTGCAACAGTTTGCAACCCTACCCTACGCTTGACCAGACCATCAGGTGGATCACTTTAGCAAAAAAAGTACCTAACAAAATATCAACAATAGCACTTTCGAACAATAACTTTCAATCCCAAACACGTGCAAAAGTAACACAAAAAGGTTTTTTTTTGCAAAACTTGCTAGTAGGTCAAAATTGGGCAAAAAAATTTGGAACTAACTTTACTTTTGCCTATGTTGTGGACTTTAACATAAGCCGGTAAAGATCAATTTTGTTTACACAAACTGATGCTATAACATTGTTTGAGTAGAGAAAGAGTGATAGTTACAAAGTTTTCAGTGCTGTTTTAGGAAATCCAAAGGGCTAAGCAATAGGGGTGAATTTGATTTGTGTTTTTATTCTGTAAGTTTGTTGGATAATACTACCTGTTACGCAAAACAGGGGTGGTTTAGAAATTAGTTATGGAACAAAATACGATGTTTTGTTAAGCAAAATTGGCTTTGTAGTTTTTGGGCCAAGTTCGTACGTGTCTACCAATTGATTAGTCAGTGAGCGAGTGTATTCCTGAATAAAGATTTAAAAAAAGATTTGTAAGAGAAACCCATGTAAATATACACATTTTAGTCTTTCATGATGAGGTAGATAGATACTTATTGGTAGTTTCTTTTAAAGATATTTTCTTTTGAATTTCTGGTAAGTTTCTTCACTAATCATTAGCCTCTCTTAGTTTAAATTATACAACTTTATATCCTTATAATTTGCGTATGTTTCAATTGCAAATAAAATTACTACATTCACTTCAGAATGATGACAATCTAAAACTGTTCAGCCACCTAATATCAGTTAAATATATTATCCTTTGGTGCAGACATTTCCTTCAGTCAGTATTCAATAAAGTTTCTTGTCACACGCGATAATCACGGAACCACAATTTTAAAAAAACTTTTTGTAAAGGAAGCCTAAATTATTTTCACACATTGAATCACTCCCGATACACATCGTTTCAATTTGCAGTGATTGCAATCATCCCAAATCACCCAAAAATAAACAGAGACACATCCATTTTTGTCGAAAAAAGAATCACTTTGGCCATCCAAATTTTTATTTTGTCATTACTCCACTGTGTACAGACTACGTTTCTCAGGCTTATAAATGGATTTAAAATTATGAAAATGCAGAACCACTCTGATGAAAAAGAGCTTTTTTGTAATGGCTTCAAAAAATTATAATAAAATACCCGATAATATAAAAATATGCCCCTATCAAAATTTAAGAAAGTTCTCACCTAGCTCTATTAATAGAAAAATGTTATTATACCGTTCAAGATTTTTTAAATGATAATTTTTAATACGTTTTCTAGTTTATTTTTGGTTTTGTTTTTATTGTTTGTTTTATTTAGATTTTTTATTAATATTATTAAAATTAAAATTGCACAAATATGTTAACCTAACTCCATTATGTAAATACCTATGTTTAACAAATAAAGATTCTGATTCTGATTCTGAAAGCAAAACTTAAAAAATTAAAAAAAACTTGATTTCCTTAAAGGTACATAGCCGACTGCAGGCAGCAGCAACAGGCGACATTACGTCGCAACACTACTGGTTTCTATGTATATCTATGAAACACGACGTGACGCTAGCTACGGAATTGTACCTATAAATGTCGGAAAACTAACAAAAAGCTTCCATCTGTAAACAACTCCTTCAAAATTCCGACTGTGTTTTTGCTACTAGTACATCAGCATACTTATTATCATCCTCAGAAATATAGGCAGCCTCTGCAAGAATTTTTTCTTCCATTCTTAAACAACCAGGTTGACCTGTGTCTTTTCTTATACCTTTTTCTGGTAACTCATCATGACCATAATTTTTCCCGTCGCCAGCTCAGTCAGCCGGAACTTATTCTGTACATACACTAATGCCCAAATTGCGTGTTGCATCGAAACTGAACAGATAGCGCGGTTCTAAAATAACTGATTGTTGTTTAACCTAATTTATCGATTCGCCTGCAACCAACTTTTTAGTTACGCCTTCGTGGTGGAATCAATCTTCATATTTCATTAGGTACTGCTTCCATAGAACTTCTTGTTTTGTTATTGTGTTCTATTCAATAGCCCCATAAATATAATTGATCTTCTCAGTCACCGAAATTAGTAAGGAATCGTTTGGTCTAGTCAGCCTATCTTCTGTTTTTGACGTCTCAATCTCCGCTGTGATAACATAACTAGCTCTAGATATTAGCCGTAGTAGGGCAATTTTTTTATGTTTACAGCCTATAAAATCCGTATCTATACCATCTTC
The DNA here is from genome assembly GCA_914767755.1 of Agrochola circellaris. Lineage (NCBI taxonomy): Eukaryota > Metazoa > Arthropoda > Insecta > Lepidoptera > Noctuidae > Agrochola > Agrochola circellaris. The sequence goes on from OU611861.1 coordinate 3,063,080, forward strand.
TAAGATAGGGACAAAAGAAAAGAGCAGGCCAATTCTCATGAAACATTATCATTCTGATTTAAAAAAAATTACCAGTATCAATATCATTTCCGATTAAAAGCAACAACATCAAGCCAATCAAGTCCATTTTTAAATAACGATCACAACCGGAAACACTAATATAATGTCGCTTAATATTAATTTTGAGGTTCATAATGAGTCACATTTAGTAGCATTAGCCTAATACTCGTCATATCCTGTGTTCTGTTTGATATAGGTAAGTGATTAAGTGGATCAACCTGTTCTATTTCTGGTTTTTGATTGAAGAGTTTATTGAAATCTAATTATAGGAAATGCATTTTATTTTTAACATGATAAAGCTAAGCGAGTTTTGGTATGAATGAAATATAATTACCTACCTAAAGAAAAAACAAAATTGTGGACCATGCATGTAATCAACGAAACTGGCGAATTAAATAAACTAACGACTGTGGATATCTGACCAGTGATACGCGGACTCGTATCTATGTATCTTGAGTTCATTGTAATCACGTCAAAACCTTTTAGGTAAGGTACTAAAAGACCGTATTCCCAAATAATTTTCAGAATCAGTAGAGGGTTTGCAAAAAGTTTGTCAAAAAAAAAAAAAACTATATACGAAACAAACCAAGGGAACAATAAAGATAAAAAGACTTAATAATAGTATCGCATGGGACATTCAATTATGGGGACATCGTTAATCTAATGAACCATGGCTATGGAATCCTATTTAGATTTTCCCATGCAGGTATCATAATTACGTTTACCATAACATTGGTTAATAAATAACTGTAAAACAAGTTAACCTTATAGTGTTTTGGGGAGGATCGAAGGACCCTATCACTTTCCAAAGATGCTTTATTTGCAGTCTTATTTAAGAAAACTTTTTTACAAAAAAAAACGATCGTTTTAAAAAAAAAACAAGTGAAAAATAACTTAAATTTCGGAATTCGGTGGCAAATAACGAAAATACAAAACCAAACACACCGACTTCTTTGTAGTGTTTTTTTTGAAGACGGTCGTTTTTTTTTGTAAAAAAGTTTTTATTTCTCGCTGTTTAGTGGGTCAGTTTGTAATTTATCTAAGTTACAATAGCCTAATGTCAACTACTCACCTTTTACAAAATATTGCATTTCCCGATGTAGGGACGTTAATCGTTGAGGAGTTCTCCTGGTACTTCACCATCAGCTCCATTTCTCCATATGCATTGTCACGAGCATTAAGGGGACTACAGGACCTAAACGTGCCTTAACGCAAGTTTTATAATGCCTAAAAGAATATGATCCACTGCAGTAAACAAAATCAGAAAAATATATGATATTCTTCAGGATATATGCTAGTGTGATAGTGTGTTGAAAACATAATACAACTAATTTGATACGATAGAAAAAAATCATGAAGATACCTCTAAAAATTTCTTTTAACGATTAAAAATCATATTAATTTACATGCAATCATTCTGATTTTTTGTCAGATTATTCTACAAGCTACATATTAGCATAATAGTGTTTTAATTTTCCAGTCCAATCAATAGATTTTCTGTAAATCGCTAACTGCTTCATATTTTGCAATAAATTACCTGCGTCGTGTCATCGCGCTTCTCTTTCATTTCTATGCAGTCCGACAGTGACCGCGCTTTAGCTGTTGTAAGCCTCTTAATTGCTTGGCAACCATAGTAAGTAATTTAATCGCAACCCGTGATATACTTATTATTGAGCAGTTCCGGTGGCCATCTGTGGTCTTCATCATCAGTTCCACTTCACAAAATGGTGCTTTCCAAGAACAACTGCACGAGTTACTATAAAAAATATCCAAATCGCTATAGGTGTGTCTATAATATTTGAAGAGTTCCCTCGATTTCTCCAGGAACCCATCGTCAGATCCTGATCTGATAAAAATGAGACCATCTCGAAAGTATACTCTTTCAAACAAGAATTTTGCAAAATCCGTCTAAATACATATAAAAAAAAATATATATATAATACAACATCCGAATTGAAACCTCCTCCGTTTGGAAGTCGGTTAAAAAGAATTATTACTTCATGGCGCTGTAGTAAGTAGAAATTTGATAAGATAACTGCTTAACACATTATAAATCTTATGCGTCTGAAAATATATAAACTTGGATTAACAAAGTATCTACAAGAATTGATCGCCTGATGAATGTAACTGCCCGTCTTCATCGAAATGATCTTTTTACAAGACATTGTAACGGCAAAAGCCATAGCTTAGACTGCAAGTAGGCTCTTAATATTTGAGCAATTAAACCCCACCTGGTGCAACCTACCACAGTACCCACCCAAAATAAGCAGCCCATAAGTACCATTCATCTATTGAAAGACAAAGAAGCAAGTTTATTACTAACTAATAAAACAGAGTCAATAACTCACTGAACACCCATTACGAGGTTTAAAACTGACAATTATACATGGTGTGTCTTTAAGCATTCTTTATTGGGCTCACACTTGACATATTGTACACAGGGTGTTTTATTTTAAGCGTTTTATGTGTTTTCACAGCAGTCGGGTCTGGATTTGTTTTGGTATTCTGTGCTTTTAGACTAGTGTTCATGGTAATTCGTTTTTAGCAATATTTGTTGTGTTGTCACGAGTGACGCCGCTTGATTTGAGTTAAGACTATAGGATTTAAGTTTTCCAAAAATATTCGAGCATTGTCAGTATTAATTTTATAAGTATGCACTTCTTATTAATTAAAGACCTATATGGAAGGTCATATTGTAGGTGTGATAGCTTTATCACACACATTACTACTAGTAGTATCTACTGTAATCAAATTATTATATATTTACAGTACCTCCTACTTTAACAGCCTACTTTTCCATACCAAAACACAGCAGCAGCTGATCACCTCATAAACAACCCATTTTATCTCCCTTTTACGGTTCGCCATTTGAATAATACCTGAAAATCCTCCCATCAACGTCTTTTACTAACAGCAGTTATCACCGCACATAATTAAAACCATTGTCTTGCACCAAAAATTACGGTCCCCATAAATAAAAGCCGGGCTTCGTTTAAGATGCCATATTTAAAATAGTGCCATAAAAACATCTTGTGTTGTTATACCAAAAAAATCTGGTCCTTCGAGTCGTTATACTTGTAGAGTGACACGGGTCAAGTTATTTTGGTTCTTCGATCCCAAAAAACGTGAAGAACCATCGATCTAGCTTCTTCGGGTACATGTCGGTACTAAATATTTTATTGGTACGTAAACTCTCTTTATTATTCAACTCAGAGATTAGTGTAATAGGTATAATCATTAGGGTGACAGCGACTGAAGACTTTCTCTGTGAGGGTGTTAATTTTATCGCAAAAGATGCTACAAAGTTGCAGAATGAAACATAGGCATCGTTGGTACAGTGATTGCACTGAGGTTTACAGCTTTAAGAAACAAGTTTTGCTCATGTTAGATGTAATTAATTCGCATTAAATTATGATCAATCTTTAACAGGTAAATGGTAGTTAACATCATGACAAAATGTAGTTGGTTTTAATATTATTGAATATTCTGCAGTTTCCGAGTTAGAAAATTACGTTTTATAACCGTGGGTGTTGTAAAAGCTAGTTCAATTATAATAGATTGTAAGATTATGGACCGTAGCATTTACTTATCGTTATGATCGTGACTTTACTCCTACTGAAAAGCATGGTATAAAAGTCCTTGTATATTTGCATGATTTTCTTGATTTTATGTTGGTCTGAATTTGTTCTATATTTGACTACGGTAAAGCCCAAGGATCCCGGACAGGTTATGTGTGTATGTTCATCTGTTCCCTCATAACTCCTAAACTCCTGGTTGTTTTTTGGTAAACGGGGTATCGTTTGGAGCGTGTTATTCCGCGGAAAGGCTATATGACGTCACATAAAATCAAACATGGTGGCTGCGAATGAAAAGACCGTTTTTTTTTAGATTCATATTTCGTGTGGTCTTTAGAAGTACTTTTCTATGATATAGTTTCGTTGGGGCAAAGGTTGCTGAGGACAGGTGGACTAGTAATTAAATGATTTACCGTTTGTTTGAAAATTGATGTGACATCTAAACATCCAAGTGTAAGGCTGACTAACACACATTACACGTAGGTAAAAGTCAAGCTGATAAAACCGGAAAACAAAAATTATGATCACAATGAGACGATCTTAAGTAAGACAAAGATACACAAGGACAAGACAGAAGTCAAAAGCCAAAGACAGTACAAAAAGATAATGCTCTTATTTTAACGACCAAAATCCTTCAAATACCTCAACTTTAAACAACAGAAACTATCAATATTCCTGTTTATACCAATCAAAATTAATGTTCTCGTAAATATTAGATTCCTTTGTGAAATCTCAAGGGGTTCGGTAGTTGAGATGCTTGGGCGTAAAATCAATCACATGTAGTATTGACGTAAATACAGCTATATTAGGATTGGGACAGTTATTGGGCTGTTAAATGTGTGGAGTCTCTTGAAAGTATGTGTGTTTGATTTTAAACATGTTTGAATGGAGGATTGCGTTTAGCCTTTCTTTCGTATTTATCATCGAGTTTAATGATGAACCAGAATAATATAAATTCGCTTTTAGAAGCTTACCACTGTCTTCTGCTATGAAGAAAGTTGTACCAGCGCACTTTTGACAAACTCTTCCATTGTTATCCTCAAAGCAACCAGGAGCGTGTCACACCACGCTCAATGAAGGGTTCCGTAGTTGGGATAGGATGGAGACCTTAACAAAAATTTGCAATTTAAAGCTTAATATTTTGCAAACGGATCCATTAATCCAAAAATGGTTTTGACACACCCACAATAGTTTTGAACAATCTTTCCAACGACACCCCACGTCATGGGATAACGAGGGAAAAAAGACATCCCCACTTTACGTGTAGGGGCACAAAAAAAAAAAACTTTTATTTTTTTTGTTTACTTCTTTGGCGGCGGGCGTGATTAATAATTATGTATACCCATGCCAAATTACAGCTTTCTAGTACTAAGAGTCTCTGAGCTAAGCCGCCGACAGACAGACGGACATGGCGAAACTATTAGCGTTCCTTGGTGAATACGGAACCCTAAAAAAGGTGTATTGAAAAGGAGTTTTCATGAGTACTACATAGCTACCATATTAGGCTACTGGTGTATCTACCCATAAATGTAAGATTGTCACCCTCTGGGCAGCAACCCACACTCCACACTGTATGCTCCTAGAAAACCAAACTTAACTAGGTTTTCTTCAATATAGATGAAACAAAAACCATATGATAAACAACCTTAGTACCGGTTAGAACCTGCAATTAAATTCAAATTCTCCTCCAACAGCCAACAAATAAATTGAAATATCTAAACTGAAACTGTGTTTCGATTCAAATCGTATTGAGACAAAGACAATAGACTGTAAACAGGTCTAAGACCTTGACAGTGTAATTATAAAGAGCCATTTGCGCTGTAATCACGAAGCGAAGGGACCGCTTTTAAAGGCTTAGGATTGAGTTTGATTTACGCGTTGTGGTGTGGACGAACATTCTATGAATTTTACGTCTCAGGCTACTTTGATTAGCACCAACTTACTTAGTATGTTTTTTTTTAAATGAATATTTCTCTATCTTTCCTGTTTATTTTCAATTGTTTCTTTACTGCTGAGAGTATGAGCCAAATGTGCAGGTTCGTACTTGTACCCTGTTCTTTCAAACCAAGGTAACCATTCTCTTCATCTATATTGAATTCATTCTAGATCATTACATGTGGGCTATCCGGACTTGAAAATCTGTGTAACAAGCCCAAAAATATATCTAATAGGTTTTCCTCAGTTACAAAAAATGTTTCTGGTCAATGATATCATAGGCAAAAAGAAGTAGATGGGTTACTTACCCAAAATTCGATGTGCAAAAATAGCACCAACTCACACTATTAGACGACAAGTGGAAGTAGGACGGCACGTCATAATTATGGGTAGCGAAAAAGGGACAAGACGAAAAAAACTTAGCTAATTAAGTTTTGACATGTCACTTGCGGAGCATGTATACATCTTTTTACATATTAATTATATCATCGTTTCTTTTTGAAAAAGATCGTAGAATTATCATCATTGGAATAATAAGAGCAAACTTATTTAAAATGCACACTGCTATAAAATAATGATTTAGGAACGCGTAAAACTCACTTAACCCTAACAGATTTGTCGCCGGCGGGTGTGGCTCAAACTCAGTTTTTACTCATAAATTTATTGTTACAGTCGGTACAGCTGCTCAGTTGCGTGCGCCGGCGCAGGACAATAGCTGTCATCGATATACACCAATCATAGTTTATTGGAAATTAACTTTTGTTGTAAGACCTAAGATTTTGCAATCTTGTTTGAAGAATAAAACAACAACATCACGCCTCTATTTCTCGAAGGGTTTAGCAGAGCTGTACCTATATATATATACTGGACATAATTTAATTTATTTTTGACCATAATATACTTTAAATCTTGACATAAATTATTAATGAAATGATTATGAATGTTAATCCAATTAAATGAAATTGTTAACTAATAACTTACAACTTATACCATTTGTACGCCGCTATTGGCAAAACATGGACGCTCACAACAAAATATTAACTCAATACCTTGCATGTCTGCCTTGTCAGTTTATGTATACGCATGTTTGACAAATAAATTATCTTTCTTTCTTTCTTTCTTTCTTATAGTACACCCACATTTCGCCAGTTATGTTTGAGTCGCATGTAATAGGGGGCCAGCCTATTGCCATCAACCGGGCACAAATCCAGACTCCGGGCTGCCACTGAGAAATTCCAGATGGAAAAACCCAATAACACTTTGCCCGACCTGGAAATTGAAACCAGGACCATCATGCTCAGCAGTAGCGTTTCAAAGTGTTATTGAGTTTTTCTATCTTCTCATTAGCAACCCGGAGTCTGGATTTGTGCCCGGTTAATGGCAATAGGCTCGCCCCCTGTTACGTGGGACTTGAACATAACTGGCGAAATGTAGGTGAAGAATATACAGGGTGGCATTGACATCGATGCAAAAACTCGATTTAGTACATGATATTGAATAAATAACCCACGAAAAATTTCAAATTAGGGGCGTTGAAATGTTAAGCCGGTTTAAAAAAAAAAATTGCCATTCCATACGTTTTGACCCCGTAGGTCACTTTTCTATGAAACAGCAGATTTTCTTTAATAACCGGTGTAACATATTTCATCTTAGGGGGGTTCAGAATCATGTACTGAATCTATGGTAAGAGTTTTCGCGTCGATGTCCATGCCACCCTGTATACACCTCTGCCTAACCAGCCTGGGTTTTAAAATTGTAAAACGTAAAGTGGCAACCGCTATACATAGTAAACAAAGTGCATAGCATATGCATAATCAGCATATAAAGTTCCCACTGCTGGGACACAGGCCTCCTCTCTGTGAGCAGCAATCCACCACGCGGGCCCAGTGCGGAATATTGCATGTCACATGTGTACGATTTTTGTCCTAGTACTTACATGCCGTAACCCGATAATACGATTGAATCAAAAGACCAGAAAATTCCAACACCAAATCACTCAACCCGCTATTAATAGTTACTACATTTGCACAAAAAACTATCGTAAATTATATACAGTTAGCCTCGTTAATGACCTAGGATATCACGCTCGAATTGTCTGCCTGTCTGAACTTGACCCAACAATATATCAGTAAAAAACGCCTCGTTCTTGAACAACACCTATTGTAGTTCGCTGAAAAACAAATACCGGTAGCAAAGATCTTAGTGATTAAGGAATAAGGGTCGATTTCGATTAGTGTGGTGGAAAAGTTAAGTTTGTAAGTAAACGCGTGTGCCGTTACAGATTATGTGCACGCGACTGCAGCCGGTAAAGACAAGGTGATAAGTTTTAAAAGGGGTTTTTGTGGAAAATCGAAATGAAACTCTGAATTTTATCTTCCAAAATGTACCGCCTCTGTGGTCTAGTGGTTAGATCACCTGTCTCAAGCCCAGAGGTTCCGAGTTTGATTCTCAGAGGGAGCAAAGAGCATGAGGGCGCAAAATTTTTTGCTCGGTTTGGATGGTGGTAGGGCTTGTTCTAAGTCCGCCTGGCTAGCTAGCACCATCTTATCTAAATCTGTCGCCATAACAACAATGTTAACAGCATTGTTGTGTTTCGGCAGTTAGAGGTAAGATAACCAGTTCCTCTGTGGTTGAGAATTCCGAGTAAATCTCGCTTCCACCTTCGGCCTGGTCAGATGCATCAGTTGAGATGCAGGCACAGAGCTTCACTATCGAGTATTAAAAAAAAACCTTTACAGAATGGCGATTTAGTCATCTGCATCCGTTAAGAGGGCGATTCTAATCCGTCATACCAAACAACTTTTACCATGAAACCCTTATCCAATTCGTGAAAAAAATATTAAATTCAACAGTGGACAGACTATTTCGACACACATTTTTTTTTACGAATCTTTTCATTTATTATATCTTTAATAAAAATGTATTTTTTACGTTTCATAGCGAAAGTTGTTTAGTACGAGTATGACAAGTAGAGTCACCCCCTTGACGGATGCAGGACACTAAATCGCCGCCCTGTTTAAATTTGTAATATGTGTATGACATAGGTATAGGTACCTATTCAAAATGAAATAATTATAATATGATATTATGACTCCTTAAATCACTGGTCAGTTTCCCTCACTCGTCAGTTTATTAAATTCGCCAGTTTCGTTGATTAGTCAGCTTCGCTGATTGGTAGGTGGTTTGCGAATTAAACAGTTCGTCAAATCGACAGTTTCCAGTGTTTGCCAGTTTCTTTTTTCTTCTCAGCGTGTCGATCAATCTAAATACTCGGCCCAGAATTCCGCCACGTGTTTGGCCATCACTAGCGCCAGTTTCCTTGATTCGAGAGTATGCTTACGTTGTTCCATTTTCATACCTGGCCACAACTCTGAACAATCGATAACTTTTTGCTTTCTCGCTACAGTTATCCAGATATTTTCCCACGATCATTGTTTCCAATAAAAACATAATAGAAAGCATACAATAACCATATTGTTTTTATCTTGTGCGATATTGAACTCTAATTCTTAGCATATAAAGCTGCAGTTATGAATAAGAAATCCAAATCCGTATCGGGTTAATTACTGAATTATTTAGTTTTTTTTATAAAACGTGCCGTATCCGCATTCTTTTTTTTTTGCAACTATAAAATAAGAAATTCAAGAAAAATGTTCCATTTTTAAAACTGAGCAACCCCTTTGTGTTTTTAAGTAGCACTTGATAAAGGAAATTTTGAAACACTTACAGTTAGGAAGATTGTTTATAGAAAGGGATTTTCGTTTTAGATGAAATAACCCTAAGGCCTTTAGTCCACCGGGACACAGTCCACAGAACGTCAACGATAACGAGATGACGGACGGCGCTGAAGAAGTGATACATACATTTACTATGGCCACGTGTCCACCGCACATCACCACCAGGACATCACGTACGATTCGAATAATATTGTTTTTCGTTGAAGTCTCGATGACGTATTGCCGTGAATAAACAGTGTAAAGAATCAAAAGCTCATCTAAACCAAATCTCTTTATTTTGCCATTTAACTTGATAGAGTTAGCAAGGGTTTCTATAATTCAATGCCATCATTTTCTAAGCTACAAGGGAGCTGCCACATAAGTTATTTCATATTAAAAACCATTTAGGGAGGACCCTTTAAATTACAAACGCCTTTACACTAGCACCTTATTGCAAGTTATAATTTGAAGAAACCAATTTAACCGTCAAATTATAAAAGAAATTACAATTTTTCCAAAATAATTACAATTATTGCTTTTTTTATTGCTGCAATACCAAATACTTGGTACATTTTTACGATGGCAACATTAGAATAGGCGTAGGCTTTCTAGGGGACCCTTGCCAAGTGCAAAAATACGCGGTTTTTATCATTAAAATTAATGTTATTGTACAGGATAATATCTGTGGAACTGACGGAGCTGTTGGCAACCCCAATTTTTGTATATCACTTATTATATGTTCAATATGGAGGTAGAGGAGGAAACTACAAACGGGATTTCTAAATAAAATTCTATGGTGGTCAATATTATTTTATTTATTTTTTAAGTTAACAAATGGAAACCTGGAGCATCTTAAGGAACGTTACACTGTCTTATCTAAGTACCTATTACTTAGATGTTTTAGTTGATAACGCAAAAAAAATACCATTATCTATTTTTAAAGAATAATGCTATGAATGGATTGTCATTAGTAGGTATTGTCATAACAACGAACGGTCATTACTATTACAAAAGTAATTACCAAACGTAATTTTCTGGACCCAAATTATGATAACAACTCATCGTAATAAAACTCGTCAAAAATCTCGACGTTTCACTCAACCCTCAAACGCTTACAGGTTTTTATACCCCCTCACTCTGCCCCCTAAATCGAAACCGTAGCTCGTTCAAATGACCGAAAATAATGACCTAACTATTGTCCTCGCCCCAATGTTTGCGAAGCCTCATTTATTTTTATAACTCTACGGGATTTTTAACAGAAAAAAGTAGAAAAAAATGGTGGACATCACCGATGATGGGCACAATTGATGTGTCGTGACGGTATTCGAAATTTAAATGTCTCGGACATTTTTTTCGGCTTTAAATGTGACCCATTTGGCAGTTATAGGGGTGGATATTTTTCTGTGGTGTGTTGAAAATGGTTTGTTTATGTTGTGTTATCTTGAGTATGAAAGTGATGATACATGACGATAGATGATTGATCATCTGTATTTGTTCTGTGTCACGATTTTAAGGATACATACCAAAACTTTGTAGTGCTATAGTAACAACCATTAAAAATAATACCTGCAAATGCCTATATTATACCTCACTAAACAAATAAAAAACAATAATCCCCAACAAGCTGCCATCTTGAAAAAGGGACTGGTCAAACAAAGACAAATTAACCGCTACTCATCTGCAAGCCCACTTCTGGGGTACGTACGTAGCCCAATTATTTTCTACAGTCGGTGTTTGCGGAGATCTTCACAGAGTGCACCAGACTTGGATGGCCACTCGAATTTTGCATAACCAATTAGTTTTGCACAAACTAAAACAGACGTCTTTCGGATGACGGTCGGACAGACCCGAATTGGAGTTGGTAGGGTTAACTTTTTTTATGTCACCTTATGAAATACATAAGTTAAGAATTATTATGGTTGTAGTATTTGTTTATAAAACTTAGAAACACGATTATATTACTGATCTAAATTAGAAAAGCGAGAAATAACATTTTTGTATCTATGGATTTTATAATTTAGTTATTGCTTGCCTGCAAATGTTAATAATAGTTGTCAGTAAATCTTGTGTATTTGTATTAGTTGTCAGTAAATCTTATGTATTTGTAATAGTTGTCAGTAAATCTTGTGTATTTGTATTAGTTGTCAGTAAATCTTATGTATTTGTATTAGTTGTCAGTAAATCTTGTGTATTTGTATTAGTTGTTAGTAAATCTTGTGTATTTGTATCAAATATTTTCTTAGTCAACTGAGATTCAACTGATTAGTATTTTTGTAAACCAAAATCAACTCCATAGCTTTTCTTTCGGTCTTCTAATTAACACTACTTAATAAGGTCGTATGTTATTAATCATGTTTAAATTATATCATTCGAAAATGTACTCTGTGCCCTTTGTCTTAAGAATGTTTTATTCTTGAAAGATTTAAAGAATAGTAAATACGTGGACTCTGGAATTAAGGCTTACAATGGAGTTGTTTAAAATGACAAAGCTTCTTAAATGATTATGTTTGATAACCAATAATGAACTGTGCAAATAATATCAGTTCAATAAGTAGTGCAAACATAGAGGAAATGATTTTTCCAGAAAGGAAAAAATAAATGTTTCCACTGGACTTGTGGACAAAAAAAATATCTCAATCAAATACGTATTCAATTGTACCATCCCAAACCACCACATTACCTCTCCACAACTTCACACCAATATAACCCTTAATCACTATAATATTCCATTAACCCTTAGGGTTAATTTACCATCACAGGGGTAGTTTCCAAAGATAATGCCAGTAGCAGTGTTTGCTTATGCAAAAGGGTGCTTAGAGTTGTTTTTCCTACTGATTAAGTGGATAGTGATGGGACAGACGAGAACAGACGATGTTAGTTGGAGGATAATAATATTAGCTTCTCTTATATTAAAACTGATAATGTCTGGTAGTATGAAGCGAAAATTTTGGGAGACGGTTTAATATAATGAGTTGCTGCATTACGGAATGCTGGTAAAAGAAACGTTAAATATCTGATGGCGTTTCCTGATTTGAATATTTTTAATAAACAAGAGAAAAAGCGATCAAATGCACCAACAAATTTTGACAGAATATTTTTTTGGCAATTAATATTTTTTAAGCGACCATTCACACAGTGCTGCCAGGTACAAAAATGTACGAAAAAAAAATTGGGATCACTTGTCAACGTCCCACAACGCACTATAAATACGGTTAAAATAAAAACAAATGCTGTATAAAACTGCTAGGAAATCCCAAAATTATACAGTAAAATATTATACTGATCAACGTCAGGGCAATGGGTAAAAACTTAAGTCGAGAAATATATAGAACTAAGTCGTTCTTTAACTTTAAGAATTGATGTGCAAAAATTAACTTTTTGCCCCTATTTAATTTTGTGACCTCACAAATCGAACTGAAAATTCATGTAAAATCATTGATAACCATTTACTTCCCGGCTGTACTGTAAATATTTAGTTAACAACCTCTATTTATTCAAATCGCCAAAACTACGGACTATAACAACTTCGGATTGTCAATTAGCCGACTGCGCGGAGTTAGGGTAATGTGTTAAACTGTCCTTTGCATACATAGGCTGTTTATCTGGCCTGTCTAAATTCTAAGGTGTTATTTCAGTAAATAGCCGGTGTTTAGATTTGCTACATTACTATACTGTAGGTATTAGGTATGGTAATTTATTATGTGGTTCTATGTGTTAATGAATTGATTATGGATTCGTATACTATTTACTATAATATTAATTATCATGTTTTAAGCTGTTTAAAAACGCTTTAGCGATGAAGTATTGTCTTTCAAACATTGCCCTACATTACGATTTCAATAGAATCATGGTTTGATAAAAACTCGTCAAGAGAAGAATTTAACCTCTTAATCACTGCTAAAATATATTCATCACATTGTTGTACGTATGCCAAATTCGAGAACAGTTAATATTGTTTTAACATTATATATTTTGTTAACATTTTTTTTTATTTAGTTACACACTGTATCTTTTATAATGACTTAGCTTCTAAGAAATCCAAAATGCTACAGAGAGAGTACAAAGTCAAAACAGTAAGTCTCCACATCAAAGATTACCAACTCCAAATACTCAAATCCGCCACTTTATCATAAATGTATATTGGAATCTCAACAGAACTATTAACCCGTCTAATGCTACACACATTATATTTACGACTCATTATAAACATAATACGCCATCAACATACATCAAGGTAATGCATGAAAACACATAAAACTGACTCACGAACAATATTTTCAATCGTAGCCAATAAATTCTGTGTGTAATCCTAAACTTGTGGTATATGTTATGAGAATTCGGAAAAGGGAAGACATTGCGACAAAGCAACACAAAACTAAAAATAACAATAAGATATTATTGTTATTGGAAACATTCATAAAGCCATTTTATAATTAGGTACTCAGTTAATAAAAAAGAAGAAGAAAAATAAAGAAGAAAAGAAGACTGAAATGTAAAGAAGATTTAAAAAGAAGCGCTAAAAAGTTACTGTAAAAGCATATCTTGCGATATGCTTTTACAGTAACTTTTTACGCAGTAATTTTATCTTGCAATCAGCTTTCCGTTTCATGCTTTCAGCATTAACTTATTAAAATACTAACTTAACTTAACTTAAAATACTAGCTAATTAAAGCAGCTAAATCAATCATATAGAGAAAACAGGGCGTGAAATGTTGTCACAAGAACAGAATATAGTTAATAACAAATAAACTTTCATGGCATTCTTACCAACCAGACAGGCCTGCTGTAAGGTCACAAAACGTAAATTATAATACCCGCTTCAGCTTATCACATACCCCAAGCGGTCGTTAACTTAGAACCAACTGACGCATATGTAAATGAGTGTCCATGTTTATTATTCCTAGTTTTAATTGAAGCCGGCACAGCCACCATACTGCCATCACAACACCGACACCTGTGCTCTGTATTGTTCCATCGTTTATGAAGATATTGAGTTACAAGAGTTTTTTTTTGTTGTAGGTGCCTTTTGAATATGCAGGGATATCATGTGGGATCAATGCTGGTAAATGCTCTGTTTTGATAAAGAGAATGGCTGATGCTTATAAAAACCCCGTTGATGATTTCATAGGTCTAGAATAAACTAGATTAAACGCAGAAGGTGACAATCATGGAAAGCATGCTGTTGGAAAAGTAGCTGAAGTGTGTGGTGACGAAGTTGAGGCAAGTAATGATCAATGTTCCAACGGAGTTGAAGAAATAATAAGTGTGGGTTTTACCCCAGTAAGAATAATAACTGAATTGAAAACTGAATTTAGAACTTTGGCTACTTTGGTTTGGAAATGTCGTTACAGAACAATTACCTACTGTATGTTTATTTTATAAAAGTGAGATAGTACAATTTGGAAAAGACCAGTAAATTATTTACTTATAAAATGGTGTCAAAACTTCAAAAGAAATATTTTTTGATAAACCACGTATTACGAAATTAAAAACTTCACACTTTTAATTTTACTTTCTTGTTAACTTCTTCTAATAGACGATCACTCAATAAGTTAGGAACTTATACAAAGTTTTTAACTTAAAGCATTCGATAACCCAAGGATTATTAATACCATCAATTTCACTTTAAACTTCTAAAGAGGTTGTGTTATAGAAAATTGGTAGATTTTAGAACAAGATAATGATATAAAAATTAGACAATAAAATCTATGAGTCAAAGTTAACAACAATAAGGGAAGTGGAAGGATAATAAGGATCCAGACTTTCGCATCGGTTTCAATGACAGTCATTGAAGAGAACGAACAAAAAAGTAAGAATAATGATGCATTAGAAAGTCTAGTGGTAGTCAAGGAACTGAAAGATGATACTACGTTGAAGCTGGTGACAGAGGAATTATACAACCGTGACGTATCGTGCTTACGTCACGCTTCTATTCCTCTGTAAGATTAGAAGTAAAAGATACCTAATCCGATGCTGTGGTTAACCTTTAGTACTTAGTGTTGCTGAGGTGGTGTGATTGCTTGAAGAAACTATTTGAATATATTTGAGAGAGCATTATGTAATATTTGTATATTTCTGATATATTTTCCTTTGTTTTAATTTGTTTGACCTAGACTTCGGTGACTGGCTGTCCTCAGCGGTTCGGTGCTGTAAGTGGTGGCGGCATGTCAACCTCGCTGACAGGTTAATATTTAAACCAAGAGCTTAAATGTCGTGATGAGCTGAGTTACGACATTTAAGCTCATGCGTTACTTTAAGGCCCTCTTATGAACGAAGTTGTGGGATCTAATACAGGCAATTTTCAATGTGCCTTTTTCAAAGGAAATCACTGACATCGATGAAGGAAAAACATCGTGAGGAAACCTGGAGTTATATTTAATATAACTCAACTGAAACAGCCAACCCGTCTTGATCAAGCGTGGTGATCAATGCTCGTGCCTTCTCTGTTTAAGAAGAGGCCTTTGCCCTGCTGTGATTATGAGCATATATTATGAGTATAAGCTGTTCTATATACCATAGGTATATAGTTCGAACTGATTCGAGAGAAGAATGAAGCTCGTGATTTTTGTACACTCTTAAAATAGTGACTAAGATTACTAAAATTATGTAAAGTTACTCACTATTAATCATTTTCTATAT
The DNA here is from genome assembly GCA_914767755.1 of Agrochola circellaris. Taxonomy (NCBI): domain Eukaryota; kingdom Metazoa; phylum Arthropoda; class Insecta; order Lepidoptera; family Noctuidae; genus Agrochola; species Agrochola circellaris. The sequence continues at coordinate 3,079,005 of OU611861.1, forward strand.
ACGATTTTACCTTCAGCAGTTAAAATTGTCAGTTTTGACTGTCGATCTGAGTCATCATACAGATTATTTGATGTGGATTCACAAAGCAAATAATGTGAAACATAGCAGCTTTGATTTGCAAATGATAACAATATAGAATTGAAACTGTTGAGTGAATTTCTGGATTTTATATAAAGTACACATTGTTTGTAATGCTAACATTTATTGATGCAATCTAAATCTCAACAGGCTTGTTGTAATCTGAATTATATGTTTTTGTAATGATTACTTTCCTGGAATCCTTTTAATGTTCGAGATTATTCTAAAAGCATGTTCATCTCTTGTATCGACACGAATTGTATTAAGCTTCGTGCAGACTAGCGCCACGCGGCAGCGCGTCGCGACACCGGTTATTGTTTTACCGTGAAGTTTTCTTAGAAATCGTATTGTTCGAGTTGCGTCGCGCCGTCGCCGCGTCGTGTCGCGCTAGTCTGCACGAGGCTTTAGAATAGTCCATGCCTTAGCTAAAAACTTAGCCAGTTTGCATGCTAGCCAGTAGGACTGAAAGTCTAAGTTTCTAAAGGCTCTTTGTCACTAGAAACCGATGACTGACTAAACTTTTCACCACTTAACTATCTATATTTATATACTTAATATTATAAAGAGGTAATACGAGTATATACTTAATGTCATAAAGAGGTAAAATTAGTTTGTTTGTAAGTTTGTAGGTAGGGGGTAATCTCCGGAACTTCCAGTCGGATTTGAAAAAATCTTTTTGCATTGGAAAACCCAATTCTTGTAGAAAGTTATAGGCTCGTGGACGAAGTCGCGGGCAGAAGCTAGTGTGCAATATTGCCAGAAGATACCTTTTTATTATTCTCTAATAATAATTGGTTATTTGAGGGGGTAACTTCTGTTGTCTTACTAACTAGTTTTTTTATAGATAGGCTGGCACTTGACCACTATCTATAACTATCCATTAAATAGTTTGCACGCTAGCTAGTAGGACTGATAGTCTTAGTTCCTAAAGGCTCTTTGACACTAGGAACTAATGACTGACAAAATTTTCACCACTTTAATATTTTTTTATAGGCTGGCGCTTGACCACTATCTATAACTAATATTAAATAGAAGAAGCATCGAACATCAAAGACATTTTTGTCAAATCACAACGAAGAAGAATTCGATGTAAATAGTCTTGAGATTGTGAGTACCTTTAAAGATGCTTCACCATTGAAATATCCTCAGTAATAAAATACTTCATAACAATTCCCTCCTCAACCACACAATCACAAACATTAGAACGCCTAAGCAGTAGAAATAAAACAAATCCTTTAGTACCGCTACGCGCACGTGCGCTCGCGTCCAACGTGCTAAGCGTTCACTTGACTGGGCATATCTCTTTGATGAATACGTTTGTGTATTATGTTCATGTGGTCTCTACGAATAGAACAACCGATCAATTGGTGTGGTGAGAGATGGGTGGAGGATTAAACTAGAATGGTCTTAGCTTTGTGTCCACTTTTGTCTTCACAATCTTTGACGGTTTTTGCAGCGGCTCTTTTAAATATGCTGTCATTTTATTCATTAGCTCTTTTATTGGCTCGTCCAACAACGTCTTGTGAAGTACGATATACAGGAATATACATACCAAGTTATTTTAAAATATATTCATCTTTTTTTTTTGCTTCACAATATTTTCCATGATAAGATTCAACAATTAATTGATTTAGTTTAGAGTGAATAATCCATAGTTTGATGACTGATTTCTCTCTTACTTGACTGAGACCTAAGGTGGCTCGACCTGTAGATCAAAGATAGTAGTAGCTACATACTAAAAAACGTATGCCTCGCCGTGGACTTTTATCATACAAGATAACTTATCTATCAAGCATCAAGATTACACTTTCTCAAATAATAATAGACCCATCTGTAAGGCAGTTATTTTTAATCACATATATTATCAACTTTGAAACTGGAGTACTACATGAATAAACGTACTGGGAACTCGACGCCAATCTATAAATGCACCGTGCAAGATGACAACAACATAAATTGTGTACATGCATATGCATGTATGTAAACACTGTGAGTAATTACACTACATGCTCTTGAACGCGACTCTGTTTCCGTGGTGATCAAAATTCAGATCTGACAGTAGATAATACTCAGATAGATTTCTGCCACTGATTTCTGATCTACCGCCAGTATAAAAGTTATGCAGAGAGTAACAAGAAACGTGAGACAATTCAACTTAGTCTAAAGATTACAGAGGGAATGCAATAATCACACATAATATAAGTGTAATAAGGTTCTCCATAGGTGGGAAAGATACAGCAATTGCAATAAACAGAGGTCCCTATTTAACATCGCATAGGCAAACTGCTAGTTATTATCCATACATCACCATATTTTCATTAATTTATCTTATGCCTAGCGAGTTTGATTTTTAAATGTTGCATAGTTTATGTATTTCTGCAAGAATTTATTTTTCATCAGTCTTCACATCATCCACAATATCCCTATTGGCTGTAATACTAATAACATCCCTAACAGTGGGTCAAATTAAATTATCTAGCGAAACTCCGCAAACGTGATAGGTATAGAAACAACACAAAAAAAAGTATTTTTTTTTTGGGATCGACAACTGCTGGTGATGTTTGTTACTTGAAGTTCAAGTTGTTGTTGTGATTAAATTAGCTAGCAAAACTCCGCAAACGTGATAGGTTTTGGGGTCAACAACTGCTGGTGGTGATTGTTAAAATCTCTTTTTGTGTTACGTCGTGTTAACATTTCGATATCCAACACGTCTGCGGAGTTTCGCTAGCTAATTAAATTAGACCCTGCATTCAGCCTACTCTTCATTACTATACCAACATTATCAACTTCTACTTACTACTTTAAGTTACTAACATGACGCTTAAGTATAGTCATGACCTCGATACGATTGAATAATACCTATGTATAGTTGACTATACGACAGTATACAGTCGCCGTATACTACGATACACATAGTATACAATATATACACAATAATTATGGCTGTGTTGTTAGTATAGTGTAAGTTGCACGTACTCGTACGTTGTGCTACTATAATACTTGTATAAGCGAGATGATTGCTAAAGGCTTGGTCACATAGAATTATTGTTAGATATTATTTTTTAGTACTTAGAATGCCTTTACTTCTTGATTATAATTACAAACGATTAGCTTCAGACCGAATAAATGTTTTTTTTTTTTGGCTTATGTTCAAGTTAAAACTTTTTGTCAAGTACTTACATACAGGCCTTGTATGTGGCCATGCCTGTTGAGGCCTGTAGCGACCTGTCGCGTGGCCACGCCTGTCGAGGCCAGTCGCGACATGGCTCGCGGCCATGCCTGACGAGGCCTGTCGCGGCCTGGCGCGCGGCCACGCCTGTCCAGGCCTGTCGCGGCCCGTGCCGAGCATTCCCACCGCAGCCTGGCCTGGCAAGATCTAGATTATGAGATAGCGGGCCGAGGGACAGCAGCATTACAAATAGATTATGATAATAGTAGAAGTGTATAGCTAAAGCTAATTGGTTTCAATTGAACTTGGAATTGTCCTTTTGACTTTTGACTTTAAAAATGACAAATCACAGTTGACACAAACGTTTGTAGTTATCATAACATAACATCACGCCTTCTTTCCCCGTAGTGTTGAGAAGAGGTGTACCTTTAGGAAACCCACATTTCGCCAGTTATGTTAAGTCCCATGTAATACGGAGTGGGCCTATTGCCATCAACCGAGCACAAATCCAAAATCCAGGCTGCTACTGAGACATTCCAGATAGCATCACCCAATAACACTTTGCCCGACCTGGGAATGGAACCCAGGTCCTCATACACAGGAGTAGCGTTTACGACCACTAACCCAGCGAGGCAGAGTGAATGAATCACGTAATAAAACTTCAGGAGACGCACTTCAAACCCAATTATCTTGTCACTCCCCTCCGATCGATACATTGGAAACTAACCTAGACACGACCACATCAAATATTAATCCTAATTTGTTCATGTGACACATTGTATTAGTAGTGAGTATTAACATGGAAATGCAGTGATTCACTTCCCAAGAAAATGCACTGAATTAGTAATTTGAAACACTACATCACCCATTTCGTTCGACGTCCATTTGAATTAGGGAAAGGTGTTTGAAAATTTGAATATCAAAGTGATTTGTTACGTATTGAAAAGACATTTTCGATTGAGGATTCATTTATTATTTAGAAAGTAGTAAATCTATTGACATTTTAGCCGTTAAAAGGGGTTTGTAGCTAACAGTACCACAAAAGTTACAAATAACTGTAATGAATTTTAGGTACCGATCATACGTTGTAAACATAATTTTCGTCATCATCATTGTTTTCATACATGCATCACAATTTATTTGTAGTCTCATCTGAACTAGGATCATGCCAACTAGATTCCTTTATTCTAGAAACAGCTAAACGTTTTTCATTAAACTAGTTTTGATTTCACGTTGTTCACTAACTTCTTTCGTATCAACCGCTCTCCATCGATGATCTCTCCATAATATATTATATTGTCGATCTCTCACCTCAAAAATCTAAACTATCCCCAACATGAAACCTCAAAAATAAAACCCTCTACGTACAAATCCTTTTCCTTTATAAACGTGCCTTAACCCGTCGCAGGCGCAGCTGCACGATGCGCACACGCTACCGGTTCTGCGGGCTTACGACCCCCCTCTCCCCCGCCATGCCCGCCATCGATACTACCAAACGGAAAATTTTATAACCACAATATTAGAATTACGTTTTCATTTTATAGCAGTAAATGGGTATGTTGTCATAGTAACAGGGAATGAATATTATAGTTGGGTTTATTTGATAATAGTTTACTAATATACGCTGGATGTTGTGAGAATTATCATGAATCTGATGGTGCCGATCGACTTGGAGAAAAGTTAGTAAAATATCGTATTAGCTCGAAATACATTAAGACATTTGAAGCAAGACTATTGACAATTATTTTTTTACATTTTTAATATTTTATAGGGATAGTACTTACCTACCTGTCAGATAGGCAGTCTCCATGTCTTCTTCTTTTCCTTAAGTTCTGAGTTGAGCTCCACGATTACTGATAAATGCGTGCACTGACTGAACAGGTCCACTCAAATCTGTGTGTTTCTTTCCTCAAAAGTCCATTTCAGACACTAATCTACATGGTCCTCATAATGGCCTGACCAAGATTATTTCTGGACTTTAATAAAAGAGACTGTGACCTCTGAGTTTGTTTCGGCCTTTCTTCTCAGAGTAGTCAGATAGGAAACGCCGAACTCATCTAGCAATTATTATTTTTTATATGACGTGTAAAACTGATTGCAATATCCTATTTACAGAATAAACAATTTCATTGAATTGATGACAATTTAACAAATTGTTGTGACATCGTGCTGACAGCAGCTGGATGAGAGTGATCGAGGACCGAGTCAAATGGCTTATAATTGAAACGATATAATATGCAACAGCGGACTGCAGACATACAGTTCAGGAGTTCAGGAGCCAGCTGTTCTACCTGATTTTGACCATCGCTTGTACCATCATGTTTAGTGTATGACTAACTCTATGTGTCTCTGTACAATAAACTTCTTATCTATTTTTATTTTATACATAATTTTACGCCTTCTTCCCATGGAGGTTGATAGAAACGATACAGGGTATATCAGAAAGGTGTGTGGGGGGGTCTTTAAGGGTGTGGTTCAGAACATCACACAGAACTTTTTTTTTTCCTTTAAATTTAAACTTAACTTAATGTAATATACCTAAAATTTCACTTTTTGAATTTATATATTTCTAAGTAGTCCGTTCGCATTTTTTATACTTATCCTAGTTATACAGGAAAACCTAACCAATTTTTAGCCATACAATACTGGAACACACTCTGTAACATATTATATGTATAGTATGTTACCGTGTAGATACTACACTCCTTACATGCTGCTTTTGGTTCATAGGTTTCATCAAGATTATTTTGACACCAACAGGGGAGTGATCATCAGCCACAATGAGACGTGTCATGAGTTTTATCAAAGTTTTATCAAGTTTTTGCAAACTATAGTTTTGTAAAATTTTTTTTTTTTGCATTTTTTTTTTTTTTTGTAAATTGTGTACCTATGGTCCTCACATCTGGAGACGTTCACTATGTTATTAAGACGTATGTTGACTTGAAAGAGCATGGCAGTTGAGAGTATGTCATGCTCACTTAAATGTCCCGCTGATGGTGGCGAGTATATTGGATCATTCGGTTCCCTACAAAATGGTTGCAATGCTGTTTGGTGCTGATCCACGCGTCATGTTCGTGAACGGGCGCCGACAGTTGAGACTGGTCATCTCTTATCTGCCAGGGCTTATTTTTAATCTTATATTTTGAATTGTTTTGATTATTTTTGTACATTGTTCTCACTTATAGAAACAACAAGAATAATGTACCCAGGATTTTGTAATATCTATATTTAAAAGAGTGTCTTTGGAGTTTCTTGCCCGTTCTTCTCCATAAAGATCTGCGTTTTGGAATGGGCAACTAGCTTCAACTTTCTGACTAACTGACCGACTATTTGACAATTCAAAAGTGCCTGTAAATGGTTTAATTGAAATAAGTGCTTTGAGTGTGAGTTTGAGTTTGACCACATTCAGTCCAACACTCTATTGAAGACTTCATAAAAACTGGGACACTACAGTCCGCCTAGCACAGATCACTTAGCCTTATCAGGAGACCACACGTTGCTTACCATAAAAGTCAGACCTTCTACTGAATTAAGCGATCCCTTTGCAAGATCACGTTAACATAGTTGCTATTTCACAATATCTTAGATTTTGATCTGACTAGGTGGTCCGGTTCTTGTGTATCGGACTGGTCGATCGTATTCAGTCAGTCTGTAAACCTATTAATTAATTGTTCTATGTCGATGTAATCTTTCTGAAACTTGTTTCGATTTTTCATGTTTGGAGTTCATTGCAAAGGGGTTCTAAGTATCATTGAGTGTTGTTGAACTATTATGATACGTTTATGATCTATGATAAAGCTACCTGGTTGTTTGTATTCAAGATATTATGTTCCCTTCAAAAGCATAATTCGGTTAACTGTTGTCCAATAAAAGTCAAACAAATATCAAGATATATTACGAATAGGTAACACCAGGCAATTTAAACATTCACCCAAATGCTTCTGCACGAACTCTGAGATCCTGAAAAATAACAAAGAGTCAATCAGAAAAATACTCTGCTGATATTTGATTATAAGGTGGTTAATTAGTTATTGCAAAATAATACACAGTTTTCAACCAATACTGTTGCTGTAGAATGTAATCTTTAACGATCCTCAAAACCAAAGCCAAAAAAAAGCCTTTATAGACGATACTTACTTTCAAAATCTGTCAATATTTTAACACCATCGAATCCTGTCAGATATTAACAGCTGCTACCATCCAATCTTTTACGATCTTTCCTGGCATTAAGCGTAAATTTGAGCGATTTACTCGTGGAACATCGTCCACATCAAACTACTGTGTACATTGCGAATCGTATAACGTACTACAAACGCGATTCTAAATTTAAATATCGACGAGAGAACGAGACGGAGTACGTGCTTATGTTGCGTGGATTATGTTGACGCTGGATATGGAATTGACAACAAAAAAAAATTGTTTTTGGTTTGAGCTGAGCAAGGAAGTCGCAATCGAATTAGTAAGTGCTCCTTCTGAACTGAAAATTTAATAATATATAGATATGAAATACATTTTTACATAACGTTAAGAGGCTTACAACAGCTAAAGCGCGGTCACTGTCGGACTGCATAGAAATGAAAGAGAAGCGCGATGATACGACGCAGGTAATTTATTGCAAAATATGAAGCAGTTAGCGATTTACAGAAAATCTATTGATTGGACTGGAAAATCAAAACACTATTATGCTAATATGTAGCTTGTAGAATAATCTGACAAAAAATCAGAATGATTGCATGTAAATTAATATGATTTTTAATCGTTAAAAGAAATTTTTAGAGGTATCTTCATGATTTTTTTCTATCGTATCAAATTAGTTGTATTATGTTTTCAACACACTATCATACTAGCATATATCCTGAAGAATATCATATATTTTTCTGATTTTGTTTACTGCAGTGGGTCATATTCTTTTAGGCATTATAAAACTTGCGTTTAGGCACGTTTAGGTCCTGTAGTCCCCTTAAAGTTGTATCTTAACGGAGACATGATGATGGTTTCCAAAGATAGATCAATACCTATATTGTACACATTAATTCGTTCATGCCTTGAAAGTAACACAAATCGTGACTTCTTCGATTCATTTAATAATTAGGAAATCAATATTCAATCATTGACTTTTGAATAATTGTAACTGATACATAAGAAAATCCATCGCATTGAAGATAGTGCGTCGGTACAACATACAAAAAAATAAGTGTTATGTCGATTGAACATTTGGAAAACCTGAAGAATGACCACTTCAAACACCAGTTGTTTGGAGTGGTCATTCTGTCTCTCCTAAATACAGATTACTCGGTGATCTAGCTAGGAGAGCAGCGATTCACCCAACAATTCATTGTACCTACACCATGTTATTAATAATGCATACTTTGTAAGTCCCTCATGTGTTACAAAACCTTTATGTTCCTAAATAAATTTATTATTATTATTATTCTTTCGATACTGTTGCTTATCTTGGGCCAAAGGTCATTATTTGGGCCACATATTTGCCGACCTTTCATGACTCAAAAATATTTAATGTGATCGTTTTTTGACCGCGAATCGGAAAACGTAAGGCAGGACGCCTTCAGGCTAGGTGGAGCGACGATGTTCGCACGGTAACTGGTAGCAGCTGGATGAGAGTTGACGAAAATCGAGTCGAATGGCGTGCAATTGGAGAAGCCTATGTTCAGCAGTTGACTGCTGTAGCTGATGATGATGATGATGATCATTTTCCTAATGGTTTGTGAATAACATACAGAAACCTCAACTGTTTTATAAAGTAAGTACATTAATCGCAACATTAATCTTCAAAAACAAAAAATACTCCCTACCTATCCAGTCCCAACCTAATCTACGTTAAACAGACTTGTCTTGCGCTCGCGCACCGCCCTCCCCGCTCGCCTGTAATACCCCCCCGTGCGTAAACGTGACCCCGAGACGTGAACTCAAACTACGCTCCTTTGTTTTTTTTTGTTTGTATCTCTTCTCTGCCCCGGATCGTTATTGTATCGGTGTTGATAACTTTTTCTTTAAGTGCTAAGCTATATTTAGTGAGGAGTATGAATTTGTGTCATTAGGTGGGTGAAATTTTCAGTTTAAGAACTTTGACTCATACACAGCTTGCAAAATACCCTTATAAACAAAAGCTTGTAAGAACTATGGTTTCATTCAAGGTTTTACGTGTTCTGATTAAGCCAAACTCTAATAGTGCTATTTTATAAGTCTATTTAAGTTTTAAGAGCATTCATACCTTGTAACATATTCTGATAGACGTATATAAGAAAACGTTATACAATATTAATAAGAGCAGTGGCATTATAAGTGCCTTTTACAAGTCTAATTGCTTTTGATTCTTAATAAATACTTATAAATGCATTTTTAACATTTTTTTGAAGTGTTTTATTAGACTTCTGTAAAAGTAGTATTTTAAAAGTGAGATTTAGCTCACCTAAGACATACTAAAGAGTAGTAGCACTTTAAAAGTCCTACAAGTGTCTTAAACAATTCTCTATTAAGAGTTATTTATTTTCTTTGTTGATTGACTCCAGAATTTGTTGTAAAATCAAGTATATTTGTCCTGTTTGTTGATGATGACCAGTAATTTTCATACTTTCTTGATACTGTTTTGATTCCTTGTGTGATACGAATACCAACTGAAAAGTCTTAAGACAAAAACTTTTATCAAGTTCTGAAAATTGTATGTGCCTATTCTAGCCAGTTTTTAGGTAGGTACTGCGGCGTTTGTTAATTTATTAAACAAAAATAGGTACGCCTACAGAATGCATGAAATGATGTCCAGATCATTTCTCAAAAACAGGTATTTGTCAACAGACCTACATAATTAACACACCAACAACAACAAAACAGTAAGAAAATTTGTGGCTTTAATACTTTTTTCACGAATACTTAGCAAAATATCGGAAAAAAACACAATATTATTTTTGACACATTCTGTCAAATTTTTATTAATCAGTATGGTTTAAAACGTCAAATTTTCCTGTACCCCACCTCTGGTTTCTCGCCAAATTTTTTCGTAGTTTCAAAATTCATTATGATACAATCCCTTTGAGACCATGTTCAAAAATATGTGCATAAATTAACTGCGTCAGAATCTCCCCAAACCGCAATGAACCCAAATGACATAGTATTTTGGGACATTATATTGTTACCATATCGCAAAGGAGGATAAAACTAAATGTAAGCTTTAATGATCTTGGAGGTTGACCTCTTGATTTCGTTTGTAGAGAACCAACTGCATTATGGTGGTACTAGAACTGTCTCTAAGGTGTATCAAAAATATATTATAACAAGCTGTGCGATTCGATTTCCCATAGGCAAAAATAAAAAACTTCCATATAAACGTACATCCCCTTTTAACCCCTTTAGAGGATGGATTTTCACAAAACCCTATTAGTGCTCACCTTTGCAATTTATAAAGAACTCTTGTACAAAATTTCAAGCTTCTAGACCCAACGTATTAGGCTGTGCGTTGTATAAATGTGCTAGCTTTCGCCCGCGGCTTCGCCCACGAGGACGTCGGAAATTATCCCATGGGAACGTACTACCGCAATAAAAAGTATTCTATGTCCTAACCCAGGTCATGTTCTGCTCTTATGCCAAAATCGCGTAATTTCCGCGCTTATGGTGTGTCATATCAGCTGAATACGTCGAAATGTAAAATCAGCTGCGGAACTCCGGCCGCGTACCATCGGCGTAGTATGCTTAGACACTTAGAGAAATATAAAAGCTTATGTAATGTATTAGAGACAATAAGATCTTCGAAGGCTCCATTTTTTTAATGAATCAATTAAATCTTTATTTTAGTTAAGCTAATACAAAATTGCATCTTTACAGCGGCTGCAATGGATCAAATCTTCATGATTGAGGTACTTGTCAAAAAGATCGTACTAAAAGTAGAACCACCTGAAAAAGATGAATATGAATTGGCACAGGAAGAGGAAGAGAGGAGGAGAGAAGCAGAACGACTTGCTGCTCTTGAAGCTGCCGAGAAAGCGAAAAAAGGCAAAAAGGGTAAAAAAGGAGGCGCAAAAAAGGGTAAAAAAGGCAAGAAAGGAAAAAAACAACCGGCCGCGCCATCGGAAGAAGAAATGAAGTATATGCAAACATGCTCAATGCAGATGAACTGTCTACCCGTTTTTGATTTCATTGTAGCTCATGATAACTTTGTTGCACCGCCCCCACCCCCTCCTCCTCCAAAAAAAGGTAAAAAAGGCAAAAAAGCTAAACCCAAACCTAAAAAAGGGAAGAAGGGCAAAAAAGCGAAAGTGATACCATGGAAGATTGTGCTACCATCCGAACCATTACCACAACCACCATACTTTGGCGTCGGTAACTCTGTCATGTTTCTTGAAAGGCCTTCAAAATTAGAGGATACGTTAAGGAATACTCCAATTTATATCACCGTATGGAACAGAGATCAAGACTTCGGCTGCACTGGTTTCTGTGTTGTAGAATGGCACAAATCATTTTTTGAATGCCTTCAGAGAGCTGCGGATTTGAACCCCGTCAATTATGACTTAGCAGAATACAGGGACACAAGTAAACCGGAAATGGTGACAAATACAGTAGAAATGGTACGACCATTGCAATGTGAAGAAGATTTAAAAGCATCGGGGGAAATTGAATTTTACATTCGACTTACGTGTTTGGGCAGCAGAGTGATCAGTTACTTTGTGGCATTACCAGAGATGGATCGGATACCGGGACGGAAGTATCTGTACGATGATTTGAAAGTGAAGGACCTAGAGGTTGTCAGACATTGGGCAGGTACCGTGATTGATGAAGTACCTCCTGTTGCATACTTTTTCACTGCTCCTGATATAACTAGAGAGCCAATAAAGCCAGTTGAAGAACTCGTAGAATACGAAGCGTTCGTCGCTCCGTTTACACGAAGTGAACTGGCGATTCTAGCTATGGGCTTCCCGAAGGGCCCTTGTGGTGGGACTAATTGCCTAAAGAGAATGGAGTACAGAGGCAGTCAGCACCAGTTCATTCCAGGTGAATATGTTAAAGGGAAATACCAACATGGTCAGTTTGTTAATAAGCGAGATGTACATGGTCCCTGTGGTAGAATTGATTGTCCTCTTGCGAAGAAGGTTCGTACTTATCTCTGTACCGAAGGTAGCTATAAGCCCTGCATGAAACCTTGCTGCAAAGACTACTATTAGCATCAGAAAATTGATAGTTTTTGGACATACGTTTTTTTTTTGTAGAAGACGTTCAAATTTGATATACAGGGCCAGATTAAATTAACTGGTGATGCTCCAAAGACATGATGGTCATCGGTATGGAATCATGACAAAACAAAAAATGATTTTATAAAGTCAAAACTTTGATGGATGGAGTGGGAGAGGAAGGCCAAAGAAAAGATGGATGGATTCTGTGAGGAATGAAAAAGAGAAGGGAGTAAATGATAGTGTGACGGTTGATAGGAGAGAGTGGAAATATAAAACGTGGCGCGCCGGCCCTGGGACAAAGGTAGGAAGATGATGATGGAAGTCAAAATTTTAAATAACTACAGCTGCTCGGGGTGAACGGCTGGGGGACGCGCAAACTATCACATATTAATAATAATTTACGAAAATTACCCCCTTTTTTATTAATCTTGATTTGATCTTGACACCCGTCACGTCTATGAAGTTTCGCTAATTAAATTAATTTGACCCTATTTTAGTAATAACATAAACAAACAAAAAAACCGATAAACAACACATTAAAATCATACTATTACATTATTTGCTTTATACTTTCATTGATTCCTTTCTTTACTAAGCGGCCATTGACCTATATTGCACTAAAATTAAATTATCAACTTTATCAGAATCCTTAGTACCATGACACAAAGAAAAAAATCTGATTCGGATTCTGTCGACTAAACAGGAACTATTGGGCCTAAAGCCTATGCTAATGTATAACTATATGCAGTAAGTTCGCACAAAATTACAAAGCATAATCAGCCTATAATGTTCCCACTGCTAGGACACAGGCCTCCTCTCTGTGAGAGGGAGTGGGCCGTAATCCAACTCGCGTGCCCAGTGTGGGTTCGTAGAATGAGACATGTACCAATTTTGTCTTCGAATTTTTGGATCTAGGACATGCCGGTTTCCTCACGATGTTTTCCTTCACCGTTTTGAGAGCAGTGGTGAGGAAATAATTTACACAAAGTAAAGCGCCTGTCAGGGTTCGAACCTATGACCTACAATTCGTAAGTCGCGGCCGTTACCACCGGGCTACCACTACTCTATGTTTGAAATCATTCTTGTAGGCAAGGAGCTATTTTTAGTTTAGGAATCAGATGTAACTTCAAAGTACTACCTACTGTTGTTTGTTGATCGAAGTACGAGTATCATCGTCACAAGATCATTTAAGTCATTCATCAGTACCACTGGCAGCCTTCTTCCTCCTACTGCTGAGTATAGACCTCCTCTCTTTTGTGCCATACTTTCCTGGTCTGTGCGAGTCTCATCCAGGTCCTCGCGATCTACCGTCCACCCACCTGGCTGTTGGTCTGCCAACGTACCTAATTCTGTCGTTTTAAAGTTCTTTTAAGTACTTTCCCCTTTGTATAAAAACTTACGAGTCTTGGTGGACAAAAACAAGTAGGTAACGTAATGATTCATTTAGTGCACTTTCTCTTTTAACTTCGCACCCAAGGCTAATGGGGGCAAAACAATTATAGCATGAGATCATCGTCAGGTCATTATTCTGAATTGAAATTGAATAAAATATAAACAATATTTTTGACTCGACAAAAGTTCAAAATCATCTCGGGAAAATAACTAATGATTAGGTAGGTAAAGAATTGAGTGAGAAACAATTGACAAAATATATTGAGTTTGATATTTGCCAGTAATCCCACCTGCTCAGTCCCACCAAAATAGTAATAGCAGTAAGAACAATGGCTATAGTTGCAAAAGTAATATTTCTTGCTATCCTCGCCGCGTCTCGCCACCTCTTCCTTGGCCGACCTCGGTGCGGCGCCGTCCATCCTCAGGCACTCACCGTGTGGAGACTAATTGCCCAGCGGTCATCCCATTTTAGCTTGGCAGCCATTCTGAATAGCTTTCTTTATTGTTTTGTCTTTCTTTTCCAAATGCTATAGCATGTTTTTCTGTATTCTGATTTAAGACCAGTAGATTCCAAACATTTTGGCCTTTGGGTCACCGAAATCAAAAGATGTAAGATTGCCCAGATCATCATTAACTATGTAAACCCGAACAAATACGCGAACAAAACGAAGTCAAACATTCGTAATAACACGTTTTTAACAACAATGGCCATTTAAAATACCATAAAAAATCCTTCATGTCCTAATTGCGTTTTTATCCTCACCCGCGAAGCGTGACGCTGTCCAAATCTCACTAATAATGACAATGATTGCAGAAACCACTTTAACTTTACCACCAGCAAATACTATATCAACCCTTATTTTGAAAGCATTTAGGTCTTCGTTTGTCAGAGTAATGGTAGATGTAAGTTGGTTTTACACGACATGATATGGGCCAAGGAAATTGAGCTTGTAAATCTCGCGTGTTGATAATTTTCTTGGAAACAGATTTTCTGAGCGTATTAAAGATTACGTTGTAAGTCATTTGTACATTTTGTTTTGTAGTTTTGTAATGTTTCCCTAGTAGAACGGAACTCACACACTGACTCCCTTATCTTAAGCGCTGCTTAAAGATAAGTAATGATTAGCGCCCGATTAACTATATATTTTTGACGTTTAAGCAACATTTATGAATAAGAGGGGAAGTAGGTAGTAAGTATTATAGTATATAAGTATTTCAGGATTTTATGACGAACTAACGACCCAGTTCGGCTTCGCACGGGTGCATTTTAAATGTGAAAACGGTAGCCTGTTCGCGACGCGTTGTGCACAAGTTCTGAGTAGTACCTAAAAAAAAGTACTAAGTTTGCATGAACTCAAGATAGTTGTATTAATTTCATAATTTATTGCCTATGTCCATCTGGAATAATGTACCATCGAAGAAGTTCATATCTAACCACCGTAAGGACTATTCTTGCTTCGAGCGCTCAGCGGCTATAGGACCGAGTCGGTAACAGATGTGATCATCGTGTTCACGGGATTTTGTTTTGAAACTGGTTAGATATGAACTTCTTTGATGGTACCATTCAAATGGTGATTTTTTTTCCGGAGATTAACATTTCACATACCAACACAAACTTATAAAATTCGCTATCTCTCTTTATTAGTACCTATAGATAGGTTACAGCTTTAGTTGATTAAAGCCTTATTTTCTGTGTCAATCCTTATAGGTATGGTTCAGATTTGGTATTGTAAAAGTAAATTTAGTGTTAGCATTGACACAGTTGTGAACAATCTAAATTATAAAGCAACAACATAGATAATTAGTTAAGGGGACTACAGGACCTAAATGTGCCTAAACGCAAGCATACAAGCTACATATTAGCATAATAGTGTTTTAATTTTCCAGTCCAATCAATAGATTTTTTGTAAATCGCTAACTGCTTCATATTTTGCAATAAATTACCTGCGTCGTGTCATCGCGCTTCTCTTTCATTTCTATGCAGTCCGACAGTGATCGCGCTTTAGCTGTTGTAAGCCTCTTAACTACCCTCATTAGAGTTTTAAAAGATGTGCTAATGAAAATTTATAATCGTCAAAAACATTTCTTAAAACTCATAACACAACTAATCAACAAATTAGCTTACTTATCAGAAATCATTAACAATCATTTAATCACCTATTCAGACTTATTAGAAGACTAAATCATTGTAATTACTTAATCACTTATTTTCAGACTCACTAGAAGACTAAACAATTTGTTATTTGGTATTTTGGTTGTATGTAGAGTTTTAAAACTCATTTTGTGTTGATAAATATCCTATATGTCTGTCTAAGTGTGGATGTACCTACTATATACCTCTGAAAACTCCTTCGGGAATATAGGGGTGATGCTATTTTATGTTACGTGCTGTTAAAAGTCTGTGTTGCTCAACTTAAACACTAAAAGGAACCGTTTCATATATAAAAATATTAAGCCGAATAAAAAAAAAATTGCAGCGATAACCGTTATATGACATATGTCAAAAAAACATAAATAATTAGTACTGTAACCACCTGTAAGGATATTACGGTTTTTCTTGCTGTTTATGAGATAATTAACTTTTTCATACTAGCTTCATACAAATTTTTCGTAAAAAAAATATAATTCCTTCGTTTTTGTACAGAATTAACTCGGATGTCATTTTTGAATATAGTAATAACTAATAGAAGCGATATCCGGCAAAAAATCCGGCACTTGCAAATTGAAATTCCTAAGTCTATGAAAGCCGATTTTCAGCCCACCGTGTGACGTTTTGGCAGGGATCTCATACCGCTAAAGAGACCCATAAATCGTCTACTGCGCAAGTCTAACCACGTGGTGCGTCAGGTATCATTTTTAATGGCACGACTTGTATCTACATGTTTTTTTATACACAAAAATTTTAAGATTTATCGTCCGTAGTTACGGGTATATAGAACCCTGCTTTTAATACAAAGCAGATTATTATAACTTACAACAATAAAATAAATCGCAGAAAAATAAATCTTTGTTACGTTGCACAACATTGCAATATATGCGTGCATTTATTTCTACCTTTATACACATAATATCACAAGCATAACGAAGCCGACGAGACACTCACATAACAATTATTTTTTATCAAAAAGACCTTGCAACTATAGTCTGTATACAAAAGCGCATAATGCAGCATTGTTTGTGTCAATTTGAATGCATTAGACTAATCGTTGCAGTCGGTTAGGGCAGCGATTCTCAAACTGTTGTGTGTGAGAAGGTAATGTAGTCTAACTAATGAATTCTCAGTGAACCCTAGTGGAGATTTAATGTCACCTTAATCAACATAAACATTTTGAAATCTTTCTTTGCTTTTCGGTACATCATCTCGTCTTTCACCTTTTTTCTGTTTTTTTTTTTTGTTTTTGTTTTGGGGGGAAACCTTCAAAAAGCGCCCCCGGGCTTTGGGGATAAGACCGGGAAGTGTGGGTTTCCTACCTCATTAAAACCAACGTTACCTCTCAAAAGACCAATCCGGAACCCCGCCTGTGCAGCGCCTAGAGCACATCTCTGGGGAGACTGCGGTCTCCCCGAAACCTAACTGCAAGTGTGCAAGGCAGCACGTGACCACTGTGCGCCGTCTTCCCTGAGGTCACTCAGTGGGCGAACAGAGTCCCCACTCTGAGCTCCTGTGATCCCTATCTCGTCTCTTACCTACTATACTAGGTATCTTTTATCTTCTGTCTACGATTTCGATCAAATCTGCCTTCTGGTATTTTTTGTATTTTGTTAAAGTTGAAGCGAAAATTGAAGCCTCGGCTGCGAGAGTTCGATGTCATCATTCTCCTGAAAACGGCAGGAAAAGGATGATATAGAAGCCTCCCAGTCGTGGATGTAGTCGTGCATAAATGATGATGATGATCATTTCTCCTTTTCTGTGACACTGACTGCTAGAAATTGTATGTACTCCGACTGCTAGTCACCGCCTGAGGTATTTGAGCGGTGAGAGGGGGGAGGTAGATAAAGGTCAAGCTAAATCACTCTGCCAATGGCGCCATACAATAAACTTTTGATTTTGAAAAAAGAAAATTCTTACACTGGTTTATGGGGTATCATTGCCTAGAACTCATCAAGTAGAGTTTTTTTTTTAAATTAGTATATTAGTGGGCCGTAAAAGTTGACAGTTTTAGACCATTTTTGTACGAGCTCTATCGCAACAACTAAAGAAATAAGGAATTTGAAATTTTTGTATATCATGTACCATGTACTGTAATTTAATCAACAAATATTAAAAACGCCGATTCACAAGGTATTTTATTTAAATATAGGCGAGTTTCTGCAACTGCAAAAAATAACTTTGTAATTTACGGATTTCACAGTATTATGACAAACAACATTTATTTTTGTGATTTAAGATGTCTAATATTCTTCGATTAGTATTTTTATTTACATATATGAACTAAAAAATATATAATATGGCGGATCCCTTCGTGCGCAAGGCCGACTTGCACTTGGTCGGTTTACTTCAAGATATATGCAGAACGCGATCCGAGTGGAACTTTGACTAACACTGGTACAGTACAAACTAAATTATGTTGAGTTGTGATGTATGGTAATTAGAGTCGTTGTGGAAACTTCCTATGTAAAAACTGTTAGTTTGTATCAGGGATGTTGCGGATGCAGATTTTTTAACATCCGCAGTTGCGGATTTTTGATGGCTCACGTCCGCGGATCACAAGTTTTTTTAAAGGAGCCGTCGAGTACGGCAAGGCGAAATTCAAAATATCTATTAATTTTTGCAAATTGCAGCGCTGTTTCGCTGTATGTTGATTATAATTCAATTCGCGGCATCTATAATAAAATAATTACTAAATTATGATCATTTAAAAATCTATTTATCTCTCGAAATGTTATGTGTTTGATAGATATAAAGACTATTTCGTGAAAATGTGATGATTTAGAGCTATATGCTACAATGCAAAATGAAAATTATAATTATTTAAATCATCGGATTTAAATAATTATAATTTTCATTTTGTTGAATAAGATTTTACTGATATACTTACATCCTTTTCCACCCACATCTGCATCCGCATGAGCTCGGCATGGATTAATGCGAATGGTCTAAATAAATGCGGAAGCTCTATAATTGCGGATGTGAATGCGAATATTCGAAACATCCTTGGTTTGTTTGTATGTAGCTTATATTAGTTCAGTAATCGAGTTACTGTCATTCATGCCATTCTGGGAGCGCCTCCTTGGTCTAGTGGTCGCAAGGGCTACTGCTGAGCATGAGGTCCTGGGTTCGATTCCCAGGTCAGGTAAAGTATTATTGGGTTTTTCCATTAGAAATTTCTCAGGAGCAGCTTGGAGTCTGGATTTGAGCCCGGTTGATGGCAATAGGCTCGCCCCCTATTAAATGGGACTTAAACATAACTGGCGAAATGTGGGTGTAAAATAGGTACCTACACCTCTGCCTAATACTTTAGGGATTACAGGCGTGATGTTATGTAATGTAATGGACTTATGAGTTATTACTGCTGGTTTATAATGGCTGTTCTAATGTATGTCAATGAAGATAATCTGTGAATTAAATTATGTGTATTAACACATATTTTACATACAACAGCGCATACACATTTATACAAACACACACACACACATAGCCAAATTCACATCCACATCTACAAGTAAACATTATGTAAGGACTAACAAACATAAACATCATGAATATGCTCTTTGAAAAGGTAGGCAGAGCTCTACATCCTCATGATCCACATTTATACAGTTTTCATTTGGGCTAGCCTATATTTAGCCTGCCGTAGAGTTAGGGATTTTTTTTGACTCTCTACGTTAATTTGACATGTTAATCTATAACACGGCAAATTGACGTAGAGAGTCAATGCTTGATTAACATTTCATACACCTGTCAAAAACACAATTAACTTTCCTGAATTCACAAATCCAGAAATAAAAATTGCAATGGCCTCCTGCCTGACCTGGGGCCTCGGACCCAGATTTTCAGTCCTTGCCCTAACGAGCATTAGACCTTTATCTCAATCTGCCTAGCCTATTCCCGACTATGTTGACGTTGGCTTCCAGTCTAACCGTATGCAGCTGAAAACCAGTATTTTACATGGAGCGACTGCCTATCTCACCTCCACAACCCAATACCTAACTGAGTAATACGATACTCCTTAGTAAGACTGGTTGTTAGAGTTTCGGGCTTCTGACGACCCCTAACCACTGCCAATGACAGCCGGGACCAACGGCTTAACATGCTTTCCGAGGCACAGAGGACTCGGTATGTAAAAATGGTTACCTATCCACGGACCAACCCCGGCAAGCGTACCTTAACCTGATCGATCGACCCATGTGGCTGTTATTACTTAACCACGAGCTCTTCCTTTATTTCTAAGCTACGGTAAATAATAATAATTTATAGAAATCCATTTGTTATTCCAACAGTGTACAATAAAGTATAGGTATATTTACTTTATTATATAATTTTATAGGAACTTACGTAAGTCTATCTTATAGGTAAACTAAGCTTTTCTGTATTCTTCTTTGTGTTGTTATGAATTAGCATATGCATGATCATCTTGCATCTTTGATCTTTTAATCGGATATTGTGCGTCTTTTGCAGTAGGTAATAAGTGGTATTTTGTAGTTTCTGCCTACCTTAATAGTAAAAAGGCACGATTTTATGTATGTATGTAATGACTAGATACAATGACCAGCCCACTTTAGCCACCCAAATCCGGTGTCCCATATCTTTGTGTCCATATCCTGCAATAGTCCTACACCAAGGGGGGGTTGTCCTTGAGTGCACTTGCATAGTGCGTACAGTACGACCCAACTTACATGTAGCATCGGCAAAATTCGTAAAACCGATCACTGAGTGCGCCTTCAAAATCACCAATATTTATTACTGCTTTAGGTGAAAATGATCTTTACCCAAACGCAATAACTTGTGAAGTAAAATAACCTAATACATTCGTAAAATTGAAATTAATGAATGCAAATTTTCAAATGTAGGTATGCTACATCTAAGTTGTGTTATAGTGTACAAAGATAATCGCTGATTGGTGTCTCATTTCATTGAAAGCGTCTAACGGGCCTCTGTAAGTTGGCTTTGGCCCCAATACGCATTCTGATGAAATGAAATTGTTAATTCTATAAATAGGATATCGTAATCACTTTTACACGATATAAAATCCTCTTGAAGAAACTTGAAGGTTTCGGCATATTTGGCCAGTTGGTTCTATCGTATCTCTCGGAAAAAAACAAAGAGTGGTTGTAAAGGGCTATGAGTCACCAGATTATTTCTCTACATCTGGAGTCCCCAAGGTTCGCACCTGGGCCCAATCCTTTTTCTAATGTTCACTTAAATGCTTTGAAGCACCTTTATGCAATAAAAACAAAATCTATGAAGAATCTGCTAAGAAAATGCCAACACTTTTCTGTTAGATAGGTATTGAGATTCATCTGTGCCTGAAATATACAGGGTGTAAAAAGACACATCACAAAGCCGTAAACTACGCATACTGTACGTATAGCTAAGTAGCTTTGCGCAAAAATTATTGCTGGGAACCGTAATTTTTTTTTTTTTAATAAAAAAAAACAAGTTTTTATTGCGCGCAATGTAACGCGAACCCACGCTTGAATGAACGGATTCAGTGTTAGTTAAGCTCCCCCCTACGCTACGTAGGTAGGTACTTGTTGTTCATTGCGTTTTTGTAACTTCAAATGCGTAATCTGTTAAGATAAATCTAAAATTCAGGTAATGTTTGTTTGGAAAAAAGTTTCGAATTATCGCATAGAATTCATTTTCGTGAAAAAGTAAAAAAAAAAAATGCGACTTTGACCTTCAATATCTCCAGAACCAGTGGATTCCCAGGTATGGTCTAGTGGAAAAAAATGATGCAAATAATGGGTAGAATATGTGGCTTTCGGCTTCGGAAAGTGTCTTTTTACACCCGATATTTTGCATATCAAATGCCTATCCAATATTATCGCAGCCATTTGCGATATACCGTAACTACCATATATTTTTTAATAGTTTTGATACCCAGGGTCCAGTGTTATTGGGTTTTTCGATCACCAATTTCTCTGCGGTTGATGGCAAAAACCCTATTACGTAACTTAAACATAACTGCCAAAATGTGGGTGTACTACAGAAACACCTCTGATTAACCCTTCAGGTTTTACAGGCGTGTACATTTTAAAGCTATTTTGGTACACAACGGGAACACAATATAAGTAGTTGAGACAAGAAATTCACTTTTGTTCGGGGAATGGACCATACGCCTAATAAAATTGAATAGCAAGAACTCTCTTTGCGTTGAAGCCTTCTCAGATAAAACTTTACAGTCAAGAGCTTCGCTCCTATATTTAAAAGAGAGTCCTTGGAGTTTCTTGCCCGTTCTTCTCCATAAAGATCTACGTTTTGGAATGGGCAATTAGCTTCAACTTTCTGACTAACTGACCGACTATTAAAATTTGACAATTCAAAAGTGCCTGTAAATGGTTTAATTGAAATAAATGCTTTGAGTTTTGAGTTTGAGTTTATACTTAAAAGATCATGCTTTAAAATTGAAATTATTATTTCAATGTCAAGTGTCAGTATTGCTGTTACTTTAAATTTTAAGCTGCTAGTCAATTTGCTAAACTTACTGGTATTCAGCTGCATCTGGTTGAATTGGAAGTTGAACCCTACTCTAGCTGGGAAAAGGCTAGGCATTATTATTATTGATGATGAGCCAATTTGCTATACAATTAATTTTCCTGGTATTACGTGTCTTTATATATATCCCAGATTTCCCAGTCCTACACCGTCTTTTGTCTTCCCCACAAGTGCATGACTCAACGCAGGGGAATGGATACTCAATAGCGTTTATAGGTAGGTTAACAACCTGTCATTACCTGCACACTTTATTCCTAGCCCTATAACTGTTCTATTAGGTTCAACTGCGTCGGTAAAATTACTTGTTTCAGTGTTGGAGTTACGTGTAGTGTGTAATTGAATGGCACTCTTTTATTTGTTAGAGCCTACAACGCTTCTTACAAGTGTCGAAGCGACACCAATGACGAGTTTAGCGTGGCGTTTTTAATCTTACAAACATACATAACATCACGCCTGACAATCCCAGAAAGGTAGGGCAGAGGTGTACGTTCCTATAGTACACCAACATTTCGCTAGTTATGTTTAAAGTCCGATGTAATAGGGGGCGAGCCTTTTGTCATCAACCGGGCACAAATCTAGACTCCGGACTGATACTGAGAAATTCTGAGGGAAAAACCTAATAACACTTTGCCCGACCTGAAATCCAGGACATCAAGCTCAACAATAGCACTTGCGACCATACTACGAGGCAGTTTTTCATATTATTGGGTGAAAAATAAGTTGGTGAGTCTCCTATTCGTTTTCCAGCCCTTTGGTAAGTGGTCACTGCAGACTTCTGCAATACAACGGTATGCTGAGAGTTACATGAATATGAGACATTTATGTAGCTATTTCTCTGAGAGGGCTAAGCACTTACGATACCTCTGGTTTTACAGATGTCCATTACGCTGCGGTGACTACGTAACAACAGATTGGCCGTAGGCTTGTTTGTCATCCAAGAAAACATAAGCCAACTTATTTGATTACCCTTATATAAAATAAATCTGCCTAGCCTTTTCCTAAATGTTGGAGTTGGCTTCCAGTCTAACGGCATGCAGCTAAAAACCAGTGTTTTACATGGAGCAACTGCCTATCTGATCTCGACAACCCAGATACTGGTTAACTCGATACCCCTTGGCAAGACTGTTTGTCAGAGCTTCTGCCTTCTCGCCACAAATGTCAAAGATCTACGAATGACAGCCGGGACCAACGGCTTAGCGTGCTTTCCGAGGAACGGAGAGGTTTTGGTGTGTAATGGATGAGCACTTATCCACGGACAGACCTCGGCAAGCGTTGCTTTAACTTGCAGATAGACCTGTGCGGCTGTTATTATTTAGCCACGAACCGCGCTAATTACTAAATCATACATGACACTAATTAGATACAAATATAGGATTTTTTATCATAAAGCGATGACGGATTTAGATAAGACTACTTATCAACCACAGACACATAACTAACATAACAGCAAACAAACATGACTCACTGAATCACACAGCTTTTCAAGCTGATGAAATTTTCAAAACGATATCTCTATCCATATTAACCCTTCTCCTCTTTATGCTAAGGTTGGTTTTCGTTTATACGAACAAGATACTGATGAAATGAACATGTTTCTTTATATAGATGATTCATCATTCATCATTGTGGGTGTGGCTTTAACAGGTTGAACTATGAGAAAAGATTTGGCGGTTCTACTGTGATACTTAGTAGTAAAATTTGTTGCGGTTATTATTTTTCTAGGTGATTAAGGAATGCTCGTTAATTGTACTTTGATTGTAATTGGTTTACTATAGTTTCGAGTTTTGGCAAGTTTGACTGAGTTCGTTACATGTGAAATAACTTGGTCTTCATTTTTGTCAAGTAAAAGCTTCGTAGTATTGTTGATCGAAGAGTAAAAGAGTATGAAACGCTTTTTCTTTGCTCTGCAATTTGTTTATAGCAAGTCATAAGTTTTTCTAATATTTGTATACTGAGTCCAAGATTATTCTAAAAACAAAACGTATACGGACAAGCAAATAGCATTTAAAGTTATTTTGCCTACATCTCTTAAAGACGCACCGATTGAACCATATTTTTACTACCTTCAAAACCAGTACCTGAAACCATCATCCTCTTAATAAACCTGTAATGTCATGATGACTTTAACTATATCCTATACTATTAAACGAGTAATATTTGTAAGCACGTTCTCGAAAACGGCTCTAACAATTTCGATGAAAGTTGCAATATAGGGGTCGCCCCTTAAGGGGGCGAAAACTCGATCTAGCTAGGTTTTATATCTGGAAAAATTCGTTTTCTCCGTATTTTCACCCGAGCAGAACTCGGTCGCCCAAAGTTTAGAACAAAATGGCTACCTTAGAATAATAACATAGCAGCATGGAATTAGTAAGTACCACCATCATGGTAGCATGGAGTTAGTATGTACTATAGGTACATGGAATTAGTATGAACTATCCTATACTATTAAATGAGCATTCTCTATTTTCACTCGAGCAAAGCTCGGTCGACCAGATACTAGGTAGGTACTTATAAAACAAGATAAATATTAGCAACAAAAAAACTAGTTTCCCCGCATAAGAAATTACACCTCAATACTAGGTTTAGAAGACTGGTTAGTGATTCAACAAATGATAATAATAACATCATATTTAATTTGCCCAACGTGACCTGTTTACTAATTTGACCGTTGTTGGCAATGATGGCACTGACATTAGTATACTGGCACTGATGTAACCGGTTCCAAATGTAGTTGCAAAAAACGTAAACAATGACTCACTGTTGCATTAGTGGGTTAGCAACAAGATTGGCGATGGTTACTATGGAAGTTGGGAATGGGGAAATGACTCATCTTTTTATTTTTGGTTTGACGAATAAGACATTTTAAAGACAAGGGATATATCGAGATACACTACAAGCAGATTCACAAAATAAAGCATTCTTTAGGTCGATTCCTATAATTTACGGACCGTCATTGGTTAAAATTAAAACTCTTGTTTCTTTACCAATAATGAAGCAAAGACCTCATAGCTGTGCATAGTAGACCTTCTCATATGAAAATAGCTGTCACAGGTAAAATTTGCTTACGAATCTATTTATATGCCAAGTATGGCAATAAAAAATGCTACCGTTGATAAGAAAAACGATTCGTTTTTGTTTATAGGAACCGAACATTAATTATGTTCCCTTTTGAGAAATGATTTCCTATAAGTTTTGAAGAATAATCAAGCTATGTAACATAATATAGCATCTGCTAAAAACAACAACCTATAATTTCAAATTCTTCGTCAAGCGTGGTTATTATTGCAATGTTTCGTTCATTTTGAAGACCTATGTTCATGGCTGCGCTGAAATTTAAGACGCAGATATATGCCACTGATCTTGAGTGGTTAGCTTGCTTGTTCTGAACTGAGCTCACGCAACGCGTCGTACGTCCAGCCAATAATAGGACTCGCCCATCAAGGAGCGCTGTCCCAAATTAGACGCATTATTAATTTATTATACATAAAACAAAAGGTATTTTAATAATACACGGATGGTGAAAGATCAATAATTCAATTATCTTTAAAATCGTGAAGGTTTCAGAAAAATATGCTTGATAGATTTTGCGTGATTCTCAGTTTTTTGTCCGCGTTAGACATAAATTTACAAATTAATTACACTATGTAATATAAACATAATCTAAAATATTCATATTATTAAGTTATTAAAAAAAAGCTCTTATTTAACATATATTTTTTCCAAATAATTAACACTACTGGTAGACGTGATCTTCAGTATAAAATCAATTAAAGTCGGTTATCGTCGCCTTAAGGTATTTGAGCCAAGCTTCTCAGGTAGTTCTAAATTTCTTTATATAAAACTTATTTTATATACTACACCTCTGGAACTTCAAGTCCGTGATAAGCTGCGAGTTAAACTACAGGCGCCACACCCAACTTGTTTGAGTCATCGTGTTTGAAACTACTAACTTATGAACTCGTAATGAGATTAAAAGCACATAACGCCTGCAGGCAACAATATATGGCGTTATTTTATGTGTAACAGGGATGTTATCTGGGGAATAAAAAAACTATTTAGTCCGTCAGTCAGATAATAAAAAAATATTAGACACGTATTTTTTGCTTTATCTTATTAATTAAAAATGGTTTAGATAAAACGCATTAAAGTTGGGGAGTGGGGGCTCGCTACGTCACAAGTCAGTAAAAAATCTACCGGCTAGTGACGTCATGCCACATTTTAACGTATTGCCTACTCAATGTATTGCCGTAATCTTTTGATTACGTAAAAAAAGAAAAAATACGTGTCCAATATTTTTTACGGACAATTTTTTTTTTGTCAACATCCGTATTACTAACACACAATTGTCATGTAGGTACCACATTCAGTTTTAATATCTAGTTTATTATTATTTTAGTACAGCTCTTTGAGAAAGATGCAATGTTAGGTCATTTTGGTAAAAAAATCAGGCATTCATTAAACTGCAGCTTTGTCTGTGACTTCCTCAATACGTAGGCATTTTTCTAGCATAATAACTACGCTTTAGGGTTCCATACCTCAAAAGGAAAATACGGAACCCGTATAGGATCACTTTGTTGTTCGTCCGTCAGTCTGTCAAGAACCTTTTTCTCAGGAACGTGGAGGTATCGAGTTGAAATTAATATCAAATACGTAGGTCTATAAACCGGTTTACTAATGTTTGCCATAATTTAAAATGCAATAATTTTATGTACCATATTTGCCATAATTTCATTAGAAATAACGCTTCAGTTGCCATAATCGTGAAATTACATAAAAACATTTTTAATAATTTAATTGGTAATAATCGATCAAGTGTCATCATAATTTCAATCCATAAATTTATATGCTATATTTTTCATTTTCAATAATGTCGTTTTCCATAACATTTATTCACCATAATATTCATTTGCCCATAGTAGCATTTATTCACAAGGAAACCTAAAAATAAACGTAATCTACCATGCATGCTTGCTTTGCAAAAGAGGAAATCTAGAGCTCGGCGGCCGCTACCGCGGCACGCGGCCGTGGTCAACGTGGCCGCTGTTCTAACCTAACCTAGCCGTTTCGAATTTGACAAACTGTTTATTTTCTAAAGATTGTTTGCTGTATTATATCATTTGATTACAGACCAAATGCCTTAATGACATTTTTTTTTGTACAAAACAATATACGTTTCTAAATTATATTAAATGTTGCGTAGGTCTAGTATCGATTATGTAATGTGTTAATTATAGAAACTAAGCACATGTTATTATGGAAACTTATTTTATGGCAAATAAAAGTTATGACTAATAAGTTGATATGACAAGCGTTATTAGTATAAATGATAGTAAATATTACGAGGGGGGACGATTATGGAAAGCAATAATAGTGCAAATTATTTTATGGAAAATAAGACAATACCCTATAATCCCTTGGAGCTCAAAAAAAATCAAGTGAAAAAATAAAAAAGTCAATGCAATAAAAAAATACGGCCATCTTAAATGCGAAATAATTTTGACACTCGCAAATAAATCAAAACCTACAGGGTACTTCCCGTTGACCTAGAATCATGAAATTTGCCAAGAAGTAAGGTCTTACAGTAGGTACATGTAAAAGAAAACGTCAGAAAATCACGTAAATGGGTAATTAGATAGCTGGAGCGTGTAACCCATTAAAAATGACAATTGATCGCAATGGGTTTCATTTTGACAGTTCACCCACGACCACTGCATTATTTACGTTGTTGAGTAGATGAATTTTACAAACCTATGAAACAATGGATTAGCAATATCTTTCAAAACTCTCGTATGGTGATTCAAAGTGTGCTACGCAATTAAAGACCATACACGCACGCCGATGGCGGTACATTTGCTATCAATGGTCTTGGAGCAAAAATTAACATAAAAGATACATACCTAACTTAAATACCTATTAATGCCACTTTGCACTGACAACTGAGTATCCGTTTTTCCCCGTATTCTGTTTTAATGGTCTCATAAAACAATTTTCAAAGCATATGTCCAATCACTTGTTTAAATAGTAAATACACTTTAAAAGAGAGAGAGTCCCACTTTTTGTCTGTTTGTTATCATGATATATTTGTTCTGTAACTGTTCTGTTTGATAGGGAGAGTTAAATTGTTTAATTATGGCTCCGTGGTGCACCTATTACAAATGTTGTTACTTATTTGATTTGGGTAGTGTCTCATCATGATGAGATGGTAAGGGGTGATTAATTGATCTGAAATAAAGTAATTGATTCTCTTGTCTTTTAACCAAAAAAAGAAACAGGATATACAATAAATGACAATTAAACCTACATAAGGCGAAAGTGTCAGAAAGCGATTAACGTATTGCTGATTCTAATGATTATAACAATAATCTTTGTTACGGTCGCGAATCATATTTTAATCAACATAGAACCTGACACTGACCTGCAAGCTGCAAAAAACTAAAGAAAATTTTAATTTCGCGGGCTAGTTTAGCGCATCCCCAAGGCACCTACCCCACCGCCAACAAGGAAGCCACTGCCTATCAAATTCAAATTCAAAAGTCATTTATTCAAACTGAGACTGAGAATCAGCACTTTTCGAACGTCAAAATTCCATAAGACAGTCCCCCAAAAATGCCCCGCTCTTCACCACTTCCTAGTGCTTAAGCTGAGAAGAAGAAGTGGCGCAACAAACTCCCCAGCAGCACAGCTGTCTGATCAGTTGGAAAAAACTTGATTCTATACAGCAAAGATTTTCTCACTCGAGAAACGTACAAAAGACAGTAGGTTCCGTATAAGTAAGAGAGACTCATATATTAATAGTTGATAGCTTATTATTCACACCACCGGCGGGTACTCCGTTTGTCGCAGCGACCAAAGTTATCTAAAAATGTACTCGCTCAGCGACGCTCGCTTGGCGAGCAGAACACTCGCTGAGACACTCACGCTTGTACTCATACTAGCGAGTAATCGCTCGTCGTCGTCGCACACTCGCTGCTCGTTGCTCGCCAACTCGTTTTTTGTTGCTATCTCTACTCGGTTCTTGTTAATCGCCGCGCGGTGGGACAAGGAAACACAGGTAAAACACTACAAAAGCCAAAAACATTAAGTACTGCAATTTCAAATAGTTGCCTTTCTATCAAAGGTTTTCCAATTTAATAATAAAATACAATGCAATATTTTGACAAACATCCACAAAGCTCTAACTTTGTATTGTCCTCTAAAAAGGACAAAACATTTTCATCAAACACCGTACAGGACCCACTAATAAAATAATAATTAAAATTTAGAGCATCACAAAGTCCCATAATAGTACATTATTATGAAATATTTTGTTCACAAAATTAATAATTTATAATTAACGTTTGTAAACCACAATGTTTAGGACAAAAAGGTGAAATCAAAGTTTTAATTGTTTTCGCCATGTGAGGTTTCATTAGGTACTAATTGTGTGAGGTATGTCTCAATTGAGGGACCTTTTTGTGATATGTTCGGACCTTTGATATAAATGTGTTTTAATTTATTGGTTTTAACATCAAATGGACTGTAGGAAAGGAAGCACTAAAAGAGGGCAGCTTACAAGGATAAAAAGTAATTAAACCAGATTAAAATTTTGAGTCCTTTTGAAGTAAGTAACATAATATTGGTACCTAAGTAATGTATCATGAGTTCAATAAGTGAAGATGGCCGTCACACATTAGTTTAATTAAATTTCAAAAATATTTTATTTTATTTTTATATTTTTAATAAATGTGTACTACCTAGTGAACATAATTATTTTACTTATATTAGCTACTTGCTTTTGCCCGCGACTTCGTCCTCGTGATATTTCGGCCCCCGACCCACTGCGTCGCATCACATCGCCCGCCCGCGCTCCTACATAATTTTCGCGTTCTTTCTGACTTTTTCTCTTTATGCTCGGCTTCTAAGGGTCGTAGCGTGATGTTACGCAGCCTATAATCTTCCTCGAGAATTAGGCTATCCAATGCAAAAGATTTTTCCAAATTCGACTGGTAGTTCCGGAGATTACCCCCTACATACAAACACAAACAAATAAACGCCGCAATTAAGTCCGCCTTTGTAACTTATTGTGTGCGTGAAGTTTAAATAAATAAATTATAAATAAACAAAAAAAAAACTCTTTATAATATATTAGTATTAGTATATTAGATTTCCCGCGATTTGATATAAAGTATTAAATGATCTTTGTGCCAAATTCAAATAAAAAAAAATATTAGGAGGTTTTGATTTTGCAATAATCATTATTATTACCTTTCAAGCTATTTACCACAATATATCGTATGATACCTATTGACTCATCTGCGTGTGAGTTCCGTTAAATGAATTTTTATTCGACCAATGAGAGCGTGAAATCCGAAATCACCAACGTGCTTGAGCAAGCGCAATGATCAATGCTAGATCCGTGTTTGCATGAGAACAAGTCTTGAATAGGCAAGGCATTTTAAAGACGAATTTGGATGGAGATTTCGATTTCGGGATCGAATCCAATCACAGGATTAGATTCGAAAATCTTCATCTTTTTTTCTAGTCGACGGTACTTTGATTTGACCTCGTTAAATTGTTTGAGCCCAATATGTGACCACGTTGATTGCAGCATCAGTGGCATTCTTTAGGTCATCAAAGGTGCAAGTGAATGGGTACTTAGGAGTTGTCTCCTAAGTACCTATTCACTTGCACCTAGTGGGAAAAAATTCAAATATCGCTTAACCCCTTTATCAAATTTTTGCTGGCTCTACAGTAATTTCGTGCTGGCTTTGTGGCCTTGTTACTATTCTTTTTTCGTCTGTCTTACAATTTATGGAACATAATACTTAGTTACATTTGAAGCGAAAATTAAAGTTGCATCATTATCACCTCAGCCAAAAGCAGGCCATCGGCCTCCTCCAAGGATTACCAAAAAAAAAACAAAAACTGAATTGTAAAATAGTATTCTAAAACATTTCAACACAGCAGCACCAGTTAAAATTGAACCCATACAATTCAACCAATAGATAGCAAACTCGATAACTGAACAGTTAAACTAACCAGATGCAATCAACTGTATTGCAGTTTCATTGCAGTCGAAGTTTCGGTTCGCTGATTAAATTTGCAGTTTGCAGTAAGGTGAACCGTCGTGCGAGTTAGTAATTAGAGTAGTCCCCTTAGGGAGATGGGATGAAGACAGCTTGTAGAGTCATGCATGTTAATTTATTACTTAAGTTTACAGTAATTAAAAGTTTATTTTTAAGTCTACACACATTGAGGCCTTCGGTGAAGTAAATTGTCAATATTGCCAATCCCTAGCATCAGTTAAAAGCCTATTCTGTAGAAATATAGCCGAGCACTATGGTGAACTGAGCTTGAGGTGAGCTATCGCCATGTCAAGCTCACTTCACCATAGTTCTCTCTGGCTGAAGATGGACGACACGACCGAGTCGTACCCAGAAAGAAGTTCCAAGATGACCTGGTTGCTTACCGGCACAGGAAAAGAGTACCTGAAAGAGGTTAGTGTGACGGCTTTTGCTCGGCAAAATAAATAATAAAATTATTTTATGTAGCTGATCATGGTCCTCGTTTGGGGAAGAGCATTCTTTGTCGATACTTCACCATTTCCGCCGAGTGGTGTGTGGTGTTGCTGTATTCTGGTTTAAAGGTCTTGGGTATTATTTTTATTACGTCTTATTGCCTCGTTCTGCATCTATAATCTTTGTAAAATTTTACTCGATTTTAAATTTTCAATACTTTCCAATTTTACAACTATATCGTGGTTCAATAAGTGATCTTTATAAGTTTATGAATATTCTCATTGTATTCATATGAAATATAATGACTAAAACACTTCACATCGCTATTCGGTATTCGCGTTTTTTACTGTATTTTATACGGAACTCCGAATAACTCGAACACATGAACAGCGAATATGCTGAAAATTCAAGAATATTATTTTTTGCTATAATTTTGCTAATGTGAACGCAAAGATTGTTGACGCAAGCAGCGACTTATTTCCTCTGTGTTAATTACCAATACATGTTAGGCGTACATAAAACACCGCACTCTACTGAGCAAGCCATGTGTGGACGGTAAACGAACTTATTCGGTATATTCGCAATCCTTTGATATGTGTCCAAAAACCGACAACCGGTGGATACGAGTGTTCGTGTATTTGCGTATTCGTCGTAATCGTGAAAAATAGGCAAATATAAGCGAATACACTAACTTCACATCGTCATATTTGGGCAAATAAGGCGAAAACGCGAACATTAATAGCGATGTGAAGTGCCACCAATAGAGTCTAATTTGTATCCTGTGTCTTGTAGCTCCTGGCAAGCATTTGAAATAATACAATAATAAGTTAATTTTTTACCGGAAAACTTCTTGTTTTGCAGTATGTTACGCCTAATGACGATTCAATTAAAAGATGGGAATTCAAGTTAATTCCCGACCTACCACAACGTGAAGTCGACCGTGTCATCGTAATAAAAAGTGTAATTAAGTTAAATTTATCATTGTCACAGCCTCAAGTATTATGATAGTCATCTTAGATTCGGTCAAGTGTGAACTAGCACTGAATTAAATAAGCTTTCTTTAGCAAAATAAATTCAAGTGCTAAAATAAAATGAATAGGTCTTGACTGAATAGAATATTTTAAAATTTTACGACATAAAAACTCTATGATCTGAAATTATGTTCTTAAAACTGGTTTCTCTAGAAAATTTGCAAATTAATTTTAGAAACTTATAAATACTTCAAAACTACTCGGTAATTAATGATGTCAATACGTTTTTATACTTGGAAAAATTATTATTTATGTTCAATAAAAAAATACCTCATCTATTTTGAATAACCCATGAATAACACACAATCTAATTGTAATACCTCTTCAAAATTCAATACAGAACACCAACTTGAAATGACAGACCAATTCAATACAATTAATAAATAAAGAAATTCATAGATTACGGCATAAAGCAATCACAGTCACAATAGGCGACATTTCAAGATTAATATTGGTCATTTTGACCATATATTAACTGTGCTAGTCAACCGTAGAACGAAAAACCAACATACGTTTTACCGTCAAATATCAAAGTCATCAATACAAAATCTTCGGAAGAAAGACTTTTACGACCGCAAAATGTAATTGTGAGGTCTCACAATTCAAAGGTCCTAATTATAATTTGAATCGTTTAGGAGTTAAATATTTTCGGCGTCAAATAGACAAAAAAATGTTTGAAGACATCGTCTCGTATTTGGTCAACAGAGCGGAAGAGTAACAAAACTGTGGGGCTGTGTTATTTGTAAAACTTTTTTGCCTGTACTTATAATAAATACGGTTTGAGGTTAAGTAATAACAGCCGCACAGGTTGATCAATCAGATTGATTAACATTTGCCGCAGGCAGTCAGTGGATGGGTATTTACTTACCAAGTCAGTCATTAGTAGTTAGAAACTCAAATAGTCTTACCAAGGGGTATCGTGTTACCCAGTTACTAGGTTGTGGAGATGAGAAAGGCGGTACTCCATGTAAAGTACTGGTCAGCATGAATCCGGTTAGACTGGAAGCCGCCCCTAACTTGTTTGGGAAAAGGCTAGGCAGATTGATGTCTACGTAATGTAGGTAATAAATGCAGCTTATCTCAGAGTACTTCAAGAATAGTACCTATCTACTTACTCAATTATGAAATTAGCAATTCAAAGCGCATCCTTTATTTCCTGTCTTTTATTCTCAGTGATGAATCATTCTCGGAAGAGGGACATAGTACATAAAGCAAATGTGCGTCCCCAAAAACCCCTAAACCCCTAATACTCAACATGTAGGTAATAATTTTTCATAAATTCCATACAAAAAGCCAAAAATTCCATATAAAACACGTTGTTCCAATATAAAAAGTAGTTTAAAACTAAGTATTTTCATTATTTAATACTGTAAAATAAAATGATGTCTAAAATAAGTACAATTATATAACTGCCATGTTATTTTGAAGTTTTTTTTTTGGTAGTCATAGTTTTGTCTACTCTTCTCGTCGTCAAAATCGAGTACGAGTAAATACGACAAAATGACGAAAGATCGCAGATTATCTCGTGTTGAATTGTCAAAAATCGAGATAACTAAGGTGCCATGTTAGAGTTTGTCGAAAAAACATCAAGTTTGACAGAACGAGTCGACTATTTTGTATGGCAGCGCTGTCAGAAAACGAGAAAAGTGACAGATATAGACGACAATTACTCGCGCGAGAGTGAGTAATTGTCGCGTGTGGCATGTTAGGCCTAGAGGCCTTGCAGTCTCGACATAGATAGCGCTATACGACCGAATTCGGTCGCAAAGTCCTAGACGAATGGTGTCAAGTTGTCAACTGCAAAACTTGCAACATTTACTAAATTATTAAGGTCCATTTTACTGTAGGTACTCAAACTTCGTCCAATTATACACTACAGAAATCGAAAGTAGCCACTCTCATTCATTAATTTCCAACCAACGTCATCCAAAACATTAATAGGTATTATACATAGGCATTTTTAAATATATCCTAGAAAATGCAACCACCAGACATACTTACCCAAGATTACGAAACCATGAAACAAATTCAACGTCAAGATGAAGTTAGTAAAATAATTATAAATTCGCAGAGCGTCTCCATAGCTTCCCTAGCTAGTTCCTGCGGATGACTCACTCGCAGAAGTAGGACGGTGGTGCTGGCCACCGCTTTAGAAAAAAACGTAAATCTTATCTGTTGCATCAGATTGTATATAGGGTGTTTCTGTCTGGAGGTTTTGCTATTTCCGTATTCATTGAGATATAGTACTATGGTAAGGTATTTTATTGTTTTTTGCATTTTTGCATGAAGTAACTTTTTAATAAATTCAAATTCAAAATTCAAAAGTCATTTACGTTTTTTTACGTTAACGTTACGTTTCGTTTTTCGTCGTTTTCGTTATTTTTAATAACTACTTTGAGTGGAGTTTAAGGGTTTTTCGTACATACTACTTACGATATGGTTTTAGTTTTTTTCCATAAATCTTTATAGATGTGGCTAAAATAAATAGCTTTTAATAATATCAAGGCTTTTTATAATTTAAAGTATTTTTGCATGTGGTAAATATAAATCTAAAACGCCGTTTTAGAGTATCATAGAGTCCGCTCAGAATATAGAGTTCTAATGTAAATTGGCTGTTTTCTTATCAAAGTTATCATACCAACTGCTTTTTCTCCTACCCTTTTAAACTTTGTAGGTACAAGCTGTATCAGTTGATTCGCTCCAATAAAGCTAACAGCTCAACACATACAGTGTCTGAGCTAATCTGACGTCTCGTGTACATTGTGTCTAGACACAAGTGACACAAGTGATGAGACACAAGCCTGTCTGTGCCAACGTTGAATGTTATGTTTGTCAAACTCGTAAAGTTCTAAAGTTAAGCTGTTGGTTTTAGACCTATTAGAGTTTTTTATAGATAATACAATTTGGTCCTGAATTGGTTTTATTTTAAATTGTTTCATAAGCCTTTTTGATTTTTTTATTATTATTTCATCAGAAAGACATGAAATAATTGTCAAAATACAGATAACCCATTATAGTCCAACAAAACCGTACCTATAGTTAGTAATGTAATATTAATTTATATTCTAGTGAAACCATTCAGGGGTCATAAAAAATCATAAATTATCTTAATTTGTCCGTCTAACTAAAGTAAACATTTACTTATTGTTTAAATTAAAAACAAAAATTACATACTTAATATTTACAAATTAATAAAACAAGATGGAAAATCAAACACGCTGTACAGCCGGTGCGTATGCGCCGATGAGTCACATCCCGATCGTCAAACACTCTCACGACAAAGGCACAGTGAAAAATAAATACCGACGAATTTGACCGACAACTTACGAGCATGTTTGAGTACTAAACTTTATAATAAGTTAAGTAGATAAATATTACCTTTGATTACTTCGCTTTGTATAGCTTTTGTAGAATTATAAATGAGGCTGTTGAAGAATTATTGTGGGTGGGTGGTTCTTTTATAAAAAGCACTATTAATACAAACGACGCTACGGATAACCTTTTTTTTTACTTATTTAATTAAATATTTCCCTCGCTATACAATGTGAAATTTAAGTCGTATGCATCCTCTTAAGGGGTCATTGTACTCATCATTACGAACACTTTTCACTATGGGGCCAACCCTGAAATCACGAAAAAAAATCAGCTGTTCCCTACACTATAACGAGCTAGCTCGCGAACATAAATGTATGAAACAGCTGATTTTTTTTCGTGTAATGACCCCTTCAAAGGATGCAAACGAATTAAATTTCACATTGTATATCTTAAATAAATAAGCCGATATTGAAAATGTTGACAAAACGTAACATAAAATCAAGCCTGTAGTATACGAAGGGTTAGGCAGGGGTGTCCTTATAGTACACCCACATTTCGCCAGTTACGTTTCAGTCCCATGTAATAGGGGACGAGCTTATTGCTATCAACCAGGCTCAAATCCAGACTGGGCTGTTACTGAGAAAAATTAGGTATTTATGAATTACTAATAAGTGTGCTAATAAGTAATTTGCTCGGCAACAGCAAAAAATTTCATGCATTTCTTGCTGTGGTGTTTTAGCAAAAACTTTTTGTATTTATTTTGATATTGTTTAAGTTGATACAGCATACGCCTCTAATGCACGAGGTTGAGGGTCCAAATCCTGGCAAGTAGGTACACCTTTACTTTACCAATGTGACTTTTTCAATTCATAATTATAATATTATTGTACTTTCTGAAACACATACTACATCCTCAAATACTAGGGACACGCCTCAAAGCGTGAGGGTGGCTCTATAGAGCGCCTTGTCGTGCAGGGCAGAGTTGAGGGCACTGCACCACGTGGACGCTCACTCATAAGATGGACTGACCAAATTAAATCCGCAATGGACGAACCCGTGTATGAGTGCACTAAAACACCAAAAATCGGAGTAGGTACAAGGTGAGAAGTCGTGAGGCGAATCACATCAGACCCTGGACAAGAAACTACATTGAGACCACCCACGACTGCTCTGCCAAGAGTTCTACGAAGATATTGAACTACTATCTGATTTTATCTTGGATATTATTGACATCGATGAAGGAAAAACATCGTGATGAAACCTGCACTTGATAGTAAAGGAATTATATTTATTAAAAATTCATAATTTATTACATAATACATGATAATAATATTTTTTTTTTTTTTTTTTATGTCAAGGAATTAAAGTTGTAATTTGAATATACATATTTACAAGTAGGTACAAACAACTTATAACTAATTAATTAATAAAAGTAGCAAAATTATATGCTAACTTAAAACTATTTACAAACTAAAATATAGATACGTAGCATCGAAAAATTCATCCGCATCGCTGTTAATATAAGTCTGAAATTACCAACGCTTCTAGAGCAGGCGTGGTGATCAATGCTCGTGCCTTCTCTGTATGAGAAGAGGCCTTTGCCCTGCAGTAGGATAGTTATAGGTTGGTATTATTATATTATGATTAACATACAGTAACCATGAGTACCTTTTTCAATTCACCATTTGAGCATTCTAGAACAAGAGTTTATTTTTTATTTTTGTTAAAGCGGTATAAAGAGCTCTTGGCTAAAAAATAACAGCTTCACGGGTCGATCCATTAGGTTAAGCTACGCTTGCTTGTCAGAAGCCCACAGTCTTACCACGGGGTTTCGTGATACAGTGACTGCGTTGTGGAGGTCAGATAGGCAATCGCTCCATGTAAAATACTATTATTCAGCTGCATCTGGTTAGACTGTAAGGGCTAGGCAGATTGATTATTAAAGCCATAAAAGTTAGCAGTTGTAGGCAGTTTAATTTTTTATTTCGCACTTAAATTGTAACTGCGTATCTCCCATTACGGTATAGAAAAACATAACTTTTTAATCTTTAATTTCACAGTAAAACCCATTGATACAAACATTGTATTTTATCTCAAAGAGTCCGAAAAAAATTACGATGTAATTCATCATTACGAAATTTTATTTGAAATAACGGTTTAGTGCGTGACGTTTAGAATGTTGCCCTATTTAACGATTCCAAATGTCAACGGACAATAGTGTTGCCAGTTTTATGTGTCGTAAATCAAAACAAACATAAATTTAGTTTCGACTCGTTATTTATCAGCGTTTTATGATGAGAAAACGTTTAAGATCGTACTTTTATGTTTTTTATTGAGTTTTAAAAGCGTAAGTGAATGTTTGTATGAATGTTTTTAAAGTTAAACGGGATTACAACGCAGTGATTTTAAATAATTTCCTTTTCGTAACTGTTAACCGTTTCCTAGCCGGTGGAAATGTTATTAGATGCATTTAATCAGTATCAAATCCTTGGTGCAACAGCCGCACGGGCCGATCCATCAGGTTAAGCTACGCTTACCGCGGTTGGTCCGTGAATAGGTGACCATCTTTCCATACCAAGACCCCTCCATGCCTCAGAAAGCACGTTAAGCCGTTGGTCCCGGCTGTCATTCGTGGATCTTTGACAGTCGTTACGGTTCGTCAGAATCCCGTAAGTCTGAAAACCAGTCTTACCAAGGGGTATCGTATTGCCCAATAACTGGGTTGTGGAGGTCAGATAGGCAGTCGCTCCATGTAAAATACTGGTATTCAGCTGCATCCCGTTATACTCAAAGCCGACCCCAATATAGTTAGGAAAAGGCTAGGTGGGTGATGATATCCTTGGTGATTATAATCAAAAGGTCATCCTCGACCCGACATTCAGATGGCTCCAGATCAATCAAACTACACGTTTCTTTTGTACCTACCTTCTTATTAGCAGATACCTAAATGTTAACATACCGTTCATTAACATATTTTGTCAATTGAGATTTACCTACAGGCACTATAAGGCTCACAAAAAACCGAGAACATTCAACCCTTTGAACATCTATACTAATAATTTAAGGTAGAAGGCAGTGAAGTATTAAACCGGGCATTCTTTCAACCTAGATGTCTTGTGTCATTGACGAATGTGGTAATGACCATTCGACCGCTACCTTTCCACGAACATATTATAAAACCCTACGCGCAAATTCTGTTAGGTACCAAGAACATCAACTCATCAGCTGGGTACGCTGTGGAGTGCGATCGGAGTTTCCTTTAAGGATAAAATCTGATATGAAATCATCCGGAAAAGAACCGGAGTGTTCTACATAGCTTACAGAGAAAGCAAGCTGAAGTGGCAGTTGGCTGGCCATGTTTGTTGAAAAATCTATGGGCTGTGGAGCAGACGAGTCCCGGAGTGGAGACAGTGTATGCCGAGCGTAGTGTGGGACGCCCCCAGTTAGACGGACTGACGACCTTAAAAAGGTAGCTGGGATGGACTGGATGTGGAGGTCATGGTATTGTGGCTCAGCTTGGGAGAGGCCTATATCTATGACCAGCAACCGCAAGATCACCCGCGTTTCACCAGTTATGTTCAAGTGACATGTAATATGGCGAACCTATTTCCACTAAGCGGGCACAAATCCAGACTCCGGGCAGCCCGCAGTCGGAAGTTTTCTTTCCTAAAAAAACTTTGCACGATTTGTTAGTCGAACCCAGAACCAAATTATGTGACAAGTGATGTGTAGTATTATGTCCAGTAGGTAATAAACTTTGTAGCTACAAAGTAAAGTATTATGCGGTGAAATGTTGATGATCGACAACTCCAGAGATAGATTCGCCTAAAAATAAATGAACTTCGTATGAATCGCCTCAAGTAAAAATAATATTATTTAAAAGTGTAGTTTCGAGCGAGTAAATTCGGGCGAATCACCAATTAACACTTTTTTAAAGCACCAATTTCAATCCATCGGCCTTGACCTCAACTACTCCAAATGCGAAATTTACCCTTGTGACAATACCGACAGACAATCGACCATACAGAAATTCAATACAATAGCCCCAAATATCAAAGTCTTAGAAAAAAGTTCACTGCGCCTCCTAGGTTCCCCAATTTTAGAAGACAGTTTTTCACCTTTTGTTGATGAAAAAATTAAACATTTTAACGACATTTCGGATAGACTTTCTAAAATCAACTTACATTCGGCATTCACCCTTATCAGATACTGCTGTTTCGTTCCAAATTTTATGTATTCTCTTCGCTCTTCCCCTTTATGGACGAAGCCACACCTTTTAGACCAAATTGACCAAATCATTAGAAGCACGCTAACATCAATCATAAATGTGGCATTGGACGACCGCGCATGGCTGCAAGCCACACTACCCATTCGTTTTGGTGGGCTCGGCGTCCGCAAAATTTCTAGTGTAAGCTTACCGGCGTTCCTGTCCTCGGTCCACAGCACCGAAAGGTTAACCACAAGAATCTTAACCGCTTCCCAGGTTGACCCTGAAGTGCCGTGTTTGACTGATGCGATGAACGCCTGGAAAGTGGCTTGTCCGGATTCGGAGCAGCCCGAGAACCCGTCTTCCCAGAGACAGTGGGATGAGCCGCTCTGCAGGTTGGTACGGAATAACCTCATTAATACGTCCACCAACACTGCTGAGCGTGCCCGCCTATTGGCTGTGGGAGAATGGGAATCGGGCCTCTGGCTTCAGGCACTACCTTCACCCAACATAGGCACTATGCTGGGTGACACCACTTTCCGGCTCGCTACAAGTTTGCGATTGGGCGCTCCTTGCGGGGCTCCGCATCGTTGTCAGTGCGGTGAAGCAGTCGACCGCATCGGACACCATGGCCTTTCCTGCAGCAAGAGCGCTGGTCGTTTGGCACGGCACGCAAGCATTAATGACATCATCCGTCGGGCTCTTGTCACCGCCGGGGTGCCAGCTGTTTTAGAACCCAATGGCTTGGCACGTGACGATGGGAAGAGGCCAGACGGAATGACCATAATGCCTTGGAAGTTGGGTAGGCCTTTGGTGTGGGACGCAACCTGTGTCGATACCCTCGCGCCATCCCATCTTCCTAGCACGGCGGGCTGTGCCGGGGCGGCTGCTGCAGGTGCAGAAAACCTCAAACGGCGCAAATATAACAACCTTATTGGTAGCTATATTTTTGAGCCGTTTGGGGTTGAAACACTAGGGCCGTGGGGTCCGAGTGCTCATCGAGTATTTCGGGACATCGCCAAGCGGTTGGTCGACTCCTCACGTGACCAGAGGGCTGGCCAATTTTTAGGTCAAAGAATCAGCATTGCCATCCAACGTGGCAATGCTGCCAGCCTTTTGGGCACTTTTCCCACTGACAGCGACGCCGACGAATTTTTTGATGCCCAATGAGCCTTTATTGTTTATAATTTATATATTTTAGTGTTAGTTGTATATTTTAATCTTAATGTTATTTTAATTTTATTTGTAAATATATACTTGTCATGAATTAAAATTAAATGTCACTAAGGAAAATCAATAATAATTGTCACCTAAGTAATGTCAGAAATGTTATAACAGCATGTCATTCAAATATTCGGTGATTGAATAATAGCATTTTTCTAATAAAAAAGTCTTCAATTTTCACACTTTTTCCAATAATTATTGTTTCTATAACATTGTTATATTGTAATTGAAAAAAAATCGACGAAAATTGAGGTTTCTCAACTTCATTTGTCAAATGGAAAATATCTTTAAGGTGATTTAAAATTAGAATTTCGGATTAATTCAAATAAAATCAAATCAAAGCTCTCAATTCCTATACTACAAAATGGCATCCACAAGTACGTTTTCTGATCTATTTGTTTATATTTTCATCAGATACTTTGCAGAATGAACAGACTGAGAGACAGAGAGGGGCTCGTAGCTAAATAATAACAGCCGCACGGTCGATCTTCAATTTTAAGTAACGCTTGCCGAGGTCAGTCCGAGAATGGGTGACCATCCATAGCATACTGAGTGAGACCCGTCCATGCCTCGGAAAGCACGTTATGCAGTTGGTCCCGGCTGCCATTCGTAGATTTTGGACACTCGTTATGAGTAGTCAGAAGCCCGAAAGTCTGACAACCAGTCCGCCAAGGGGTATCGTGTTACCCGAAGGTCTCACAGTCAGTCTAGACAAAGGGGGGGGGGGGGGTCGTGTTATCTAGCAACTGGGTTGTGGAGGGCAGATAGGCTCCATATAAATTATCTACTGATATCCAGCTGCATTCGGTTAGACTGGAAGCCGACCCCAACCACAGTAATTGGAAAAAGACTAGGCAGATTGATTGACTCTTAAAACAGAGTATACCATTATCATACTCGTCTAACTATTTACAATAAAAATCGATGAGACTGTCATTAGCCCAGTTCATTGGCTGGCTCTAAAACAAAGTTCACATTGGATACGTTACGAAACACTTAGTTTACAAATGAGTTCAAATATACCTACTGTTTGCTGAAGATAACTGGGGAGTGTGGGATAAGTTTAAAGCTGAAGCGAATTTCAATCAATGAGATGTGATTTTCTTTATTTTTGAAGCCTTCCCTTGGCAGGATTTGTGTGATTACCAAGTAAATTTATTTTTTCACAATCTTTTCGGCGATTCTTTTGTACCCCACTTAAAAGGCTTAATTTTAAGAGCGGAAAGAGGAAACTGTAAAACAAAATATGTAGGTAGCTGATTGTTTTCATTAAGAATTTTGGAACTTCGCACTAAATACAGGAAGAGAGTTTTTGCGTAATTCAGAAGATTTTTCAACTTTTCAATTTAGGAATAGTCTTGTGGCGGCATCTACATCGCTACATGCGAACTCAAAGACGTCATACAAAATCCTGACGTCACACAAATCCTGCATCGCGCAATTAGAGTTTACCGTGCGACCGACATAATATAAGATTATCCGACATCGCTCGTTGGTCAGTTGCCCGCCCGACACAACACCCGAGAAAAGGGAGGGTGAGTGAACTTTACACCCTATTCCTCATAACTCTAAAGTCTTATTATGTCCAGCTGTGAACTCCGATAGGTTGTTTATTACAGCCCTTCCCAGCAGGTATTTACCTTTGATATGGCATCACTGTCAAAATCACAGTGATCTTTATTCTCCATGCAATAAGGTTACTTATGGGTTGCTGTCAGAGTTAAACAAAAACAAAAAATCACGCCTGTAATTTCCCAAAGGGTTACGCAGAGGTGTACATGCTTGCATGCATCAGCATGCACACCCATATTTCGCCAGTAATGTTTAAGTCCCATGTAGCAGGGGGCGAGCCTATTGCCATCAACCGGGCACAAATCCAGACTCCAGGCTGCTACTGACAAATTCCTGATAGAAAAATCCAATAACACGCCCGAGCTGGGAATCGAACCCAGGACCTCATGCTCAGCTTGCGATCACCTACACCAGCGAGTTAGTTAAATAACTGTAAAATGAAAGCTCCAACCTCTCACAATCGCTCATACCTTGCACCACCAAATCAACAGATAAAAAGTATGAGCCAACTCGAATTTTAATAATAACTTCTTTGTACAAGTTAACAGCTTTTGTGCTTTTATGGCGACATCTATCGGCGTTAATCGTGTTGTAAATGATAAGGGACCAGTTTTTCTTTGTTCTACGGTTTATTGACACATCAATATACGATGGTGATTCATTAGTTGTGTGATGAACTTTTCAAACAGTTTCGAGAATATGGTAGAAAATTGTAGTTATTAGAAATACGAAGAAACCGCTTTGTGTCTCGTGGGCAGTAAGTTAATATCGCGAGAATTGCGCTTCAGTAGAATTGTTAATAAGATATTATGATCAGTAATAAAGCTTTGTAGCTACAAAGCTTTGTGTTACTATGCGGTGAAATATTGATGATTGTTTCAAATGCATCCTCGTACTCGTAACAAAGAAAGTATGAATTCATTTGTTTCCATTAAGTAGGTCTCCAATCCATTAATCTATATAAAATAATTGTAGTTACGTTAGGAAGCGTAATTAAGTATCTGTATATGTCTTTCTAGAGCAGTGGTGGCCCAGTCCTAACGGCCCCGACTTACGAGTTGTAAGTCATGGGTTCGAACTCAAGCAGGCGCTTTATATTACTTTGTGTAAATAATTTCATCACCACTGCTCTTAAAACGGTGAAGGAAAACATCGTGAGGAAACCGGCATGTCATATAACCAATAAATCAAAGACATGTGACATCTACTAACACGCACTGGGCCCGCATAGTAGAATACAGC
The DNA here is from genome assembly GCA_914767755.1 of Agrochola circellaris. Classification (NCBI taxonomy): domain Eukaryota; kingdom Metazoa; phylum Arthropoda; class Insecta; order Lepidoptera; family Noctuidae; genus Agrochola; species Agrochola circellaris. The sequence goes on from OU611861.1 coordinate 3,123,570, forward strand.
CCACGCTCGAAGAGTGGAGGCCTGTGTCCCAGCAGTGGGAACAAACATTATACGCCGAATAAACTTATTTATTTATTTAACAATTTATGCACACACATAAACAAACAAGAAGGAAGGAACAGAAAAATACGTACAAAGGCAATGTTTATTTCTAAAGATTTTTCTTCCAGCAAACCTGCGATAGGAAAGTAGATAAAAAGAGATGGAGACAACGTGTGTAAGAGTAGAATAGAAAACAAAACTACTACATATGTTATGTAGTTACCAAATACATGGACATAAAATATGCACTTCCCTGTATATTTATACGTGGGCTGCAGCTGAAAATCTGCGTCAGGTGATATACAACCTACAATTTTAAACACTCAAGGTATACCTGCAGTTGTCATCTACACTAGGCTGAGCTGAGGCCCTTTTGGAATCATAAACATTATTTTCTGTTTTTATAGTTTTAAGGGTTTTTTTAAACGCCCTAACTGGCGTTGCACAGAGGGGGTTTCGGATTGGTCTTTTGAGAGGTAACGGTGGCCCTTTCATGTGCAGATAGTGACCACTTGGGGGTGGGTTTAGTGAGGTAAAAATCCCACACGTTCTTATCCCCAAAGTCTTTTCAAGATTTCCCCCGAAAAGAAAACAAAAGAAAAAAGGTAGGTACTATGCAAGAGCCGCAATCAAATGCACACTGCCTTCTTACTACAAATCGATCGTGATAGATTAATCTTGACCTTTCATTCCTTCGATTTCGCATTCCTTATCTGCTTAGTCATCCTTTCCTGACTTTATAGCAGTCTGAATCATAGGAGATTGACCTCTTAGAGTTTTCATTGGACGCAGAGGCAAATTAATAATGAGATTAATAATTTTAAGTCAGGTTGTGCAAGAATGTGTCTTGCAAGACATTTATTTTATGTTAGTGTTGAGTTTGGCTTTGTGGTTAAGCTACGCTTGCCGCGGTCGATTCGTGGATGGGTGACCATCCATATCATATCGAGATCACTTCGTGCCTCGGAAAGTACGTTAAGCCGTTGGTCCCGGCTGTCATTCGTAGATCTTTGACAGACGTTACGGGTTGTCAGAAGCCCACAGTCTTACCACGGGGTTTCGTGTTACAGTGACTGCGTTGTGGAGGTCAGATAGGCAGTTACTCCATGTAAAATACTGGTATTCAGCTGCATCCGGTTAGACTAAAAGCCGACCGCGACATAGTTGGGAAAAGGCTAGGCTGATTAATTGATTTGTTGAGTTTGGATTATCAAGTTCAAGTGCACTTATTGACAAGAATAGATTAAGTATGATGTGGTTGGCCACAATCCTGACAACAATCCTGATTTTTATTTGCCTATTTTCTGATAGAAAATAGGCAAATAAAAATCAGGATTGTTTGAAAGAAGATAATGGCTAGGAAGAAAGTGAACACAGAGATGATGGCTGATAAGTCAGATATTATGTATGAATTGCATGCAGATCATGATATTGAGCTGACAAATGTGTGCACTGACCGGACAGGTCCTTTCAATCAGTGTGGTTCTTTCCTAAAAAAACCATTTCAGACACCAATCTACATGTTCTTCTCCATGATCTGACCAAGACCATGTCTGGACTTTAAAAGAGACTGTGACCTCTGAGTTTGTTTCAGCCTTTCTTCTCAGAGTAGTCAGATAGGAAACACCGACCTCATCTAGTTTAAAAAAATATGATTGACGTGTAAAAGTGTTTGTACAAACCTACTTGCAGAAATAAAATCATTTATCTTTTAAGGAAGTTTTTAGTGCTTACACTTCAAATTATTATGTTGCTGTGATTAGGAGGGAACAGGGCCTGCGAGGAATTTGAAAAATAGGTATTTAAAGAAACTATTGCCGTCGTCTTATCTCAAGTCTACCCCTGTAGAGAGCGATAGAGACAGCTGCAGCTCAGACCGATTACTTATATCACAATAAACTTTTCGAATTTATTTGGTAGTTCTTTAATCATGGCTGTAAAAATGGGGGATTTTTTGTAATTTTTGGAGGGTCATATTTTCTTTACCTATAAGTTGCTGAAAAAAAGGAAATAACAGGATCGTGTCTACAGCAGACCTTGATATTATGAAAAAAAAAATTGCTCTAGACGCATTTTTCAGGGGGGAAAAAGGGGTATACATATGTATGGAGAAACGCAGGCCCTGTTCCCTCTAAGGCCTCGACTCTCATGGACTTGGCAAATAACAATGTAACGATTTCATTCTTATGTAGTTTTTAAGTGTAAGTATCTTGGATAATACTGAAATCGGTGGAGGAAAAAAATCGTGAGGAAACCTGGACTTAGAGTCAATAGAAGTCTGAATTTGCCAACCCTTTGTTTTGAGGAAGCGTGGTGATCAATGCTCGTGCCTTCTCTGTATGAGAAGAGGCTTGTGCCCTGCTGGTATTAGTATACACTTCAAATCCATCTAATATTAAAGTAGCTTCTACATTCCTAAAGAACTCAAATATGCTAATAGCTCTAGTTCAAAACACATAAAAATATAATGGTTGCATACTTAGATAAAAAATACAAAAAACTGTTTTAAAACTAATTACAAACTATAATAGATCATTTAGAAACATTATTTATGATTCATAATAGTCTATTGTCTCTGGTTTCACTAACAATTAGCATATATTAGTGTGCCATTAGTTAAACGAATGAGAGGTCGTGTCTAGTTTAGTGATTATAATTTTTTAAGGCGTGGACAAAAATTGTTATAGTTTTAAATTATAGAGTTTTAGTTAAAACTCGTGTAAATTGTTGTAATTAGTTAAGCGTAGTAAGAACATCATACAATAATGGTTTTTAGGGTCCCGTATTCGAAGGGTGCCAAACGAAACCATATTACTAAGCCTCCGCTGTCTGTCCGGCTGTCAGCGAGCCGTATCTCATGAACCATAATAGGTAGACAGTTAAAATTTTCACAGATTGTGTATTTATATTGCCACTATAACAACAAAATATAATAAAGTTAAACATTAAAGGGGCCATACAAGAAACGCCTTTTATTCGACGTTTTTTGCTATACAGGGTGTCAGGGACATCGACACGAAAACTGTTACCATGGATTCAGTACATGATTCTGAACGCCCCTGCGTTGAAATTTTTCGTCGTTTATTTAAAAAAAAACAGCTGTATCGAACAGCAGTTTTTTTTTAAAATAATCTACAAAAATTTTCAACGCAGGGTTGTTCAGAATCATGTGCTGAATCCATGGTAGCCGACTTCGCGTCGATGTCCCTGTCACCCTGTATATTGTACGATGGTACGGAACCCGAGCACGACTCGCACTTGGCCGGTTTTTTTTTATCAGGCCTATACTGCTTGCTTACTGTTTTGCTTTTAGCAAAACATACCCATTAAGTTTGTAATGGGCACACTACTACTTTTTTCTTATTATTTTGTAGCGTTCTGTTGTTTCTACCTACCCCCATGAAGTAGGCGTGTGTTATGTGAATTTTGGGCATTAAATGTCATGATTTATTACAAAATATTATTCATGCTACATAACTTCATACATAGCTTTGCATTAATTTATTGAACGGGTTACGTCGAAAAAGTTATTTTACATTGGGTTTCTCTTGAAATACCTAACACCATTCAAATTGCAGTGTACTATTCGCGTAATTACAAATCTTTTGTTTATTGAAATTGCAACCTACACTGGTTACAGTATCCATTGTATGTGTACTGGTTCTGTATCCTGTGTCTGCGCACACACTTGTGTACTATAATATCTCTCGCGCCGATGGCTGGTCTCCGCTGAGATAAATAAATTCACCACGGCCGAAATTCAAAAACCACTTGTTAAAAAAGAAAAGAAAAAACCACTTGTTTCTTCAACACACTTAGGCCTACTTGCGCGTTAGCAGCTAACTCGGAGTTAACACCTAAGTCAGGGTTAATTTAATAATTATCTTTGGATTAACCTTGAATAAGTTATTAACTCCGAGTTACTTACCTAAACCATGAACGCGCAAATGGGCTTTAACAGAAGTTCCTATTAACTAACTCAAGAAAATCATACGGAAAAACAAATGACAATCGCACGCCCCAGTTACAAGATAAAAAACCATAAGTATGTGAATTTTCAATAATTTTCCAGGTTACATGCCCGTATCCGCATGTATGAATCATTCTGAACAATAGTGACCTTCATGAAACACAATGACATGCAGTGACATGGTTTTTGTATGTATATGTCTATGCGTAAGCGACCTCGTCGCACTGTGCGGGAGTTTAACTTATATGATGTATATTTAGTACCTACCTAGTGTAAATGGTTGTGTTAACTATTGTAAATTTGAGTTTTAGATCCATAATAAAAAATAATTTATGATGTGATAAAGAAATGTCATAAATGAATACAACGGATCTTTTGGCGCGTGGCCAAAATCGGAACTAACGCCGCCATCTTGTTTTTTCAATTCATTTAATAAAAGAATAGAATGAAATGTTCACTAACAGCGCCACCCTGTCAACGTCATTCGAGCGCCGCGAGATATTTCCAAAGTCATTTAAACGGAACTAAAATTAATTAAGTCAGACTGAGTTTTGTGTTGTCACAGTATATTGCTGTTCAGTATCGCAAGATCCTTCACGAGTACCTCATTGCATATTATGCAAATGTGCTATGTGCATCTTGGCTCTTATTTTCTGAATACAGGATAAGTTTTCTCGATATTTTGAGCCCACACGAAACAAGAAACGAAACCTTAGACTTTTCCAAGATGTACCAACACCCGGTTTTCCATTTTTGAAAATTAGATTAAATTTTTCTTTTACTCAGTTGGCTTTTTAAGACATATACGGGAGAAGACTTGCACAGGCCAGTGAAGAATAGCAGAACAGCGGGTAGGATTATACTCAGCTGTGGGTAGAACAAGGCTGCCAATGAAGATGATGATGATAGCAGGAGAAAGATATTCTATGCAGGAAACCACAACTGTAGATATAGTTTTAGCAGCAAAATGGCCATCATACAGTCGGAAAAGTACCGTAATTACCTTTTATAATGGATGCACATTTGCGCAATATTCATAATAATATTATCACTTTAAATGTTGAGTCACACATAAAATTGATAGTCAAATATAGTCATTTTTGAAGACAATAGGACTCAACCCTTTACTCGCAAAAAAATCTACATTCAGACATCCAATTTCCGAACCTATTTAATTGAGCAGAAGGTTCAAATTCGTAAAGCAAATCAATAAAAAGGAATTGGAACTAATCGATCAATGATGGATGCATTGAAAATCGCAGGTGTGCGCATGATTCGACTTTTTTGTCGAACGTTTGTCGATCCATTATTCTGTGACTATAGTATTGTCATCGTATTGATTCGAATACGTGACGTTTATTTTGTGTATGTGATTCACGATTTTAAGCCTTATAACAAAAATATTAAAGGTGAGTTTTGGATGGTTGGTTTTATGAGAAAGGGTTTTTGGTAGAAAATAACGTGGTGGCATCCTAATTATTTAAGCATGATTTTAAAACATGGTTTTTAGACATCCTAACAAGTGGGATTAATTCTAGAAGTATTTATGAATGTAATGTAAATGTTTATTTCTGTCTGTTGTCTGTTTATAGAAATCATTACACTTTTTTTTTGTGTACCTCTGTGTTTAATGTAGGTACTGTTACCGAATAAATGTTATTAGGTACTTAGTTTTTCTGTTTGACAGCCGCCTTATTTTTACACATTTTCATAAGAAATCACGAACGCGAGCGAAACACAAAGAATAGGTATTAACATGAGTTAAACATGAAAAATCTTTACATTCAGGCGAAACAACAAGCACAGCCAATTAAAAAAAAAACATTAGGTAAAGTCCCCGTCACGAGAAGCTATAAATTTTGTAAACAAAGAACTTCTACTAAGTTACGTTGCAGGAAAAATAATCCCAAATTCAATCAAAGTAATATACGTATAATACGGTACTAACGAGCAATTTCACTTGGTCGGGTTATATTTTAGCGATAGATCGCTGTCGTCTAATGTTTTGTCAAAGTCAAAAGTCAAAGTCATTTATTTGCTATAAATGCGGTTACAAAGGTGTTAATAAATATGTATTCTTGTGCGATGACACATTTCGCCATATTTTGGCATGCAAATATTAATGGTAATGCATATTTAAATAAGCAATTAACTATAACTAAAGTTGAAAATATTTACTAAACATGAAATTAGTGGTGGGTACTGTACGCGTCTGAGTTCCAGTACCACAAAACGTTAGACGACACGCTTTATATCGCTTTGAGTTTTATTATTTTGCTTTGACTTACTTAATTGAATTTGGGATTATTTGTTGTTGATTGAATCGCTACGTAACTTAGTAGAAAGTTCTTTATTTACAATATTTATAGCTTCCCGTGCCATGGACTTTAGGTACCTACATAATTATCCACACACACAACTTGCGAGCACCACCGTACACGACTCCATACAAATTCAAAACAAAGCATTACAGTGCATCGCGCAGTTCTAATTAAATGGCCTGTAAATGAGAATCATATTTCAGCAGTCGCTTTTGCGTCGAGACGTAAGCTGACGAGCAAATATTACGCTTGCTAAACAATAGACTGGCTACACCTCAAGCTATATATTTCCAGTTTATGCTGATCTAGCATTGTCTAAGATTTCCGTACAATGCGAGGTCAGCTTATACTGGAAATGTACAGCTTGATGTGTAGCCATGTGTACTGTCGGTAAATAAAACTTTTGAGAAAAATGTATAGAATAAAAAACCAATGTGCCTAGCCTTTTCCCAACTATGTTAGGGTCAGCTTCCAGTCAAACCGGATGCAGCTGAATACCAGTATTTTACATCCAGCGAATGCTTATATGACCGAGGAGAAAGAGCTCGTGGAATAACAGCAGCTCGGGTCGATCTATCAGGTTAAGCTACGCTTGCCGGGGTTGGCCCGTGGATGTGTGACAATCTTTACATACCGAGACTCTTCCGTGCCTCGGAAAGCACGTTAAGCAGTTGGTCCCGGCTGTCATTCGTGGATCTTTGACAGTCTTTACAGGTCGTCAGAAGCCCGAAAGTCTGACAACCAGTCTTACCAAGGGGTATTGTATTACTCAGTAACTTGGTTGTGAAGGTCAGATAGGCAGTCACTCCATGTAAAATACTGGTATTCAGCTGCATCCAGTTCGACTGGAAGCCGACCCCAACATAGTTGGGAAAACGGTAGGCAGATTGATTGACTGCCTATCTGATCTCCACAACCCAGTTACTGGGTACCACGATACCGCTTGGTAAGACATAACATACATAACATCACGCCTTTATTTCAAAGGGTTGGGCAGAAGTGTCCCTATAGTACACCCACATTTCGCCAGTTATGTTTAAGTCCCATATAATAGGGGGCGAGCCTATTGCCATCAACCGGGCACACATCCAGACTCCGGGCTGCTACTGAGAAATTCCAGATGGAAAATCCCAATAACGCTTTGCCCGACCCGGGAATTGAACCCAGGACCTCATGCTCAGCAGTAGTGCTTGCAACCACAAGAGCAACGAGGCAGCCAAACTGTTTGAATATATAAAGAGAAGTTCTTTATTATTGTATATTACTGATACGTAGTACTTTTATTTGATTACCTACTAGCTGCGCCCCGCGGTTTCACTCGGGAATATCGGGACAAAAGGTATCCTATGTCCTTTTCCAGATCATGGTCTATCCATGTGCCAAATTTCATCCAAATCCGTTCTGCCGTTTTAGCGTGAAAGCGTAACAAGAAAACAAACTCACTTTCGCAATATAATAATTATTATTATAAGTTAGGATTTGTTTAATCTGTACCAATTTTTAAACCTGACTTGGTATCATACGTCGTTTTTGAGTAGACACTAAAAATCAGCGCTGTGTTGTGGGTCCCCCATAGTATAGCATCATGCTGAGTGGAAACCTCCTTGTCACAGTCACGACGTGCAGTGCAGCTGCCGACTATTTCTGTTCTGCGCTCGTGTTAATATTATATATCTACTTTGTTTTTTTCGAGTTAAGAGGCTTACAACAGCTAAAGCGCGGTCACTGTCGGACTGCATAGAAATGAAAGAGAAGCGCGATGACACGACGCAGGTAATTTATTGCAAAATATGAAGCAGTTAGCGATTTACAAAAAATCTATTGATTGGACTGGAAAATTAAAACACTATTATGCTAATATGTAGCTTGTAGAATAATCTGACAAAAAAACAGAATGATTTCATGTAAATTAATATGATTTTTAATCGTTAAAAGAAATTTTTAGAGGTATCTTCATGATTTTTTTGTATCGTATCAAATTAGTTGTATTATGTTTTCAACACACTATCATACTAGCATATATCCTGAAGAATATCATATATTTTCCTGATTTTGTTTACTGCAGTGGATCATATTCTTTTACGCATTATAAAACTTGCGTTTAGGCACGTTTAGGTCCTGTAGTCCCCTTAACTTATCTTTCGTATACACGTATGACGTGCCGAATAAATCGATTTATCTTTCTCTCTTTCTAACAAACTCCGTTTACCGGAATAGCACAATTGTGACTAACCGTGTACATGAAAATAACGAAAAGAAACTAGACAAAAAAAAGTAATTATTTGAAATTAAGTATACACAATAAATGGGTAAAAAATGACTCGTATTTATTTTGTCCGCGGTACACTGCGAGTCAATATAACTGGTATCAGTCACCTCGAGTTTGGCTGCAATATTCATTAAGCGCGGCTTACTGCTGGCTATTAATTCGCCAACACTGATGCACGCCATTGTACTAAGGTGTGCTGTACTGTTGTTTGTATTCAGGGCTGCTAACTGAAAGTGTAACACAATTTTGCAAAAAAAAAAATGTGCTTTAGTTGGTAAAAGTTTACTTTTCCCATTTTTTTTCGTACAATCTCTATACTGATATTGATAAATTGATAAACATCATTCTAGGATACTGGCCGTGTATGAAGTTATATATAAAAAACATTGAATCAACGGTACTAATTTTATGCAAATCGTAAACACCAAATACAAAATTAAGTACAAAATATAAGACGACATAACATGAAATCGATACGAAATCGTATGCTGCTACGTGTGTATGATTCATCTGACATTCTGATCTTGACCTAGTTATACAAGTTTTACAAACAAACAGTTTTGTAAAGTACTGACTAAGCACGAAAGTATGCAACGCTATAGTTTGTCAAAATACGTGGATGGATTTGACATTGAAATTATGAAATTGTCGAATCGACATGACTGTATTGTCTATTAATAAATTGATTATGTTTGTGAAATTTTAATAGTTTTAACTACATTGAATACAACATAAGTAGGTTAAAAGATAGTGATAATTATTTTTTGCTTACTAAGACAAATGTTCAATAGAAACAAGAAACGTAAAAAAAAGTTTAGATTATTTTTAAACAATGAAAAAAATGTAAACGTGTTTGCAAACTACGCCTACCTATTTAAAGGAACACTATAAAAATTATAATATAAAAAATTATATAAAAATAATAATAATAGTATAATAAAGAAAAACATAACTAATAATAATATATAAATTTTCCCAAACAATATTATTTTTATTTTCCGTACCAACCATGCAACTGAACCCAACAAAGTGCAGCAGCTATTGTCCAACCCTGCCAATGATTAATAGCATCTATGAAGCCACGGTAATTACCGCAAACAATTGTATCACGTGAAAAACTATCTGACACTGCCGCTGTAGTCGAAAACTTTCATTAAATTAACACGTCACTGGCACGGAATGGCTTTTAGATGGATTTCTGTATGGTCCATTGAATTTTTCACTTTAGAAAATAAATAAATAACATTTTCAGGGTATGTTTGCAATCATTCGACTTATTATTTAAGTGGAGCTCGCGGCTGTAAAATAGCAGTCGATCTTCAATTCAATTCAAAATATTTTATTTCACATAAACCTACATGGGCACTAATGAAACGTCAGAAGCTAGGTGCACGGTTCCAATTAGTCGTTTCTTATGGAGAAGAGCCGGCAAGACGGTTACTTTTTTAAAATAATTGGTTTATACAACATTTTCAAATAACAGGTATGGGAGGACAGTGTAGGTCTTTCAACAAGTACCAGGTACTTAATAAAATAGAATATAGTCAACAAATCTACAGTCCACTAAGCCTACAGCGTTCTCACATTCACAAAATAGAAAAAAATCTATAAAAGAGTTAAATAAATTAATAAAAATTAAAACCTAGATTAAAATAAAAACCTACCTTCAAGGTTAAACACCGCTTGCCGAGGTCACCTCGTGGATGGATTACCATACTTTACATTATAAAGCACGTTAAGCCGTTGGTCCCGTCAGAAGTCCGAAAGTCTGACAACCAGTCTTACCAAGGAGTATCGTCTTACCCAGTTACTGGGTTGTGGAGGTCAGATGGGCAGTCGCTCCATGTAAAATACTGGTATTTAGCTGCATCCGGTTAGACTGGAAGCTGACCTCAATATTTTTAGGAAAAGGCTAGGCTGATACATCGACTTATTATTTTAATAGCCTTCAGTATTTTATTATAAACTCTTTCTTAAACTCCACATACAGAATCTTTGGTAACACAAAATGCACTTTTTTACCTTTGTTTGTTAGTACAGATCAACTGTCGTTTTGTATCAGAATATAAACATTAGTTTTTTCCTATTTTATTTTTTTTCTTACACCATTCATTCCCATAACTGACAAGCTACGTTTACAAGTTTCCTCCATTATTTACATAAACTAATCCACTCATTCACCCTCATCCGTTAGGGGCTCTAACTAACCATCATTTGACTCATAATTTACAAATATCCCAAACCGGAATCCTAGATCATTTGGGAAATCAAAAAGAACAAAATTCACACACTTTTACTCATTTGAATACGTCGATACTTCAAAATTTGCATACACATGTTAGTTGGCACCTTGCAAACTCCCAAATTGCAGAAGAATACTAACAAATATACTCACACGGTCAATTAGATATTCGCCCATGGGTAAAAAATTACATTATTCTAATATCCCGACATTTGTTACAAACGAATTATTTAAATTGCAACCGATGTGAGAGAATGCAAGGGACGGATGCAAATTTGCGAATCCCACAATCTCAGTTGATCAGGAACTAAATGAGGATTTTATACAAAAATGGAAGAACAAAATCCCTCGTACTTGAGCGCGTTTGAAATTTTTGTCTCTGTTTCGGGAATTTTGAGCGGTACCCACACAAGGATATCTTGAGCATACAATTTTACGTTTTGCTCCAGAATATTTTAATTGGAAATAATTTTGAGATAGTTCTTGTAGATACGATCTTTAATGGAAACTGTGGCCAATGAAGTAAATTATTAATATAGGGCAAAACTAACGTAAGCAAATGAACTTAAAATGAATGCAGATCTAGATCTGCATTCATTTTAAGTTTGAAGGTCATGTTCTATGTGTAAATTCAAACCAAATCCGTTCAGCCGTTTTAGCGTGGAAGCGTAATAAACAAACAAACTCACTTTTGCATTTATAATATTATTATAGTTAGAATGTGAATTACAGATACTTAGTTAATCAATGATTCCCGTGCTGTGAATACATCACGTGTCATTAGCCATTACATTCAAAATGAAATACAAGACTTTTTGTAGTACTATTAACAAATAGATAAAAAGTAAGCAGAAGAAGGGAATATAACTGATCACTATAATAGTAATCAAAACAGACAACAGTTACCAAACCACTTTAGCACAATGCAAAAACTCTCACTCGTCAATCACAAACAACAACAAAAAATCTCATCCACACCTTACTATGCAAACAAGAAGGATCAAGTGTAAATTCACACAAAGAAACAAATCCTAACAAAGATAAATAAAGAAATGCAAGAATGATATTGTAATAATTTGAATACATTTCATGGTCAATTTGATAAGTAACCACATTGAAAATAAGTAGATGCAATCCATTTTGCTATATTGATATTTGATTCAAATAATCTAGGGGGGAAAGAGACAGGACACATTATACCAAAAGGTAAAAGGGGTAAAACAGAGATAGAAGATATTTAAATTGTCAATGCAGACAGGTAAAAAGGGATGAACAATAATGTGGTGATGGCAAGGAATGATTGACTGATGTAATATTATGTAGATGAGAAGTAAGTGCAAATGATGGAATGTGATTTGTTGAAATCAGAATTGAACATGAGAATGGACAAGTGACTTTTTTCCCATACATGATGATTTGTTTATTTCTAGTTAATTTCACATCGCATTCAATTGATTCTAAAGCACAAAGTATTGGAACTTGGTATCTTCTAAGTATTTTTGGGGGTTGTGTGTGTAAATTTTTGAGTTTTCATAAAAATCATAGTCGCTTTTAGTTTGAATATCGGTGCAACTAGCAACGATTTTTAAATAGAAACAAATGAAGTATTGAGTGCCTCGTTGATCTAGTGGTCGCAAGCGCTACTACTGAGCATGAGGTCCTGGGTTCGATTCCCGGGTCAGGCAAAACGTTATTGACTTTTTCCATCTGGATTTTTTCAGTAGCAGCTCGGAGTCTGGATTTCTGCCCGGTTGAGCAATAGGCTCGCCCCCTATTATAGGACACTTAAATAGAACTGGCAATATCTGGGTGTACTATTATTATAAAGGTGCATCTCTGACTAACCCTCTTGGACATACAGGCGTGATTTTCTGATGTTATAAAGTATAAGCCTTCAACACTACATTGACACATTTCTCCAGAAGATAACAACGGTACAAATAAATAAATATATGCCGTTGATAGAATACTTATCAGTTACGTGATTTTGCACGAGTCCGCACCTCAGTACGAGTATTCCAAGGCTGGCAGCCTTGGAATAGTTTATGAATCGCTTGAGGGGAAACGTGCGTGGAAATGGAAATAAAGTAGAACGTAAAGCTATCGCCATTTACAGATAGGTAACTGTTGCCTTTTGGGCACTTTTCCCTATGACAGCGATGCGGACGATTTTTTTTATGCCCAATGAGCTCTTCCTTTTTTTATTGATTTATTGATTTATCTGTTTATGTAGTACACACATATTAACTGACAAGAAGAAAGGAACAGAAATATAGGTACAAAGGTGATGCTTATTTCTAAAGAAATCTCTTCCAGCATAAATGCGATAGGAAAGTAGTTAAAGAGATGTAGACAACGTGTGTAAGAAGAGAAGAGAAAATAAACTACATAAAATAAAAACAGTTAATTATTCACTACTTTAACTATAAGTATTATGAGAATAAAAAAAATATAAATAAATAAATTATAATTAATAAATTAATTACTGAATAATTTATATACTTGTACATCATATATATATTTTAGTGTTAGGTTGTATATTGTATTTAAGATTAGAATTTGAAGCATGTTTAGGTTTATCGTTTCTAAACGGTGAACGAAGTTCAATGGAATGTCAGTAATTTTAAAATATAATTGTAATTAAATTTTTCTTGAAGCCACTCATTACTCTGTCGTACAGAATCTGTAAGACCAGTTGCAACTTTCTTGTCTTTTTAGGAAGTAATCACAAACCTAGAGATATCATAAAAAACTTGAACAATTTTAAATTCTGGTACTCAGAATCCAGCATAACTAGATGAAAGTACTTTTTACATAAGTATTAAAACCATCTAAAAAAATCAGCACTAAAACGTTTATCCTAAAACAACAAAAAACATCTTCAACAACACTTCAAAACAATCTAAAACCGACATTCAGTAAACAAGAACAAAAACAGAACTTTTGAGACAAAAATAAAGTATACGTACATTATGCGCACAAGAAAACGTCTCACCGGAAGTTGGGAACATTCTGCAACGTTGGTGTGTTCCTTTTGCTGCTCTCCAGTGTAACGAACACCTTCTGCCGGCTGTTTTTTAAAATGATATTTGATTTTTGATATTTTTACAGAATCGACGGGCTGATGTAAGAGTTTTAAAGCCGCCCATGGGCCTCTGACTTCGCTTCACATGCTGACAAATATCTCTCAGGCATGCCGGTTACCTCACGATGTTTTCCTTCACTGGTTTTGAAGCAAGTGATAATTATACAATACGCACATGAATCCGAAAAGTCAGAGGTGAAGTCGAGACCTATGACTTGGCTGTCCGACGGTCACACCACTAGGCTATTACTGCTCTCTTCTCTATCTCAAAGGAGATAGTGACGTAAGTGAAGTTGTAGGTATTATAGGAAATGAAGTCATTGTAATACTTGGCTTCCTATTCGAATAATGTCGATGCCATAGCTTCGACATTATTGTATTCCAAGATCTCATCTATCTTCATAGAATGATGTAATTCACGTTCACGTACGTACGGGTCCTGTAAATGCTGTTCCGCACGGATAGCGAGAAGCTGACTTCTTTACATAACATAACATTACGCCTAACTCCCCGAAGGGATGGACAGAGGTATTCCTAACAGTACACCCACATTTCGTCAGTTATGTTTAAGTCCCATATAGTAGGGGGCGAGCCTATTGCTTTCAACTGGGCACAAATCCAGACACCTGACGGCTGCTACTGAAATTCCAGATGGAAAAAACCAATAACGCTGACTTCTTCTTTCGTAATAAATACCTACATCTTTTCCTCATAAGGATATTTGGTTTGTACTTGTGAGCTCATTAGCAACTATATGACGATATCTTGAGCCAAAATGCTTTACATAAGTACCGCAGTTCTAAACACATTTTCTAGAGAAAATGAGATTTTCCCAGGTAGATGGCAAGGCAATATGGCTGTAATATTGTGGCCTCTATCACATTCAAGGAAATAGTTGTTATGTATTCTAATAAGATTATTTATTTATTCTGGTATTATGATTATGATTTATTCTTCGTTTGAGGCCACAACGTCACAACCAACAGTATCTACTAACACAGTAATAGGAAAAACGGTTCGAGCCCGATGAATCTCATTTAGCTTTACCAAAGATCCTAACTAATATTATAGATGCGAAAGTGAATTTGTTTGTTTGTTACGCTTTCACGCTAAAACGGCTGAACGGATTTGGATGAAATTTGACTCATGGTTAGACCATGACCTGAGTTAGGACGTAGAATACTTTTTATCGCGATATTCCAACGGGATCGAGACTTATGCAGGTGAAACCGCGGGGCGCAGCTAGTATCTTATAAATAGTTTTTTTTTTGCAGCTGAGTGGCCTAATAGCCTGAAGAAATTATTTACAGTCTGCACCGCGAGGTCTTTGTCTAGCAATGTACGATACAAAAAGCTAATTAGGCTAAAGCTTCACAGCATACGCATATTACAAATACAAATAGTTTATTGTGTAAATAGAAAATTACATTTGAATCTTGTTTGGAGCTTCCTTTTAGGCAAACAATGCCTGTATTTAGAAGGCTCCGCTCTTTCACATCATTGTTGTACACCCATACTAACTAAGTTAATATAGTGTACTGTGACCTTAAGGGTAATTATGCAATGTAATGTAATGTATAATCAGTTTTTAATGTTCCCACTGCTGGGACATTGGCCTCCCCCTGTTCGAGACAGCGGGTGAAGGACTTACAGTACAATTAGCATCTGCCTAGCCTTTTCCTAACTATGTTACGGTTGCCTTCCAGTCTAAACCGGATGCAGCTGAATACCAGTATTTTACATGGAGCGACTGCCTATCTGACCTCCACAACCCAGTTACTGGATAACACGATACACCTTGGTAAGACGGGATGTAGGGTACAATCGTACTTTTAATGCCTGAGTTATTAAATATTTTTAAATGAATGCATAACATAGGTATACTAAAGTAATTTTTTCCTTTCTTAAGCTACTGTGTTGAACAATTTCGAGTCTATTTGGTTTTTATTTATTAATACCTCTCATCTCTCTACGCCAATCTGTCGCTAGGACTGTGGATCAGCCTCGTGTGTTGTTGTCCTCTTACTCCATTCAGTGCTAGTGCTAGCTGATTTGTGCGCTGTGCTAGTCTTTTCTGATATCTAACTTACTTATATTTTGATAGCTGACTTATTTCTTGCTTTACTGTTCCTATATTGAGGTCTAGGTACATGTATTTGCTTATACTTTGGGCTAAAGAAAATAAAATACAAAAATGACTTTCCTTCCATTAAGTGAGAACAGTTCGGAACGAACCAACGACTTTTTCCTGTACCACTCGGCTCCCGGACCAGTTCTCAAATTATATGCTTTTTATTTTATTTTATCACTTAGTTGCTCGGGGTCAGTAATGTTTTGGTTTTTTGCCCTCAACCGTATCGTCTGCGGACAAACGACGATCGTAAATCTGCAAGACTTTTTAGAGAACCTTAGAACTTTGCAGGACCTTCTTACTTCGGGATTCGTATAAATCTCTTGAAAGTCTTATTGATAAATTCATCAAGTACTCTGTATTTTCAGTCTTTTTCGGGTGACCACTGAAAATGAGCGCTGTGCTGTCATGCTGTGACTCCCCATAGCACAGCATCATGCTGAGTGGAAGCCTTCTTGTGACGTGCCAGCAGCTGCCGAGTATTTTTGTTTGGTGTTCGTGATTATATTTAAATCTATTGTGTTTTATTGTTCTACTCGAGTTAATTACCTATCTTTTTGTATGCTCGTGTTTCTGTGACAAATTAAGAAAGAAAGAAAAACTTTCTTTCTTTCAAATTATTGACCACTTCTAACATATACTTGAATATAGAAAGAAAGAATAGGATCATATAATCTACCATACAATATCACCTGCCTGCTTATAACAATACACAGCGATGACCACTCTATGTACGAAACACTGGCCAAAAAATATGTCCAGTGTTGGTAATATAAAAATACACCATTCGAATAACACATAATCGTTTTTTATTTCGTCTTTATTGTCAATAAGATCTAACCTTGGTAATAGGAAGGAATTGAGGAAATACATGGATGAATAACATAATGAATGGATGAGTTATTCGTAAATCCAGTAATTTAAATAACAAATGTATTCACAGTTAGAGTATGGCCAAGAATGTATGATAGGTAGTATAGGAGCCTACCTACTATAACAAGTTGCGCTATACTCTGACTTTTAATTTGATAGACTAAAATGACATTTGGTGTCGACATTCTTTCTTTGTCGACACCAAATGTCATTTTGGTCTTACCTTGTAAAAAATCTAGTTACCGAGTGACTCTCACCAAGGACCACTGAATCATTCTCTGCAGAAAAACCTTCACTGTTGTCATGTTATCTGTAATATTACATTTTTATTGTGTATTTTTTTGCCTTTTGTCGTTTGGTTTAGCAAATGAAAAGTCTGAGCTAAGCTTGCTAGCTTGTAGCTAAGTAATACCAGGCGCACGGGTCGATCTATCAGGTTACGCTACGCTTGCCGGGATTGGTCCGTGGATGGGTGATCATCTGTACATGCTGAGACTACTCCGTGTGTCGGAAAGCACGTTAAGCCGTTGGTCCCAGCTATCATTCGTGGATCTTTGACGGTCGTTACAGGCCGTCAAAAGCCCGAAAGTCTGACAACCGGTCTTACCAAGGGGTATCGTGTTACCCAGTTACTGGGTTATGGAGGTCAAATAGACAGACGCTCCATGTAAAATACTGGTATTCAGCTGCAACCGGTTAGACTGGAAGCTGACCTCAACATAGTTGAGAAAAGGCTAGGCAGATTGATAGAATTTAAGTCCAGATTTCCTCACGGTGTTTACAGTAATTTCCGAGATAAACTCAGAAAAAGCCTGAAAAACCGAAACAAACCTGAAAAAGCATCCAAAAAATAAATGATAGATTTTTAATCCACATCAAAATTAACTGTCTTACAAAAATAAATACGGACAGAACCCGTAGCCTAACAAATACACGACTACCATCTTCATGGTTGAGTCATCTGTGATGCAATGTAATCAGTGGGTAGGTAGAGCTGCAATAAAAACATAATGGGCGGGGCTTATCGACTTTGTCAGAGGTGAACGTGATCTTGGACGATTTGAGACTAATTTTATATCGATAATCGTGAGGTAGCTATAAATAGGGAGGTTCTATTGTCATGCAATCTTTGGGTTGTGTCCTTGCCACCTTTAATTGGGCTAAACTAAGAATTTTGATAAAGAAATTAATGCTAGGATCTTTATTTGTGAACAACACGTATCAAGTAAGATATTATTTACTTAATATTTATAAGCTAACCGTCTTAAAATAATAATAATATGTATACAAAAAAGGAGGGGAAATAATCATAGAGCACCAGAAAATTCGTCCGCATCGCTGTCAACAGGGAAAGTCCCCAAAACATAGGATGGCTTATTAAAAAAAAAAGAAGAAAATACGTTTATTTGCGGTACACATGACGCAAAGCAAGAACAAAACACGAAATTAAACAATTTGGGGGAAAATATGCGTCACATCCACGCAAAACGGCCATCGCTCAGCATAATGCTGCGACCCTATGCGAGACAGAGCCCCAGCGCTGAAATCCTAGCTTAAGTAATAAGCACTTACCTACCTACTCAGAAACATTAGGCTTGTGAAATTAAAATAAAAAATCTATCAGCAGCAAACGAGCCACACAAATGTATTCAGTCAGAAACCCCAAATTATGGTTCTAACTGAATCTAAGCAGAAAAATTAACACATTTACCGACTTACGAGTACCTACTACCTAAATAGATCACCATAATTCTCCAGCACTTATCCCAATTCATTTGTGGTCGGCGCAACATGTCCCTTTCTTCCATACTTCTCTATTAGTCGTCATCTCAGTAGTCACCCCCTTTCTAGCCATATCATCTTGCACAGTCCATCCATCGTTTCTTTATTCTTCCCCTACTTATAAAGCCATCCACATTCATACTCAAAACATTATTTACGACATTTTCCTATACTATACAAGTCTACTATACCACAGATGTTACAGTTGGTTCACTCCTCATTTTAGGGCCCTCGCCCACGGCGACTTTTTGTAGCGATGCAGTAGCGATGCTGTCGCGCATCCGCATCGATACAGTCGCGAAGCGGTCGCTAGCTCGCCGTGGCCCGCCGTGGCCCGTGGGCAAGGGCACACCCCTTGCCCACGGGCCCAGATTCAGTCGCGATGCAAACGCGATACTGTCGCGCTTCTTTTGCATGTGACGGACAACAGCACTCTCGACCTGTCTGTGTTGCACTGATGCTCGGTTCTCCACTCACGCGCCATCCTGTTTTCTCCCCGATGTCGTCCGACACGGTCGCGCGTTTGCATCGATACAGTCGCGATGCTGTAGCACGTTGGCATCGCTTCTGTAGAGCGTTGTAAATGCGACTTAACACGCGTTACCTTGACGCTTGACCTTAGGTATGAAGCTACAAGTAGGTACACAGCGGGCTTGACTTGTCAAATTCAGTGAGCGTAACGTAGTCAGAAGATATAAGAATTACGGAATAGAGAGGCAACTTCTAGGTGAATATAACTTTAGGTAATTAGGCGCTGTGCGACCTGAATTGCACTTTATTGTATCGTAGCAAGAGTCGCTTTTTATTGAGGTTCCGTAGTAAACAAGGAACCCTTATATTTTCGCCATGTCCGTCTGTCTGTCTGTCCCTCTGTCCGTCGGTCTGTCCGCGGCTTAGCTCAGAGACGGTTAGTACTAGAAAGCTGTAATTTGGCATAATGTATACATATTAATCATGCCGACAAAGAGGTAAAATTGAAATAAAGAATAAAATAGTTTTTATGGTTCGTCCCCTACACGTAAAGTGGGGAAGTTTTTTTTTTCTCATCTACTTTATGTTGTGTAAACCATTTCTGGATTCAGGGATCCATTGGCGAAATATTAAGCTGTTAACTGATTTTTTTTGTTAGAGTCAAGTCCCCCCCCCTGCCAGCTAAATGGTTGTACTTGGATTTGTGAAAAAAATCACAGCTGTAGTATATATAACGAAATTAGAAGGAAAACTATCAGAGCTAAGTAGACTGTATAGGTTAACGAGTAATAATCAACCAACTTAAATTTGCAGTTTCAAAAACGTGACGTGGACGATTAAAATCGGTCCACTCGGTCAAAAGTTATTACTACTTGGTTTGAATGGAGACTTTGAGTTTACCAGTTCCCATACATTCTGTATGGGAGAACATGTTTTTCAAGTACAATGTTAAGGTTGTTCTTGGGATAAATTCATCCCAACTACGGAACCCTTCATTGTGCGTGGTCCGACATTCACTTGGCCCATTTTTTATTTAACTGATTTTGCAGGGTGAAGTATCTGTACTAATCTGAGACTACACAGTTAAAGTGTGCTATATGAAAGTCTCTACCTTGGTACCCCCTATGAGAAAGTGCGCGTGAACATAAATTTGCGTCAAGATTTATAAGAGGGAGGTAAGTGAAGGGTGATGACTCAAAACAATTCATTGTTTCCTCTCAATTTACACGTAAAAAATCGCGTTACCTAACGAAGACACTACTTAGAAAAACATAAGCCTTTCACTATCAAATGAAAATAGACCCTTTATCAACAACTACAAAGTCCAATTTAGCTTAATAATTTGCATGGATATAAGACGTTTTTCTGTCTGTTAACGTCTAAAGAGCACCTATGGCTCAATGGTGCAGGTGTCCTCCAAACAAAAGGGCTTAGGTTCGACCCCAGTTCGGCCGCGATGCACAGCGATTTGTGAAAAAAAAAATACAAAGAGGGATATTTTGCTGTCTTTTTTGTATGAAGGGTTCCGTATTTTGTTTTTTTTTCCTGTTTGAGTGTCACCTCATTTCTAAGCCTCATTTGAATCTGTCATTTGTAATAATCGCGAGGAAGCTTTCAAATTTTCGATATGGGGAAAATTTCTGGGAAAATTATTTTGCGACACTTGCTGTTGAAATTTGTTTTTTTTAATTATTTTTGCTGCAGAAATTACAATGACACTTTTGGGCTGTTTATTTTTCGTGTTCATGTTGTGTCTGTGTTTTTGAAATATTTTAGGTAGGTTTAAAAAGCCCGGTCTATTTCTATCTTGGTTCACATCTTACGTTGGTCAACCAATTTAAACAACAAGATAATTTGCATTAAAAAAAAAAACATAAACAAAATATTTTATTTCACATAAACTTACACGGGCACTTAAGGAACGTCAGAAGCTAGGTTCACGGTTCCATTTGAATGTTTATAATATGTACAGAACCTCATCACCAACTCTAAAATCATATACCTAACGACCATTCATCTCACAATAACATTAATTCCAAAATAAATCTACAGTCCGCTAAAAGTTAAAAAGCTAGAGGGAACCCCAAAAAAAGGTAAAAAAGGACAAAGTTGGCTCGCGCACAGCACAAAACTGTGTAGTCATTGTAATCAATCAGCTCGTAATGGTGCACCTCTACGATATAGTGTGGTTTTTTACCTCTTGCCAATGATATAAACAAGAGGTATATACTGTCTATGGTGTGTAATGTCAATGTTCTTCTTTTGTTTATGCATGACTTTCTTATTCGCGTTGTCTCGCGAGGAGTCAGTGTACCAAGGATAAGTGAAAGAGATAGGTAAAAGGTGACAAAAGGATTGTTTCATTGCTTTACACAGGTAAAGTCAGGGAAATTAAATGTTAAGCAAATTGCAAACTGACTATAACACAACTGTCATTCTTTGATAGTTGCATGAAATGACTATAACACGACAAATTGACGTAGGGTGTCAGTTTGCTTAAAAATAATTTCCCTGACTGTACAGCACAGCAGTTTAGCTGTGAGAACGTAACTAAAAGACAAAGAATATCACTTTGACTTACTAAAGAAAATAAAAGCAAGTAATTACTCGAGAAAAAACTTGTCACGACATGTTTACCTCGACAAACAATTAAAATTGCCCTAAGGCGTTGTGCACAAAGCATATTGTTCCACTTAAATCGATATACCGCGACTTAAACTGATCGATACATACAAAACTCATTTTTTATCACATTTTAATCGTCCACCGTATTGCAATTTACATACATACAGACAGGTCGGCCTTAATTTGAAAATAATAACGTCTGGACAGGGTAGGTATAGAAAAGGGTGACAAAGATTTGGGTAAATAATTCAGGACATAGTGTAAAGGTTTTGCTTGGTACTCTAACAAAATTACTGTGTTTTATAAAATAGTGGAATAATCATAATTAAAGACGAAGATATATTTAGTATGTTAGAATAGAATACTTATAAAGAGTATTCTATTCTAACATTCTAAATATTCTTTTTACTTTATCTTTATTTTAATTCAGAACTTCGTTAGATTCAATGAATGAACACCTGGACAATTTTTTGTGTCGAGAAAATCCGCCTATCCTGACAAGATTTCGCTGAAATCTTTATCTTCGTTAAATCATTAGACTTGTCTAACATTTTTGACAGAGAACTCGATGTAAATCGATGCAGACAAACACATAATTATGTAAATAGTGTGTAGTGTGTGTGTGTGTGTTTGTGTGTGTGTGTGTAGTATGTGAGTGTGTAATTGTCTTTGGTCCCTGGCCCTGACATCAAGCAATACATGAAATTTTCAAACTTGTACTGCTTGAATACGAGGCTTTTGGCTACTTTGTATGTGTGTATTTAATGTAATTTTGTGTAATGTGAGTTTTGTTTGTGCAGAATAAACAATTTTTCTTTCTTCTTTTTTAATTTAAGAACTAAGAACGTTTCTGTATACTTTGCCTTCCACTAAGTCATGACGAATACATATTTTTCAAAAGGCTCTAATGAACCTGCACAAATCAATTAAATGATTAAAACGCATTTTACACTATTTTTGTTAAAACATAATTATTTAAAAGACGCTGTCTTTGTCATCACCAAAATTAATAATAATGTTTTTGTGTATTCGAAGGTGAAACATAATTATAGGCTTTAAAGGCTACATGTATATAATTATAATTTAATAAAATACAAAAAAAAAAAAAAAAAAAAACGCATATCACAGTAGGCACTTAAAGCTAGTGACCTTATTGGTGATGTTCTTCAGAAAGGTCAGGTGCGTGTGACCGCATGTAGGAACGTAAACGAGGCAAAAGGAATATGTAAGGATCTTAGCAGGTGGCGTTCTGTAGTTTCTGCCTACCCCAATGAGAAGTAGGCGTGAGTTTATGCATGTACCATCAAAGAAGTTCATATCTAACCAGTTTCAAAACAAAATCCCGTGAACACGATGACCACATCTGCAGTGCTATTCTGTAACAAAACTTAGGTGAAGTGAGCGTGGAGTGAGCTGTCAATAGTGTCAATCCCTGTGGAATGACAGCTCACTCCACGCTCACTTCACCTAAGTTTTCACGGTGAGATGTTTACAGAATAGCATGGCTGTTACCGGCCCGGTTCTGAAGTCACCGAGCGCTGCAAGCAAGAATAGTCCTTACGGTGGTTAGATATGAACTTCTTCGATGGTACATGTCGTAGGATGATTTGATAATTCGAATTTTCGCGAAAACCCTAGGGATATTGCGAAAACACGTATAATTATAAAATGGTGAAAACATTTCTGCGGCCAATTGTATGATTCGTCATTTTGAACTGGGTGAAATAGGTTAGCTACTTTTGAGTTGCTCGCAGAAATATTTTCACCATTATCTAATTATCCGTGTTTTCGCAATATCTCTAGGGTTTTAGCGAAAATTCGAATTATCAAATCATCCTACGACATGTACCATCGAAGAAGTTCATATCTAACCACCGTAAGGACTATTCTTGCTTGCAGCGCTATTATGAAAATTCGAATTTCAAATCATCCTACGACATACACAAAGCTAAACAAAGCTAAATAATTGTTATGAAAACCAATAACAGGAAAGTCCTGACCAATTAAAACACTTGCTCACCGCATGGACACATCACGATCGCTTTTCGATACGATGAAATACCGAGAATCCGATTGTGGTTTCAAAATGGCCGACAAATGTTTTGCGAACTCTTTGTGTGATTACGGGAAATGATTTAGAATACACATAATGAAGGAAAATGTTATTTATTTTGAATAAAAATGTAGTTGAACGATTGATTTATGATATGGTTTGTGGTTGACGGTGGATAACGGTGTGTCGTGTAGTTATATTTACCTAATATTGCTTGTTATGACTTGTGAAG
Organism: Agrochola circellaris; assembly: GCA_914767755.1. NCBI lineage: Eukaryota > Metazoa > Arthropoda > Insecta > Lepidoptera > Noctuidae > Agrochola > Agrochola circellaris. The sequence goes on from OU611861.1 coordinate 3,147,666, forward strand.
TTTCGTATAAACTATTACGTATAATATAAAAAAGCCACTTGCAAAGTACCAAAAAAATCTACTCCTAAACCACACATGTTAGCTACATGAAGTATAAAAATCTTGAAAACAGCTATTAAATACACTTGAATGTTGCTTTTGACTTCAAGAAGTTACGAGTATCTTGCGTGGTTTTGTAAATATTTCACGATAAGCCAGTGGCTTTTTATGTTGCTCGTCTGTGTATTTATGGTTGAATTCATTTACACATTATGTATAGAATCAAGTTCTTGTAACTTAACAGGCAGCTGTGCCGCTGGGGAGTTTGTTGCGCCACTTTTTCTTCCCAGCTCAAGTACTAGGAAGTAGCGAAAGGTGGGCGTTTTGGTGGACCGTCTTATGTAATTTCGTCGTTCAAAAAGTGCAGATTTTTTGCCCAGTTTGAATAAACGACTTTTGATTTTAATTTTAAAATACTGGCACGATAGACCAACCAGGCAAGTTGGAAGAAGGCTAGGCAAATGATGATGATTTGACTGACGAAAACTGACAAGTGACACCTCAAAACCTTATAAACTCAGTATTGCTATAACTGCCATGCTATTCTGTAAACATCTCACCGTGAAAACTTGGGTGAAGTGAGCTGTCAATAGTGTCAATCCCTGTGGAATGACAGCTCACTCTACGCTCACTTCACCTAACTTTTCACGGTGAGATGGTTACAGAATAGCACTGCTGGTAATGTTTTTATTTCTTAATGCTCGCTTCCTATAAACAAAAGCAAATAGTTTTGCTTACCAATGGTAACGTTTTTATTGGCAAATTGGGCTTAAAAATTGATTCATAAACTAATTAGCTGCTTCCGTATGGGAGGGTCTACTATGCAAAACTATGAATCTTTCGGAATCGGCCATAAATCAAAAACATATTTTAACCTACAAACTAGGAAATTAAAACTAGAAAAACATTATGACATAACAAAACATAAATTAAACTGAAGCCCTTCCTAAAGCAATTCATAATTACCAAACAACTTTCTTCACATAAGGACGTAGACGGAATCTTTACCAAACAAGCTACTTTTTACGTCTTATTTAAAATGAGAACTTAAAAAAATATATCGACTATGATAATAGCCCTTTATTGTCTTGTTTATGTCGAATTACAGTTCGCAAAGTGATGAAACAAACTTGTTGGCACCAAACAATGAGTGCACAATAAACATAAACAATTGCTGTTTCTGCAGTCACTAAGTGTTGCAGTTGTGGCTATGAAATCAGCGGGGTATGTAGCGTTTATTGGGTATTAAAGTTCTGACTTCCGACGTACCATCGAAGAAGTTCATATCTAACCACCTGCACCGTAAGGACTATTCTTGCTTGCAGCGCTCGGCGACTATAGAACCGGGCCGGTAACAGATGTGGTCATCGTGTTCACGGTATTTTGTTTTGAAACTGGTTAGATATGAACTTCTTTGATGGTACCTGCTTATTCTGTTATCTACATTAATTAATATTATAAAGAGAAAAGATTTGTATTTTTGTTTGTAATGAATAAACTTAAAACCTACTGAACAAATTTAAAAATATCTGTCACCAGTAGAATGCTATACTATCCCTGAGTAACATAGGCTATAATTTATAAATATAACACACAGGCGAAGCCGCTAGCGGAAGCTAGTTAACAATAATCTGAAGCCACCCGCACTCAAAGTGCAGACAAAGTCTGCGATTATTAATTGAGCCATGCATGTCGCAAGCGTGAAAACAAAAAGATTATATCAAATGCCCCAAAACAAACATAAACTGAAGCGGTTAGTGGAATCCACGGATGCATGAGTGGAAATTCAGTTTGATATTTTGCCATTATTATCATCTATCGGCAAACGGGATTAGTGATTACAGCTTTTTGCTTTAAGAAAGAAAGAAAATAAAAAAAGAAACGTAAAGAAAAGAAAGCAAGTAAAATAGATTTATAAGCAGGCAGAAAGACATGTCATGTCCATAGGTCGTCCCGAAACAAAGGTACAGGAGTCCTAAGAAACTATTCAAATCACAGTAAATTTTCCATTATGGCATTATTATTAATCGCTTCTTGCAATTTTTTCCACCGCTGTCCTCATAGCCACAATACTACAGAGGCGCCATCTCTAATTGAAGTTTATTCACGTTTCCTCGTGCTGAAATTAACACCTTCGTGTCTTTGTATCTCTTTGTCTAATAAATTGTCTAGTCCTTCTTATAACCGTGGAGGAAACGAGATGTCTTGAATATTTGCGAATAATCTTAAAAATAAATTGCTATTGTTTGTACTGATATAGTAACTGTTTATATTAAAATTGCTAGTATTATTGCTACTCAGTGACTACAACGATAATTGGTTGGTGATAAAAATCCAGGGGGCAGGGGAGTGCAGGGGAGCTGCCCCCCCTGGATTTTGTATGCCTTAGTATCTACTAAAAAAAAAAAAAAAAAAAAAAAAAAAAAAAAAAAAAAAAAAAAAAAAAAAAAAAAAAGTTAACAAATTAAATACAAAACTTAGGCAAAAAAATCTAAATTTAATTCAAGAATTAAACAAGTGTAATAGTGATTTACAATTATGTAATACTATGTATGATACTGACACTCAGCACCTACAGGATGAATTGTTTGTCAGGGAATATGCTCTAAAGGATATCTTTAGTAAATATGAGGCTTCTCAACAAGACCTGAGTAAGCGCTTGCAGGAGGCTAATGAGTTGGCAGACCTAGTCAAGTACAATGCAGAGAGGTATGAGTCTCTGACAAATAACCTCTCTTTTAGCTGTGCCTGCTCCCATGAGCCCCAACCTCAACTGGTTCCACCTACACCCTCAGTGGCTCAGCCTGTAGGTAGCTGTTTGGATGAGAATAGAATTAATAATTTGGCTAACACAACTTATGTATTCTCTGACAAATTTGGTCAAGGTTTTGGTAGTATATTTAATCAGTGTTCGCAACAATATGTAATTAATAATTGTTTACCCGGTGCCAGTATTAGCCAGTTAATTCATAATATTAAATTGACAAAAATAAACCCCAGTTCCACTGTTATTTTATTATTCGGGGATAGTTTAACTGTCAAGAAAAAGGACATAATTGAATGTGTCCATTTGATGTTATATCTCAATGAGACCAATAGTTGCAAATTTATTTTCTGTGCCTTGCCTTATTCTAAGTATTTGTCTGATGAGCAAAATAGGCACATTTATAACTTAAATATGTTAATTTATAATAGGACATGTCGTCACAATGACGCTATTTTATATTTTGATTGTAATCAATTTATTACTGATTACAAACTGACAAATTATACAATGTATTTGCCACCTAGTTGTAGAAGACGAATTGCTAATCTCTTAGCATACAATATACACAGTGACACTGGTACCTGTAGTGTACCACCGATTATTGTTAGTAGTGGTACTAACACTACTTTTGATACGCCTTATAGTTTAAACTATTAGGAGCGACAACGGGTGAGCCGCATATTTTGAATGTTGTTCATCAAAATATGCAGGGTCTGTCCGGCAAAGAGCTAGAGTTAAGTTTGTTTATAGAGAACTATGATGTTCAGGTGTTATGTTTGACTGAACACTGGTTGAAAGAACATGAAGTAGTGTTTATCAATGATGATAATTTTACTGTACAAAGTGCGTTTGTAAGGAAAAGCGCCATTCGCGGTGGATCTTTAGTTCTTGTTTCAAACAAGTTGAAATGTAAACAACGTTTAGATTTAGTTAATCTTTCCATCGAGCGCACTATTGAGTTGTCTTGTGTTGAACTCGAGCGATACGTTATAATTTGCGTGTATCGGCCCCCCTCAGGTGATTTTATTAGTTTTGAATCGGTAATGGAGGATTCACTCAATAGGTTAAAATCAAGTAATAAAAGTATAATTTTATGTGGAGATTTTAATATTAATATTTTAGATGTTACTCCATTAAGCATTAGACTTCTTAATCTGTTTAGGTCTTATAATTTAATTAACTTGTTTTTTGAACCTACTAGGATCACGGCATCTTCTTCAACTTGTCTTGATAATATATTTAGTGATTGTGATGCCAAAAATAAAATAGTGTTAAGTGACTTAACGTCTGACCACTGTGGTTTATTAGCTAGCTTCCCCATGCCATTACATAAAAAGCCGCATAAAATAGAATGCAGGCCTTATACAGCTACTCGTTGCAATAAGTTTAAAAATAATATAGCTCATAGAATTACACCATCTATAGTAGAACACGAGAATCCCAATGAAATCTATGGAGCCCTTTTTGATGTTGTGCAAAAAGAGTACCAATCTACTTTCAAGACCAAAACTATTCAAATTAATGGCACCTCCGTTGGCTTTAACCAATGGGCCACTCCGGGAATTTATAAAAGTAGAGCGAGACTATACGAGTTATATGGTTTGAAAAAATACAGGTTTGATACTCCTTTCCTAGAGTATGTCAAAAGTTATTCAAAATTATTTAAAAAGGTTAGTGTTTTTGCTAAATCTAAATTTTTAAGCGATTCAATTAAAAATTCCAATAATAAAGTTAAAACCACTTGGAAAATTATTAATAATGAAACGGGTAAGTCGGTTAAACAAGATAAACAACTTGAGATTATGGTCGACAATAAATTAGTTGATAAAGCAGCTGACGTAGCTGAGGCGTTTAATGAGTTTTTTGCAAACATACCTGTAACTACGACTCGCTCCTTAAATTCATCCCCGTCTAAAGCTGAAAACCTTTTGCTTAGTAGTGTGTCTAAAAATAGTCGCATATTTAGCTTCGAACATGTAACGCCTCGTGATGTAGTTAATGTTTTTAACACACTCAAGTCTAAAAACACTGGTGATTACTGGGGCATCTCCATTAAACTTTTAAGTAATATAATAGACATCGTAGCCCCCTATCTAGCTGTTACTTTTAATAAATGTGTTGATTTAGGAACTTTTCCTGAACTCATGAAGAATAGTAAAGTCATACCATTATTTAAATCAGGTAATAAAAATGAAGTTGGCAATTTCAGGCCTATTTCTATCTTACCAGCATTTAGCAAAATATTTGAAAAGTTAATACTCAAGCAGCTGCTAAGACATTTTAATTTAAATAGCCTCCTTCATAATGAACAATATGGATTTACAAAAGGTCGTTCGACTACAGATGCGGGTGTTGCTCTGCTGAAACACATATTTAACGCATGGGAGAACTCGCAAAATGCTATTGGGGTTTTCTGTGATCTCTCCAAAGCCTTTGATTGCGTGCACCATGACACGCTTTTGCGTAAACTGCGTCATTACGGTGTGCAAAACGAAGCTCTCAACGTTATAAATTCGTATTTACATAATAGGTCCCAATGTGTAGATGTTAATGGTGTGAAATCTTCCGGGCTACCAGTTCAGTTAGGTGTACCTCAAGGCTCAATACTGGGTCCATTCTTGTTCTTAGTGTATATCAATGACCTACCATTCTATTTAAAGGGTATCTGTGAAGTTGTACTGTTTGCAGACGATACCTCTCTTATTTTTAAAGTAGACCGGAATAGACAAGATTTTGACGATGTAAACAGTGCACTCTCAATGGTTACGGATTGGTTTACGACAAATAACCTAGTTCTCAATGCCAAGAAAACGAAATGTGTTAAGTTCGCCCTACCAAATGTTAGAAATCTAGGACCCAACATCGTCTTAGATAAAGAGGTGCTTGAATCTGTAAATTCGGCAGTTTTTCTGGGCATAACAGTAGATGCCAAACTTCAGTGGGGCCCACATATATCGAGCCTAGCGGGAAGGCTCAGTTCTGCCGCCTACGCCGTCAGGAAAGTAAGACAATACACTGACGTCGATACAGCTCGATTAGTCTATTTTAGTTATTTTCATAGCGTTATGTCCTACGGTCTTCTGCTGTGGGGCAAAGCTGCTGATATTCAAAATATATTTGTCCTTCAAAAACGAGCTGTTCGAGCTATTTACCAGCTAGGCCCCAGAGTTTCTCTGAGAGATTTTTTCAAAGATATTGGTATCCTCACAGTGGCATCTCAATTCATTTTCGCCAACATCTTATATATTAGGCAAAATATACATTTATACAGTAAGAACAGTGATTTTCACAATGTTAACACTAGAAATAAGGAAAAACTAAGAGTTCCTTTTCACCGGCTTCATAAGGTTCATAACTCATTTGTTGGGCTTGGTATAACCTTTTATAACAAGTTACCCTCTTCTTTGCTAGATTTGCCTTTTAATGCGTTTAAAACGAAAGTAAAATCCAACCTTTGTTCAAAGGCATACTATTCTATCAACGACTACTTAACTGATAAGAATAGTTGGTCGCTGTGATTAACTCAAGACAATTTTTATGTTCTTTCACCAGAATTAGCTTACCTACTGACAGGTTATATGAGTTCATATAATTGTTTATTTTAATTTAATTTTAATTTATTGTTGACATAATCTACTCATTACAATGTTTTTTTTTAATGAGTTGTATTGCAATATGTAACTAGTGACCTCGACAATAGATCATATTATTTATTGTTATTAGTAATTAACTTATAATTTTAACTTATTTTACCTCGATGGTCCTAGTTTATCATTTATAACTTCCAGTTACAGCTTTATGTAAGCGGGCACGCCCTTTATGCCTGGAGGCTTTTATTAAGACGTTAAGTTTTGTTTACGTTTAGTTTTTATTTCTGCCCGAGTATAGTTCTCGATGATTTTGTTTGGTATATTGGCGTGTGCTAGCTAACATATGGATAATAATTTAAATTAGGTTAATTAAGTATGTTGAATACTATTATATAGAGTCATTTTTTTTCTTTCTAACTGAACAGACAGCTGTGCTGCTGGGGAGTTTGTTGCGCCACTTCTTCTTCCCAGCTAACGCACTAGGAAGTGGTGAAGGGTGGGCGTTTTGGGGGACTGTCTTATGTAATTTTGACGTTCGAAAAGTGCTGATTATCAGCCTAGTTTGAATAAATGACTTTTGAATTTTGAATTTTGAACTGTTGTCGATAAAAGTTATGTCAGATGCAATTAAAATATGCATTAATTTTAGAAAACACCGCGCTGTGCAGCATTTTTAGATTTAATTAGCAATGCCTTATTCTACAGCTACAATTGAATGGTCATTCAGTACACTCAGACGCGTAAAAACATGGCTGAGATCAACAATGGTCAAAGACAGGTTAAATCGTCGCCCGGCAATGAAAACCTCGTAAAGGAAAATTAATTGCTTTTCTTTTTATTTATTTGTTGTGTTGAAAACCTCGTAATGCATGCTTAGAGAACAAAATACAGACAGTTTGATGTAAGATGCTTCTGATGCCTTCTATTGTTGATAACGCGAACATCAGAGAACGTCAATGACGGCTATTCTTCAGACAGTTATTATCTTCTCTGTAAAATAACGTTTATTGCAATCACGAGGTTTTCACTGCCGGGCGCCGAAATGGGCTTTGCTCTGTCAGTCTTTGGTCAGTGTTATGTTGTATCTTGATCAAAATAATTATGATTCTCGATCATAGCAAATATGTATTTACGGAATTGTGATCATTTGAATCATTAATACATCTCTCTGAGTTAGATTTGTTCCATTGAATGACTTTTTCATTAAATCATGACATTTCAGAACAAATCTATCTAAATAATTCTGTAAATACATATTTGATATGGTGGCGAATCATATTTTAATCAAGATACAATCTGACACTGTGCAAATTGCAAAAAAAGTAAGAAAATTTGAATTTCGCGGGCTACCGTTGCGGATTCACCTTAAGGGGGATGCGCTAAGGTAGCCGGCGATATTAAAATTTTCTTGAGTTTTTTCCATTTTGCAGGTCAGTGTCAGGTTGTATGTTGATTAAAATATGATTCGCGACCGTAACAAATATGACTTTACATAATTATAATCATTACAATCAGCAATACAACTCCATAAGTTAGCATAACTGTCAAATGTCATGATTTCATGAAATAGTCATTCAATGGAGTTACATGAACTTAGAGAGTTGTATTGATAATTTTTATGATTATAATTCTATAATTAAACATTTGATACGGCTGCGAATCACAATTAGAGCAACATAGAACATAATACTGACCTGCAAATTGCAAAAAACGTAAGAAGATTTGAATTTCGCGGGCTACCGTTACGGATTCATCTTAAGAAATTTCTGATTCCGTAAGGACTATCAAAGATCCATAAATGACAGCCGGGACCAACAGTTTATCGTACTTTCCGAAGCATGGAGGAGTCTTTTTGGCCAACCTATAAGACAGATACCTAGGATAAAAATCTTTACTATTTTACACGCGGTTTGCCCAGCTAGTTTTGACTTATATACGTGAGCTTTGTTTCGCAAACATAAAATTAACTACAACGAACGTTATATATAACTTTAAAATAGAATAATTATTATCTACTTCATAATTTCCATCCTTATTTTCGTAGCTCCAAAGTACAGAACAGAACCAGAATGAAATTAAACACAACTAACATTAAAATAACTCCTTAATTCAACTTCTGCACAAGAGCTAAAATAACAAATTACCTCGCAGACGCCTGGATATTATTACTACAGCAGGTGTAAGGCGAAGCTCAGCGGAGGTAATTGTGCAAACTATTAGCTCAATAACCGTCTTTTATTGAAGAAGAATATTAGATTTGGAATAACTTTGAAGTATTATTTTAAGGTTATTTTTTAAGATCTGCGAGAAGGTTGTTGTTTTGATAAAATACTTGCTAAGTGTTTGTAACTCAAACTCAAAGTATTTATTTCAAGTAAACCAATTACAGGCAATTTTGAATTGTCAAGGGGTCGGTCAGTCAGAAAGATGAAGCTAGTTGCCCATTCCAAAGCGTAGTAAGTTCCTATGGAGGAGAACGGGCAAGAAACTCTACGGACACTCTTTTAAATCAAATAACAAATTAGATTCTTTTGCTCGTATTATGAAAATAGCTCATGCTGTTCTAGAAGGAATTGAATAAAATTGTATCGTTCAGTTGAATATTGATCCTGTAAACGTAAAAATAAAGTGAGCTCAAGGTGAAGGCCTTGTGAAATTTTATACACACCGAAGAGTAGATAATCTACCATTATGATCAGGTCCTTAGCGCCCACTGCTGAATACATGTCTTAAAAGGTTTTAGCGCTTTAATAATAGACAAAAAAAAGCCCTGGATCTACCTCTTTGCTTAAATATGGGGGGTTATCTTGTAACACCTATGAATTATTTGCCTCATCACTTGCAGAAACATAATTTATCCAATATTCATCATTATCAAATTCATTATCAAAAGGCACGATTTGATGTTTTATTTTTTTAGGTTACAGCTAGTATATTTGAGTCAATATAACAACATGTAGAAGATGGCCAATTACAAGTTTCCATTTATATAAACACAAGCTTCCGCGAGCGTCTTCGCCCGCGTGATATCATTATAAATTATACCCATTGATATATATTTTAGTATATCAATGATGTCAACCTATGTTACTCAGTGATAATATAGCATTCTCCTGTTGAAAGAATTTTTTAAATCGGTCCAGTAGTTTCGAGTTTATTCTTTACAAACAAACATACAAAATATCGAATCTTTGCTTTTTGTAATATAATTTATAATATATATCCAAATGAAAAATCTGCGTAAACAGCGTCGACAAAACATGAAAATACTCGAACTTAAAAAAAAAACAAAACGTTTAAGGAAAATGAATAAAAAAAAAAAGTTGTAACAAATCAAAAAACATTTAGTGAACCTTTTCTTTACTTTTTAGATACTGGTATCAAACAATCCATGCCGACAAGATCATAAAAGATTTGATTTGTATTTTCATAAGCTACAAGATAAAGGTAGACATACATAATTATTATGATACCTGCGCAAAAAATACATTATTACACGAGCACAAAAACGAAACAATAAAATAGATAAGCAAAACCCAGCTATTCTCACATAACACCATACTTTGTATTAACACAGCAATTCCTAGTGCTAACAAAGAAAACTGTAGCTCATGATAAACGTACACGATAAACAGTATGAGCAGTGAGTGAGTCACTGCTACCCGTTAGCTTGTTTTGCACCATCGACCAACACGGTTGAAAAAATGTGCAAAAGTGGTGTTATTTCAGATATTGTTGTTGTAGCAAACTCTTCGACAAAACAACAAAATGGTCAAATAGTCATACCGCACGTCATTAAATAAATTATTAGCCTGCAATCACAAAATTGAATGAATCAACATCATTGAATGAGCATTGAGCATGTTTGAGCATTTTTTTATCGTTTATTGTAATTAATTTGGCAATTCTTAAATAAATAAACTTATTTTTAATAAAGAAATACTGTAAAACTTTGACCACACTCCATTAAAAAAAAAAAAAAACTTTATCTTTAAATAAAATTATTTTGACGCATGTAATCAGAGACTTATGGCTGTATTTGACCTGTAGCATGTTTCTTGTAACGGTTGACTTACCTATTTCACGTGCTTTTGAAACGTGACATGACTTGTGCCAACCACCATAATTTGGAACACTGACTTTTAATACCAAATAAAACCTACCCAATCACCATTTATTATATTTTGACAACACCTTAAGACAATCTTCAGTATTAATTCACAAAGTTACGTTTGCAGTCACAAAAATATTTTTTCCGCAGAATCCAGTGGAAAATTCCTGTTTTTAGGTAGCAAATGTAACTTTGTACTCTCTCCTCATTTCCTATCCGTTTTGAGTTCAATTTAATAGTCGTAAAACTGACTTGAAATTGAGAAACAGGGTGAAGGTGTAAATTAGTTTACTTTTATCACTTCCGGATACTTAATAAGAATTAGAGCAGTAAAATTTAAATTTAATAGACAACACAGTCAAAATAACCTTAATTTTTTTTTTTATAAATTACCTTAAATATTACGCTGAAGGCAAAATTGTTAATAAAAGAGACTCATCCAAATCAGTTAGTTACAATTGGCGAAGATATCGATGAACACACATAAAAAAAATACATACAGACGTATATAGAACCTTCCTCTTTTTTGAAGTCGGTTAAAAATGGTCTGAAATGGTCAACATACTGTGAAAAGCGTGTTGATTATACATATAATGATAGAGATTATTTTCAGTATGTACCATTTGCAGCAGTGGTGGCCCAGTTGTAACAGCCGCGACTTATGAGTTGTTGGTCGTAGGCTGAAGGGATATCGTGGCCCCTTCACACAGGCAACGGAAGGGACACGGGTGGGTTTTAGTCAGTAAAAGTGTGACACGCCCTCCGCCCAGAGCGGGAGAAGTTATTGGATAATTTCTCAACCTCAAAAAAAAAAAAAAGGCTGTGTCAGACGCTTTACTTTGTGTAAATTATTTCATCACCACTGCTTTCAAAACGGTGAAGGAAAACATCGTGAGGAAACCGGCATGTCCTAGAACCAAAAATTTAAAGACATGTGACATCTACCAAACCGCACTGGCCCGCGTGGTGCATTACACCCCACTCCTTCTCACAGAGAGGAGGCCTGTGTCCCAGCAGTGGGAACATTATATGCTGATTATGCTATGTAAAATTTACAAGTAAAAAAAAAGCCTTTATTTTTTTATTAGATCCCTTACTTATGTGTATAAGTGGACATAGTAGAGCAACATACCTAATTCTAATTAGAACCATTTTCTACAATCTACATAAGAAAACCGTTCCTCTTCCTCGTTCAACTGTTCCTCCTCATTGGTCCAGTGATCGTAAGCGCTACTGCTCAGCATGAGGTCTTGGATACGATTCCCAGGTTGAGAAAGGTGCGGACGGTGAGCAATGGGTAGCTCGCCGTCCGATACAGGCCCGGGTCGACGGCGCGTTGTGTTCCACGCGCACCTCAAAGAGATGTCAGCACCAACTGACGGGGTCCGGAAGGGCCAATGCCTGCCGGGGTTGCGGGTTTGTCTGAAAGGGATATCGCGACCTCGGCACACAGGCAACGGAAGGAACACGGGTGGGTTTTAGTCAGTAAAAGTCTGACACGCCCTCCCGCTCCACCCAGAGCGGGAGAAGTTATTTGATAATTTCCCATCCTCAAAAAAAAAAAAAAAAAAAGGTTGAGAAAGGTGTTATTGAGTTTTTCTATCTGGAATTTTCTAGTAGCAGCCCGGAGTCCGGATTTGTGGTTGATGGCAATAGGCTCGCCCCCTATGACATGGGACTTAAACAGAACTGGAGCAATATGGGTGTACTATAGGTATACCTCTGCCCATCCTTTCGAGGAAAAAGGAGTAATGATATGTTTATGTGTATATAAGAAAATTCCAACTAAACCAAACACTAAAACAAATTCAGTCCATTCTTCACTTTAATAACAAGTCACCATTTCTGAAATTCATGTTCCAACAGGCTGACTCACAAAACCCGTGCATAAATAATACACAGCCATTGTAAGCCAGTCTAGTCATATATCTAAGTATTATAATAGTCTCAAGTAATATATCTAGGTGCTGCTACTTTGTGGGACTTTGCTACTTTTCCGACTACATTAATTTCCACACACATTAAAAGCGACTTTAATTATGTAAGTCGGTTGTGTGGCTGTAGAAACAGCGGGTTCTAGGATTATATATTTTCTGCTCCTTAAAAGCGTTATATGAAAGAGCAAAGGGTATTTATAGAGAAGATTTTGTAGAAGTTCTTAATTTACAAATAACATAATATCACGTCTGCGTCTCACGTCAAGCCGCGCCACGCCGCGCCACGCCACGCCACGCCACGCCACGTCACGCCACGCCACGCCATGCCACACCACGCCACGCCACGCCCAATTTAATCACAGATTTTAAGATTTTCTCATTCACCCTTGGACATACTGACATCGGTGAAGGCAAAACATCGTGACGAAACCCGGATTTATAATTCATATAAGTCTGAAATCACCAACCCGTCTTGAGCAAGCATGGTGATCAATGCTCGTGCCTTCTCTGCATGAGAATAGGTTTTTGCCCTGCAGTGGGGTAGTAATAGGCTGGTATTATTATTATTAATTCAGCATGTTGATGTTATACGAAAGAATACGCAGTGCGAAGAATGGGGGCATTGAGATTACAGGTACTTGGGACTTTCCAAATAGGTATGTTACACAACAGACTTTCTTTCTAAAGGTGTCCAATGTCCAGAGAGCAAAAAAAAAATTGCAAATACATGACTTACGTGTTTTTTAATCCTAGTAAGTATGTCGTCTAGCTAGACGGGGAAGAAAAAAAACTCAAAGCATTTATTTCAAACAAACCAATTACAGGTACTTTTGAATTGTCAAGGGGTCCGTCAGTCAGAAATATGAAGCTAGTTGCCCATTCCAACGCGTATTAGGTTCCTATGGAGAAGAACGGGCAAGAAACTCCATGGACACTCTTTGAAGAGGGCGACTACCGAGACTTTCCAGTTTCTTCCCGTTTCTTCTCCATGGGAACATACTACGCTTTGGTATGGGCAACTAGTTTAATCTTTGTGACTGAACGACCCCTTGACAATTCAGAAGTACCTATAATTGGTTTAATTGAAATATTTTTTGAGTTTGAGTTCGAGTTTTCGTGTTTTCAAACACGATCAGTTTTTGCGATCCATGTCTTTCCAATCTTCTTTACCTCAACTATCGTAGTGCGTTGCCAGGTACCAGAACGCTGCAATTACACAACAATTATCACAATGTCTTTATTTTCTTCTTTTTTTTTTTGGATTTTGGCACCTTATAGCTATATTCATGTATTTAGTTATTATTTAATCGTGTTTTTATATTTTGTGTTGTCTTTTGTGTGCACCAAATAAACGATTTATCTATCTATCAATTCTCTATCTCGAATCTCGCCTTTTTCGTGGCCACGTTAACTGCAGTGCCAAGGATTAAGATAAGCGGATTCGCGGCCATTTCCGTCAAATGTCCACATTTGAAGGAGACCATACATTATGATGTGGAGATTATGAGGTAATTCGTCACACAGGAAACGAAGTCTGCTCGAAAATATTTGTGGAGGAATTAGTTACTACTTTCGTTGCCATTTTTCCTATGATAAAGATATATTATTTCCTTTATTTCATTTCTATACATATAATTTACATTTTTAAATATTTTTATAAAAACAAAGCGAAAACAAAAACATTTAAAAATATAAAAAATAGTAGCCAACCGGTATCGGGAACAGGGTCCAAGCTACCGGTGGTCAGGGCTCCTGAGAGAGGAATCTCCTAACGATACGCGCCGTGTCCAGAAGTACCGCTTTCTGGATCAAGCCCTTGATCCAGCTGCCTAACGAGAGCCTCCTCAGGTGTTGGTCGAGGCTCTTGGCTATTATACCATTGGCCGTCACGACTATCGGCACAATGACTGCTGTATCCACATCCCACATGTCGACAACCTCGCGAGCCAGGTCAAGATACTTTAAGATATATTATTTATTATTATATCCCACAACTTACGAGTTGTTTGGCGTGAGTTTGAACCCAGACAGGCACTTTACTTTTTGTATTTAATTTCATCACCACTGCTTTCAAAACGGTGAAGGAAAACATCGTGAGGAAACTGGCATGTTTTAGAACCAAAAAATTCGAAGACTTGTGACATCCACCAACCCGCACTGGACCCGCGCTGAATGGTATACTCCCTCTCACAGAGAGGAGGCCTGTGTCCCAGCAGTGGGGACATTATAGGCTGATTATGTAATATGTTATTTAATCATATTATTAGCTACTCTTGTTTTGTGATCCGTCTTGCATAGGGTCGAAGTACCTTGAATCTGACTGGTTTGTCGAAGGATTGACTCGTCCTTTCATTGATGAGATTGGAGAACGAAATAAATGAATTTGAATTTGAATTTAGAATATTTCAGCTTCTGATGACCTGAAAAAAGAGATATTATTTTTTTACTGTATGATTTTATTTATTTGTATATAGATATTTACAAGTGGGTACATGACAATAGCAAAATTATATACTAATTTAGCTAAAACTTTTCTACAAACAAACTAAAATATAGCATCGGAAAATTCCTCCGCATCGCTGTCGACTGGTAATGTACCCAAGAGACTGGCCGCATTGCCACGTTGTATGGCAATGCTTAGCCTCCTTATGTGGATTAGATAAAAGAAGAATAATATACTGTGACAGATGGCCGCGTGTATTTTCAAGAGCCAGTAGTACAAGTCCAAAAGGTCTTCGTAGAAAACAGGTGAAGTGCTCACTGTGTAAATATGAAATGACTGCAAACCGCTTTTTAACCAGCAACTTAGGAAATAAAACCTCGGTATTTGAGCATGGAGAAGCCAAAACCTTTCTGGCTTACCTAATCACATTCACATTCGACTGTTATTTCGTTACTCATACTTATTATTACAATGTATAACATTACTACACCCCACATCATGCATCTAGAAATGAACGTACTTATATGCAAAAAGGAAACTCATTTCATACGATAATAGTCATTACCACTCAAAGTTTATGGTTTAATTTCCTGAAAGCGCACATTTCATTTGTCTGCGAAGCTCAGATACGTAGTATTAGCTTTTTATGGTGTCAGCAGAGCTATAAAAGTAATTCTGTAACATGTCTTCAATGTGTTAAGTTTTGATTAAATTATGGGAAGGATTTGAGTATGGATTCTTCGTCGCTTAATTATATGAAAATTGAATAAAGTCATGATAACACTTTACACTTACAGACGAAACTCTAAAAAAAGCAAGCAAAAGCAAAATAAAGCTAACTTATCAAAGATAACTTTATTTAACTTTTTTTTGCTGGCAGAATAGGTACATAAGGGACCTCGATGTCGTATATTATATTATTTAAAAAAACTGGTCAATTGCGTGTTGGACCACGCATAATGTAGGGTTCCGTAGTTTAGATGAATTTATCCCAAGAACAAACTTTACATTGTAGTTGAAAAACATGTTCTCCCATACATTCCAACTACAAATGTACGTTTGTACGCACAATATTGAGAGATTTTGACTTCTTATAGATTTTCCTGTAATCTAGAATTAAAGAATCGTTTCCTGTATTTTTTTCAAAAATGTATGCTCTTTAGTTTCAGAGATAAGGGCCCCGGATGGTTTCCTTTAACTTATAATGCCAATAGAATACACAGCCACGTGAGCAAAGCTGCGGGCATAGCTAGTTTATGATATTTGTATGGAGTATGGGAATATGGATGATTCCGGCCATGTTCTTTGAGAGGTATGAGGAACAGGGTGTCAAGTTCACTCATCCTCTATAGAAAAGGATGGATTCTCCGACCAGACGGGTGTCGTGACTGGCGGGCAACTGCCCAATGGTTGATGTCAGATAGTCTTATTTACGAGTATGTCGTTCGCGCGGTAAACTCTAATTGCGCGATGCAGGATTCGTGTGACGTCAGGATTTTTTGTGAAGTCAGGTCTTTAATGCGTAGTTCGCATGTGGCGATGTAGATGCCGCAAAATACTTTTACTTGAATGGTGAATAATTTGTAAGATAATCTAAAATAAAATACAAAAAATTATCCAAAACAATATTGAAATAAAACCGACACTGTTTTAAGTTTATTTTGTGCTATTTTGAGGGTATCATACTAAATTAAATAGCCTTTGTAATTGTGGTCGTTATGAGAAAAATAAGCTACGAGGTAATTGCCAGCCTAGTTAAGTGGAGGAGACAACTGACTGCGTACTGTTTTCTGCAAATATAGGCCGTGAGCCCAATGGAGTTTCGTATCGGCAAAAATTACAAACTTCCATACAAACTTTCATCCCCTATTTAACCCCTTCAGGGGATGCAGTTAGAATCCAATGCACGCACCTCTGACTTTTCGGATTCATGTGCGTATTGTATAATTCTCACTTGCTTCCAAAACGGTGAATAAAAACATCGTGAGGAAACCAGCATGCCTGAGAGATATTTCTCGACGGCATGTGAAGCCAAGTCAGACGCCCATGGGCGGCTTCAAAACTCTGACACCAGGTTAGTCACTAACTACACGAAAAGGGAGATGATGATTGGAGATGAATTTTCAAAAATCCGTCCTTGGTGCTGCGATATTTAAGAAACTCTTGTGCAAAATGTCATGTTTCTTGACCCAGCGGTTTAGGCTGTCCGTGAATGAATTTGAGATTTTTATTAAGGCGATTTTTAGTACTGAATTTAGTTCTGTTATTATTGAGCCAGATTTGCACGGGTGTGCTGTTCTATTTGAAAAGCTGTTAGTTTACTTAATTTTTATTTGTATAGAACACGTTTCCGTTCTAGGTATCAAACCACAAAAAAATGTTAAATAAGACTTTCGTCGTATGTTACGTTGCTTTGATAAACTCAAAGTTAAACTGTACAGTTTAATTATGAGTTTCAAACCTAAGTGTAGTGTGCATACAAAAAATATATACGCTACAAACATAGATCCTCCTCCTTTTTGGAAGTCGGTTAAAATTGGAAAGGAATTTACTTATATAAAAGATAAATAAAATAATAAAAACCTAATTAAATCAAATTACAAGATCGCCGTTGCAACTGCAACAAATCTGAATAATTATCATGTATGTTTTTGTTTTATATTGTATTATTTTCTAATTAATTTAGTCTCAATACTGTATTAAATAAGGGAAGTAGCGAGTCAGCCCCAACACAAGTATTTTTAATTACTTACTGGGGCTGTCTCAACTCATGTATAGCATGTAACTTTTGAGACTGAATAAACATATTTTTAATTTTAATGTAATATCAATCATTATTAAACATGAAATAAGTCAACGTTTTAAAAGCAAAAACGTCCAATTGTAATATATTCTTATTCTCCTTAACAAAACATGCAATACTTTTCATCGCAGCATCTTGTTGTCTTTTGTGCGTCTCGGTCGAGTAATGACAGAAAATTGTTGCAACTCTGTCGTTTGTACGCCAACTATTTCAATCAAGGGTCCCATCCTATGGGAATAAAAAAAAAACAAGAGATAACAATTCCCACCATTTTCTAAGAACACTGAGCTACATATTAAAGTAAGTTGTTAGTAAGAAATTGTGAATGAAATGCTTTTGATGGATGTACCTAATTGTATGTGATTTCGAGAATTTGCTTTGCTTTATATGAATTAAAAGGGTATGGAATTCGGCGCCGGCGGCGGCGCCTGCTTTTTAGAAATATTGTAAAGTTCTTAGAAGTTTCATGAGCTGTTTTAATGGAACCGGTCAGCTGTTTTCTTAGACCATTTATTACCCAAAAGTATTCAAAGTCAAAGTCAAATCATTTATTTGAAATATATTACGTTTGCCTATACAGGGTTATTGGTAAAACACCAACAACCTCTTAAGGGTTTATTGTACTCATCATTATGAACAACTTTTACTTTGGTTCCAAGCCTTAAATCGGGCAAGAAAAATCTGGTGTTCCATACATTTTGACGAGTTGTGTGAACATAAATGTAGGGAACAGCTGTTTTTTTTTTCGCGTTTTCATGTTTGGTCCCATATTAAAAGTTGTTCCTATTGATGAGTAGAATGACCCCTTAAGAGGTTGTTGGTGTTTTACCAATATAGAATCGATTCTAGTCGCCCATTCTAAAAGGTAGTTTTGACATGTTTTAGTTGTAACATTCTCATGTAAGTGAATTATTATTATATTCTTATGAGAATTTTATCTCAAAGGTAAATAAAATTTTATTATTTTTAATACCAAACTGTGGACTTCCGTTGCTCTTTAAAAATAAACAAAACTTCTTGAATGAACCATGGTTTAACACTAAGCACCATATTAACGTTGGAGAGGTCATTAATTAATTTACTTGTAATAACCGTTGTTAAAATCTCATTTTTCGGATCCGGATTTTAAGTGACCCGTATATGCAGCGATGTAGCTCAACTGGATGTGTCCCAGAACTACATTTTACCTTATATTATTTTCAGCAAGTTTACAATATTTCTTTGGTTAATATGTATCTTCTTATTTGGAAAAAGCTGGTAGCTGCAAATGACTATTTGCATGTTATTGACACATAATTTTGTTTCTATAATTAACTGTCATATCAAACAATTTTTTCTGTAGCTGGAAAAAACCATCTACCTGAAAAGTTGTATAGTATTTAGACATACGTGTCATTTGATAAATTTTTCTATGTTTTCACTTTAGTTGCATAATCACAGTTGAACCCGCAGGGTAGGTAATTGCGTAACTTCCATTTTGACAGTTCAACAACATACATTGCGTGATTCACGTTGCCGAGCAGACGAAATTTTCAATCATATGAAGCAATAGATTTGCAATTGCAATCTATCTTATTGAAAGTCTGAAATTAGAGTGCTGGCCTACCTCATCTTGAAACGATCAGCTGTTTCTTTAAAAAAAAATCGACCTCTTCCATTTCTTGTCCAATCTACGTTACTTACAACATGGGCGTTACTTCCGTGCTTAACCTCCATAAATTAGTTAAAAAACAAATCGTGCCATTGAATACATAAACTGTAATGTTTTGATGTGCAGTTATGTCAGTTTGTATCACCGAACTGGTTATTATATTGTTAAATGCATGCTTAAATTGTTTTTGATGTGCTGCGGGTAGTATCGCGTTTATTAATGGGTATTATCAGATGTTAGGGCGTGGGTTTATGCTAATAGAATTGGTTGTGTGTGGTCTTGACTAATTATAGAACTTAACGAAACATCAGCCGATCTATTCTGTAAAAATCTCACCGTCAAAACTTTGGTGAAGTGACAAGTCACTATTGTCAATCCCTAGCATGAGGGGCAATGACAGCTTACTTCAACTGTTTTCTTTTAACCTAATGCAATGCTATCAGCCGATATATTCTGTAAAAAGCTCACTGTGAAAACTTAGGTGAAGTGAGCTTGAAGTGAGCTGTCACTAGTGTCAATCCCTAGCATGAGAGGCAATGACAGCTTACTTCAACTGTTTTCTTTTAACCTAATGCAATGCTATCAGCCGATATATTCTGTAAAAAGCTCACTGTGAAAACTTAGGTGAAGTGAGCTTGAAGTGAGCTGTCACTAGTGTCAATCCCTAGCATGAGGGGCAATGACAGCTTACTTCAACTGTTTCCTTTTAACGTAACCTTAGGTAAAGTGAGCTTGAAGTGAGAATAATTTTATAATGAATCCCGTGGACCAAGACTTTTATTAAATTTGAATTCAGTTGTGAATCTGCGTCAATTCCCTCTGAGATTTAAAGTTATGATTTTGTAAACAAAAAGACGGTTACAATCATGCCCCTTTTCATTGCTTATGCATCACCAAAAAATTAAAGCGTTTTAATACTTTTAATGTCCCATTTATTCAAACTAGCAGCTGGATCCAGCGTTCTCACGCAATAACGCCAAAATACCGTCGTAAAAACGTTCCAAAATCGATCGTAAAAATCGCAAAATCATCTTAAAAATTCATCGATCGATCACAATGGGACATTACCTTTTTATTGCCACTAATGAATATCTTTTTAGAACGCACCCTTACAATACCTCCACACTATATTAAATAATAAAGCTTTAAATTCTAGAACATAAAAATTTGTAAACGGCGTTTTGTATTTTTTTTTTTGTTGTCTTTTTATTATTTTAAAGAACGAGGGGTGTCAAAAACTGTTTGTCATTCTATTTGAACTTGCCCCCTTTTCGGTTGCGACAACCCTTGATTTTGACACGGTTAACCGGTAAATGCTGGGTGTGCAAAAAATGACCTGACATTTTTACTTCCGACTTTTTTTGCACCAAAAATGAACTTTATATTTTTAACCATAAGAACTATACTTATTACCATTGTTAACCCCGCATTGGCTTTTTAAGATGAAGTAGGTCATAATTGGGATCACAATGCGAATTAAACCGTCGCTAATAGGTAGAAAGTGTAACATTTTGTGTATAGTATTTTGACTTACATTGTAGATTAATTTCAAGGGTTACAGTTCATTTTTTTACCAAGTATTATTTGTTGACTCAAAATGTAGCGTGCCCAGTACACTTATATTATGATATGCGTGTCAAACAGATATAAGACAGAGGTGCCTAAAGCGTGGAGTACCGTTTTTTTTATCTATGACCATAAACAGGTCACGCAACGTTTAGTTAATCTGTTATTCAGCGGTTATAGATTTCTTTGTTCAATACAAATTAATTTATCAGTAGGCTTATTAGTGAGCGAATCGACAACACCAGAAATATTATCGCCTACAAATAAATTAATTTCGTGCGAATCGCCTCAAGAAAAATGAATGTTAATTAAAAGTGTCGATACGCCCGTTTCGGGCGAATCACCAATAAGCATATTGGTAACATGAACGACACATGTTTATAAAACGAAAACCATTTAGTTTTACCACAGAATACATAATAGAACAAGGTTTTACCCACAATAATTTCGGTGTTAAAGTTTTCATTTAGTAAAAGAATATCAAAAAGGGCTATCATCCAGAGCAACGTAATTTACTTTGCATAATCAGCCTGTAATGTGCCCACTGCTGGGACACAGGGCTCCTCTGTGTGAGTGGGAGTGGGCCATAATCCACGACGCGGGCCCAGTGTGGGTTGAAAGATGTCACAAATGTCTTCAATTTTTTGTTTCCAGGACATGTCGGTTATCTCACAATGTTATCCTTCACCGTTTTGAGACCAGTGGTGATGATATAAATAACACAAAGTAAAGTGCTTCCCTGGGTTCGAACCCACGACCTACAACGCGTAAGTCGGGACCCTAACCACTGGGCCACCACTGTTGTCTGTGTAATTTACCTGCTCATAATAAAACACCATCTGAAAGCATATTAAAATAAAATTAACACCACACACTATAACCTCATTTCAATACAAAATACGACAATTAGCTGTCATCACCAATCAGCGAACAAGCATTTAATCAATCCGTGCTCACAATCACAATATTCATAACGTTGTATTCAGAAGGTAATTTGGATGCAAAACTGATAATTAACGCATTACCATCCAAATAACGGGGACAAAAGGTGTGCTTCGAGTTTGAATTGGGTTACCGTGAGTGTCCCGGCAGTGGAGGGTTGGATGTGTCATAGAAGATAGTGCAAGAGTTTCTATCATCGAAAAGGCTTGAAATAAAGTTCAGTGAACTTAAAAAAAAAAAACAAAGAACTTACAAAAAGATATAGGTACCAAGGTTTTTTAGAACTGCCTGGCATCCAAACTCTAGATAATATTTCAAAATAACTTTAGCTTCAAAATTCTTGTCTAAATGAGCGGTCAGAAGATCTTTATTCTTAAGTAGCTGCGCCCCGCGGTTTCACCCGCATAAGTCTCGATTTCGTAGGAATATTGGGATAAATGTATCCTATGTCCTTCTGTAGGTCATGGTCTACCTTTGTGCCAAATTTGATACAAATTCGTTTAGCCGTTTTAGCGTGAAAGCGTAACAAACTCACTTTCGCATTTTTAATATTAGTTAAGATTAATATTCTCAGTTTCTGGGTGGTGTCCTAAAAATACTCAGTCTTTGAACTAGAAACAAAAAAGATAGAATATGAAGATAACTGAATAGATAAATAAAAGTGTAACAGAAGATTTTTGAATTTTTTTGAGAACATTATTTAAACTTCACTCCATAGTATAAAGTTGTGACAGTGTGGTACCCCAGAGATGGCAAAAAGAACAGCCGGTCGATTCTGTAAAAATGTCATCGTGAAACTTAGGTGAAGTAAGCGTGAAGTGAGCTGTCAATAGTGTTAATCCCTAGGATCCTACAGGTCGATTCTGTAACAGTGAGAGCTCACTTCACTCTAACTTCACCTAAGTTTCACGTTGATATTTTTACAGAATTGACCGACAGGAGAAGACAATACAAAATATAGGAAGACGAATTAAAGCCCACAGCGGGTACAAATTGGAGAAGCGTTGTGAGAAATAGGAAACAGTAGAAATTGTTACAGGAGGCCTTTGCCAAGAGGCATACTGAACTAAGATACATTCTGTAAACTACTACTTGAAATACCACAAAGAAAAAATAATAATAATAAAGGGCTTCTATAGTTAATTGACTCAGGCGTAACCTAACTGTTTTAAAGAGTCATAACCCTGTAAGATATCGACACGTGTCGATTTCTTACAGGATGACGATTGCACGCATCGAGAGCAGAGCGCTCTCGACGCTTGACGTGTCAACACGTCGGGTCCGGGTTCGCAACCAGTCAATCGTCATCCTGAGGATCCCTCGTTGGGTTCTTTATGACTCTTTAAAAACAGTTAAGTGGTTTCTAAAGTAGGTTTCTAAATGTACATTGTCTATTGTATTTTTTAAGGGCTTATATTATATTTTTAAAGTCACAGTCTCCAACAACATGACAAATTCTACCCACCAGTGCAAAACTCGCATGACGTCATTATTGCATAACCCTTACCAACTCACTCGTCCACACTGAAGTGTCCTGATTACCTTATTTATTCTATTAAGTTGGTAATTGTTTAGTGAATGAGTTGCGTTGAATCTCGTCCGTACCGACTATTAGAGCTATTGTGTGCCTTTGTGAATATTGTGCTAAAGTGAATATGTTTTGTGAAATGTCGTAGCGGGATTAGGGTTACTTTGGGTAAAGACAATGGAAATGATTTTGGTTAGGTATATGGGTATTTGTTTGTTTCTGCTCATAGATATTCTTTTACATTTTACAGATATTTTTTTAAAGCAGAACGTACAAATAATATAAATTATATCAATTAAAATCGTGATTTTAGCTGTTTTGCTCTGTATTTTCCCATGTTTTGTCGTAGCAACTATCCGAGCCATGGGCACGCCACAATTGTGGCGATAAGTCCCCTCTTTGAGGAGTGGCTAGAGAGGCGCCACGGCGTCCTCACCTTCCGCCTGACGCAGGTCCTCACCGGACATGGTTGTTTCGGGAGGTTCCTGTTCAGGATAAAGCGGGAGGAAACGCCCGGGTGTCACCACTGTGTGGATCGCCCGGAGGACACGGTGGAGCATACGGTGGAGGTCTGCCCAGCTTGGGCGGAGCACCGCCGTGTCCTCACGGAGGCGATCGGCGGCGGCGATCTCTCGCGTCCGGCCCTGGTTCAGGCCATGGTCCGGAGCGAGAGTGCATGGGAGGCCGTCACCTCCTTCTGCGAAGCAGTAATGCTCGCGAAGGAGGAGGCGGAGCGCGCGAGGGAGAGGCAAAATGCGCCCCCTCGCGCCCCTAGTCACCGCAGGAGACGCCCCGGGCGTCGGGAGTCGCGAGCCGACTTCCGGCCACCGTAGGCGCGGGCTTGCGGACGGTGAGCAATGGGTAGCTCGCCGTCCGATAGGGACCAGGCCCGGGTCGACGGCGCGTTGTGTTCCACGCGCGCCTCAAAGAGATGTCAGCACCAACTGACGGGGTCCGGAAGGGCCAATGCCTGCCGGGGTCGCGGGTTTGTCTGAAAGGGATATCGCGACCTCGGCACACAGGCAACGGAAGGAACACGGGTGGGTTTTAGTCAGTAAAAGTCTGACACGCCCTCCCGCTCCACCCAGAGCGGGAGAAGTTATTTGATAATTTCCCATCCTCAAAAAAAAAAAAAAAAAAAAACTATCCGAGCCAATGTGACTTAATTTTTGTCTTCTAGAGGTGCATTATTGTATCTCAATTTATTATATAACAATCTCTTTAAATGGTGAGTCTTTATGCAGTTTCATAAAAAAAATACGCGCAAATATTTTTTCTAGACCCATTTTCCGAATCGCGTGACACACAGTTTTCAACATTCTCAGCAATATGTTCCCAGAACTCCCCAGAGAGGAAGGATTGAAAAGAAAACTTTTTAACAATTTCACCCTAACCTGTGAAATTTCGCAATAAAATCGTTCAACGAAGAAATAAAAAAGTCAACGTCATCATTACCGTTCAAATTTAACAAAAAAATGATAAAAAAGATAGTTCCCACGACACACGGTAATCACTCCAATCAATAAAAACATAAAATACTTTGACATTTAATGACAAACTTACCCATTGATCAAAAAGGAAATAAATAATAGCACACCCGATATTTACGAGTTCAAACCCTTAGCAAAAAAACAGACGCACAGACAGTTTGGGGGAAAAATAAGAAAAAAACCGTAACCGCGGTATCTAAAATTATTGGGATCTTTTTTGTGTTTTTGTAAAAAGTTTGGCTCACATGGTGTCGTTTTGGCGTCGCATGCTGTGGTTTTATGCTCATTTCGCACCTTATCTATGTATTCCTATAGAGATCGTCTAATTTAAAATTGTACACCCGTCCACTGCTTTTTGCATACACAAGAAATTTTAGTGGCGGGGCAAGCGAATGTAAACTCTACCTACTTATATCACAGATTTATGCAGTAACAGACTGTTATAGATTTTGTCTTGATCGCAAAAATACGTTTCTGTCCTCTTTTAAAAACTGTACTTAAAGCCCTCTCAGGAAAAAATATTTTAGTGATTTATTTAATGAGGAAAATGTATTTAATTTTACTCCATGTAAATCATCTTTTATACTGTCGCAGGGTCTTCATCGACCCTCGTGTTTAGCGCAGGGTTAGACGCAAAAAATACAAAAAAATCGTTTATTTCGTTACAATTTGACCCCTCAACTGCAGTTAAGCGTCAGACCGTGTCTTGTTATGGGTTATTTGATTATTGTGTTTAGATAGATTTTGATTATTTTAATTATGTTCTAGTTACAGTGTAAAACAAGGTGTGGTGATGTGGAGTGTTGTATATTAATTGCAATGTGCCTAAGTACTGTAATCCCGTGTCCTAATCAAGGCGAACGGTCGCGCGAATACACGATCGTCGCGTTGGTGGTCGTCACTCATTTCTACGGAAGATTGGAAGGCGTGACCACGCGTTCGAATCTCCGAACAAAATAAGTGACATATGAACGCGACGATCGCGTTCTCGCGCGACCATCGCTTTGGTTATGTCGCGGCCTAAAGTGATACATTTTGATTTAGTTCTGTATCTGTACACATTTTTTTAAGTACCTACTTAATTTCTTATACATCTATAAGAAATTAAGTAGGTACTTAAAAAAATGTATGTTTGTTTCATTGGCGTAGTGTGGGATGCCCCCCACACAACGCTTGCCGATATATCATCATCATAGCATCATCGTCATCATCATCATTCATTAATTTTTTATCATCTTATTTATCATCTTTTTTTTTAAGGCACGTGTTTCTGTGACAAATAAACTTATTTTTCTTTCTTTATATCTTATGTTTAGATGGGTATATTTTGTATCAGACGGTTGTTATTATGTAATTTAAAGGAGATAAACAGAAATAAATTTAAAATTGACGCCGATGAAACTATAGATATACGACTGTCAAAGATCCACGAAAGTCAGCCGGGACCAACGGCTTAACGTGCTTTCCGAGGCACGGAGGGGTCTTGGTATGTCACCCATCCACGGACCGAGGCAAGCGTAGCTTAATCTGATCGATCGACCCGTGCGGCTGTTATTACTTAGTCGCAAGCCCCTCCATCACGTCCCAAGGCATTTACTAATACTCCCACCTTCCAACACAACACAACACTACATAATATGACATAACATAACACAACACAACACTACATAGCACAACACTACAAAACACTACACATCACAACACAAAACACACACTATACAAATGGTTTTTTTTTTCTTTACTTATTTTGTTTTAATTTCTATAAATTTTTATTTTCTGTCACTAATACTTATACGGATAAATTCCGAATTTTTATTTGTTTAGCCGGTGATAATTTGAGAGCCCTGACACCCATAATAGACCAGGGTAGAAGCCTTTAAAAATAATAAAAAGTGAAAAAAAAAAATAGTAGGAAGAAACCCATTAGAAAAGGAGGGAAATATTATAAAAATTAAAGGAAAAATAATTTACGGGCGATCTGAGTTCGGGAAGGGGATGGGGGTGAGTTTTTAAGGGTAAAAAACGGTTTTTCTCGATTTCCGGCAAAACTAAAAGTCCTATCGAAAAAAGTCAAATGGCAAAGTTGTAGGTAATAAAAAGATTTAAAACTTTTGTATTTACACTTTTTTCACATAACCTCAAAATTTATGTGAAAAATTCAAAAAACCAAGTTTTTGGTTTTTTATTTGTATCTTTTACAATTTTTTTTTTTTTTTAACGAAATTTGTTGAAAACTTACCTTTTTATGTCCCAAATACGCTGTAATTTATTTGATTAAAAATATTTATTTTTTCACCTTATTTTGAATTAATATCGAAAAAACACCCTAATTTTCAATCGAAAATTCACCCGTCAAAATATCAGCTTTTTTCAAAAAGTTGGTATGGTTTCTGTTCGTTGAAATCTCTACTTTCCGATGGTGAAAAAAAATATATATGTTACTACAGTAAATCTTCTCAGAAAATGCAAAAATTCTAAAAAATCTTGAATTCGATTTTTTTTTTATATTATTGTAAATAATTTTGAGCTAGTTATTAAAATTTACACTTTAATTACTCGAAAAACGTTAGATTACATGTGACATTGATAACAAAAAAAATGCAAATAAAAATATACTACTATAATTAACAAACAAATAAGTTAATAAAATTAATTTTTAATAAGACATCTACAATATTTGGAGAAAGTTGTCGAATCTTCTTTAAATTATATGCGTAGATGCCTATTTATAACTATTTTAAGATAAATTATATATACCTGAGTAGATATACCTGAGTGACCTACGAGTATATAATAGTAGGTATGTATGTAGTAAGACCCAGACCCGCCTAGCCCCTTCCCCACTTCTCTACGAAATACCTTTTGATGGGCTACAATTTTTCGTAGGTCACTCAGGTATATCTACTCAGGTATATATAATTTATCTTAAATAGTTATAAATAGGCATCTACGCATATAATTTAAAGAAGATTCGACAACTTTCTCCAGATATTGTAGATGTCTTATTAAATATTAATTTTATTAACTTATTTGTTTGTTAATTATAGTAGTATATTTTTATTTGCATTTTTTTTGTTATCAATGTCACATGTAATCTAACGTTTTTCGAGTAATTAAAGTGTAAATTTTAATAACTAGCTCAAAATTATTTATAATAATTGAAAAAAAAAGATTGAATTCAAGTTTTTTTTTAATTTTTGCATTTTTTTAGAAGATTTACTGTAGTAACATTTTTTTTTTTTCACCATCGGAAAGTAGAGATTTCAACGAACAGAAACCATACCAACTTTTTGAAAAAAGCTGATATTTTGACGGGTGAATTTTCGATTGAAAATTAGGGTGTTTTTTCGATATTAATTCAAAATAAGGTGAAAAAATAAATATTTTTAATCAAATAAATTACAGCGTATTTGGGACATAAAAAGGTAAGTTTTCACCAAATTTCGTTAAAAAAAAAAAAAATTGTAAAAGATAAAAATAAAAAACCAAAAACTTGGTTTTTTGAATTTTTCACATACATTTTGAGGTTATGTGAAAAAAGTGTAAATACAAAAGTTTTAAATCTTTTTATTACCTACAACTTTGCCATTTGACTTTTTTCGATAGGACTTTTAGTTTTGCCGGAAATCGAGAAAAACCGTTTTTTACCCTTAAAACCTCACCCCCATCCCCTTCCCGACCTCAGATCGCCCGTAAATTATTTTTCCTTTCATTTTTATAATATTCCCCTCCTTTTCTAATGGGTTTCATCCTACTATTATTTTTTTGGTTTTAAAAATTATCGACCCTGGTCTATAACACAAGTTTAATCTTAGCTTGGGTGTCAGAGGTGTATAACTCTGCAATAACCTACAATTTATATGACAAATTAATCATATTATTTCAAGTGGCATATGTAAAATTGTAAACTGGAAATAAAGATATATTATTATTTACTATTATTAATCTAGAAGGCTTATGTGGCTGACAGTTACCTTTAGGTGCCGTATGATATTGCTACCTTCAA
The DNA here is from genome assembly GCA_914767755.1 of Agrochola circellaris. Classification (NCBI taxonomy): domain Eukaryota; kingdom Metazoa; phylum Arthropoda; class Insecta; order Lepidoptera; family Noctuidae; genus Agrochola; species Agrochola circellaris. The sequence goes on from OU611861.1 coordinate 3,176,539, forward strand.
TATGAGGAACCCCCATCCACCATCCGCTCGCGCTTCGCCCCCCGAACGGACCTATCACTGGATGCGGAAGGACGAGCACAGGGTGTTGTGACGCAGCTTGGAGAGGCCTACGTCCAGCAGTGGACTGCGAGTCTGAGTTGATTGATTGAAACATAACATCACGCTTATTATCTCCGACGGTTAGGGAGAGGCGTACCCATCTAATTCTCACATAAATTAATTTGTATTGACAAATTTCCTCATTGCCCGGTCGTTACAAGTGATGCGTAATAACTTAGTCCAGATGGACAACAAAGAAAGGCAAGTAGTTAATAAGTGGCACAAGTGAACACAGTTACAGTTAATCTGAACTATGATAAATGACGATCCTACACTCTTGGTTAAACTTTAACATACAGGTTGGGTAGAAAGTTACATTATTAATTTATATAGAAATAACAAATGAAATTGAAATGAAATGAAATTGTTTATTCTGTAAATATGATATCGAAATCACTTTTACACGTCATTTTAAAAAAATATTAAAAATAAGCTAAATGAGGTCGGCGTTTACTATCTGACTACTCTGAGAAGAAAGGCCGAAACAAACTCAGAGGTCACAGTCTCTTTTAAAGTGTAGACATAATCTTGGTCAGGCCATATAAGGACCATGTAGATTAGTGTCTGTCTGTAAAGACTATTCTTTTGAGGAATGAACCACACAGATTTAAGTGGACCTGTCCAGTCAGCGCAAGCATTTGTCAGTAATCACAACATAACAATCCTGTAATCCCCAAAGGGGTAGGCAGAAATGTATCTATAGTACTACGCTCACATTTCACCAGCTATTTTAAGTCTCATGTAATAGGGGGCGAGCCTATTGCCACCAACCAGGGTCAAATCCAGACTACGGGCTACGACTGAGAAATTCCTTATAGAAGAAATCCAGAAACCGGTTGCTGGTAGGTTGCCTGGAAGAGATCGCAGTAAGCGTTAAGACTGCCCATTGTATATTTTATAGTGTATTATTTAATGGCTACATTTGTATTTATTTAATGACTACTTTGACATTGAATTGTATCTAAAAAATATGCTTATTGAATTGTATACCTAATCTTTAATGAATAATGATGAAATGTAATTTTGATGAATATTATCACGGTTTATGCACCATCTCTTCCTACCAATTTGTACGCCACGATATGCGGCTGAACATGTTACAACTTTTCTACATCCCATTATTATCCTGCATGCAATGTATCATGTACACCATGTTTAAACAAATAAAATTTACTTACTTACTTACTAACTATTACTTTTTCTTTATGTAATCTGGTGTACATTAAAGTATATATATATAAATAAATAATAACACTTTATCTGACCTTCGAATCGAACCTCATGCTCAACCATGTCACTTGCGACCTCTAAACAGTTTTTTTTGCGATCGCAAGCAGTCTTGTAAGTAGGATTCAAATAGATAGAGTTGTCACGTTGTCGTTTTTGGGTAATATAATCTCTTTGGTGAATTTTGCTTTGTCTCGGCTTAGCTGGAATGTAAAATAGTATATTATGCAATTAGTGAATAAAAGACGGATTTAAAGCGAGGGCCATAGATGAATCACGAGCAAGTGAAGGATTCTAACGACTGAATCACGACCGCAGGGAGTGATTCATGACGATTGAATCACGAGCGTAGCGAGTGATTCAAGTGTTAGAATCCTGAGCGACGCGAGTAATTCATGGCCCTCGATATAAATCCGTTTTATTCAAGAGTTGCATACTATACTTTATACCATGACTACGAGAAAAAGAAAGATTTAAGCGAAAATAGACATTAATGAAGAAAAAAGGAAGGTTGAATTAAGCTTCGTGCAGACTGGTGCGACGTGACAGCGCGACGCGATTCTCACAAAACAATTTCAAAGAAAACTTCACGGTATAACAATGACGGGTGTCGTCGCGCTGTCGCATCGCGCCAGTCTGCACGGGGCTTTAATTTAAATGCACATTAAAATTGGAACAATTACTAAAATCAAAAGTAATTTTCTTATTATTACTAATAACAATCAACTTGTGAAACGATATTTATTTCCTGTGTATAGAGTATGTTTTCGCAAGGAGGTTGTATAGCATTGAGATGGAGGTCGCATATATAGATGTGTTCTAAATTCAACCACCAAAACAGTGATTAAAAGAGCTTTTTATTCACTGTTTTCAGTGAATAAAATAAGCTTTTTAGAGGGGGAATGGTATAAAAATATATATTACGGATTGAGGTTTGATGCGGATGTGGCCATCTTAGAATAAAGACAGGCAGGCGTTGAAAAGACAAAATATGTGGTGTACGTATAATGAAATAAAACGTTTGATGACTAAAAAAGAAGATAGGCTTACTGTGTTTTAATTCTAACTAGTAGTCGCCTAGAGGTCGAAATTTGACCATAATTCATTAATGTGATGATGATTGTTTTTTTTGATGAAATGATTCTTTTTTTTTTTTTAATTTGTGAAATTATCAAATAACTTCTCCCGCTCTTGGTGGAGCGGGAGGGTGTGTCAGACTTTTACTGACTAATACCCACCCGTGTTCTTTCCGTTGCCTGTGTGCCGGGTGCCGGGGCCACGATATCCCTTTCGGACAACTCGCAACCCCGGCAGGCATTGGCCCTAAAGGACCCCGTCAGTTGGTGCTGAGGTGCTGACATCTCTTTGAGGCGCGCGTGGAACACAACGCGCCGTCGATCCGGGCCTGGTCCTAAAATGTCATGATTCTAAGGTAGTCATCTTGTGTCAAACGCATAGTAGTGTATGTAATATTGTTTTAATTAATAAAATTTATTTCTAATGATATAAAATTATATAAAAATATTAGCTTTCTGCACTCCTTCTCCATATAAACTTGAACTGATGCCAAATTTCATACTCCTCCGTCCGCGTAATTTTCGTAAAAAGGGGTACAAAGTTTTTGCTTCACGTATTATTATAATAATTCCCTGTTTGATTCTGCTTTGGTGATGGTCCTATTTCTCTCCATATTTAATTACAGATGAGCCATAATGCGGTGTCATGTCAGCCTAAACCTTTACCATAACTTTAACATCAGCCTGTAGATTAACAGGCGTGACCGCACGACTGTACTACAGATTACGTGCGTAGCATCGCACTGCGCACAGATTGTACTAAACAATTATGTTTAGGACTGTAGCTAGCTACTTGTGTGCTTACTATTGGTGAGAGTAGAAAGTACACAGTACTTATTGCTAGTTAAATTCACACTCACGTGGAGAGGTTCCGTACGATGAATATGTTATCCTAAGAACAAAATTAACATTGAGGTCGGAAATCATGTTCTCACATACAATCCAACTGCAAATGTAAGTTTGTACGGACACTAATGAGAGATTTACCATGTAATTCTAATCCCATAGACTTCTTATAGTAAAGATCTATAAGTAAAGAACTATTCGCTGTATTTTTTTCAAACTTTTAGGCTCAGTTGTTTCGGAGATAAGGGCGGAATGGTAAATTTTCATCTATGTATTTAGTTAATAACTTTGTAGCGGTTACGCCGCCACATACGAACTACGCATCAGTCATGACGTCACAAAAATCCTGCATCGCGTAATTCGAGTTTACCACGCGAACGACATATATAATACTATCCGACATCAACTTTCGGGCATCCCCCCCGACCCTTGCTCGATGATGCGTCAGCCCGCGTCGAAGACGAGCCTGTAGTTTTAAATTCCCCGACTAATAATAATATGTGTTTGATCCAGCCTGTCCCAACTTACTGTCCTCCCCCCAGCGACGCCCTAAGCCGAGGTCCGTACCTCACAGGGGGTGCCCTTAGCGAGCGCTCGCCTAGTTTATAAGTATATTTACGCCCTGGCTGGAGGCTTGAAGTTAGTAGCTTAAGGCAGCTACAGGAAAGTCCTGTTAAGCAGCTATGACCTTCTCAAAGGTCAACTGCGAGACGCCATAGTCAACAAAAAAAAAACAGTGTAGTTGCCCGCCAGACACGACACCCGTCTGGTCAGAGGATCCTCCCTTTTCTATGGTGGATGAGTGAACTTTACGCCCTATTCCTCACACCTCTTAAACCTTATTTTTAGTGCTCCGTATTTATTATTCAGTAAAGCCCTCCACAATCTACATCACATGATTTAAAAAAATCTTAGTAAAAGTTAGCGTTATTGGTGAGCTAAATGTTATCACAGTTCGTGAGTTCAAGGTAGTTGAGGACTAGTGAAATTTTTTGTACGTCCGGTAGGAAGATTTTAAAATAATTTTGAATTTCAGCACTGAAAACTCAGCATATGTTTGAATGATATTTTTGGAACAGATATTATTTAGTAGTTTTGTACATCAATATCTATATCTAAAAACAAAAAGCTGAAAGAGTCCGAATTAGGTTTCTATGGAAAGATAAATTGGAAAAGATTCTCTCTTCCGAGAATCTTTTGTTCAAATTCGGGAAAATCTGAACGTCCTTTTTTCTATGGCATTTTTGTATGAACTCAAGACTATATTGAAATTTTGACAGGACAACGTCTGTTTGGTCAGCTAGTTATTATTAATTAATTTTCAATTATTTTAATTGTTTTTTAATTATAATTTATTTTCAATAATTTATGTCAATTATATTTTAATTTATTTTCAATTATTTTAATTTTGTTTAATTTTAATCTATTTTCAATAATTTATTTCGATTATATTTTAATTTATTTTCAATTATTTATTTCAATTATATTTTAATTTATTTTCAATTATTTATTTCAATTATATTTTAATTTATTTTCAATTATTTATTTCGAGTTTATGTTACCTAAATGTATTAATTATTGATCTCATCATGAATAGTGTTAAAATAATCTGACTGGTACTAACAAAATATGGGAAAAATTGTCCGAATTAAATTTATTTTATTTTAAGAAGATTTTGGTTAAGGGTCAATTATATTGGTTACTTTCAAAATGGCTAATGTAAACATTTAATTCATGTACCTTCATCTAAAGGAAACCACGAATACACCCATGATACTAATGATTTATAGGTAACGTCTAACCAGAGGGCAGCCCACAAGCTAATAGGTTATAATGATCTTTTGATGTGCAAAGCGATTACTACAGGGAAATTGTGCCCTTATTCTGTATAGGTTCCGGGTTCGATTTACAGTTGATGTTTTTATGATTCGACGGATATGAGTTTAATAGGTAGTTTTGTAGTTGATGTTATAATGTGGGGGGTAATTTTATCAGTAGTAATGTTTTTATTTATTTATTTAAACTTTTCACATTAAAAAACGTACAAAGGCGGACTTAATGCCTTAGGCATTCTCTACCAGTCAACCAAGGGTGGTGAAGAGATAAGATGGCAGGTGCTATATTTGAGAGGCACAAAGAAAAAATATTAAAATATATCATTATGAAATATAACTAAAATAGTTACAACAGTACATAAATAGGTTTGTAGCGGTATCAACATCGCCACATGCGAACTACGCATCAAAGATCTGACGTCACACAACATCCTGACGTCACACAAATCCTGCATCGCGCAATTTGAGTTTACCGCGCGATGGACCATGTGTATACAAGCTCCCGACTTCAACCTCTGGGCAGTTGCATGCCCGCCAGACACGACACCCGTCTGGTCGGAGGATCCTGCCTTTTCTATGGTGAATGAGTGAACTTTACACCCTGTTCCTCATACCCGTAAAGGTTATAAACTACATACACATACATACATATTTACTAAACAATATTTATATTTTTAATATTAACACTATATACCTATATTATTGTATATGTTAGTGGAAGTTTGTATAGACTACTTCAAAAAAGGAGGAGGTTCTATGCTGTATGTATTTTTTTATTTATTTATCAATTTATTTACCACACATTTAAACAGACAAGAAGAAAGGAACAGAAAAATACGTACAAAGGTGATACTTATTTCTAAAGAAATCTCTTTAAACGTATGTTCATCGGTAGTTTCATCAATTATTATTGTGTAACGATTTTTAAAATTATTTTTTTCTTTTTGAATGCTCCTGCGTTGGTCCCATATAAATTTTATTTTACTTCAAGTAATGTGGTTTGCGTTTTCTGATCTAATCAAATGTATGAACTTGGCATATTCTAATTATATTATTCTATTCTGTAAGTAGCTCAAAAATCAGTAGGACACACTGTCATACTTTTTGGTAGGTATACGGAACCAACACAATTAATGCACTGAGATATTAATTTAAATTCAAAACAGTAATGCTTTTTAGGGTTCCGTAGTAAACAAGGAACCCTTATAGTATCGCCATGTCCATCTGTCTGTCCGCGGCTTAGCTCAGAGACGGTTAATACTAGAAAGCTGTAATTTGGCATGGGTATACATATTAATTACGCCGACAAAGTGGTAAAATAAAATCAAGAAAAATATTCTTTTTTTACACTACTTCCCCTACATGTAAAGTGGGTGGGTGGTTTTTTTTCTCGTCTATCGCATGGTGTGGGGTATCGTTGGAAAGGTCGTTCAAAAATATAGAGGGTGTGTGTAAACAATTTTCCAATTCAGGGATCCGTTTGCGAAATATTAAGTTTAAAGCGCTGTAAATATTAAGTTGTTGTTGTAAATATTAAGTAAAAATTTTTTGTTAGAGTCAAGTGTCCTTCCCCCCCCAGTCAGCTAAATGGTTGCACGTTGTATATATAACGAAATTAAAAGGAAAGCTATCACAGCTAAGTAGGCTTTACAGGTTAACGAGTAATAACCGACCAACTTAAATTTGCAGTTAGATAAACATGAACTCCCATACATTCCGTATGGGAGACAATATTTTTCAACTACAATGTTAAGTTTGTTCTTGGGATAAATTCATCCCAACTACGGAACCCTTCATTGTGCGTAGTCCAACACGCACTTGGCCAGTTTTTACTTTATTGGAACTCTAGATTTTACCATCAATTAATTTATTTTCAACTATTCTTTAATAGATTTATGTGTATATCTAACTGCCATAATCAACCCTTTAGGTAATCTCTTCTATATCTACCATAAATCAAACATCCTAGATACTACCAACCCAGAAATCCTCAATCAAACAAAGCCACAAATTAACTGACGTAATCAGCTTAGTAGCTGACCATTAATATCGTCTAGAATCAACCCTTTGACTGCGTAATACCTGCAGGCAAACACCGGAGCGTAACCTATGCTAAGCTCCGGCGCAAATATAGTAAGCAAACGGATATTAAGCTGGGTTTATGTACTGGTACGTGGTATGGTCGTTGTGGTCTTGATTTTGGGATATTGGCGAATTTAGACGGATATTCGGCGGCGAGATTTTTTTGTGTTAAAAGTATTTATTCACATAATTGACTTACAGTTTGTTTAAGATAAATAAAGGAGAAAAATGATGCATTTGCCCAGAAAAAAGGAGTTTAACATAATTATAATTTATACAAGATACTAACAAATTGAAAGGTTTAGTAGAATTAGGTTGTTGTAAGCGTCACGCATGCTGTTTGATTGTGACAAAAATATTTTTCTTTGTTATATTTTGTCTTAATTAACTGTTATCTTCAGCAACGACTCTTAACGATTCACCATCTGAAAATATTATGCAACCCTAAAAAGAAAGCAGAAGCGTTAGATACTTTTACGATATCCTGAAGTATCCTTTTATATGTATACCTCGCTTCATTCAGTTTTTCTTTAATGCAAACTACTTTAGCAAAAGAATTCTCGACGGGAAAAGAACAAAATTCAATTTCCTCCGTTGCACTTTTTGCCCCCACTGTACATTACACAGACAATCACTTATCTGCACAGTGTACGCTCGATTGAAGGTTGCACTATCCATAACTTTAGCCTTGCTACCGTTTTCCAACTGCCCACTGTGTCCGTCTTTAGTCTCAACCACCAACAAAAGATTGAAGTGTGTGCCTCGCAGTGTCTCTTGTGTTTTGTTTTTGAATCGTGTGTGTTTGCCGAAATTGGCCAACATTTGACTAGCAACTGGCAAATCCTCTTTCTTCATCTATTAAGGATGATATTTGCTTACTGTGACGATCCATGTTGATGCTCCGCTTGACGTGAGGATTTTAATATTTTTGTCTGCAAAAAGGATTTTAAAATGTTCTGTAGTATTTACTTAAACACTTCCAGGACGTAATGGTAAAAGATAATGAAGTATCTATGTACAAAATTTATAGATTACTTACGTATTTCTTTTTTCAAGAGTATTATCGACGTGAATCATAATGATCATCTTTGAGAATTCTCGGTCGATTTTTTAACCATGTGTGTCTTGAATTCTTCCTTTCTTCTTTTATCAGCCGAAAGACGCCCAGTGCTGGACAAAGGCCTCCCTTAAGCACCGCTACCTCGACCTTTTCTATGCTTCCCGCGTCCAGTAGCATCCATCGTTCCCTTTCTTCTATATTTCGATCAAATCGATTCTCTTATTCGTCATAATCTTTCACTGGTTCAAGTACATCTTCAACACTTACATTACTTTTAACTTAATTAATCTTCAATTTCTATCGACCATCAAAATCCGTAATAGAATTCCGTCGACGTATCACCACATAAGGGCGCTTCGGATTTTGCCAGACTGTTTACTTAACTAATGCACGCCATCTAGCCGTAGGCTCAGTAAACAATGATATAGTGTGCATGATCTATTGTTTTTGTCTGCAGGATTATTGGGGATGCAATTAAAAGGTGTTTGTTGTGTTGTGATTTTTAAGTGGCTTTTTGTTGTCTGGATTAGAATTAGTCACCATCTGCCTAGCCTTTTCTCAACTATGTTGAGGTCGGCTTTCAGTCTAACCGGATGCAGCAGTATACCAGTATTTTAAATGGAGCTACTGCCTATCTCACCTCCAAAACCCGGTTACTGAGTAACACGATACCCCTTGGTAAGATTAGTTGTCAGACTTTTGGGCTTCTAGCGAGTCGTTACGGCGACGAAACGAACGATTAATCTTGGTGTTGATATTTTTCTTCATCTTCATCACTGACAGCCTTGTTCCACCTATTACTGAGTAATAGGCCTGTGGCGGCATCTACATTGTCACTACGCATCAAAGACCTGACGTCACACAAATCGCGCGATCAGCATATATAATAACTTCCCGACATCAATCCTCGGGCAATTGCCCATCAGACACGACACCCGTCTGGTCGGAGGATCCTCCCTTTTCTATAGAGGATGAGTGAACTTTACACACTGTTCCTCATGCCTCTATTAGGCCTTCTCCTTTTTGTGCCTTGCTTCCCTGGTTCCTGCGTGTTTCTGAAATTAAGTCTTACCCTCGATCCTCAGAATATAAAACATCTTGCTGTTCATTTTGCTAGGACAGCATTCATGTTTTTAGGTGACTTTGAATTCAATGATAATCTTTCAGTGGGTGAAATACTAAGGTTCAATTTAAATATCCGTGGAACGGAATGGAACCGATTTTTTTTTTTGTACGAAGCATAATGAACTTTATGTCAATAGTGTAACGCACAAACTAAATACGAGCCAAATAACAGGTTGCGCGTCTTCTAGAGAATTCTCGAGAAGTAACAAGCTCGTATCTAGTTTGTACGTTAGACAATTGACATACAGTTCATTTTGCTATGTACAATATCGGTTCAAGGGAGCAGCGGTGGCCCAGCGGTAACGACCGCGTCTAACGAGTTACAGGTTATAGGTTCGAACCGAGACAGGCGCTTTACTTTGTGTAAATTATTTCCTCACCACTGCTCTCAAAATGGTGAAGGAAAAACTTGGTGAGGAAACCGATCAAACATTCGAAGATATGACATGGGACTACTGCCAACCGCACTGGTACCGCGCGCATGATAAATTCTGGCCCATTCCCTCTCACAGAGAGGAGGCCTATGTCCCAGCAGTTCCGAACATTATAGGCTGATTATGCTATAGGGCCATGAAATTTAATACATGCGTTATCTAAAAAGCTTATAGCTATACACCTAGAGCAGTGATAGCCTAGTGGTGTGACCGTCGAACTGCCAAGTCAAAGGTCTCGAACCCAAGACGGATTTATGTGCGTATTGTATAATTACCACTTGCTTCAAAAACGGTGAAGGAAAACATCGTGAGGAAACCGGCATGCCTGAGAGATTTTCTCGACGGCATGTGAAGCCAAGTTAGAGGCCCATGGGCGGCTTTAAAACTCTGACACCAGCCGTGCTATTCTATAAACATCTCACCGTGATAACTTGGGTGAAGTGAGCTGTCATTGCACCTAAAGCTAGGGATTGACACTATGGACAGCTCACTTCATGCTCACTTCACCTCACTCTTCACGGTGTGATGTTTACAGAATGGATCGACAGGTTACTCACTAACCACACGAAAAGAAGAAGACCTACTTTTAAAACAGAAAATCCTAAAATTTTCTAATGTCAAGTTTTCTAAGTAACTTATTGCCAAATTCACCCCAAAAGGCCGGTGGCTAAAATATGTTATAGGAAAATCGCATTAAGCAATGATTTATTTGTCAGCTCGCTACTTGGGGGTAGTTTCACAAGTCATGGTATATAATGCTTGGACACTGTCTTTTGAAGACATATCTGAATGTATCAATCTTAAATGTATATTATCTTGTCATGTATCGAAATGGTTGTATTTATTTTTGGTGGATAAAAAAACATTGAAGGCCTCGTTGGTCTAGTGGCCGTAAACGGTACTGCTGAGCGTGAGGTCCTGGGTTCGAATCCCAGGTCGGGCAAAGTGTTGTTAGGTTTTTGTATCTGGAATTTCTCAGTAGCAGCCCGGAGTCTGGATTTGTGCCCGTTTGATGGCAGTAGGCTCGCCCCCTATTACATGGGACTTATGGCGAGATGTGGGTGTAATATAGGTACACCTCTGCCCAACCCTTAGGGGAAGCAAGGCTTGATGTTATGTTATGATAAGTGTAAAATTATTAGCATTTTAGTTGAAGTGAAAATGCGGTAAATTCTGTTTTTTTAATATTGATACTCTTATTATGAAATCAAGTGTTTTGCAAAACATCTAATGTAAAGATGACGTCCCTTGATAAGTGAGTCATTTGTTATGTTGACTCATGGCTGTGATTCAGTATAAAACCGGTAGGCGTAGGCACAGTATAAAAAAGTAACAGTATTATGTCTCGGCAGTGACCTCAAAATAATATCTACGGCCGCTCGGTGGATAAAGGCTCGTGCAGACAAGCGCGACGCGGCTCGAACAATACAACTTCTAAGAAAACTTCACGGTATAACAATAACCGGTGTCGCGTCGCGCTAGTCTGCACGAAGTTAAAACCTTCCGCGTTCATACGTAACAGCCGCTCTCTCTATACTGTTGCGTACTGATATACACTGAGATTTCGTATTGCGTCGTTTCGGCCGTTTTCTATGAAGACATAATACTGTTACTTATTTATACTGTGGCGTAGGTTTCAACCTCAATTTTACAAATATGGATAGAATGTTCTTCATACTAGTTTTGGATATAACCAATGAGTTATTTTTTAAGTAACTTCAAAGTAACATTTCCTTTCTAATTAAGTAATCAAATTAAGTTACAAAATCAACAGATTGAATTCATCAATATCACAGCAAAAAAAACACTGAACTTAAACTTATGTCAAAAGAAAAACTAACCCTATTCACTATTATTTTAAAGTATTTATTCGATTGCAGATAAAATAGTACACTTGATACCAAAAAAAGTGACACCTACAAAAATAAGGGACAAGTGCAAACGTGTTAGCTCAAAGACCGGAGAGACTTATAGAAAGGAAATCCTTAAACAAAACACTGGAGTGTAACGTCGAAAACAATAATTCTTCATTACTATGTTGTGTTGGGGTAAGTAATTGACGTGCGCTTAAGAGAAGTGCGTCGTTTTAGTTTTTTAAGCAGGTGTAGGGGAACGTTTGAAAATTATATGTTCAGTACATAGGATTTTTTATCTATGTCCTGTGATTGTATCCATCAGAATCCCATGATTATTTTTTCATTATCTTTTTCGGGTTTACATTTTATGGGAGCTTTCACAAATTACTCATCACTTACTAAACAATAATCGATATTACTACGTTTAAAATTAATTAAAAACTTATAAAAATTAAATAGCTTTTAGCGATGTGAGCGCCCATTGTGTCACCCTATGTAAAATTTCTACATGTTATTCGTATAGTGTACATAATAAAGAGTGTTCTATTCTTTAAACGATACAAACAAAATAATTTTGATTCAAAACCCTACGTAAACACTAAATCAAAAATACTCCCCCATCATTCCACCGTACGAGCTATTGCGCAAGTGGCACATTCAACTTATCGGCGGCATATTGTCCAAGTTTCGAGGGAACGTGCAGGTGTACACGAGGGTGGCACTTTTTGTGGCCGCCACTGTAAGCGTAAAATAGGAGCCGACTTAATAAGTGGTTATTTAGCAGGATAATGCTTCGAAATTTGGATTAATTCGGGTGGAGTATTTATTTTTGGTCGTTAGTGTAAGAAGATTATGGTAATGTTTGGTCCTTTTGTTGCGTATGTGTAATAATATGAACAGTTTCTCCTGTCACCGACACTATAGGTACTTACAATACAATAATTACTTAAACTTTAGGCAAACTAAATTTCCGTGGCGTTTTTAAGGTCTTTACTAGAACTTTTATTTTTTATTTCTCTTATATTTTATTTTAACTATTTTTAAAGTCATCATTCATTTTATTTCATTTATTTTCATTTCTTATTTTATTTTATTGTTTACTAATTAAGGAATAAAACAAAATATAAACAGAAACATCACAAGAATCTGTCCGGATGTTGAAACACTTTTAAGCAATCTTAATAATAACGAAGTATCATTATTTAAGGTAAAAACAAACAAACAAATTATTATTTTTATTTTTTATTTATTTCGTTGCGATGTTTAAATGAAATCTAAAACCTCTAAAATAAAGAGGTTGTAGGGCTTCTTCTTAAAAATTTGGTAATTTACTCCATTTACGCTTAATTTTAGGTTTAAGCTCATTTACATAAAATTCCGAGCATACTTTTGCTTTGTATCAGTTTCCAAGATTCAAACGCTGCCATAAGGTTTTTGAATAAAATTACCACACATAATTAGATCGCCTAAATAATTGGGTGTGCCATATTGACCACTTTCACCCTTGTTTTATCTCTTTTCAATCTAAGTTTTAGAATTTTTTGCAGTTGTGATAATTAGAAATTTATTTTTAATTATTAAACTTCAGTTTTACGAAATTGCAATTACTCATGCTTGTTACATAATTTAACATAGTAAATACTAATAAAATGTTCATGAATCTTTCCAAACAAAACTGTGAAATTCAAGTTAAAATAGTACCTTTTATATTTATAATTAATTTAAAATTCCCATTCAGTTTTGCGGCTGAACTGCATTGCAAATGATTTACCTTTTTACAATCAGATGAAATTATTTATTTCTCATTCCATTTTTAATATTACCAAAACAGTATAAAAATCGGGGAAACTAAAATATCATAAGCAATGTTTGAGAATATAACCAATAAAATATCCATTAAAACAATACTCCACACAAAATAACAACGCTATAAGAGCATAAACAGCATACCTATTAAACCGTCTGTCTGTCTATCCGTACTTTATGTCCATTCATCACGAACGAACCGTCACTTCCTACACACGAAAGCACTCAGGAACGTAACAATCATCGCTTAGAAACATCGCCATATGCGCAAGACAACTGCATACGCCCACCGGTCAAATTTGATTTACGCGTGAATTACATGTCATAACCTGTATGCTCATTTTACCCCGACCTCCCCTTTAAATCGTGCCACAGAGTAAAAATAACACGACAATAAAGTTGTTCAACTGAATTTTGGAAAATATTTTTGTCGTATTTTTTTTAGGCTGTGGCGTTAGATGGGGAGGTGAGGGCAAAATGTGTAACACACGTGGGTGTCATAAAAAAACTCCCTTTTTCCAGTCAAGTGCACCTTTGTTCGTATCGATAATGCATTAATTTGAATATTCGCGGTGTCATATGTCAAATGGTTGGTAATTTTCTGTTTGTTCTGTTTTTATTATTTAATGTGATTTTCCACGGAAGTGTAATAAAGGTGTGCGTTTGTCACGATTGATTACATTGTTAAATTATGTAAGTAGGCGAGGGACAAATGTGGCATTATGTTAATGGTTTTTGCACCTGTGGTCTTCTGTGAAATTCACTAGCTTTATGCGGTTTGAAACGAAATTCTCCACAGACAGTAAGAATAGTGAGAAAATGTGTATTATACAAATTAGTGAAAAGCTAAGTGATCTTTTTATTCGTAATTTAACAAGGACACTATAAAATACTCGAATATGTGAGAAAGAAAGAAAGAAAATAAATTTATTTGACTCAGGTTAAGGCACACAATATTCACACAAAAACAAAAAGACAGAAAAAATAAAGATAACTTAAAATAATTATTGTGTGCCTGCCCAAATAGGCTCAGTTCAGCTTAAATGCCAGACAACTAGTGTCTGACGCAGATTTTCAACTGGTCCTTATATTACGAGGACGTCTTACGGATTTAAATTTTATAGTGTGTATGTGTTCTATATTTAAATAAAAGTAGATAGATATGTGTAGCGAATAAAATTAAACTCGATTAGATATCACACTCACACACAGCACACAGGTTTGAGGTTTTCACAGGTTTGGGATTCTATGCGCAACGGTAGGTATGTCTTTCTAAAAATTATTCCAAATCATAATTCACCCTTTGTAACGTGTAACTTTGTGTAACTTAACTGTAACTTTGTGTGTTTAACCATAGCATAACTCAACGTCACTAAATACTAAACAGGTGAGTTCATTAGAGATTACTTACGGTAATTTGCAGTACGCCGTACAACGCCATCTGTCGAGTGTGTCGATAATAATCAGACTACGCTCAGCCAATCATATTGTGTAGTTTTGTGCAAGTGACGTTAGGAATAATTATGGAATTAAGAGGATTATTTTTGGTAAAAGGGTTGGTTTTATTTTTATATTACTTTGTTTAGGATTTGTAATAGAATTGTGTGGAGCGTTCTGCATCATATTTGACTTATTTTTCTCTCCCCTTGCAAAAGCGGATTTTTTTAAGAAGATGTTTTTTTTCTACTCTAAATAAATTCATTCATGTCAACATGTTTTTACTTTTTTTACCATACGTATATTGACTACTAATTTAAACTTAATTTGAAAAAACTATCATTTAACATTTATTTATTTATTTAACGGTTTATGTACACATATATAAACAGACAAGAAAAAAAGGAACAGAAAAAAACAAAAAACTACTAAGTTAACTAAGTAAGTTTTTTATTAAGTTTAAAAACAGTATCAATTCCCGAAACCGCATGAGTACTTAAGCTTACTCATAAATATTTCTCTGAAATCGTTAACTTGGCGCGTACCTTTCTTCCAGCTCCTGCAAACAGGTTTTAACCTTTTTTTTTATCCGAACACTTAAAAAATATCAACATTATTTATTTAATATCATAACAAAAATCAAACGCTAATCACTTAAGCCTAAAAAATACACATGTGCTCCATTTAACGGATCACTTAACCCGCACTCACCCTAAGATGCGGATTTTAAAATCGAAACTAAAAATCCGCATTCCATATTTAAATCCGTAAATAGTGTTTGTAAACTCGACCCCATATTTCACCCTTCGATGATCGGGGTGAGTTCAAATGTTTGAACTTTAAAAGTGAATCTATTGTAAGTGGCGAGTAGATATTATGTACGAGTTACACTGAGAGGGTTTTTTATCCTTCGAAGTCTTGTCTTTCCTGCAAAGACAAAAACCCCCCCCCTTATTTAAAAACGTTGCTTGAAGTTAAGTAACGATTAGCGTCTGCATAACCATATATTTTATGACGTTTAGACGTCTCTTAACTTTAAGCAACTTATAAGCAACGTCTCTTAAATTTAACCACTTTGGCTTAGAGTAAATTATTTATTAAAATAGAAACCCATACTTTGTAATTTTATGTGAAACTGAAGTTTTACGTGTGTCTAATCACATTATCGATTTTATTTTATACATTTCACATGGTTACAAAATTATATTTTATAATATTATGGTCATATTTCATTCTTTTTTTACCGTTTTCCAAAAAGGAGGAGGTTCTATGTTCTGTGTTCATTTGTATGTTTTTTATTTTTCTTATCGATTTTTTTATCAATTGGTGACCGATTTTGGAAATTATTATTTAATTATTCGCGGTGGTCCTCTATAAATTTTATTTTCTTTGCTTCGGTAGTTTTTGAGTTAGCTGCAATAATACCTACGTATTTTTCGCACTTAGGTACTCTATGTGCATGTTGTTATAAAAACTTCCTGTCACTGTTATTTACATAGCCGGGTATTCGAATTTGTGTGGGATAGGAACCACAACAAAAAGTGAAAAAAAAAAAAAATACCCTAAAAAAACAACCGACTTTCAAATAAAATACTACAAAGTGAAAAATAACTTTAATTTCACAAGTCGGTGTCAAAAAACAAAAATTCTAAACCTTGTCTTGTTTTTTATTGTAGTTTTACTGTAGTTAATAAATATGAACTAATGATAATTGATTGATTATGAATTTGAAGTATTTAATTTGTGATGAGGGTGTATTTATTCGTTGAATTTATTTGAATCTATTTGTGTTTGTGTGTGATTTAATATGGGTTATGTGGACCTGAAATAAATGTATTTTAATTTTTTTTATTGTAAAAAGTTTTTCTCATTCAATAACACCGATACCGAATCACTTATTTCTTTCAGAAGCCATTCTTTCTTACGATCACAATAAAAACGATGCAAAATTTCAAAAAGATTTACCTTCACTTTTTTTTTGTTCTTTCGATTTCCAGAACTATAGGCATATATATCATGCACCCTGTGTATCTCAACCACTCTTACGAACTTAATACCGATAGATAGCTACCAAATGTTAGACGATATAGCTGACGTCACCATGACAGTTCAGATCTATGCGAGGGGGATGAGCACAAGTGACAGTCATCATACCGTTACACCGAGATTATGGAGGACGGACGGCGAAAAGTCATGGAGTAAATGGTGAAAAGTTATTGAGAGAAAAATAAAAAAAATCTGTTGATATGGAACATGAAAACTACTATGGAAATTAAGGTTCGGAATTTTTATGTAAAGAAAAGATGTTGTGCATTTTTCTTCGAAGTAAGTTCAATTTATATCATTTTAAATTAACTGCACTTTACCGCGAAATTGTCGGTATGCTATATATATCTACAATTGTTGGACTTACTAAAAACTGTAATAGTATAACTTTGTGATCTTTTCAAAAGTAAGTGAAAAATTGTTTGTTGGTTCTGGAAGTCAACTCATGTAATTATTTATTCATCTACGTGTGACATAGTAATTTTGCTCGCCCGAAACGGGTGAATCGACAGTTTTAAATTATAATATTTTTTCTAAAGGTGATTCGCACGAAGTAAATTTTTTATAATATCCTTTGCACTTCTTTCTTAACTTTATTGCATAAAATTCAATATGTGCCAATTGCCTAATACATATTTCTGGAGGTGTCGATTCGCCCACAAAAATTAAAAGTGTTGGTTCCCGCGTTTCGGGCGAGTAAATTCGTGCGAATCAACCAATAAGCCATAAATTATTTATTTGAACGTATGTTTGCCTTTTCGTATCAGCCTCTTTCAAATATTATTATATTAGATAAATCAAATCTCGTCCATTTTTCCGTAGCAATAATTTCCTTTCTCATTCGATTATACCATTATAACATTAGCGTATTGCCAGTCAGCGTGCGAACCATTTTTCTTCTCGTACTTAAGGAACCCCAAAAATTCACTTTGGTGGAATTAGTCTTCATAATCCTGAAGCTAATTCATCACTGTTAGTCGAATGAGTGGGGAGTGATGAAGCGAAATAAATATTATATTGGCAGTGAGTATTTTTTTGCTATTGTGTTGTGAGATGCATCTTGAGATTGTTCATGTATTTTGCGTACAAAAAATACAAATACAAAAATTATTTATATACATAAAACAACTTGTACAACAAATTAGAGAATTGTCTGACTCCTGTACTAGTTATAAGATAACTGTGTTGCAGGAGCTAGTGGCCTTCCGTAATAACAAGCTACATTATTATTATTTTGTTTTTTTTTTAAATATTTCTCCATTGTTTGTCTTATTTGTTTTTAGTAAATGTATGTGTATTTATATGTGCTTATATTTATATATAATTAGGTGTATATATTATATTTATAGTTTTTAGTAGGTTTAAGTATATCTTTATATTTAAATAAATATTTATTCCTCAATTCTCACAATTCACCTAACAATGTTTATTTCTGCATCACGCAAAGGTCGACTAGTAGAAAATGCCAATGGCATTAAGTCCGCCTCTGTACATGTGTGTGCTAGAAGTATTAAATAAATAAATAAACAAGAAAAAAGGTTTACAGTACAGATATTTTTTGTTAGTTTTTTTTTTAGCTTAGCTTCCATTTACATAAGTACCGACAAAAGTATCTCAAGGCAAATAAAGCTCCAGAAAGCGCCTGTTAGCACTGCACCAAAGGAGTCCTGAAATTAGGTACTACTTACTTCTCTTGAACAGTCATCATAACCCAGCGCTCGTCCTAATGCCTAATTTATTGTATTCAACTGAAAAAAACACCGCACAGCATACAGTCATAAATATTTTTCAACAAATGCATAATTATATTGTTGAACGACAACACTATTTTTCCTATGAATTAAAAGCGGTGACCGACAAAGCATAACGTACCTAGGTACCTAAAATATATTTTCGTAGACACCAAAACATTTCAATACTTTCGGTATCTACAAATACACTTCAAAGGCGCAATAAGGCACAAGATTGACATGTTTCATATCCACACCAATTTTAAAAGGCGGATACCCAGTAAAATTCACAACATTCAGTAACACATAACCATCCCTTTCAATATCCAGGTTTAAAAAAAAAAAATACCACCCATAAGCATTTAAAAAAAGAAAGTCAACCCTCAATTAGCTACGGTGTTTTAGACCACACACAATTCGTAATTGGTCTTTTAGACCGGACAAAGAAATTTACGCAAAAATCGGATGCGTGTCACATTGGTCGATAAAGTTATAAAATATAAAGGCTTTGAGGCACAATGGGGGTTGTAAATTTCAATATTGAGTGTGACTGGACGAGTGGACGTTAGTCTACAATGTTGCGAGACACGGTCCTTAATGGTGCCAAAGGGATATGATTTTATTTACTTCATTGTGGCGTGTGATTGAGATATTGAAGAGATTTTGCGAATGATGAGCTCTGTTTTAATGTTAAAATAAATAAATCAATCCTCTTATTGAGATGTTCATCAACATCGCTTACTCTACGTCAGTAAATTATGAACTGTTCGTTTTTGTAATCACAAAAGCAGCTACCTTTGCAAAATCAAATAAATACCTATTAAATAAAATGTCTTAAAAGAAAATCTGATTTCATTTAAAATACATCGTTTTTCCGCTGCTTGGTAATTAATAGACATCATAACGTTTCATAAAATTTTGGACCAAATGTGAAGTATAATACATTAGTGCTATATAAAAAAATACTTAGACGGATCAGTCGATCGGTCCAACCGATTATAGCAAACATTTTCATTGGCTTTAGACTTTCACATTTTTCTTTCACATTCTAACAAAATTAAGTAATTCAAATAAGAATTGAAATTCAACCACAAGCTTATTGTAAAACCAAAATCCCAGATTAGAATTTAAAATAAAACACCATAAACCACATAGCTCCTATGTAGCGGGTCCCAAGTCCACTCGGCACGTGCGCTTACGGTCCGAGACTTCAAATTAACGCAATAAAATTAAACCTAACGTACGACTTCGTAAATTTTGTGTGACGACATTTGCGTACAGTGTTGTCGTTGGTGCTAATGGAAAACACATAAAGTTTGTTATTATGTAGGTATTAAGTTTAATACAAATGTCATTATGAATACCGTTAACTCGAGTTTATAAGGCGCTAAAAAGTTTAAATCAAATTACAATGTATCTGTATCTTCTTTTTTAACGGTTCAAATCGTTTAATCTTTTATTATGTAAAATATTTGCGTTTTAGGGTTAACTTAAAACACCCATTCGAAATTCAAAAATCATTTATTTCAACTCAGTTATGGTCTTAATATTATGTTGTATAAAATCAATATAAAGATATATAAAAATAATTATTTAAGTAAATAATATAAATAAAATTTGAATGAAATAATTGTCCCCTATTTAATTTTCATCAGAACTACTGGAACTCAACTTTTTTTTGTAATACATAACTAAATTATAAAAGAATTAGACTATGTCCAGACATTGCATGTGTCACTTAAACAAACCCGTGGAAATCGACACGTGTTCATATCGTCAAAATTAGCATAATATTGATAATATGCTAATTTGGACTGTTTAGTGCTACAAAAATCTCGAACATATGGACAGTCGCACGACAATTGAAATTAAATGTGAATAATTTTGTGTTCGTATTGTGAGGCTTATTTTATGAAGTTAATCTAATATTTTTCTGTAATTAATACTTTATAATTTTACTGAAACCATGTTGATTGATTGATTCAAACACCAAAATCCAATATGTTAATATTTTCTCAATACAACTTTGTTTAAATATGCCCATTAAGAATTGGCATTAGGTATTATACGTACTTGCCACTATTACAGCAATGCCAGGAATCCATGAACCTGATAATAAAGTAACATTTTAATTTAAAATCTGAATAAAATCACCCAAATTAATCGCCCAATTAGAACGCCACCCAAACAATACGAAATGTATTCAAATTTTATTCACTTTAAAATGTATCAGTAACATCGATCTGCGCTTGCACACAAATGTTCCATGCAACTAATACTGTTACCATACGTTAAAAAGATTTGACATATATTTCGAAAAAATGTCCAGCTGTTTGAATTTTCATTTAGCTATCGATGATTTTAAAACTCGCGTTGATCTTAGGATCTCGTGGCTAAGTAATAGCAGTCGCACGAGTCGATCCATCAGGTTAAGCTACGCTTGCCGGGGTTGGTCTGTGGATGGGTGACCATCTTTACATACCGAGACTCTTCCGTGCCTCGGAAAGCACGTTAAGCCGTTGTGGAGCCCGAAAGGGGCTAGCCAAGGGGTATCGTATTACCCAATTACTGGGTCGTGGTGGTCAGATAGGCAGTCGCTCCATGTAAAATACTGGTATTCAGTTGCATCCGGTTAGACTGGAAGCCGACCGCAACATAGTTGAGAAAAGGCTAGGCAGATTGGTTTACCGATGATCTTAAAATACCGAGTCCGTAACTCAGAGATCCGACTAAGACTCAAGACATCGGACCACGGGTTGCCACTTTGAAATGGAAGTGAGCAGGACACTTAGCTAGACGTGGTGATGGCAGCTGAAGCAGAGCCCTAATGGAATGGTTGCCGAGCGGTAGAGGGAGGAGCGTTGGCAGACCAACAGTCAGGTAGGTTGGATGACCTACAGAAGATCGCGGTGAAGACCTGGATGAGACTCGCACAGACCACGAAAGCTTGGCACAAAAGGGAGAAGACCTATACTCAGCAATGGGTGGAACAAGGTTGTCAATGATGATGATGATCTTAAAAGGTGGCCGGTAGCCAAGTATGAATGCGGAATGCAGAGAACCGGGGGTTGAGGCACAACTTGGTAGAGGCCTATGTCCTGCGGCCCTGGACTGCTATTGGCACCTGTCTCGCCACGGCACAAGGAAGCGACTAGCTATCAGCGATTTTCTCGCTGAAGATACGTACAAAAGATTGTAGGTCTCGTGTAAGTAAAAGAGATTCAAATTTAATAGTTGATCGTTGATTGTTCATGTTCACACCGCCGACAAGTACTCATTTATTGTAGCGACAAGAGATATCAAAGAGAGTACTCGGTCAGCGACGATCGCTTGGGTGGAACGCTCGCTGAGAGACTCCCGTTTGGTATGTACCAAGCTAGTGTTCCGCCAAGAGCGCGAGGAGCGTTTACTCGCTGGTATACCGGTAAACGCTCCCCGCCCTCGAGTAATCGCCCGTCGACATCGCCGGCGTCGCGCACTAGCTGCTCGTTTCTCGACAGCTCGTTTTTAGTTGACAGCTCTACTCGCTCCAGTGCAATAGATGCTAGGCTCACTTAATTTTAATTTTCTAATAATTTTCCCCTGTCCCGCAAAGTTCGGATAGATGGTAACCCTAAACACTTGATAAACGGCCATTATGGTCATGTTCTTAATGCCCCTCTTATGCTCAATTTGTTATTTTATTACTCCCATAAAATCAGGTGTTACAGTTTACACCACCTAATTGGGGCCGTTTTTGTTTCCGTATTTTTTTTAAATAAATGTCAATTTGAAATTAAAAATATTTTATTGCTTTAGGATAATTTGAAATTGGAAATTATCCGTTTCCTGTTTGGTCAAAACAGATGGCTTTTAACAAAAAATCGACTTCATCATGAAATGATACTTACTTACCTGATATAGATTTTATGTTATGGTCCAATCTTCTTTGTCTGAATGCATTGAATTAATATGTACCTATAATTATTTCAACATTTTAAACCCTACAAAAAACAAGCAGAGCCATCGAGTACTTAAATAAAGACAAAACCATGGAATCGTTCGTTTCATGCGGTGCTTTTGATCAGACCATGGCTCACTCTTGCTGGAGTGTCCTAAGTGCCCGTTCACTTACACTGAAGAAGACCTAAGGAACACCACTGATGCCGCAGTCAATATGGCCACCTACTGGGCTCAAACAAAATTAAAACAAAGTTCCATCACGAAAAGAAGAAGATGGAATAAATTATTTCATCCGTAATCGTCTGTTTCTACTTAGATGTCTGTATTTTTTATTAACAATACGCTATACATTATTACACAAACACAACTATTAGGTCTCCACCTATGAAATCAGCGTTTCATATGGAGAATTTTAAAGAAGTTGCATTTTTCATACTAACATTTGCTTAATTTATGTAACAACCATTAAGGGGACTACAGGACCTAAACGTGCCTAAACGCAAGTTTTATAATGCCTAAAAGAATATGATCCACTGCAGTAAACAAAATCAGAAAAATATATGATATTCTTTAGGATATATGCTAGTATGATAGTGTGTTGAAAACATAATTCAACTAATTTGATACGATAGAAAAAAATCATAAAGATACCTCTAAAAATTTCTTTTAACGATTAAAAATCATATTAATTTACATGCAATCATTCTGATTTTTTGTCAGATTATTCTACAAGCTACATATTAGCATAATAGTGTTTTAATTTTCCAGTCCAATCAATAGATTTTTTGTAAATCGCTAACTGCTTCATATTTTGCAATAAATTACCTGCGTCGTGTCATCGCGCTTCTCTTTCATTTCTATGCAGTCCGACAGTGACCGCGCTTTAGCTGTTGTAAGCCTCTTAACACTCATGTTTTAAAACTTTTATGCACTAATGTTTAAAAACTAAGATATCGTAATATGCCACTTAGATTAAGCAACAAAAATAAGTTTTGGCTAATTTAAAACAAATAATGGTTATTTCTGCTAACAAAAAGAGGAGTAATTTTTAAGGTATTTTTTATGTGTAGAAAACTATAAGTAAAAAGGTTTTTTTTACTATTGGTAGTTGTCTATGATGGTCATTATTCGACATAATACCAAGCAATTGATAAATATTTTAAATCATAGAAGTGACGAGATTCTCTATTTGTGAGAAAAAAAACGTCAATTTCATAGGGTTAAAATATACAACTAACACTAAAATATATAAATTATAAACAATAAAGGGAGAGCTCATTGGGCATCAAAAAATTCGTCAGCGTCGCTGTCAGTGGGAAAAGTGCCCAAAAGGCTGGCAGCATTGCCACGTTTGTAAATTAGTAGCATAACATAATAAACATGTACCATTTCATAGGTACCCAGTATATAGTTTTCTAAAACTATCAAATGCAAGCTGCGATCCATAATCTTAACATCGTCATTTAAGTACCAAATATTTCAACTATAATCCTAATCAACTACCAACCACATGTTACCAAATCAACATGAAAACCGACCACAATTTATCAAAAATTACTACTGAAACTTCTACCACTCATTAGGATTGTAAACATTAGTTTCGTTGACAATGATCATTTGTTTACTCGTTAAGACATGCCTTTAGGAGACGGAAATAGTAACTGTGATTTGGTGAAATTGGCTGATGGATGGTGAAATATTTTTAGTCTATTTTGGTGAAGCTATGTTTAATATTTTGAAATTGAAACCACTTACCGACACAGTACTAAGTGGAATAGAAAAATGACAGAGTGCATGTAGAAGAATTGATTCAATTTCAAATAGCCTTTATTATCAATCACTTTACCTCATTTCAACCGAAAGACGTCCTCTGCTGGACGGAAATAAGCCTCGGGACCAAGCACCGGCAATTGGACCAGTTCTGTGCTTAAAAGGATTGTGTGCCGATAGGCACACATTCCTGCTAAGCACTCTCTTCTCTTTTACTTGTAGTACAATATGTTGTGTTGTGTGCCTTTTAATCTGTGTTAAATAAATGTATTTACTTTCTTTTCTTTTTTCTTTTGTTTCCCGCATCCAGCGGATTCCTGCAACCGTCACAAGGTCATCGGTCCACCGGTCCATCGGTCATCGGAGGTCTTTCAACGCTCCGTTTTCCGGTACGCGGTCGCCACTCCAGAAGAAGTCTCTATGCTACAAGAGAATCACGTGCCAATCACTCTGTTGAGACTCACCCGGCTGTATCGATCGGACACCAAATTTGTAGCACCAGCTGGCAGTGAACATCTAATTGATACAATGATGATTCGATAAATTATGCTGATTGTAATGATAAAAGCACCTTAATAAAAATAACAAGAATAAGAATCTTCATTTTAAAAAGACTATCCAATGAAACTATTCTGTAGCCGACCGCAGCCGGCAACTGCATACCTTCCGTAGCTAGTGACACGTCGCCTTCATAGAAAAACATAGAATCCAGTCGTGGCGCGGCGATACTTCGTCTGCAGTTGCCACCTGCGGTCGGCTACCGAATTGTACCTTTAGTGTTTGATTTTCTAGGAATTTCCCATTACACATTGAATTTGACGACAAAATTACATACAAGGGTGCAAATGTGTATGACAAATTAACTAACGCCATAACTGACATTTCTTGGAACGAACCTGACACTGCAA
The DNA here is from genome assembly GCA_914767755.1 of Agrochola circellaris. Classification (NCBI taxonomy): domain Eukaryota; kingdom Metazoa; phylum Arthropoda; class Insecta; order Lepidoptera; family Noctuidae; genus Agrochola; species Agrochola circellaris. Next base: position 3,201,818 of record OU611861.1, read on the forward strand.
CGAACGACATTCACAATTTCAAAAATGCAAAAGATTGCATCAATATCGTTCGCAATTTACCTGTCACGATGGCTCGAGTAAATTATTACCTATTACTCAGTAAAATAACAAAGGTATCGCATTTTAATTCCGAGTAAATCTCACGCGCCAACGATCAAGGAGGCCGTTGTAAGGATGACACACGACTTGATTGTAATGATTGGATTATACCGTTTGGTGAGTAGGTGGAGAACAGACGGAAAGTGGACTTTTGAGGGCGTTTAAAGGTGAGAATATTTGTTGAGAATTTTAATAGTGCCTTTGTCTTTCATTGACTAGTTTGTGAGATAGAACATGACGTAGTGTATCTATTTAATAGATATGTAAACACTGACTCATTCGTACAAGTAATGAAGTAACTACTATCACTATTGTCAACGCTTCGCTTTTGCGTCGCGACGTAAGTTGACGAGCAAATATTACGCTTGCTAAACAATAGACTGGCTTGTACTGTCGGTAAATAAAACTTTTGAGAAAAATGTATAGAATAAATAACCAATCTGCCTAGCCTTTTCCCAACTATGTTAGGGTCGGCTTCCAGTCAAACCGGATGCAGCTGAATACCAGTATTTTTCATCCAGCGACTGCATATCTGACCTCCACAACCCAGTTACTAGGTACCACGATACCGCTTGGTATGACATAAGATACATAACGTCACGCCTGTTACCCCCGAAGAGTTAAGCAGGGGTAAGGTATAGGTGCCTACTACCTATAGTAAAACCCGCTTTTATGTTTAAGTCCCATGTAATAGGGGGCGAGCATAATGCCATCAACCGGGCATAAAGCCAGACTTCGGGCTGCTATTGAGGAGTTCCAGATGGAACCTAGATAATTAGCTTTACTTCTTTATTTGGCACTAGGAGGAAGAACATCAGGACCTGATCTGAGTTTGCATCTTTAAACATTGGTGTCTACTGTAATTGTTTGACGGCTCATGTGTAAAGACATTTTTCTCTTTCATGATCGAGTGTAATGTATTTTCAGAATGGTTACTGACATTCGCCCAATCAATAGAATACATAATCAGCCTATAACGTGCCCACTGCTGGGACACAGGCCTCCTCCTGTGAGAGGGAGTGGGCCGTAATACACCACGCTGGCCCAGTGCGGGTTGTTGATGTCACATGTCTTCGAATTTTTGATTCTAGAACATGCCGATTTCCTCACCATTTTTTCAAATAGAATAGAATAAATATTTATTTGCTTTAAACATGATACGTTAAGATTTTATTAATAGAGTTATGGTCTTACATGTTTCGCCATGGAATGGCATGTATCTAAACCAAAAGACCAGCCTCTATTAAAACTGAAAATCTAAAATGCATGAGGAAGACGCAGCCGATAAGACTTCTGCTCAAAATGACGACTTCTTAATTCCCGAAGAAGAAGCGTTGACAATTTATTTAAAGGATAATACACAGCTGTGGGTGGATAAAAAAAATAACGACTGATCTCCTTGGAAGGGAGAATAATGACACACCCGTACAAATACCTACAGTAAGTTTTACTTTCATTATTCTTTTAACAACACAGGCCAATTACGTAACATCAAATTTTTCACTCACACCATTATTTTAACACAAAGAATGTACTAATACGACGGGGATTGATGCAAATGACACCTCCTCGCAACAAAAACGTAAAAAAAATCTGCCGCTGCTGAAAAAAAAGTCACTTTAATTTGAACCTCATATCTTAGAAGATAAAGCTCTATGTATATTTTCAGAACTGTAAAACGTAATTTTGTAAAACAAATTCGGTGGTGCTGTCACTTAACAATATTTTCGAACGAATACCATCTTTATTTTCAGAGCGTTAAAATCTAAGGATTATTTTAACCAGCTGTAAAAAATAATTTTGTAAATTGCCGGTGACATGTTACTATTGATTTAAGAAAGTTTATTCAAGGGGTGGTACAGACGTTTCCTTTGAAGAAATTATACAATTTACGGAGTTTAAACTTCATAGGGGTGAGAATGAAAGGAATGCTTGGAAAAATAAACTGGGAGCGTTTTGTTTTTGCTGATGTTTAACTTTCAGGCGTTTGAGGAGGGGTAATGCAGCTTGGATTAATTGGTAATCTAAATAAAATGAAGAAAAATATAAATATTTGAGGTTATAAGACACATAAAAATAAGCATACTTCTTAGATACTCTTTACACGATATATGAATTGTAACAGTTTATCATGTAAATACCATCAGTTTAACTTTTAAGCTTTCCCTATTTTTAACCGACTTCAAAAATGGATGGAGTCTATGTTCGCCTGTATGTGTTTTTTTTAAATGTGTTGTGTGTGTTTTTCTGAACATAATGTTCTTCGATATTTACGTAAAATAGGACCGATTTTGAAAATTCTTTTTCATTTGGTTGAAGAAGCGTCCCATATTCTTTTTTTATTTTTATTTACGCAAATCTTTTATTAAGTTTGCTTGGGTACTTTTTGAGTTAGCTAAGATAATACGTATTTAATCCACAAAAAAACTAAAATACAGATCCAAACACATCAACTTCCGAAATTAAAGTAAATTTTCACTTCGTCGTGTTTTTTAGAAGACGGTTGCTATTTTAGTAAAAAAGATTTTTCATAATTTATTTTAAACATAATGCTTTTATGGGTGACTTGCGCCAATGCAACTGAGCGTCTTTAGCATATCTAAACTGCGTTCACATCTAAAGAGCTGTCAGTGTCGAAACTGTTGTGGAAAAATCAGTTTCAATGGTGAAATTCGCACTAATTTTTTATTAGCATAACATTGTAAAACTTTTTAACAGGATTCAAAACAATTTTATTTAAAAAAAAACCTACCTCATCCCTATTCGTGTCAGGGGAGGCAATTAACTGATATCGGCAGAGTGTACACGTAATGCGTCTTGTATAAATATTGAACCGTGTGCCAGACGTATTTGTGTATAATAGCCTTATAATATTGTTTGTTTGGCGCTGTCTCTGCGTTTGGTAATGACAGCAACGTTTTTCTATAATTATTTGAATATTTTTATGTTTTAATTTACGATACCAAATTTAAATCAGATCTCTTGTGTGTTGTCTGTGGTGTAAATTATTGTCTTTATGAGCCTTGAAGGACCAAACAGGTAGGTAGTATGTCGCTCATTTAATAAAACAATCTGAACCTGTTGATTCTGGTTACGTTTAAGTTAAAACAGCCAGACTAGCTCCTACTGTTTCTCTGGATGGCCCTCATGAACATTGTGATGATAACTCTTATCTCTCATTTTGTCAACATCTTCCCAGCTAAAGCACTGGGAAGTGGTGAAGGGCGGGCGTTTTGGGGGACTGTCTTATGTAGTTTCAACGTACAAACAGTCCTGATTCTCAGTCTAATTTAAATAAATGACTTTTGATTTTGATTCTTTTCGCGTTATTATATTTTTTCTTTTTCGTGTGGTTAGTGACTAACCTGGGGCCAGAGTTTTTATGCCGCCCATGGGCCTCTGATTCGGCTTCACATGCCGTTGAACTACAACAACATTATTCGGCAACATTATTAATATCTTCATCTAATAACGTATATATAGATATTCCAAGTAATTGTTACTATATTCTATCCCTATTTCCTCCTCTCTCGATCTCCTCCTAATTCCCACACCACAACAGGAAGTTACAAAGGATCACTAACCGGTATTAGACGCATGCGCATCCGTACCAAAGGTTTATAACAGTGATCCAATCAAATGATTTTCCCTGAACCACGTGTAACAGTGATTAATATCTGTAATACGGTATTATTGTCCGGTGCAAGCGCCGTTATCGTGATCGACAGTTTTGAATCATGCGGGTTGAGTGCGGTTAAAGAGTGACGAATTTTGTAGCTGCAGTTGACCGTGGCATTGCTTTTTCAGACTTTTAGGCACACATCGCTGACGATTAGCGAAAAGATATTAGAGTTAGCAACTAAAAACGAGTTGGTGACCAACGAGTAGCCTGTGTTTACTTTGGATAGTTTTGTCGCTCGGCTATGAGCGAGTGCGACTAGAAGAATGACTTCCCAGTCACTTGCTGGTATACGTACTGTAACTACCAATCGAGAGTCTCTCTGCGAGTATTCTATCCGCCAAGAGAGCGAGGCTGAGCGAGTATTTTCTTTGATAGCTCTTGTCGCTGAAATAAACTAGTGGACAGAGAGCTCTCTCGCCGGCATCAGCCGTGTGAACAGTCTGCGATCAAGTATTAATGTATGTATCTCTTTTACTGACATGAGACCTACATCTATTACTCGTGTCTTGAGCGAGAAAATAGTCGATAGCTAGTAGCTCCGTCGTCGGCGGCGCCTAAATTGTATTAGTTTCCAAATGGCCAGCAACTGTTTGCAAGACATGGTCAATGGTTAACCTCCAGTTGTTCAGGGTAGTTTGAAAGAGCCAAGTTGATATTGAAATTAAAATAGGAAGAAGCTTTTAAAATTGTTTTGTATACATAAAGGATCCGTCCTCTTGCATGTAACTATTTTCTAAGTATTACGGTGCCCTAAGTTAATATGATGAGACTGCTTTGGCATTGAATCATTTTTTCACTCACATGACGTCGTACAAATAAGTAAGATTGAAATAATAAAGGTACCATTCCGTACCCGACCGCAGGAGGCAACTGCAGGAGACGTGTCGCCGCGACACGACTGGTTTCTATGAATTTCTATGAAATATTCCTTCCGAAATGTCATTGGCAGCTACGGGCGAGTGACAGGCGACACGTGCAGCCCGACCGCAGACCAGTAGTGCCGCCAACGATCGAACGATAACACGTTGTTCTATCTTCTATCTACCGACTGGAATACGGGCTGCTGCCGCCTGCGGTCGGGTTCGGAATGGTATCTTAAAGATTTTTCTATATGCATTTCCCTATTTCAAGTGTACACAACTAAATAACCATGGATTCGTCGTAGCTAGCCCGCACGTATAAGGGAAGTGTTTTATTATTGCCTTATCTTTTTAGATCTATTTTTTCGTTGGTTTTGTTGCTCGTCATTTATATCGCATGAGCTAACTATTAATTTAATTGAAAGCGTATCCATTTGGGGCTACTTTCGCGCTGTTTTAGATGTAATCGTTAATTTTCTTTATTAGTAACAGGTTGTTTTGTTGTAAGCTTAATGTTTTGGAAATGAAAAAGTGGATTTGTTTTAGAATTTGTTGAGCATGCAATTTATATAGTACGGTTGAAAAGCTTGTAACTGACCAATACCAAGAGCAGTCAAAAGACATACAGCTGTCAGTAGCGCTTAGCATATTCAAATAAAATATTTTAATATTTTAATTCACAAAAACCTACATGAGCACTTAAGAAACGTCAGAAGCTAGGTACACGATCCTAATTGGTCCTTGGAGAAGAGCCGGCAAGAAACTCTACGGTTACTCTTTTAAAAATAATTGGCTTTTACAATGTTTTCAAATTACAGAGCAATACTTATAGGAGGACAGTGCAGGCCTGTCAACAAGGTACCAGGTACTTGAAAATCGAAACATCTATGAGTCGTTCGAGAACGTTCTCACATTCACAAAAAGAAGAGAATCTGTATAGAAGGTAAATAAAGTACGAATAAAAATCGTCTCCTGTTATTTTAGTGCTAAAAAACTTTAATTTCACCGTGGTTATCATTCTTCTAGTTCGCGGTTCGTGGTTTCTTCTTATAGCTTCGTGCAGACCAGCGCGACGCGACACCGCGACGCGACTCGAACAATACAATTTCTAAGAAAACTTGACGGTATAACAATAACCGGTGTCGCGTCGCACTGTCGCGTCGTGCTGGTCTGCACGAAGCTTTATGTAACGCATAAATACAGATTTATATATATTTTTATTTTATTTTTATTGTTATGCATACTATATTCAGAATTCACACTCATTTCCGTAAGAAGTTTTGCTTACCTTGATTTATTATTCTCGCACGGGGCGACGTCATTACATAATTCGCGAGGTCTTTGCTGAAAATCAGCGCTGTTTACAATAGATAGTGGATACAATAGATATGGTTCGTCCGAAGTCACTGCATTCAGCTGAGCAATGACCTATTCGAGCAGTTTAATTGTTCTTGTTTTTGTTGTTACTTGTTACACAAACTGTTATTTTTCCACTTTGCAATCAGCATTTTGTTGGTTTGATTGTTTGTTTTCATTTTGTAAATGTCGCAATACATTATGTAATTATCTTTGGCCTCTGACCCTGACAGCAGGGAATAGATAAAATTTGTCAAACTTTTCTGTGTCAATAATGGATACACGAGGCTTTTGGCTAATCTGTAAAGTGGTATTGTTTTGTTTTTTTTTGTAATGTGCGTATATACAGTTTGTACAGAATAAACACTTTTTCTTTATTTTTTCTTTTCTTCTGAAATAATTACACATGATCTAGAAGAGTAGCAGCGATATTCAAAAAAGTTGATTAAATAAACTAACAGTAAAATAATCTGATCCTACATCGTTTTTTAAACGGTACGTCTTCCCCATCACTAAATAATAATGAATCATCATTTTGCACTTTTTTTCGTTTTTCAAACTCCGTGGGAATGCGTGTAGGCATGGGGTGAAAGCGTTTTGCGGTTAATATATTTTCCATTTTTAAAAAGGGGCGTTTATATTTTTTTCTTGTATTTGTGGCCAGTTACGATTTTTTTCATTATTTGTGGGAGAATCAATTTGCCATCTAATTGTGTTGGGAAGTATTTAATGGGGTTTAAAAGGTCACGGATCATTGAAACTAATGGTATAATAATGATGACTAAATTCTATGATAGTAACAGTGAAGACACGAGTGGAGTGGAGTGGTGCACTGTGGAGATGACTCTACTCTATTTATTTTCAAAATAAATAGAGTAGAGTCATCTCAACAACTCTCTCCCTTGATTTCGTATATTTGTATATATATTTAATATAGGTATATATTATAGTAAATATGTATGTATGTATGTATGGGTATGTAGTTTGTAATCTATTTATGTATTGTTGTATCAATTTTAGTTATAAGTCATTACAATATATTTTTAATTTTTTTTTTCTTATCTCCTCTCAAATAGAGCACCTGCCATGTAATCTCTTCACCACCCTTGGTTGACTGGTAGAGAATGCCTAAGGCATTAAGTCCGCCTTTGTACTTTTTTGAGTGTGAAAGTTTTAAGTAATAAATAAACAGTGTTTTTCGAACTTTGAGTGATGCGCATCACGCCTGTAATCCTCGAAGGGTAGAGCAGAGGTGGTACCTAAAGTACACCCACATTTCGCCAGTTATGTTTAAGTCCCATGTAATAGGGTGCGAGCCTATTGCCATCAACCGGGCACAAATCTAGACTCCGAGCTGCTACTGACAAATCCAGATGGAAAATACCAATAACACTTTCCCAACCTGGGAATCGAACCCAGGACCTCATGCTCAGCGGTAGCGTTTTGCGACCACTAGAACAACGAGGCAGAGGTTTTAATAATAATTAAAATACAGGTAGAAAACTTAAGACGTATTTAGTAAATTTATTTATTACCTAACAAGCTGTGCCCCGCGGTTTCACCCGCAGAAGTCGCGATCCCGTGGGAATATCGGGATACAAAAAATCCTATGTCTTTCTTCAGGTCGTGGTATACCCATGTGCCAAATTTCAAGAAAATCCGTTCAGCCGTTTTAGCTTGAAAGCGTAACAAACAAACAAACTCACTTTCGCATTTATAATAATACTACCTACCTACCTACCCTACCTACCTACCTACCCACATACCCTACCTACCTACCTTCCTACATAATTACCTATCTACCTACCTATCCAAATTACAAACCCTACCTACACCTACCTACCTACATACCTACCTACCTACCTACCCTACCTAAGGGTTGTATGTATTTTTTTATGCCGAATCATAACAAAATAAAAATAAAAAATAATGTCCAAAAAATAACAATAATATTTTGGGGTATGAAAAATTGTTTACGTCCTATTCTGAAACTTACTGAATATACACATAAAATTTCATGAAAATCGGTCAAGGCGTTTCGGAGGAGTTTCGTTCCAAACACTGTGACACGAGAATTTTATAATATATTAAAATAAGAAGACTAGCTTCCACCCGCGGCTTCGCCCGCGTATTGGTCGGATATCATCCCACAGGATAAAAAGTGTCTCATGTGTTAATCCAGGTTATAAACTATCTGTGTGCCAAATTTCATTCAAATCCGTTCAGCTGTTTTTGAGTGATTGAGTAACAAACATCCAAACATACAAACTTTCACATTTATAATATTAGTAGGATAGTAGGATATATGCCAGGATTAGATTTCACGAGCAATCGCATTAAGACCATTATAAATTTTGGTCTTATGCTTCATGCTTGCAATTATTATATTTCTTGAAACGGGAATTTAGGCACGAATTACATTCTTAAATTAATAATGTATTCCTGATTGCAACTTTATTACATTGGACTTTATCATAGCTGGTGAAATGTGGGTGTTCTACAGGTAGGTGATGATACCATTGACTAATCTTAAGACCATATAATGTACCATATTCTGACAAGTAAATGATTATGATTATGATTACCTCTGTCTAATCCTTTGAGGATACCCGGAGTGATGATATTATATTATATTTATGCGTGTTACTTCAAATTTTTTTCTTAATCCAGCCTGTGGTTTTGGTCCTTTGGGCCTTTTTCTTTTCCCTAACATTCATACTGCCCTGCTAAGCCGAAAGGCGGTATCTCTGAGATACGCCCTTTTAGTTTTTTTTATACCAATAAATAGCTATAATAATTTCGCATCTAATGGTATAAGCCACATTACATACCGCTATCTAACTTACAACATTTAAAAAATCCACTCAGAAGTTCTTTATATCCTTACGTTTCCTTAAATTAAAATTTACAAAAAGTCAATTTTCTCAAAACTTACTTCGATTGAGATACCGCCTTTCGGCTTAGCAGGGCAGCATAGCTCTTGCCAAAAGCATGTACTTAACCAACCATGTCCAATTACCATACCTTTATTTCGTTCAACAACAAACCATAACAGCGGTCAGTGGGTAGGCAGAGTAATTACTGCATATAATAATAAACGAGCTATCATACAGGCGCGTCGTGTGAATCGACGACACCTGTGCGAGGGTGTCAGCAGACCTAGTGGTTCGATAGAGGTGTCATCGAGGAAATAAATCCTAACTATAATAATATTATAATGCGAGGAGCTCGTTGCCGCACGGGTCGATCCATCAGGTTAAGCTACGCTTGCCGGGGTTGCTCTGTAGATGGGTGACCATCTTTACATACCGAGACTCCTCCGTACCTCGGATAGCACGTTAAGCTGTTGGTCCCGGCTGTCATTCGTGGATCTTTGACAGTCGTTACGGGTCGTCAGAAGCCCGAAAGTCTGAAAACCAGTTTTGCCAAGGGGTATCTTATTACCCAGTTACTGGGTTGTGGAGGTCAGATAGGCAGTTGCTCCATGTATAATACTGGTATCCAGCTGCATCCGGTTAGACTGGAAGCCGACCCCAATATAACTATATTGGGGTCGGCAAAGGCTAGGCAGATTGATTAATATTATAAATGCAAAAGTGAGTTTGTTTATTTGTTACGCTGTCACGCTAAAACGACTGAATGGATTTGTATGAAATTTGGTATATGGGTTGCATGGTTTACCCATCTGGCTCATCCAAATCCCGGGTTAAGAAATTTCTTGTTTCACCATCAAATACATCCTATGACCCTCGACGATACAGTAGCTTTCGATAAACGGAATCGGTTCAGTAGTTCCGAGGATTCCGAAGATACATACAAACTTACAAATTTTACCTCTTTAAATATAGACGTACCTATTTTTTGCTTACAAACAGAATGGTACTTGTAATCGTAATCCTATTAAATTATAAATTTTTATTTTAATAATAATAACTGGGGTAAAGTTATAAAATTTATTTTGACAAAACTTAAATACAATATTTAATCTGACACTAAAATATATAAATGCATATTATGTAAAAGACTTCAACAAATTAATTGGGCATCAACAAATTAAACATAATAACTTCATATTTTTTGTCAGTACTAGTAAAAAAAATAACAATAACTGATGAAGTTAGTCATTTAACAAAATTACATTGTGTTCTATGTTATTTATCTAATTCCACTTAAAAAAACACAAACAATTTTTTTGCTTTAAAATACAAAAACATTTCTGTTTCTTTCGCTTTCATTGTATTTTTTACCCAAACCTTAACAGAATTAATTTCAATTAAAATCCTATCTAGCCCTTGTTCACACTACACAATAATGAGGCGTCACAAACAAAAAGCAGGAAACGATACATGAACGTGACGGATAAAATTTCTTAGCGATTTCTCATTTCACCCCTCACACAGTCACACTACAAACCATTTGATTTGTTTAATCAAATGCGGGCTTTCGAATTAATTAGTTTGTTACGCACCTGAGCGTACCTTTATTGTGTGTAACAGATAATTTTATTTGCGTTTTATGAACTAATATTCAAGCAAATTAAAACTTTATGTAGGAAAAGTTACGGTGTATGACGGGATCTGTGGAGTGTAAACGTTATTTTGTCGAAACAAACGTATCATTATTTTGAATTAATTTCGTACTCAATTCCAAATCTTAAAGGTTTACAGCTTAGAGTTTAAATTCGTTTTGATTTGTAATATTTATAAAAGATTTTTGTTGATTTAATTTTTTAATGTTTTCGATACGTTAATTATATGGTGACAGTTAGTTGATGAGTAGTTTGCGTAATGATACTTTATGATTCAATGGGTAACGAATTTGATTCCGACTTTAAATTCCAGGTATAATTTGCAACAATGTTATTTGATTCCCAAATTGATGGTTGTTACAAATCAAAATTCGTAAAGTAATGATTAGGTTGATAGCAATTATTTTTTGTAATGAATTATTGCATCTATTCAACAATGACAATTTCCATACCTACTTCCTATTGTGACGATAATTTGATAATTTGTTCAGTATTTTTTATTAATCAGAAAATTGCTGGTTAGTATTAGAGTTGTCGTTAAAGTGAGTATCATAGTCATTACCAATTCAACAGGCCCTTGTCTTCCTTTTCCGGTCTCTGTAAATGAGCATAGGTACAGTTCAACCAGAAAAGTTATGCGCTTCGGTAATAATCGTGTTTCCGAAATAGCGCAAACGTGGCGCCACAGAGAGAGAATCTTTACCTCGGTGAAGGTACCCACAGTGACAAAGGTTCTAAGTTTTGTACTGTCGCGCTTTACACCTATCACTACACATTTTTATGTAGATTTCTCTCTGTCGGATTATCTACGCTAGTCGTACTTCGGTATTAGCCACTCAAAAGATTTTTTTTTTAAATCTAAAATTTTGTAATACAAAATAAACAAGTACTTCCATGAATTAGTTTTAACAGTTCTATAATAAATCTCAGCATCGCGCTTTCGTATTTCCGAAGATAGACGATGATTGTCGAAGCACATACTTGTTCTGGGAGATCTGTACTATACAGGTTGTGAGGGACATCGGCTTGCAAATTGTTACCATAAATTTAGTACCTACATGATTCTAGCCCACCAGCATTGAAATGTTTGGTCGGTGATATAAAAAAAAAGCTATGCCATACAATCATTTTGTCCGTGTATGAAACAGCAGATTTTTTTTTAAAATTACTGACGAAAAGTATCGTTCTGAATTCATGGCATACAGTTTTCTCAGGGCTGAAATTAAAAACATGGTGTTTAATATCAGTCCTGTAAAAGTAACAGCACTAAAATGAATGCATTTAATTGCTTTTTTAACAAAAGAAAATGAGCGACATGTGTAAAGTTTAAGGCTAGTTAATTTTTTTACCAAAGATCCAAATATACTATACCAATTTGTACGTACGTTTATACGTAAAGCTCAGGCCAAATATAGTATACCTCAGAAACCGCCCAAAGGACACAATCCTATAACTATAAAGTCAATCAATCTGCCTATCTTTTCTCAACTATGTTGGGGTCGGCTTCCAGTCTAACCGGATGCAGCTGAATACCAGTACTTTCCAAAGAGCGACTGCTTATCTGACCTCCACAACCCAGCTACTTGGTAATACGATGCCACTTGGGAAGACTGGTTGTCAGATTTTCGGGCTTCTGACGACCCGTAAAAACTGCCAATGATCCACGAATGATAACCGGGACGACCAGCTTAACATGCTTTCCGTATGTTAAGATGGTCACCTATCTACGGACCGACCTCGGTAAGCGTAGCTTAACCTGATCGATCGACCCGTGCGTCTGTTATTACTTGGCCACGAGCCACGCCACCATAACTATAAACTAACGTGTAATAATTCACCCCATCTCATAACGACCTTACTCCCTAATTACAACCACAGAGATAATTGACATCACAAACCCCACGAACTAAGATTACATGAAATCCGTAACATTTAGTCGTAAACTGAGCAAATCCTATGTAACTATTACGTCCTGGTTTTACGATCAAATTTTTAATCCTGTTGACATAAAGGAGTTTATCTTGATTCAGTTTTATGGGACAGCGACACATTGTTGTTGCTACTATTATGTTGATGCGTCTGCGTTTATCGGGTGAAAAGAAAGTTGACTTTGTTTTGGTGTCCAGCTCCCCAGCCAGGACACCAAAACAAAGTCAACTTGTTTGTTGCGCCACTTCTTCTTCCCAGCTAAAGCACTAGGAAGTGGTGAAGGGCGGGCGTTTTGGGGGACTTTCTGTAATTTTGACGTTAAAACGTGATGATTCTCAGCCTAATTTGAATGAATGACTTTTTATATTGATTTTTTTAAGAATGTAATTCAGAACACACTAAAGCTATGATAAGAAGTATCTTTTATTTGGGTGTTTATTTTGTATTCGTTAGAGCGAAATTTCGCGTATATTTTTTTTTTCGATTTTCATTCGTATTCTTTATAGCACCTCTTTAGGTCATGAGCTATCCAAATATCAAAAAATATTTGGCCTAGGTCTTAAAGAGAGACTTGAAAATCGATTCACTGCTACAATGTATACTAAATTTTCCAGTTTTATTTAATCAAGAAAGTACGAAAATCAAGAAAATACTCGGAAATTTCTTGTGATATATTTGAAAGAAAGAATAATTATACTACTTTTTATGCACAAACTAAACGCACGTTACAAAAAAATTACATAAATACTCATTTGCAAATTAGCCAAAAGCCGCGTAGGTATTCAATAATTAAAAGTTTGACAAATTCTGTCTATTGCTTAATGTCATCTTGATGGCCAGAGACTAAACCATTTAAAGTTTTATTTGCTTTTCGTTAGATCAGAGTGTAAAAAATAAACAAATAAAAAAATTGCATCATTTTATAAGAAGTAATATCGAAAAAAAATCCTATTACAAACAGTCTTAAATGCATAACATCTTACTGCATACACCTTTATTACTATAAAGCAGTACTAATAAAAATCAAAAAACTTTACGATCTTAAAAATGTTCCTTGCGTTTAATATTGCCATCCACGCCTGACATATCAACCAGGACTTAGATTTTACTGTCCAATACGGTATTACATTTGCATAGCCGTAAAATTTACTACCTATGCATTTTGTCTTCTAATCCGAGCATTTTAGCACACTGTGCGCCCTTCAAATTACTACCACAATCTTTTCGCTGCTGAAAAGCATTTACGTAGATCGTATTGTTTTGTACATAGAGTGCAATTTTGTGTATTTAGTTGGTTAATGTAAAGTTGTTTTGTAAGTAATTCGCCGATTTTATCGTCGATCTTACAGGTTACGTTAAAGATAAGTTTTTATTGTGTTTGTCTTATTTTTATTATTTTGTATGCAACGTTATGGGATTACGTGACAATGGTGGTGTAATGTATGTATGGAAATTTTTTTATTGGAAGAAAAAAATAAAAATCGTTAGACTTTTTTCTTTTTTCACATTCTGATTTTTAAACGGTAGCAGTGACAGCCCAAATCCTGTGGGTCAATTTTAATGTAATCTCTTTAATTAAAATCACCCATCAAGTTTTCATGTTAAAAATTATTTCAGAGTTTTACAGATGTATCAGCACTTTTAATATATTAATTTAATAATAATTGAAGTTAAGTGTTAAATATTTTGATTACGTGTGAAAAACTCAGCCTGTATGTATAATAAGGTCATACAGAAAAATAGTATGGCAAAGCTGCCATTGCGATTCACTGTCTAATATGGCCCAAATATTAAACCCAGTTACATCCCCCCACTATACTCAGTCTGACGATTCATCACAGGACAACAGGGCAAAGAGGGCACTTCAGACTTTACAGTCGTCAAAATTTGCATGAAACTCATCAGGGCGAGTTTACGAGTGCGTGCGTCTCTTCATATGCATTCATTGTTAGAGGATGAACAATTAAAGTTATTATTGATCCTTTGATGGGTATGAAGGGTAATTATGTAAGTACGGGTTATTTGGAAATTGGAGATGTCATTATTGAAGCAGAAATTAAACTACCTAGGTCATTTTTTACTTTATATCATACTAGCTTCCGTTAGCGGCTTCGCTCGCGTGTTTATTTTATAAATTACTCTCTGCCCGCCCCGGCTTTGCATGGGTAGCAGTACTGCCTACTATGGTTAACAACCTATCTACCTACCCACCTTGCCTATCCTATGTACCTACCTACCTATCTACCTACCCTACTTACTTACCCTACCTACATACTTACCTACCTACCTACTTGCATACCCACCTACCCTACCTTCACCTACCTAGCCTAAGAACCTTCTCCTGAGAATAACGAACACAACAAAATTAATATTAATAGTTTGAAAAACACTAAAAAACACGCTTTTACGTGCACCTATAGGCGTATTCAGACCTTGAAACCTAATCGTGGTCAAAGTTCATTACAAGAACTTTCTAACAAGTCCAAACACGGCTATGATACGATCATCCATCATGAAGTTCCAGTTCATATCTTCCGGCTCCATCATCAGATCAGCTCGATAGTACCATGTTATTGTATTGTCATCAAAATCACATACAACTGCCAATTTTCATAACGCTACGATCTTTAGAAGATGGTTAAATTAGTTTTCTTAGATTTGATTACATAGTTACATACATACAGGTCGACCTAATAAAAGCATGTTAAAAAAAGAATTAGAAAAATTGGTCCAGCCGTTCACGCGTGATGCTGTGACCAAGGGAAATCGGGATTCATATTTATATATATATAATGTAATATATAGCCTATGTTACTCAATGATAATACAAAGCCACCCATGGGCATGTGACCACCCATGTTTTTCTCAATATTCATGAACAATTATCGAAAATTAACTTTAATTATGTGATGGTGTAACAATAAAAAAATAATAATTTTATTATTACAACTTTTTAAATTTTTTGGAATATCGTATAACGTTACAATGTTTGTAAATATTCATAATTTTTTTAATCATTATTAATAAACAGCATGAGAAACTGTGCTCAAACAAAGACATTTCTGGGGCTTCCCATTCACATCAGTAGCCCGAGCAACCCATTATTCACCAAACATCACATTACTTCACAACAAAGTACTAATTTTAACACAACATCCACCAAATCGTCACATGGTCACAATCAACCGGTACATTAAGTGCCACGGTAACGCAAACGGTACGTTTAGTGCCACGGTGATGCAAATGGTACCAACGTCTAAATTAGGACTGTGTAAACAAAACGACGATATTTGATGGATGGCTATTGTCACGAGGAATCTGTGTGGGTGGCTAATTGAGCTTTCTTCGTAGTTCAGATATAAATAGATTTTCATGGTGTTGATTATGAATGGTGATGGAGGAGTTTTCTGAAAAGTATGAATGGTGATTGAAAAGAGTATAATTACTTAATTAAGCGTAGCAAAAAGGAACACTAGTCAATGGATTAAATGCTGGAATTTGCTGATAATTAAAACGGCAATTTTGGTTGTCTGGAAAAACACTTTTCTTTTATTTGGTTTTTCAAATACTACACTCGAGAGCAATGAATCCGGGTCACTTAAAGAATGTTAAAAATCTCGGAAACTAAAAATGATAGGTTAATGCAATAAATTGTATTTAATAGACAATGTAATACTCCTTAAATGAAAGTAAAAAAAATATGAGTCACCATACATTTTATTAACACAAAATTACATAAAGAAAAAAACTGCTGATCTCTCCTTAAAACAAAAATAGGAAACATGACATTTTTGAACTTTATTACGATTTTCTTGAATTTTAATACTTCGTATTGCCTCCTCGTGCTTCCATTACTGCGTTTACGCGGTTTGGCATGCTGTACACCAAGTTCCTTATACGATTTTGGGGAATATTCTCCCATTCCTCTGTGAGAGCAATTTTGAGCTCACGAAGCGTGATTGGGGGAGGGTTTCGTTGTTTTACGCATCTGCCTAGCTCGTCCCAAGCATGCTCGATCGGGTTGATATCCGGGCTGCGCGCTGGCCACTCCATACGAGTAATGTTCATCCCTTGAAGGTAGTCATTCACAATCCTACCTGTATGAGGTCGGGCATTGTCATGCATAAATATAGCATCCTCACCTAAATTGACCATAAATGGACCAACGTGATCATTGAGGATTTCTTCCACATATCTTACGCTAGTTAAAGAGCCGTTTTCTATGATCACCAGCTCTGTGCGACTTTCAGAAGAAATTCCGGCCCACACAAGTACAGACCCACCACCGTAGGCTACTTTTTCTTCGATGCATGCTTGCTTGAATCTTTCCCCTGGTCTTCGATACACTCTGTGTCTTCCATCGTGCTTGTAGAGCATAAATTTTGATTCGTCGGAGAACATAACTTTTGACCAATCTTCAATACTCCAATTTACGTGGCTCTGGGCATATCTTAGTCTTGAAATACGATGCCCACGCTCCAGTTTAGGGCCGTTTGCAGGTCTAAGGGGTTTTAAGTTAGATTCAGCAAGCCGACGTCTTACTGTCCATGCACTTGGGTTACTTCCTCCGAGGCGTCGAAACTGATTTGTGAGTTCAGTTCCTGTGAGAAAGCGATTTCGAAGCATGGTGTTCACAAAGTATCGGTCTTCTCGTGCTGTGGTACACCTGGTTCTGCCCGTTCCTGGTCTGCGTAGGTTAGAACCAGTTTCTTCGTAACGTCGGAGAACTCTTTGTACTGTTGACAGCGACACACCGACAGTCCTGGCTGTATCGCGCTGACTCCGGCCGGTTTCCAGCATTGTAAGTATTCTGGTGCATTCTTCAGGCGTAAGCGACATAATTTCAGCTTGAATAATGAATATAGAGCACTATCAACATGGTTTATGTACCCACATAAATGACAGATTACAAACAAAAGCAAAACCAAATGCTGTAATTTCGTAGTTCCATCTTAGAAAGTGGCCCTTTTTCAAATTTGATTTTTTTATGATATAACTTTACAATAACTAAGAAGTTTTAATACCTTCATTTAAGGGGTATTACATTGTCTATTAAATACAATTTATTGCATTAACCTAGCATTTTTAGTTTCCGAGATTTTTAGGATTCTTTAAGTGACCCGGATTCATTGCTCTCGAGTGTATTATGTTTACCCGAGAACCAAACAGGAAACACTTTTTTATAAAAAAGAGACAATTTAGCCCGTTGTGTCTTAGACATAAAACAAAGATTTAAATCGTAGATTCGCTCTGCCTCGTCAAAAGATGGGCTCGTTTTGACACCTTTAACGTCACGGAAACGCCATTATTATTGTGTGAGCTCATGACACTTCAGTATGGGCACTTTTTCGCGCGACTTGGTACAATACGGGCAAATCTATCGATTTAAATCTTTGACAACATTCGATAAACCAATCACAGTAAGTCAAAATCAAACATTGAACGAAAAAAACGTTCCCACCTCATTACCTCGCTCTACAATAAGTAAATCAACCGACTTCCGTAAAGAAACTAATCAAAGGCTATAAAATTAAGGCAACTATAAAACTTGGCTCAACCGGCTATCGAACCTCGTAAACAAAATGAGGACATTCGTAAGCATGGTGGTGATGAGATAAATCTTGCAATTTGCTGTCGTAACTTTGTGACGATGAATGAGGACTTTGTTCTCTGTAATTTTGACAATGGGGTAGGTAAAAATCTGAGTGAGTAAGTGTCAACTACGCCCTACGTACCTACATATTTTTAACCCCCGACGCAAAAAGAGGGGTGTTAAAAGCATAACTGCTATGTGTTTGTGTCTGTCTGTGGCACCGTAGCTCTTAAACGAGTGAACCGATTTGAATGCGGTTTTTTTTATTTGAAAGCAGGTTTTCTAGCGATGGTTTTTAGACATGTATTATCAAAATCGGTTCAGCCGTTTGAAGATTATCAGCTCTTTTCTAGTTGATGAATGGATGTGTGCGTCTTCCACAGGTCTGATCGTTTTGAATTTTGGTATTCTGTTACTTCAATGATATTAAAAGAACATAGTAACCTTGAACTGATGCTGTAGCATCACCTGGAATTTGCAGGATACCCAACTCCCTTACCAACTTACAGCATACATAGGTATCCTGTTTGGGCTCATTGGAATGGTCTCAATGAATAGGTTATAGATAGATGATAAACAGGGTCTAGTGATGGAGTAGGAATGAGAAATGAGGAAATGTTTGTCGAGGGTTTTTTAAATTATAGTGTTATTTCACTTGTAATAAAAATTATTTAAAAGTAAACCCATGTCATATACTTTAAAAAAATATAAATTATTATGCGCTTTTACAATTTCTAACGTAGCGATATTATCGTGGCCGTCCAGGCGGCCATAACACAGAAAGTAAAATGTATGGCAATATTTGAAGACGCAATTAAATTGATGTCCATGATAACGTTATAACGTGCAGGTATTTCCATACATTATATGGACGTGGAGGTGATCATAGAAAAGTGCAACGCCATTACACTCCATACATTTTGACCTACGCGGTCAAAATGTATGGAACAGCAGATTTTTTTAAAAATAACCGACGAGAAATTTCAACGCAGGGGCGTTCAGATTCATGTACTGAATCCATGGTATCAGTTTTCCCCTAGTCGCCGCAGGAGACGCCCCGGGCGTCGGGAGTCGAGAGCCGACTTCCGGCCACCGTAGGCGCGGGCTTGCGGACGGTGAGCAATGGGTAGCTCGCCGTCCGCAGGCCCGGGTCGACGGCGCGTTGTGTTCCACGCGCGCCTCAAAGAGATGTCAGCACCAACTGACGGGGTCCGGAAGGGCCAATGCCTGCCGGGGTTGCGGGTTTGTCGGAAAGGGATATCGCGACCCCGGCACACAGGCAACGGAAGGAACACGGGTGGGTTTTAGTCAGTAAAAGTCTGACACGCCCTCCCGCTCCGCCCAGAGCGGGAGAAGTTATTTGATAATTTCCCACCCTCAAAAAAAAAAATAAAAAAAAAATGGTATCAGTTTTCGCGTCGATGTCCTTGCCACCCTGAATATAATCACGTTGAAAATGATAAAAGTGCACTAACTGGGTGTCTAGGCACACAATTTGACCTGATTTGGCAGTATCTGTTTAGATCTCTTGTAGCTAGCTCCATAGGACTATATTGCAGTTGGCAACCAATCTGCAAAGTGATTACAGTAATCCAGTAAGGTTGCAGTACGTAGTTGAAAGCCCATTCAATTGAATTTATGGTCAAATCGTATGTTATTGTTGTGGAGAGAGTAAAGCAGCGATAGCCCTCAGACCAAATAAAAAACCAAGACAGAGCGCTGCGAACAATACAGTGAAGCATGCCATAACTACACCGCCGCTCTGTGCATACACGCTCACATGCACACATTTACAACCTTTTACAATGGCACTACAATCAAACTACACCACACAAAGTGCACACATGTTTACCAAACCAGCTTCACTTCACTGTTGACAGCCGCTGTCTTTGTTTCTGTATTGTATTTTTTATTTGGTCTGAGCGATAGCCTAGTGGTATGACCGTCGGACTACAAAGTCATAGATATCGAGTTTGAACCCAAGCACGCACCTCTGACTATTCGGATTCATGTGCGTACTGTATAATTATCATTTGCTTCAAAAACGGTGAAGGAAAACATCGTGAGGAAATCGGCATGCCTGAGAGATATTTCTCGACGGCATATAAAGCCATGTCAGAGACCCAACCACACGAAAAAGAAAGAATTGAGAGTGAGAGCAGAGATAGTGCACCTGTGTCTGCGCACACGCTTGTGCGCTATAATATCTCCCGCGATGATAGCTAGTCTCCACTGAGATTGACCGCCATGGCCGAAATTAAGTCTGCAACTAGATGTCATAAAATGGGGCATTCAATTATTAATAAAAAATACAGATCATTTCTCGTCATAACAAGAAACTTGTTTTATGCAAAATACTTATAATCGACCTGTTTTTTCTTCTTAGAGTCTTTTTAGAGGATATTTTTTTTTTGGTTGAGAAATTATCAAATTCAAAAAAAATAAAAAATAACCACTATATAGACTTTCTTACTGACTAAAACCCACCCGTGTGCCATTTAATACTTTAAAACAATAGGTACCTATTTTATTACTTAACTTAGCGGCTCACTTAGCCTAGTGACCCTTAGGCAAAAAGCATAACTTAATAACTAAATACATTTACAGAGTCACTAATCCTAATTTATACACAAAATGCTTAAAAGCTCAGAATTAATTATGGCATCATCCCTTCTAAATATTCTTTGATGACAACTTGCCTTGGAGGCAAATACTTAAAATGTTTGAATAACAAACATTGACTAGGTACTGACTGCACTTTATGAGTGATACATAGTTAAATGTATAAAAACGTGTCCGTCTGTTTGTGAAACAAAATATATCGAAAATCTATATAAATAAAAATAAAATGCTGTTGGTTGGTAAGCACATGCACGAACGGCTGTTGCGAATATTCTTAATTGCCGAAATTATGTTTTAAGGGAAAAAAAAATGGAAAAGTATCCCGGAATATTTTCAAATTCGAGGACAAGTGAACGTCCTTTTTCTATGGGATTTTTGTACGATCTAGTGAAATTAGGACAGGACAACGTCTGCAGCGGTCATCTAGTTGTGAATAAAAACGACTGATAAAAATTGAAAATTGAAATTCTTGAATTGCTAAAGAATAAAACTCTAAAACTTGTTGAAAAAAGGCCGTGGTTTTTATGACATCTGAGTTATCGTTATCCCATATGAATTGTACATTATTCATCCTTTTACAATTCAATCTTTTGCTCAGCAAACAGAATGTATGTTTGCTGAAATTTGTACTTCCGTTGAATTAAGTTTTAAGACAATAAAATAAGCACAAGCAAAATAGTAAGCAAAGTCAGGGAAAAATTACATGCAATTTATACATCAACATTTTGGGAATACTGTAAACAGCTTGCGGCCTATTTGACAATTAAACAAATTATACTGTCAAATCATTTTGACATTTGCATAACGCTAAGTGATAATATTATGAGGGAGGGCAGAAATTATGGTATGTTAAAAAAAACCGGCCAAAAAGCACATGTTTTTTATTATGATTATTTCCTGATATAGCGGCAATAAAAATGAACAATCAGTGAAAATTTTAACTGCCTACCTATCAGGGTTCATGAGATTAAACCCGCTGATAAACAGACGGACGGACAGCAGAGGCTTAGTAATAGGCTTCTGTTTAGCACCTTTCGGGTACAGAACCCTAAAAATGTTTTTTTTTGTATTTACCTTGTAAATAATACAGACTTTTTGCCGTACATTATTGTGTTGAAACAGAATCCATAGTATTTCAATTTTTTTACCAAGCAAAAAATGGGCCCTTGGAGAAGAAATCACCTTTTCATAGGATAATAGGACCCACTTTTGTAGTCAAGCTATTAAATTCATGACACCGTAGATTCTTGAAACGTGAACATTTTTAAAATATATAAAACGAGTCACTAAAAGGATGTAAGAAAACACCATAATTGAAAAGACTTATTTATTGCATTTAACTACTGTTAAAAGAATCAGCAACATAAGTTCTCTCAGTACGAGCTCAGGGTCTGGATTTGTGCCCGGTTGATAGCAACAAGCTCACCCCTATCAAATGGGACTTCAATATATGTAACTGGCGAATAGTAGGAGTACCTATACACGGTCCACGTCTGCCTAGCCCTTTGGGATCCATAAGCGTGATGTTGTCTTAGGTTAAAAGAAAATGACAAATATTAATATTAAAAGAATATCATTTCCTTTTCGCTTTAATCTAGATATCTGCTCACCCCTTTACCGACCACAATCGACATTATAATCCTCATAATTCAATCTGTCATTGGGCGTCTTCACTGACTGCACATCGCCCATTCAATCAAGGTTGTCAATTTTGGTTCGTTACGCAGAAACCGCTTTGATAAGACATGCAGATAGGATTATGGACGGTGGCATCCCTGTCCGGGCAATCATTAGGCTTGCAGCTTGTTTAGCACTAAATCCTTTGTCTATTGCTAGAAGGGATGGGAGTTTGCGGATATTTTTTCGGATATGGGATTGGTTCGGATAAAAGCTGGGACATTTTTTTTTATACTGACCTGCTTTCGACAACCCTACGATCGAGATGTGTAAAGTGTAAAGCTTTTTATTAGACTCATTAAAACGCATCGGGCAAAGTCGACATAATTATATTTTTGGCAAAGTAGTTATATATTTGGGTAAAGTAGTTTAGTAAACGATTTACTTATTTCAATTTGGTTAGTGAAAATTAGATAAAACCCATCCTAAATTACACTGATCCTTTTAAATCACAAAACTAATCACAATATTTTTTTGACACAAAACGAATAGATCACAGTAATATTTCAACGAGCACCAATATACACACTTTGTTGCAAATTGATTGTACTTTACATAACCAAATTTCGTATATTCTTACCACTTTTCGGATTTCGCCTCGAATAACATCACTATTTCTGCATTGCTCCGGATCAATTATGTGTGATTTGGTTTAAATTGAACGTGCCCTGTGTTTAGATTGAATGTCTGTTTAGTGAGAAGACTCTATTTTAGTGTAAGTTTAGTTTAGACGTTAATTTAAGATCTAGATGTTGGTTAAAAAAAAGACGTCTGTTTATTTGTAAGTAAAATTTTTGTGGCAATTCAGATTTCCTTGTTGGTATGTATTCTGGCCTTCACAAGGTTGTCGGTCCATCTTGTTGGGAGGCTTTCCAACGCTTCGTCATCCGGTACGCGGTCGCCACTCCAGAAATTTTCGGCCACATCGGCCATCTGTTCTACGAGCAATGGAATCCTCTGCGGAAGCATAGAATTGTTCGAATTGGCAGTGCTTGCGGGAGGCCATGTTCAGCAGTGGACGTCTTCTGGCTGAAATAATGATGATGATGTATTCTGACTCTTCTTCATCTTTTCGAGTCGATGATAAACCATGTATTATATTAAACGAGTTGGGCCCAGTAGGTGGCCACGCCAATCCGGCATCAGTAGCATGTTTTAAGTCGAAGTGCAGGTGTGTGGCCACTTTGGACACTCCAGCATATGGCAAATGTTTTGGTCATTCGCACTGGGTATCTTTGGGATCAGCAGTGCTATTCTGTAACGATCTCACCGTGAAAACTTAAGTGAAGTGAGCGTGGAGTGAGCTGTCATTCCACAGGAATTGACACTATTGACAGCTCACTTCACCCAAGTTTAAACAATGAGATGTTTACAGAATAGCATGGCTGTTATCCCCCATTTCGCTAGGGGCTTGCAGTGGCCTACTTGGGTCTGCAGTCGATTGATTGCCGCTGCAGGTCACGTCTGGGTGGCAGATGCTCCTGAGGCTGAACGAACCCGGATGGTGGTGGGTGCTGTCTTTCCCATAGGTCTGTTCTTACCTTAGGCGGTATTCTGTCTTAGTATCATACAAACTGTGGGCCGAAAGTTTTGTCACACGTTTCCCCAAAAAATTGGCACAACATTGTTCTTTTAAGTGTGCTGTAATAATTAGGCTGCAAGAAAAGTATAGCATCAAGTGTATGATGATCAGCAGTTCTGCAGTTTTACTTATAATTTTTGAGTTTTTTTTTACGAAATAGGTTAGTTTAATTCATTACAATTCTGGTGAAAAAGGATTAATTTTTTTTCTACAAGCCTTGATTCCTAATACTAACTAAAGTAACTAAAAAGTCTTCTTCTTAAGGCTCGCGCAGACTGGCACGACGTGTCGCGTGACGCGACACCGGTAATTGTTCTACCATGAAGTTTTCTTAGAAATTGTTTTATTACAGTCGCGTCGCACCTGTAAGCACGAACCTTCATTCTTCTTTCTCCTGGCTATTATCCCAATTTATTTGGAGTCAGCCCTCCTAGAACTTCTGTGCCGTACCGTACGGTTGTGGGTTGTCTCTTTTGTAAGCCAAATAAAAAGTAAGACCGTGTAATGTAGAATCGATGGTGTTTTGAACAGATTTTAAACGCGCCTTCATAAACAGTCATCGCAAGATGCTCGACGCTTCAAGCTTGGAATCTTAGCGCAGGCGTTACTTGTGTTTGATTAAATATTATACGTGAAGTCAAAACTTTTTACCTCTTTTTACGAAAATTTCGCAGCCTATGAAAGTTTATATGGAGAAGGAATGCAGAAAGTTAATATTTTTATATAATAATATGCATTAGAAATAAACATTTTTTTTTTTTAATACTACATACTCTACCATGTGTTTGACACACTTTAAGATCTTAGATTTTTATTAGTTCTAGGTCATAAATGGTCTAACGTTAGTGTCCGATTTAGATCAACTCCTTTTTTAACATAATCTTTTCATCTTTGAACTAAGTCCCCTGAAAATTATTCGTTCTAAAAAACTACTCAAAATGAAATGAATTATTAACACAGATTCAATGCCCATAAATAATTTATAGTTACGTAGGCATCCACATTATACTTATCACACCTCATAAGCTCCTAATTATAATTATTTAACTAATTACCCATAAATCAAGTCCTGATTAAATCAATTAACTAAATCAAGCAAATCAAATCAACATTACGTTGGTGATTGAAACCATAATAACCATATTAATTGTGTTCAGGGACTTAGACGTAATCCGGCTAATCTATGGGGGCTTAGAGTGTGGTCGGTACCCTTAATTGGCTACCTGGTCACGCGGATTTGAGTGGAAAATCGGATGGTGGTAGGTAGTGCCAAAAGTGGTAATTTACTTGATGCTTTGAACCTAATTAGTAAGTTTCACACAATCAAGATGGTTTAGCTAGCAAAAAATGCTTATAAATGTGCTAAAATTAAATAACAAGCTTCTGCTGGTTTTGTCAGAACTCAAAAATAACAAGCTTCTGCTGGTTTTGTCAGAACTCAATACGTATGACTTTCCGTGAAAAGAACCCTTACCTCGGCATAAAAAAAAATGAAAATTGGTTGGCCATCTTCAACACCATGTCTGCGACGAATCGCTTTCCATTGCCTCAATCAAAGTGATTTTTAATAAGTTTTGTGAAGATTTAAAGACTAGAGACTATTGTTTTATTATTAGAAGTTAAATTTTAGTTATATTGTGTTATTGGAGAAAAACACATTTGATTTTCAAGGGTATTCGGTTTTATTCACCGTCTTATATCCACGCCCTGCAAGATGAGTTCTGATGAAGGCCCTCCTGCTCCTCCAGGCCAACCATCTGCGAAAAAACTGCACATCTCTAAGATAAAATGCCTTGTCAAGTCCCCAACAAGAATTTGATTTATTATTCTGCTGCCCCCTTTTAGGATTTCAATTATATAAAACCTTAAATAGAACAACAACTTTTTAAAGCAGGCATAAAATAAACATAAATAAAAATGCTTTTTTTGCAGGTGTCATTGAAGTGTCAACGTTCAAAATTTGTTTTGTGTTTCAGTAACTGATGAAATATTATTTAAAAAATAGTTTAAATTAATATATTATTATAAGTATTTTATTTTATTTTAAGTGTGTCGTTGTCAGAATGTATTTTTATTACCTGGCGCTTACCTAAGGTATGAAGAAGACAAAAGACGTAAGGGACTTTGAGGCAAGATATTCTGCATGCTTCGTTGATTTCGGCCTTAAAACTGGTGAATAAGTTTGCTGTGATGCATGAAACAGTAGTTTTTAAAGCCTAAAGCTTCGTGCAGACCAGCGCGACGCGACGCCACGACGCAACTCGAACAATACAATTTCTAAGAAAACTTGACGGTATAACAATAACCGGTGTCGCGTCGCGCGACAAGTCGCGCTGGTCTGCACAAAGCTTAAAGTGTACCATCAAAGAAGTTCATATCTAACCAGTTTCAAAACAAAATCCCGTGAACACGATGACCAAATCTGTTACCAGCCCAGTTCTATAGCCGCCGAGCGCTGCAAGCAAGAATAGCCCTTACGGTGGTTAGATATGAACTTCTTCGATGGTAACTGTACGGTAAAACATTTTTTTTTAATATGTCTTGAGTATTGTTCAAGATAAAGCTCCATTTACACTATTCAAGCTACTTGCCCGTGGCATACAAACAAATTGTAGCAACAAATGACTAACTTTGGGTCTGTGAAATAAGGTTGCTTTTATTAACGCTGACGTATTGCATCTCTCTATATGAAATACCCATTACACGTTGAGCGTAGGTATCATAAAACATCTAACAAAAAATTTGAGAAATAAGTACTTGGTATAGTTACAAAAAAAAATCGGTATTAGAGTGAAAGAGCGTATCATACGCCTCGATTCTGAAGGGCTGGCGCAGACGGGGGCGAGCTGAGCCACAATGCAACGCATTACAAAAATCCTTCTTCATTCTGTCGTAACTTTTATTGTTGCTTTGACTTATGGTATGCCACAGGCCACGAACAATTAAATCGCACCATATAAATTAGGGATAAGAATCAATCAAAAAGCTAGTGAACTCACGTCATGTAAATCTAGGGTACAACTAGATGGACGGGACGACTTCCTAACACAGAAAAGAGGCCTCAAATCCTGCTGGATTTAAGGTCTCTTTTCTGTGTGAGGGATATATATCTTTTCTGTGTGAGGGATATATATCTTTTCTGTATGAGGGGTATACTGCTGGATTATAAGTTGGTCTTGCTTATTAGTCCTCCAGACCGAATTTCGGCCATGGTGGCCAATTTCAGTGGAAACTAGCCTTCGACACAGGAGATATTATAGAGCACAAATGCGTGCGCAGCCACAGATCTTGCTTATGCTTAGGTAATGTCATGTGTGTGTGTGTGGTGATGTCGCTAATCATTACTTAACTTTAAGCAACGGTTATAAATAAACCCCTTTGTGTCTAAGAACTGATTTTGAAAAAGTCAGATAACTTTAATCTCAGAAGTTATGACAGATTTTGTATAGAGAATAATATACCAAAATGTCATCTATTTTATCTATATTCTGTCCTATCCTAACCAATATTATAAATGCGAAAGAGATTTTGTTTGTTGGTTTGTTTATTACGCTTTCACGCTAAAAGTGCTAAACGCATTTGGATGAAATTTGGTACATAGGTAGACCATGACCTAGGTTAGGACATAGGATACTTTTTACCCCGATATTATCACGGAATCGAGACGTATGCGGGTGAAACAGCGGAGCGCAGCTTGTATTTATATAAAAATCAATTGCCTTGCCATAGTCTCGAAAATAGCTCGACCGATTGTGATGAAACTTTGGTAAGTTGTTATGTGTGAGCCGGAGAAGGTTCCAGTCAGAAAAACCATTGTAACGCATGCCGGGTATTATCTAGTCTACAGATAAAGTTATTTGACCATTGAAAAATCAGACCTAAATCAATCAATTGTTTTGTTTCATATCCTTCCTGGCCTTACATGCAGCTACGGGAATCATTATCGGGAGCATGGTGGGCAGCTTTTTCTTCAAAGGTTATAAAAAATGGCCGATGTATATCGGAGGTGGTCTCGGCTTTGGCATGGCTTACATCAACTGCGAGAATAGCCTGAATCACTTCCTTATGTCTATGGATCCAAAGGCTTGTGTGATAAAGTTAGTATATTTCTTTTTGTTACTTATATTTGCTCTGTTATCTTTATTATCAATTTCATCATCATCATCATTGTGACAATCATTAGTGTAGATAACATAATCAGCAGCTTCCTTATCATCATTTATAGTCGATCCATCATAAAAAGTAAGTTGGAGTCTCATTTCCTACGACATGTACGGGAAAAGTTTTTTGCAGTTTTCTGACTTTTTTAGTAAGTACTCAAACCTCAGTCCGATAGAATTTTTTGATTCATAAGAAAGAGGATTGATTGGTATTAAAAAAAGTTTCTGTGAAAATGGCCCATTTTCTTGCTAACTGTAATTTTTTTTCAAAAACTGTGAATGGGCATCAAGAATTCTGAAAAAAATAAGGACAATCTCTTAAGACTGTTTTCCTGTAGCTATCTTTTATTTTTTTTACTGCCCGCCTCAAAAATACACCCTGTATATAACCTATGTAAATTTAATTTATATTAATCGGAGCAAACAACCAGTGGTCCACATTATTAGCCCTGGATCGAAAAAGCTGGAAATCGTGGAGAGAGGCCTTTGCCCAGCAGTGGAAGGACGCAGACTAACAGTAACTTTAAAAGGAGCATGAAATTTAAATTCCTAGGTTAAAATACAGATATTTAATTGCCATCGGAATAAAAATAATAGACAACAATACTGCTGAACTAAATGCCAGTGTCAATTCGCTTCAGTATACCCACATTTTTAAAAGGACCCAAGATATTATCACAACTATTATAATAATTATTGTAAAGCTTGTATAATAAAATATAATAAACATTGTAAAGCTTGGTAAAAAAAAAAAATTGCACAATTAGTAGCGGCTCGCCATCCAACCAAAAAGATCTACCTGTATACAAAAACGTCAATATTATGCAAACTCTCTCCTTTGTCGCCATCAAAAGCAATAATTGTTTCCCGACAATTGCCTAGGAAACCGTGTGTATTGAAAACTGAAGCCAATACTAAATGAACAACAGTCTGTGAGGATGAAATTGCTTTTGAAATTGCAGACGGAACTAATTATGGCTATAAAAATACTGAAAAGGGACTAAAAAGGGCTATTTTTGGACACAGGATAGTAGTCATACATTGTGAAGCAGATAATGAAGAAGTTAGTAGACATTCGACGCAAGCTGTTATAAATATTGGGGGTTGTAAAAATTAGGGTTGTTACATGATTGGGGCAGTAAAATTATTTGAAAGATCTAATTATTACGTTTTGTGTTAAAGAAGTAATGAAAAAGGTGGTTGGTTTATTATTTATTGCTTGGTTTTAACTGGTATAGGAGTAATGATGCCGCTTTTTCACCTGTTGCTATTAATATTTCTCAATTTCACTACTATATTATAATATTCCGTGTTCAGAGAATGGCTGTGAAAATCGGATTTAGGATTCAACGTCAATTTTTTTATGAATTTATTCTAGAATAGACATGCGGGTTTGTGAATACATTCCTAGTCAAATCTATTTGCATCAAAATCGTCAGTAACCTTACATTAAAGTATTTTTACTAAAATGATATCAGTGTATCTTTAGGCAGCCCTACGGAAAATCCCATCAAAACAGCCAAACGGTCAACAGTAAAGACGTTATGCCTTATTTCTGCACAGCAGGGCATTTCCCTTCGCCATTTGTGTCTTTGTTTCCACATAAAGGTCACTTACCGTCGCGTCTTCTATTCAAGCTTGAGTCGCTTCCATATTTGTATTGAATTCGGCAACGCCTTCTTTTCTTTCGTTGTTTGCAAACCTGCCGCCTATTCACCACCCACAGAGACTTTTAACAATTTTAACATTACCATTCGCATCCATATCATTAGATTCTTAGTCTTCATCATAAGGTTCAATTTCAAGTTGAGTAGCTGCAGGAATAAGTTTGTTTTTGGACAAATCATCACTTGTTTTTCCGTTTTAAACATTTTTATTTGTTACGTTCCGATCTTTTGTGAGTCATGCCCGTTGTAGCTTTGAGGTCGTCCGCATGGGCGTTTCTATGGCTTTTTTTAGGTAAACGCATGTCAATTACATTTCGGATTGCGTTTGGTTTAGGACATTGGTTACCAAAGTTTTTGTGATGCCTTTTCAATATTTGGGCTCCTTTCACACTTTTTTTTTGTTTGTTGAATATTAGAACTCTCTTTCTCAGTTTAAATTTGCTAGTACCTACTTACCTCAACAAAATATGCAAAGGTTTTTTTTTGTTTGTGAGGCATGTGAGGAAAAATCGTCTTCAAGATGTCGGTATTTTATGTGTCTATAGCAAAATATTTAAACTTTTACTTTAAAACTCCAATGTAACTACTAGTATACGATGGAGAAAATAATGAGCATTTTCATTATTATTTCTTTTCAACCTATCACCATTGATATATAATAAGCAAACATTTCAAAATCACAGCTTTATGTGACTCAAACAAAAAAAACTATATATAGAAGCCAAGACAATAAGTTACTACCAATGTTTCATCTTTATCGTTCACCCTCAATAGCAAACTATTATTCTTCTCTTTTTACCATGATTGTCCATCATCTACTATGATTGATGCTTCGACCATCTTTGTTACCCAACAAACAGAAAAAAAAAATGTTGAGGACCACTGTCATATTGATCAGGTTTGAATAGATTGGAAGACAATATGGCCAGGGGCAGCGCAGTTTCAATTGATCGTGCAGACAATTGTACTGTAGACAAGGACCAGTATTATATGCATCCTTTTTATTAAAAAGAAAATGCTGGTTGTGATTAGAAAATAGAACAGTTTACAGCTTTGAACGCAAATGGGAAAATTGTTGCTTTTCATATCAAAATCATGTCCAGGTTTTTATTTGCGTTTCTTTTTATAGAACCACTAACTGTGGTCTGTGGTTTTACTTGCATGCTAAAGAAAATAAATACATGCACTTACTCGCATAAAAAGTATCTTAGATTTAATATGCATCCTTTTTATAAAAAAGAAAATGCTGGTTGTGATTAGAAAATAGTACAGTTTACAGCTTTGTATGGGAAAACAGTTGCTTTTCATATCAAAATCATGTCCAGCCAGTCGATTCTGTAAAAATGTCACCGTGAAACTTAGGTGAAGTGAGCGTGAAGTGAGCTGTCAATAGTGTTAATTCCTATAGCATCCTGCCGGTCGATTTGTGACAGTGACAGCTCACTTCACGCTCACTTCACCTAAGTATCACGTTGATCTTTTTACAGAATCGACCGACAGGTTATTATTTGTGTTTATTTTTATAAAACAACTGTGTTTTTTGGTTTTACTCGCATACTAGAGAAAATAAATACATGCACTTACTCGCATAAAAAGTATCTTAGATTTGAATTCAGATCATAATCTACTTGTAAATCTTTCATTATATTATAGTGACTTTAGGGGCAGTTTCATAGACCAAAATTATTGCAAAGTTTAGTTCGAAATACTGCCTTAATTAAGCTAGGGTTTGCTAAGATTGCAGTGACCACATAGCGTCCACAATTTACCGGCGAATTACGTCACTGAAACATTATTTATGGAAGTAAGTCGGTGTGTTTTCCTAGAGAGCGTTTTTTGACACCACAAAGGCAAACCTTGATGCCATCATTTTCTTAGCGGCCATCACTGCGGCCATTGTGCGGCCACCGGTTGCACAATGCACAAGTCAACGCACAAGTCAACGCACTTTATCTCATAAATAAAGTTGAAAAACCGATCTAGAGTCTGCGCCACCACTGAAGTCCAGCGGAAAATTGTGGAACTATTTTTTTTTTAATGCAATGACATAGACACTAGCGCCGCGTCTATAAGACTTGAGTGGTAGCGCGGACTCTAACGATTAATGCCACAGTCTCCAAGAGCTAAGAAACCCTCTTATGGCTTATTTTTCTTATAAAATAGTCATTATTTTCTTCTTTTTTTCAGAAAGGGGGCGTAATCAGTATTCTCGCGGTGGTGAAGTGTTGGTTTTTCACAGTAGAGTTTTATTTAACGTGAAAATTTTAATTGCCCAAGAATAAATATTTCGGTTGATTTTATATTAGTTAACATGTGTTTTTTAATTTCCATTGTCGTAGAAAAAAAAATACAATAGACGACGCAATAAATCAATCGTCATCCTGAGGATGCTTCGTTGAGAGGTGAAACACGTGTCGATTTCTTACAGGGTTCTTTATGACTCTTTAAGAACAGTTAACACTACAGTACACGCGCCCCTTTTTTTTACTTGAGTATACGCGTGGCCTACTATGGTAGGCCATTTTAAAATATCAATAACTTGTATATTCCTAATTATTTGAATAAAACAACAAATTATATTAAAAGGTGTTTATTTTACTTACTTTTAAAACTTTACTTTTTAGATATTTTTTTAAGATAGTATTAATAATAAACAATTTAGTAAATATATAAGAAAAATTAACAAAAATGGCACTTCTGAGATCAACGTAACTTTTTTTAAACTTAAAACTAAACAGTATTTCTATTTTCTTTGTTTTCGTAGCATTCAGGACACACTACTGCTTGGTGATCGGGACAAATCCATTTATTGCAAGTCTTGCACCACTTTGCTGTTTCACAATTATCCATTATGTAATCGGATATATAAAGCTGTAAAAAAAAACTAAAATAAGCAAGAAAAATACATTTTACAATTTGTAACCTATATATAAATAGTAACAATTGAATATACATACATATAAATGCATTATTAATAAGTAGAGCATATTATAATAGCGTTATAAATCGATAATACATCAAAAGTTACATACCTGAATTTGGTACGCCAATACACGCGCGGACTACTTTAGTAGGCCCACGGTTTTGGCGCCAAATTACTTGTGCGTGCGTCGCGTACGGGGTGGCGCGGGGTACTGAGGTTGCGACAAATATACCAGACGAGGCTTACCTGGAATCACTAGTTTCTAGCGCGCTATACTAAAAAGTTATTGCAAAAAGAGTTACCCTGGTCTACTATAGTAGGCCGCGCGTGTACTGTAGTGTTAAGCGGATTAGGTTACTATCGCATTTTATAATGGATTTCCGCAAAGTCACGCCTCAGTTAATTAACTATCTTGTCGTAGAAGTTAAGTAAATATTGTAGTTTGTGTAACGATGTCATCGATATAAATTTATTATAATGAGGTATTTGTGACTCTGTATGTAGGGGTAAGCATCGGAACTACTGATCCAATTTCGAAAATTCTTTCACTAATGGGAAGCTACAGTATGGCCGAGGTGTCGTATGAATATTTAGAGATAAAACAAGAAATTTCACGAGGACGAAGTCGCGGGCTGAAGCTAGTAATACATATAAATCTATGACTAGGGAGCTTCCAAGACGCAGGTTCCTGGGAAAGACAAGTCGGTATCGACCGGCGCGCGAGCCCCGTAGGTATTAACTTATGCGCTTACACATAGAGAAACAGGTAAAAAATCTCAACCTACATCGATAAGATTTGTAAAACATGAGTACGAATACAATAGTTTTGCATGGTCTTAAAATAACATTAGGGAACAGAATCTACATGTTTTGCCATTGATGGCGTAGAAACTTTGTTGGTCAACATAACCATTAATTTGAATGAATAAATAACAAAAATAAAAATTACGCGCATGCGCTTAAAGAGATAATAAAAAATAAAAAAACCTTAAAACTAAAGTGTTACATTTTTGAGATCGAAGAAATGTCGTTTTGAGAACTAAAAACGATCATTTAAAAAATCTGATAAGCTAGTCGATCTGTACCGGAAAGCCCGTTGCTGTTTATAAATTAATATTTCAGAAAACTTAGTCTAATATCTATGAAATCAATTTGCCTTGCCTTTTCAATGTTGAAGGCGGCTTCCAGACTAACCTGGATAACAATATATTACATGGATCGACTACCTATCTGACCTCCATCCAGTTACTGGGTAACACGATACACCTTAAGACTCGCTGTCAGACTTTTGGCTTCTGACTACCCGCAACGACTGTCAAAGATCTATGAATGACAGTCGGGACCAACGGCTTAACGTGCTTTTTGAGGCACGGAGGGGTTTCGATAAATAATGGATGGTCCGCGAACCAACCGCGGCAAGCGTAGATCGACCCGTGCGGCTGTTATTATTTAGCCACGAGTCTAATATCTATAATAATTAACAATCAGCCCATATAGTTGCCATTCAAAAGCTTCCAGGTTTATGAAAGTACCCTTAATTCCATCAGGGGTGGATCAAACCCAGGAGGATCCTGGGTCCTCAATAGTTGCGCTTACAACTATGTACAGTCTATTCGCTTAAAGAGTGGCGGTTCAAGTAGGTAAACACTGCAAACACTGCAGCAAAACTGGAGGAATTTAATGTAGGACTAGAAATAGTTAATGAACAACGCTACAAGGTTCTTTTGGCGCGTGGCCAAAATCGGAACTAACGCCGCCATCTTGTTTGTCAATACAATTTCTGTGAAAATATCACCAACAAGTGCTCACCAACAACGCCCTCCTTTCAATGTCATTTAGGCGCCGAAAGATTCTTGTAGAAATTTACTACATAAATCTCTCACTATGACGCACCGATATGAAAGGACAATATGCCATACGACGCGATGCACCTATGACCTGTGTCATGTCGGTTGCGCAGGCGCATCACAATAATTTCAATAGGTAGTGGCGCCTTTTCAAATCTACCGTCTGTGTCATCGACAGTTAGTGGCGCAGGTAAATCAGCAAATTAAATAAAACTTAACGCGCAATGAAATAAATAAAAAGTGATTCGTAATTATAATCTATACTACTGGGATTCGCAGGGACGCAAAAACAAAAAAAAATTGTATCGAAGTTAAATATTCATGTATACGGTCTGAAATGTATATGTCGCAGTAAGATAGTTATAGCCGTGATATAGTTATATCCCTAGAGATATAGCTATATTCCGTAATATATGAAGTTATATGAAAGCGGTTCATAACTGTCAGAGTGCCCAAATTTTTTTACTGCGACCAATTTCGACGTAGCGCACGCCGGCCGCTGCCGCGGCACCGCTTGCTTCGCTCGCTCAGTTCGCGCGTAGTTGGTTACAGGTTCTCACATAATCTAACCTTTTTCGTCGGAGTGCCGTATTAGTTATATTACTAGATCGCGCTCGTATTATGGTTATATTCCTAGTAAGACAGTTACGAACCGCTTTCATATAGCTTACGGTATATAGCTATATCCCTAGGGATACGAGTATAACTATATCACGGATTCAACAATCCTACAACGATATAAACATAAACCTTCCGGAATAATTTATGCTGTAAATGATGGTGATAGCCGCATCAAAATTCATTGCGTAGTTTAAAAGACTTACACCCGAATACTGAAACGCCACTCAAAACTTAAGCGTTACTTAAAACTAGTTTCAACCAATCAAAAGGCTTTAAACGAGTCATAAGTAACGCTTAAGTTTTGAGTGGCGTTTCAGTATTCGGGTGTATAGCGGTTTCACAGACAGACACGAAAAGTCACTTTGTTTTTATAATATGTATAGATAATAATAAACTTACACGGTAACATTCCTTAATTACAGAAATAACTCCGCACTAGGGGGGAACATGCCAAAGTCAGTAGAGCGTTGACACCTATGGTCTGTAGGTCAATGGCCCATGATTTCATCAGGTGCACTCTTCCTTTGCTAGAACGTGAGTCACCTGGTGAATCATCGCTGAAGTGGACCTAACAATGTGGGGTGGAGTTGTGTGCGAACATTTTTTTATGGATTTGTAACTTTTTTTTATTTTGTTTTATGTAAAATATTTTGTTATGAATGTACTAACAGATGTTTTCATCAGGTTTTATGAAGAACACACAAAAGTTTTAATAACATAATTAATGCGCATGCCCTGGTTAGTGCATGATAGATTGCCTGGGTTTTTTTTCCAAGTGTTGTTTGGTTTTTCCATTAGAATTTCTCAAACACCCTTTTTACATTTAGTTGACTTGCTTTGTTCTTTAATCTATGTCCACACAACTCAGACCTAATAAAAAACCATGACAGAGCGCTGTCAACAGTGAAGTGAAGCTGGTTTCGTAAACATGTGTGCACTTTGTGTGGTGTAGTTTGATTGTAGTGTCATTGTAAAAGGATGTAAATATGCGCGCGTGAGCGTGTATGCACAGAACGGCGGTGTAGTTTTCGCATGCTTCACTGTATTGTTCGCAGCGCTCTGCCTTGGTCTGAGCCACACAATTAATCATGCTCTCTCACCATATAAACTGAGTTTTTTCTGGACTTAACAAAAGTATCCATCTGTTTAGGACGTTCATGATAATTTATCAAATAAAATAAAAAAATGTAGTTATAAGTCATCTCCACGCTTTTCCTTGAGATTCTGAAGCATATCGTTTTAAAAGTTGCAGTTCGTGACATAAAATAGGCCGCACAGAGCCGACTGTTTGAAATAAAATGAAAGTTAGTGTAAGAAGGCCTTTATTACCCTTTGTTGGAATAATTGAGGTTTTTATAGCTGGACGTCATAATTTACTCGTGATACATAAAGTTTACTTTGGAATTTATTTATGCTTGAGAGACAAAATATTTTGTAGAGGTTTAAAATACTTTATTAATATTATAAATCCGTTTAATGTATAATGGATGACCATGTAATTAGGGGGGGAGGTACCTATTGAATCATATTTTATCTTTATTTAAATCAATTTATAATGTTAATGTAAGACGTCATATTGTTAAAAAAAACTTGGTGGGGCAGTAGTATCAAAACTAAAAAGTGAATAATAAAAACTTTTCACAAAAAAAAAGGAAGTCGGTGTCTTTGGTTTTGAATTTTCGTTTTTTGTCATCGACTTCCGGATTTTTTTATTTTTTCGCTTTGTAGTCTTTTTTTTGGAAGTCGGTTGTTTATAAAAAGGTTTTATTATTCACTTTTTAGTTCTCTTTTTAGCTGTCCCACACAAATTCGAATACCACTACCTGCTATGTAAATAACAGTGACAGGAACTAATCATAATATGATCCACATAGACTAAGTGGGAAAAATACGTATTATTGAACTCAAAAAAAATTCAAGCAAAAAATTAAATTTAAATGAGAGCATACCCATCAAACAAAAAAAACATTTTCAAAATCGGTCCACAATTGACGGAGAAATCGGTGAACATACATTAAAAAAAAATACATACGCGACAAACACAATAACCTCCACCTTTTTGGAAGTCGGTTAAAAAGAAACCATTGCAAATACACAAGCACCAGCTCGGACCATCGTCATTTCATCGTCGCCGATAAGGCCCGTTTGACGACCCTGTCCATACCTCTCACGGGCTCGCGCCGCTGTACCCGAAGCTATATAATAACCCCTTAATTAATCTTAACCAGATCCAGCCCGTCCTTAACTGCCCACACACCGGTGACGAGCAAAGCCGAGTCCATTACGAGGAAAGACCAGTCCACAAACCTCCTTAAGGTTGACCTGCGACTCCTGCAGGCAATGCCAAATAAACGGATAGTGCGGTCTGGTGCAGCGGTCAAAAACCTCTTTAAGGTCGGCTTGCGAGCATCGCCCAAAACAACGGAATGCCCGGTCTGGTGCAGGGGCCAAAAATCTCTTACCTAAAGTTCGACCCGCGAGCATCGCCGAAAATACGGCATGTCCGGTCTGGTTCAGCAGCCAAAAACTTCCTTAATGTCGACCTGCGAACCTTAAAATCATTAATACATCTCTTTTAGTTAGATTTGTTCCTTAAGAACAAATTTCTTATAGAAAAGTTTTTATGCAACAAATCTAACTTAGATAGATGTATTAATGATTCCAATGATTATAATTTTGTAAATACAGACCTTATATAGTCGCGAATCATATTTTGAGCAAGGTACAACCTGCCACTGACCTGTTAATTGCAAAAAACGTAAGAAAATTTGAATTTGGCGGGTAATCGTAATAATGGTAAATCGATTCGTGGATCCGCAGTTGTACTCCGGATCCACGAATCGATTTACCATTAGGTAGGTACCTACCAACACCTGATACTTAGCAAACTCATTGCACCACACATGCAATCTAAACTTACCGATTGAAAGCATCGATATAATGACCGGAAAAATATGAAAACTTATACGGAAGCCATTTATTTGATAGCACGCAATCAAAACGTGATAAAAACGCTTAGTGCACGCATTTCCTATGCCACTTTGTGTGATGTGTTGGCCAATGTTGGTTGATGGGGCCAATAAAAAGTCGGATATGGGGAATCAATGCGATGGAGTTAAAATAAGAAATAACTGCTTTTTTATAGAAAATAACTATCGTTATTTATTGTTTTGATTTGAAACTTATTATTATTAAATTATACATATTTTATAATGTTTTTGCCAAACTCTGGCAAATAGAAGTTGGTTATCAATTCGACACTTAAGTAAGTAATGTTATTGGAACTGCAAGATATTCACATTATGATAATCTATTAGGGCTTCCAAACAAATATACAATTTTTTTTATAAGTGTATGTTTGTATATAAAGAAAGAGAAGAAAGAAAGAATAATGTTTATTTGGACACAGTTCGTGAAACACAAAATAAAAAAATAAAAAAAGGGAAAATAATATTATATATGTATGTTTGTCCACGCATTCCTCCGAAACTATTAATCGGATTGTGACCATTTTCTTTATTAGCTTTACTTCAACTTAAGGAACAGGGTAAGGTTTAAGTTTCACCAAAATCGGTTTAGTAGTTTTTTTTTTTTTTTTCTGTTTTTATAGTTTAATATTTATTAGTAGTTTTCAAGATATAGACTAATATGTGTAAGTGTAACGGTTTGGCTTATTGATACGAGCAACCAACGGGTGTCGTGTTAAAGGTAAAACATGTCAAAACCAGGGCCAACCTCAATAAAACATATATTTTTTTTACAGCATGCGTTGTATATCATATTCAGCGAGAGGGCAACACTGACTCCCCGGAAGTGTTAAAAAATTATCTGATTTGTATCCCTTGGCTCATTTTAAAATACCACAAGGTTTATACCTAAGTGTAGGTTTAAGACTATGGCTTACCGATATGACCATGGCTCAGAATCTCCTTGATGCTTTGGTAAAAAAGAAAATTAAACGCTTTAGACCTACGAGTACCATTAAAGCCAAAAAGCATGAAACCCCAATATTGGATCCAACCAACCAA
Source organism: Agrochola circellaris (assembly GCA_914767755.1). Taxonomy (NCBI): domain Eukaryota; kingdom Metazoa; phylum Arthropoda; class Insecta; order Lepidoptera; family Noctuidae; genus Agrochola; species Agrochola circellaris. The sequence goes on from OU611861.1 coordinate 3,240,992, forward strand.
GACTTGGATCAAACATTGTCGACACTGATGAGTCTTTTACATGGTTAAAGAGGGCGTGTCGGCAATAACCCGACGTAGACTGTCCACCACGCCATTCTGATATTAGCGTGATGATACAACGGTGCCGTTTGATTTGTATGAATTATAGCGAAACTGCAGGCGTCTGGGGAATTCTAATTTAGTTTATACAGGGATTTATGGAAATTGTTATAAAAGTTAATCATTTAAAATTAGTCTAAACAAACAATTACACATAATATTATTGGTGACCAGCTCTTGCCCACGACTTTGTCTGTGATCCAGGTCATGGTCTATCTATGTGCCTGTTCATCCAATTCCGTTCAGCCGTTTTAGCGTGAAAGCGTAACAAACAAAAAAACTCACTTTCGCATTCACAGTATTATCATAGTTAGGATGCCTTCAGGTTTGTGGTTATACAGGGTGTCAGGGACATCGACGCGAAGCCGGTTACCATGGATTCAGTACATGATTCTGAGCCCCGCAGCGTTGAAACTTTTCGTCGGTTATTTAAAAAAAAAAACAGCTGTTCCATACATTTTGACCGCGTAGGTATTGATTGCACTTTTCTATGAAACAGCAGATTTTTTTTTAATAACCGACTAACAATTTCAAAGCATGGGGCTTCAGAATCATGTACTGAATCCATGGTAACCGGCTTCGCGTCGATGTCCCTGACACCCTGTATAGGCAGGGAAGGGTAAGTATTTTATGTTATTGGTAAGTGTTTTATCCTTTAAGGCAACAATGTCGTCTCCCCATCTCGCAGGTTTTCGTACTACACAATAAACACAATTGAAAATCACCGTCCATCTCGCAAAACATTCTTCCTTAACAACATAGTTAGTTGAAACATTATTAAAAAGTTCTGGCGACAGTGTTTAGCCGTCTCGTCCACGTCGTTCCGACTTATTATTATTATTCTAACAGATACTGTCATGTCCTACGTGGGTAATGAAAATATTTTCCATCTCTCCTTTATTACCTTGGATATTAAATCCAGGTTCTGTAAACATATTATTATGTGTGGCTTCAACTAAGGGTTGTCGAAAAGAAGTCGTTGAGTTTTTCCCATCACTTGATGAGCAGATGGCGATGTCTTCAAAGCTTCTACCTACTTTAACATAACAGAATAAATCACGACAGTATAGAAGAAGAGGTGTTTTCTACAACATTCACTTTCTATAGGTACAATTATGTAAGGGAGTTCTACGCTTTAACTGTTGCCATGAATTTTGCACATTTTTGTAGAACCTTCAGATTCTTTTTTTATAAGCTTTTTTTTACACATACAATTTTTTTTTTAATTGTTAATAATCTCCAAAACATATTTTGTGATTTCATGCTTGTTGTCACTTTGGAGGTCGATGTCTTTGAAACCCTATTGTGTTACACCGTGGGCTCAAATCCAGACACTAAGCTGCTACTGAGATTTCCAATAGAAAAATCTAATAAAACCGCTCGACTTAACCCTTCCCTGTCGAGCGGAGGTTTATCGATCTAGTGGGTTTTAAGTATTAAGTATAAGAAAACTTAAAACTGGTATTTGTGCGATTTATATTTTATAGTACAGCACTACGGTGCGAGCACGTCGGTGACGCGAATCCATAATTTTATCCCCTACCAAAAATCGCTGAACGCGCCTAAGGAAGTTTTCACTTAAAAAATCTTGATTGAACATGAACATTGAACTCACCAGTTTATCACCGAACTCTCTAATTAAGTCAATGGTACCACCAAACAATATTGTAGTCACAATGTAGTCTGCTTTTTCGCCACTGCACCTAACTGCACAATGGATTAACGACAAAAGTCAAACAGCAGTCTTTTATTACTGACACTGTTAAAAGTTGAGTGTATTGCAAGAACTTACTAGTTGGCGTAGGTCAGTTACAAATTTTATTATCTGACGTAAATGCTAAGATCACTGGCCAGATTTATTTTACGCAAGCATTAAAGATTGGAGATCTCTCATGATTTATTCTACAGGTCCTTAAAACGCTGAAAATTCTATAGAATACATCGAAGATTCTATTCGACAGATCGTCATTCCAGCCGAAAGACGTCCACTGCTGGACATAGGTCTCATTGATTGATCTGCGAGGTTAAATTGTACCTACTTACCGCGGACAGTCCATGAACGATTTTTTAAATGTCGAAGCTCCTTTGTTTTGCAGATAGTACGTTAAATTGAAACTTAATTTTGTCATTTAGTAAGACAAGGTAAAAAGGTCAGTCATGTACTCAGAAACGTGTCTGAACTTTGAATCGTCACCTAGCAGACCACAGTTAGCCAAAGGCCTATCCAATCGCATTCAATTTAACACCATCCTCGGCAAGCCTCATCCAGCTGCTACCAACCAACCTGTGAAAATCATCGCTCGAACTGCAGTCAACCTAGGTAAAAAAGAAAGAACAATTGGTTTATTTATTGCCACAGAAACATGACCGGATGATGACAGGCGTTTCGTGTAAGATATTGGTGTCACTGGTATCTGATGAGACTGGAAGCCGATCCCTTCTTCCAGTATTGAGAACTAAATTATAAATTATATATAAGTCCTTTTTACCGTATCCGGTGACAGCGACATTCCTTCCGTGAGCTCTCTGCTGACTGGCCAAGTTTCAAAATCGAAAGTCATTTATTTAAACTAGGCTGAAAATCAGCACTTTTCGAACGTCAAAATTGCGTGACAGTCCCCCAAAACGCCACTTCCTAGTGCTTTAACTGGGAAGAAGTAGCGCAACAAACTCCCCAGCAGTCAATTTTGAAACACCGGTCTTACCGTGTACAGAAGAGCTGCTTAGCATCATTGTATGTGTAGATATATGAAGGCTTTGGGCGACTTTTGCGTACCTAAGTACCTATTTGAAGACTGAATATTTTTCACAACTATCACGCCGGGTCATGGAACCTGTTAACGTATCTTTATGTTGTTGAACAGTTTATTGCATACGTCATTGGACGTGTAAATATCGGAAGCGCCATACAAAATCCAACAAGTTTTTATTGTCTCCAAGTGATTTTTGTTTTTATTATTGTTTAGGCACCTGTACCACTGCTGGCGATGAACGAGAAGCGAGTAGAGCTAGCAATAAATATTTGTTGTCAACAATATTGCGTAATTACTGTTGCGATATTGGTAAATACCAATATCGCAACAATAATTACGCAATATTGTCTTTGTCCCCTGGCCTTGACATCAAGGCATTAAAGAAATTGTCAAATTTATAATTGGTTGCTTTTGGCTACTTTGTATGTGTATATTTTATGTTTTTTTGTTTTTAGTAATGTGCGTTTTGTTTGTGCAGAATAAACAATTTTTCTTTTTTTTCTAAAAACAAATTGACGAGCAGCGAGTAGCGTGTGCACAATGACGACGAGCGATTACTCGCTGGTATGCGTATGCCAAGCGTCTCTCGGCGAGTATTCTACCCGCCAAGCGTGCGTCGCTGAGTGAGTACTTTCTTTGATAACTCTTGTCACTGCGACATACAAGTACTCGTCATTAATGTGAACAGTCAGCGATCGAGTATTTGTTTAAATGTCTTTTATATTTTTTACCTACAATACTCTGTACGTTACCTACAATCTTCTGTACGTTTCTTGAGCGAAAATATCGTTGATAGCTCGACGTTTCCTCGTCAGCTGTGGGACGTAGGTGCCTTAGTATTGTATTCGTCTTCTTTTGTCTGGCGAACTTAATCCTGGGTTTTCATCGTGTATGCTATAACACTTATAGTAGTAGATATAGCTAAGCCTTTTTACGTCAACTAGTTTCTTAAACTCAATAAAATGAAAACCCAGACGGTTGTCGTAGGTCAGTGACGCTTTCTGTTTTACGTAGTCTGGCCTGCTTTGCTGGTTTTGTATAAACTGTTTCGTTTGCATTTCTCTGTAATGGTGGCCCAGTGGTAACGTGGGTTCGAACTAACTTATTTACACAACTACATTTAAATTATTATTTATTTACACAACTAGGTACATTAAATTATACACAACACCACTGCTCTCAAAACGGTGAAGGAAAACATCGCGGGGAAACCAGCATATCCTAGATCCAAGTATTCGCACTGGGCCCGCGTGGTGGATTACAGCCCACTCCCTATCGAAGAGCTTAGGCCTGTGTCCCAGCAGTGGGAACATTATAGGTTGATTATGCCATGAGTATTATTCTTTCTTCTTGTGTAGCCGGCTAGATTCATTAAGTCTATCAAAAACTAGATTATTTAAGCCAAAAATCGCTACTAAATAAATAACTTTAGTTTAAATTTTCTCTGCGTGCTGCCGTGGACGTGGTTACTAAAAAATCTTTGATTTACATACTGTAAGAAAATAATGTTAAAGTACCAAACTTTTAAGATAATTTATTGTTCATCTTTTCATGCTCAAAGTCATCAAAAGTAAGTAAATAAATAAATATTTATTCCTCAATTCTCGCTATTGCACCTACCACTGTTTGTCTCTGCATCACCCAAAGGTTGACTGGTACAAAATGCCTGTGGCATTAAGTCCGCCTCTGTACATTTGTGTACTTATTCAATAACTAAATTAAGTCGCTTCCAGTACGTAATATTATTCCATTACATCTCTTTGTCACTTTAATTTAATTTTTCGCCGTCAATGTACGCCAACATTGTTGTGGGAAGGTTCCGAAATGTGTGGTTTCACATATTAACTGTGACGTGGACAGATTTTATTGCAGCCCCGCTAGTTTTAATCAGAGCTTCGTTGCGAATTGTTGGTTATCTGATTACTTCTGTTTTATGGGTTCAAGTGTGAATGAGTGGCAGTAAAAGTCTGTTTTCTGACCAGCGAGTGTAATTAAAATTTATAGCTTCGGTTTTGATTTAAAACAAGATTGTTTGCGAAAGAGTACCTCCCTTAACGTTTAATTTTTTTTATAGGAAAAAGTTAAATAACTCCATACAGATTTTTAAACCCTTGAGGGGATGAATTTTCAAAAATCCTTACGTAGTGCTCACTTTCGTTATTAAAGGAACTCTTGTGAAAAATTTCATGCTTCTGGACCCAGCAGTTTCGCCAGTGCCATGGTCTAATAAAACAAGGTCTGGTTCCGGGAGTGACACATGCTTACGTCACTATCCAGTTGCCACTTTATTGCAACAAAACACGAATTAAGGAAAAATTTCCAGTCACCATTCTGTTAAAAAATATGTACGAAACAATTAAATTTAAACATAAACCAACGTAATTGTTAATTAAAACCTCATTGTTTTATCGGATTCGCACAGGTAATAAAGGTGGTTGGGGAGTTATTATTACAAACTTCTGGTAGCACAGATATGATGACGTAGAGATGTGTTACCCACGTGACCACTGTGTCTTGGAATGCTATACCCTACGAAGTATATTATTATACCATGGGCAGTGCCTAGCCTGACTGCCTATCAGTGAAAGAATGTTTTTTTTATTTTTATTTAGCAGCTACGAGAACATAGCTTCTTACACAGTACCACTTACTCATTGGATTTAAAGAAAAACATGATTCACAGACACAATTTCACGTGTACATTTTTATTTATGTTTCCTAATATTTCCTTCGAAATCTTGGGCGAATTCTTTAATATCCAGTCCACACAATCGTATGCCATTAGCAAGCTTTTACAAGACACAATTTATGTTGACATCTTGTGCACAGAACGTAGAAATTTTTACTCCCAGCTTAATATTACCTCATCCTTTAGTGATGTGACACGACGCAAAATTATTTAGGTTTCTGCGTAAGGAAAAAGGGATTATTAAATGTCATATTTATATACGGAAATTGTTTTAAAAAAATGCTTAAATATTTGCAATAGGTTCTTCTTCAATCAATCTGCCTAGCCTTTTCCCAACTATGTTGGGGTCGGCTTCCAGTCTAGCCGGATGCAGCTGAATACTGTATTTTACATGGAGCGACTGCCTATCTGACCTCCACAACCCAGTAACTCGGTAATACGATGCCTCTTGGTAAGACTGGTTGTCAGACGTTCGGGCTTCTGACTAGCCGTAATGACTGAAAAAGATCCACGAATGACAGCCAGGACCAACGGCTTAACGTGCTTTCTGAGGCACGGAGGAGTCTCGGTATGTTAAGATAGTCACCCATCCACAAACCAACCCCGGCAAGCGTAGCTTAACCTGATGCATCGAACCGTGCGGCTGTTATTACTTAGCCACGAGCTCCTCAAAATAGGTTCATCTCTCAATCATATAAAATGTAGGTTATATATAACATTGTGTTCAGTGATTATTACAGTGTTATTACGAAAAAGACGAGCACAATAATTTTACCTTCACCTTTAATTTTCTTTACCATTCTTTCTACTATTTGGTTTAGAATGAACCTGTCTAAGTTTGTTCTCCACCACCAATTTTTCCACTGCTTAAGACTAAAATATATTCCATAGAAAACTCTATACTTGACGCGACTGATCCCATCCCTACTCACCCACTACTCATAAATAATATTCTTTTCAAGGCACCTTATTGCACCGTACATATGGGGATGAAACAAATAGGAACGCAAGAACTGTCGTAATGTACGTGGATACGGCGCATATACAGCAGATAGTGGTTCCCATTGTCCGGCACGCTTAGCTGACCAACGGAATTACGGCTAAGAAAATACTGAGGGAAAAACCTGTATTGTGGATGAAAATCGTGCTTCCTTGAGGTAAAGGGAAATGTGCGGGATTGTTCGTGGAGGATAACAGATGGGTGATGATCGTAGTTGCAAGTGATAATTTACCTTATTAGGTCTTCATGATATTTTCATGAAGAAAATATTTAGAAAATAAAAATAAAGAAAGAAGAAGTTCAAGAAGAAGTTAAAAAAATATTCCGAGGTGATACAGAAATCAAATTTGATATGGGACCGTGGCTCTGAATTAACAACTAAATTGTTATTGGTTTAAGTTCCTATTTTGTTATGCAAAGTATAGTTTGCATGCCAAAAGGTAAAATTAATAGTCGTAGGGCTGTGATATAAATAATATTGTTACCATGATTGTATAAAATTCACTTATTGTTTACCCATATTTACAAATAAATGACTTTGAATTTGATAGTTAAAGTTATAAACTTTTTATTACTGTTTCTTAGAAAGTCACCAGCATAAGTCACTTTAAAGAAACGTATGACAACTGTACCAAAGTCTCATGTGAAAATAATCTCAACACAGAACTTAATCTTACCAAAAAAACTTAATTACACGACCGATCTTATCAGCTTAATGATCCGTTTCAAAATTATTGTCCATCACTTCTTCTGAAAAGGGACCAATATTTTTTGTCCTCATAAAAGGGTCCTTCAAAATCATTGTTTAAATACCTTTGAAAAGGTACCACACACAATGCATATTTTGAATACATTATGACCTGTGAACTGAGGTGGCGTTCGTCTTTTGTCGTGAATATAAAAAAATGCTCGTTGTAAAGGGTCATAGACCGAGGGATTAAAATTATCGTGATTGTGAGTCATCTTGGATTTGTTTGTCATGATTTGCTTTTGATCTATTTAAGACACATGTCATGTCAGTCCAGTTTCTATAGCTGACATTATTGTCAGGTTGAGTTTGTCTAAATGCTTTCTTGTAAATAAATAAATTACCGTCTATTATTATGGAATTTGTATGTTCCACTTTATTATCAACCATAATGTTTTTATTTATGATTTAAGTTTATACCAAATACTTGTGAAGCCAAAGAATCTCCGTGGTTATGCATTTAACATTTTGTAGGAACATTTTCACATCCCTTAATTATTTGTGCAATTTATCAACATTACTATTTCACATAAATGACCTACAAACAAATCCCCTCGAGACATCATTCCTCAAAAAAACAGAATGTCTGTTCCTTTCAATTCCAAATGACAATCATTAGACAGTATCACAATATAACACATCAATCTAAAGCCATATTGTGATACAGTTTCGTCACATATCATTAAAATAATAGTGGTCCTAAGATATCTCCTTGTGGGTCGCCTTAGGGGTCCTTTTGTGTAAGTCCCTTATCTGAGCATATCATTTATTCATGGTCATTATTTGACCATTTCAGTGTTAATGATGTGAGATTATTGTTCTTCTATGTTAAAATGTCGTTTAATGTTTGGTGGAACGTGTAATGTGATATCAAATGCGTATAACGGATCTTCTTTGTCGACATTATTTAAAGGTGACCCTATTTTTTTACTTCCTATGTGCGAATGTTTATTACATTTGCAATAGTTATAAATCGTTTGTTAAGTATATTTGTTTAAAGTTTACTTACTAAAGGAAACTTTATTCGAAATAAAATAAAGTCGTAAATTTCAAATTGCCATGATAAAACAATCCGTAACATTATTTGAGGAAATGTAGCGTATTTTCAGAACCACGTTTAACAGGACAACGGCAATTTGTTAGGCTTACTATAAATTGTTAATAATAAAGTAGTGTAATAAAAAATATGAATAAGTAGTTAGGTACTTGTAGCTTATATAAAATTAACAAGTGATAATTTTATAGCTTTCCTTTCAATAATATAAATACAAGTTACACTTGAATTCTGAACAATCAGAAAAGTAACTAAAGTCACCAGGTTCTAAATGAAATCCAACTCGCTAATCAAGAAACTAAAAATTATATTGCAAAATTTCTCACCATGACAAAGCCAATCATCAAAGTCGTTACATATTAAAAATTTGTCCAAATTAATAACTTTCTCATCGAGTACCATAATAGCCATATGATATTTATCGTCCATTAAAAATGTAACTGATTCAAGAGCTATTATAACAAGGATATTAAAATGTACTTCTGGTTGTCTTTCATTGTTAGTTTAGATTTTTTGCACATTTGTCACTTGTTTTGGGGATAATCCTTTGTAAGGAGCTGAAACCGGTTTAGGACTATAATCAACAGTGTTGCAATGTTTATTAAACAAGGTAATAAGCGTGATCTCTTCAATAGATAGTTGTGTTTTGTTATTTTCTTAAAACCGGTTCACTTGATGTGTTGCTTTTGATAAAATCTTTATTGTGTGAAATATTCGCTTGTAATATTTTATGTGTAATGTCACACATTTATGGACGTACATGCGTGAGTTTGTGCTAATAGTTATTCTTTGTAAAATAATACAGTTGAAGTTAATTCTTCATATTATAGAACAGCAGTAGTTAAAGTATTTGCTAAATCTGTTGTAGCAGTTGGAAGGTGACAATTTTATTCAAAGAAAACGCAATAGATATTTTTAGCAGACAAAATCGCACAAGCATTATTGTTCTTTAAATTATTGATAAAATTAATATGTACAATTCCTAAACCCTTTAACATCGGTAGGTACCTGAAATCTTAATGCCATTGAACAAAAACTAAGCCCCTTCAAATTCCCCCATGCTATTCACACCATAACTCTTTCTTGACCCATACAAACACCCTTCTGAAGAACAGAATGTAAGAATACCCAGTAATGAGGTCGGTGCATTAATTCTAGGTCATAAACTATAGAATTTATGACCTCAGACTAGTCCTATAAAATGCGACATGGTCTCTTTTTGGTGGCACCTTTCTTTTTTGACAATGTTGTTGAGTTAGTGGGACAAATTTTTACTGAGTTATTGCAATGTAGCATTGCTTTAGTATTGTTTGCGAAAGGTGTTGAGTCGGTAGTTTTTTATTTGCTGTGTTGTAACTTCTATTTAATAATTGCACGATGAGAGTGCAAGAACGAATTATTTGTTTAGTTATCGTTTAATTTAAGACTTGACTGAACTCCTAAAAATATATTCAAAGTGCGGAGATTGTCCAGTTATGTATAGCTGTAGATTGATAATGAAGAAAAAAGGAGGAAGCATTATATGGAAAAATTTGACACAACCTATTAAAAATTTTTTAATTCTCATTTTAATTGATACTATATAAATAGCTACACTTCACGAATTTTTTAACATACCTTTAAAATTTTCGCCAGTAAACTTCACATCTGAAAAAAATAAAGAAACAAATCGTCTCCACTAGAAAAAGGCAAACCAAGACAACTAAATCCCAAACTACCGTCCATAGAAAATAGTAATGGCTCTAATATTCAACATAATTCAGTAGGTCCGTTTGCAGGACATAATTGACCATAAATAAAGCAGATTACACATGTTTATTTCAACCCTTTCAAAGAAAAGGGGTCAGTTGTAGACGGCCCTTTATTAAAGCTAGACAGGTTACTAGAGTTACATCTGTAGTAACAAATGTGTGCAGCCAAATAGCAATAAATATTTTTTGCATTGTTTGCTGTTCAATTAATAATGTCGTTTTCATTGTGATAATGTGTAATAGTTTTTTCGTTATGGCTCTGGGAATTTGTTCGGATTTTGCAATTTGTTTTTTAGTCATTCATCCTGTGTTTCAAGAATAAAAATAATTTCTACATTTTTTGAAGCGTTTTCTTTTTTGTTTGAACTGTTTTCGTTTTGATTAAATATTGCTTTATGTTTTTTACATCCCCGTTAAACTGTTATCATCCATTTTATTTCCAACCTTTTAGTGCTCTTCGTATGCTTGTCATCATAGCTATAATTTAAGCAACTATAAAACATTAAACTATGATAAACTTCAATTTCATATATGCATTCACCATAGCACAATCTTTGTCATCCATTGTGGAATTCATACAAATTCTATTAATACAATTTTATCGCTATCTAATCTTATTTCCTGTACACCCAAATTACTAATTAGTACGTACATAGCTTTAGATAATTCTAAAACACACGTTAAAATAAAAATTACATTTCCATTATTTTCAAAATCTTTAACAAAAGCCACATCAATTAGGGGTTTTAAACAATTATTTGGAACCCCTTTCTAATTGCATTCCCCACTTTGAACTTTGGCATCTCGTGATTAAAATATATCTGATCACCTTTGACCTATCCTATAAAAAGGTGAATTTTGTCAAAACCGTTTTATTTATATGTGAAGATTAAACACAGGTGCAGAAGATAACTGATTTTAATTTGGATTTTGTTTACTTTGTAACGGAAAATTATGAGATATCTGTTAAGTTTTAGATAGACAACAATAGAATGAATTTGATATAATTCAGGGGTCCGGTTATACAACGTGTTCCTATATTCTATAACTGTAGGGTATTAAAGAGACCAATGTCAAAGAATCAACAGCCACGTGAATTATTAGAAAAAAAAAAACGTTTTCGTATTTCATATAAAATATTTCGACAAAGATTATTTGTAGAACACCCTTAAGTGAAATATGACAGCATCGCATTATCTTAGCTTTAAGCAGTGATAACCTAGTAGTGTGACCGTCGGTCTCGAGTTCGAACCCAAGGCACGCACCTCTGACTTATCGGATTCATGTGCGTAAACTCAGATACATACATCGAGAGTTTAGTGTTATGTTATCTTCGAAACTCTGTATTCTTGGAACAATATTGTTCTAGGACTTTACGAATTATTTTTACATATAGCATAAAACCTTAGCGTTTTGAGACATCAAAAGCAAACACGTTTTATATTTAAACTAGGTGTATAAGAATGTATACTGATTCATTATAGGTAAGTTCATTGCATTCCTAATTAAATTAAACAATTACATTTAATTTGTGAATATGTACAAGTATATAAGAAAGGGTTGGGGGGGGGGAACAATCATAGGGCATCAAAAAATTCTTCTGCATCGCTATCAACAGGAAAAGTGCCCAATGGCAATGCTGATTCTCTGGCCGAAGAATAGGCCAGCCTTCTGGCCGCGGTTGTTCGACATGTAGAGTCGAACAACCGCTTTGCGATGTCTTGAAAAACTAAGTGGGCACTCGGACCCCATGGCCCTAGTGTGATTAGTTAGTTCAGGTTTGTGATTAGTTTAATTATTGACTCTGATACCTTTATCAGACTTGAGCCTAGAAACCACAGTGCTGCTATTATTATTGTGAACCTACTGAAAAAAAAACAAATAAAATCAGGATAGACAGTTAGTATATTACTGTTAAAATTATTAGCCGCTCTTATGCGGAAATCCTAACTAATAATGATTATAAATGCGAAAATGAGTTTGTTTGTTTGTTGAAATTAGGCACATGGATAGACCATGGCGGGATCGAGACTTATGCGGGTAAAACCGCGGGGCTCAGGTAATAATTATTCCCCTTCTCTTTCATTTGGGATTTGTGTTTAATTGACACAATACTATAATATTTGGGATTTATGTTTAATTGACACAATACTGTAACATTTAGCCTCTAGACTAACAGGGGAAATCCGCTCAAATTCAAAATCAAAGCATTTCTTTTTTAAACCATTTACAGGCACTTTAGCGTTGCCAAGGGTCGATCAGTTAGTCAGAAAGTAGAAGCTAGTTACCCATTCCAAAACGTAGATCTCTATGGCTCTGATTTCCTATGAAATTCCTAAGCAAACAACAACAAAATGACACGATATATTTCACCAAACAACTCTATTTACTGTCATTCACAACTTGACTTACATCCATTGATCTTCATAATCACGTGATCAACTAAAGAAATGGCTACAATAACCGAATTATGCCGAATAAAAGCCCACGAATACGATAGATGTACATCATTGATATTCAACATTGATATATTACCTTCTCTTGGACAATAGCTCCCCCCTAGTAAGTCGCATATTTCTGCCACCCCGCCCCCCTTTATAGGGCTGTCGACGACGTCGAGTGTAATTAATATAGTTTCTTTAAAATATTGTTTGTGATTTTGTGACAAACTTACAAATTTATTAGAGTGTTCGTTCTGAAACTACCATTCAATCTTTTTGGGGCACTAAATAATCTTGTACCGAGTTGTCAGACTGAGATTTAATTTTTCTTTTGCAACTTTTTTCTTAGTAGTTTTTTACTTCTTTACTTTCTTTTTTATTTCTTCTTTTCTTTTTTGAATTAATTATAACTAAAAACATATATTTAGGAAGAACTTGTTTCAATTCAAACCCATTCCTCCACCACTTTTGTTTTATGAACGGCCAGATCTGTCACCGATGCTGGCGCGTTGGTAATAGCGTTGCAATTTCTTTGTTGTCTAATTTTAATTAAGTAAGATGTTATTCTCTGAATTATGTAGTCGAAGATTATGGTACACGGTAAAATTCCATGAGTTTATGTTTGCATCAACTGAAATGTATCAATGTATGCGTTACGCATACATTTATATTTCAGAGGTCAGAATAAATAAAATAAATAAATAATCACCAAATAGTAAGTTTATTTTTATTTTTATTATCTCATCAAATATTGACATCATACGTTTAAAATAATATAAATCAGTACAGGTGTCAGCCCTGACTAGTAACGCCCTCGTTACCGCGGCGACACGCCGCCGGTCACCCTTTACTGCTAGTGATGTGCACCTCGGAAACACATCGATATTATGAATTATTTATTTTATTTTATTGGTCGATGGGGCATTTGATAAAGTTGTGGGTGTCTTTGTGACTTTTGAACAATCGGTTTGGCGGAGCTTTTGACAGTTGATTTAAATAAGGGTTTGTTTGCTATTGTTTAATATAATAATAATTTAAAAGTTTGTTACAGAAATTGTTTGAAATATTTTAGTCAAAAAGAATATTTTCTTAAAATCACATAGGTACTCACTGATCTTAAAATAGATGTTTTTTATCCATGAGTTTTCATTTTTATACACGTTCAAAGAAATCACATTATTAACAGAAACAAACTATTTGCAATAAAAACAATAATACCATATAATTACTCCATTATTCCTTTAAATGAAAACATGTAATTACAGAAAACATGGCATTTTCTTGTTCAAATATGCCAACACTTTATCCCTATAATTGGCCATAATTATTCAATCATGCAGTGACAATGGTAGTTGGGATTTCAATAGTTTATGCGAAATAAAAAGTATTTTTTCTATGAAACAAGTGTTTTTAAATGACAGTTATACGGAGTTTCCTGGTTTTAGATAAATACATTGGTACTTAGCGAATTAAGGCCTTGTTAGTGACTCGACTTAGGGTTGAATTTAATGGCTAGTAATGATGTTTAAATCTGAATACATATTGTAGCTTTTGTTTTTAATAACATTAGGTAGTCATTATGTATCTAATAAATACCTAATGTTATTATAAATAAAAGTCCTACCTACCTTTTACCTTGTTCAAGGTGGGGCAAAAGTAATATCATAATGTGAATTGGGCCCTGTTTTCACGGAAAGGTTATTTAAAGGTATTAAAATTACCACCTTCTAAGTTGATGCACATTAACGTTTTACGGCATTTTGAATTAATCTGGCCCTATTTTGGTAATTTCTTGTTCAATGTTGGTTTCAAGCCTTGCAAGGTTTCGGTTTATGTTGGTAAAAACGAGATTTCAAAAAGCCCCTAAGGAAGAAGTCTGGCACCGTCAGAACTGGCGATGTGGCCGGCCAGATCAAATCGGCCCAGGCCCAGAAATTGGTGGCCAGAAATAAGGCCCAGAAATTGGTGTATCTAAATCTCCGTCATTGCCTGAGGCTCCTGAACTGTGTGTATGGTTCCATTGCATCGTCAACTAATTCTCCATTTATCTATTCTTATCTAAATGTCAAAGCGCAATGACATTTGACACTATTTGTAAAAATTATGGCACATTTACATTCTGACATTATTTTTGCCCCACTTTGTACCTACATATAATCACATCTAAACAATAATACAAGAACATGGTTAAAAAGAATAAATAAACTATTAGCAGCTAATAAAACGGGACTTTTAAAATAATTAAGTAAGTACATATTTTCTGGGGAAATTAATCAAATCATTAAACATTGTATTAACTACGTTGGATAACTAGGTACAAAAAAATCTACCTAACTGTTAATCTGTCTGTTGATACAGAAAAAAATCCACACAAAAAATCATTTTCAGAGAAAATAAAATTCTGTAAAATCTATGAATAATTAATTTAGCGTGTCGCATCACTAAACGGCTAGTGTTGCGATGAGTCACCAAAGGCGCGTTGCGGTTACCGCGCATGTGTTGTTTAACTTTTTTTATTTAGGTATTACCGTACGATTGTGTCCGTATAATTTACTTCTATTAACTGCGTATATTATTACTTAAAGGCTTGTAATTGTATAGGTATTTTCATTTTATAATGGGTTCTAATTCTTGGTATGGATGATTTGGTAATAATTTTGAGGAAAAATGGATCACTGTCACTTTGTGTACAGAAAGACACAAAAATTGGTAATTTTATATGTCAATTTTGCAATTGAAGAAAATATTTTTGTAGGTATTAAGTAAGGATCCTGGTGATTTCACATTATAAACAGTGTAAAATATTAGAGTTGCAAATAAAGAAAGAAAAATCGTGTGTTTTAGTAGTTAGTTGTTTATTAAGTGCAATGGAATTTGAATATGGGAAATAGGTCAGCGTGATTCATGCAACTGCACTGCGGCCCTGCGGGACTACTGTATGAGGTTACAAGAGACAATAAATCCTATGAAACTTTTCTATTCGTCACTGTTTAGGTACTCAAGCGCATGCACGATTTAAGGTAATTTAATTAGCATAATATGCCATTTCCTATTTAGTGGATATTAATTGATCTAAGATGCGTAATAAAAATTTAAAGTAAGTAAAGACAAACAACAGACAACAAAAAACAATAGACAATAAAAACATTGTGGTGTTTTCATTTTCTTGTTTTTTTACTTTTGTCTGTTTAAAAAAATAAGGCAACGAGTTTGAAAAAAAACTAAGTTGGTACACACAAAAATAGTAGATTCATTTTTCTTTTAAACTATATCTACCATTATTTGATCTCTGTCTAACACTCAATGGTGCAATAGGTCTTTATCTTTACTTATCTTAAAGGATTTTTATATATACTAAAGATTAACATACATAACAACACACCTGTAATTCCCGAAGGGTGAGCAGAGGTGTATCTATAGTACACCAACATTTTGCCAGTTATGTTTAAGGACATGTAATAGGGGGCGAGCGTTTTGCCATCAACTGGGCATAAATCCAGACTCCAGGCTGCTACTGACGAATCCCTGACGGGAAAACGAATTAGCAAGCAAGTAAATTTATATATTATACCAATTACACGGACTGAGGAGTATGAAATTTAACACAGTTAATGTTTCTATGGAAGAGTGCAGAAAGCTAAATGCATTAAAAATAAATTAAATTAATAAAAAAGAACACACACTACCACCGCGTTTAACACACTTAACGATACCTTAGAATAATGACATGGCAGCATGGAATTAGTATTGTACTATACAAATTAAATGAATAATGGTCGAATTTCGACCACTCGGCGACCACTAGTATTAAGAAATTATTTGCAAGTGATACAATTATTTACTTCTTTCATCAAGATTTAGGCAGGCTCGTAAAATAGTTTCCCTTCCAAAAAGACATATCCTTAACCAATCTAAACGCCAAAACAGTTGGTAATATTTACCGTTTTAATTAAATTGCTGTGTCCATCTGTAGCGTGTAGTGACAAGACTAATGTCTCTAATTGAAATACCTTTTGTTAGTGGCTGTCGAGATGCATTCTTTTGTAGGTAGTGAAGATTTTAGTGGACGGTGGAATACCAGGGTGTCGCTTGACTGTCTTTGGAGTATTTTTGTTTTCTTATTAGAAAACATTACAGTTATCTAACACTAAGATGTTACGGATAGCAATGGATAAATTGCAAGTACTTTTGTATACTGTGACTTTGATTGATAGTAATATTGTCAAGACACTGCTATTGCAGACTATGCCCCACTTGCTGGAGTCTCCTAAGTGCCTCTTCAACTGCACCTCGGATGACCTAAGGAACGCCACTGTGTGAATGACCACCTGTCTCAGACCGAGCAGTCCCGCAATCGATCAGCAGTGGGAGCAAAATTTTCTGCTCAGTTTGGTTGGTGATAGGTCTTGTTCTGAGTCCGCCTGGCTAGCTACCACCATCTTATCTAAGTCTGTCGCCACAACAACAATGTTAACAGCATTGTAGTGTTACGGCAGTTAGAGGTAAAATAGCTAGTTCCTCTGTGGTTGCGGATTCTGGGTGAGACTCGCTTCCACCTTCGGCCTGATCATCACTTACCATCAGGTGAGATGCAGTGGAAAAAAAACCACGAAGAAGAGAACCATCGACCCGAAAAGAAGAAGCAAACTGCTGTTCCCATAAAAAAAAAACAAAAAATACCATCATGTAAATCATTTTGAGCCACAAGATACAAGCGATGCTTAGTTTGTGGCTCACCGAATTTGACTAAACAGTTTATTGTTACTTCTTTTTTGATTAAAAAACTTTATTAAACTTTACTTTATTATTTGACTTACTGAAAATTATTAGATGAAAAGAAATTGGAGTGTGCTTAGATGACTACACGATAGAATTGACAACTTAGGGCCGAGTATACGCGACTCAATGCCGAGTATTCGCGGTTTAGCGTCACCTACCGAATGGAGCTGAGTATACCCGATTCAGAGTCACCGAACTGACCGTGACAGTTCAGTGTCGTTCACTGTTCAGAAAGAGTGTAAAGTGCACCTAAAGAAGTTTTCACTTGACTATTATTTTTATGAACTTAAAGTAATCGGAAATGGACTAATAAACTTAGAGATAGTGATAAAGAGTGATGAAGAGAACAATTAACTGACTAGCTTGAAACTACTCACAAATTCGTACAGTATTTAGTTGCCATCAATAACTGTGAGGTAACGCTGTTCAACATAAATCATAGCCGTCAGCTTTGTGGTCGTGTTCAACATGTACACGATTATAGTGTGTTTGTGTGGGGTTGTGTTGATGAACGTGTTGTGGTAATGCTGAGGTGAGACTAGATTATATACCAACTGATTAAATCTTAATCAAATAATAGAAACGACCAGCATAGCTATTCACAACCATTCGATACGTTTCCGTACCGAATTGAACATCAATCAATGTTATCGGAGGAACTGTTAAACGCTGTTCACTAAACTGAAACCCGAAAATTGCTTAAGCAAATCTGGTAACCGGAAATGTATCATTTTCGACTCGGAAGCCTGACAAATAGTTGTGAACAGCTATGCAGATCAAATGTGACTTATATAGCCTTGTTTGAATAATCAGTATTAATATGGTGATAGTGAAAAATTTTTCCTAAAATTGCTTTCAATTAATTTTTTTTTAATTCTTGTATCGGTACCTACGATTCGTTCTTACACTAGGTTTAATGTGACACATAACATATAAATAATCTGAAGGAATAAATTAAATAATAGTAGTAGTAATAATAGTTATCTATCCCTTATGTTGCACCTGCTATGTTTTGTCTCTGCATCACCCTAAGGTTGACTGGTAGAAAATGTCTCAGGCATTAAGTCTGCCTTTGTACAGTTCTTTTTACTTGTACTTGCATGAAGTTTTAATAAATGAATAAATAAATAAAAATATTATCAAACTTCGAGAAATGAGATCTCTCGGAAAATTAATCTTCTCTAAATTAAAGTTCTGTGACTCTGTTGTTGCAGTAATAACTAATACTATTCACACAGTACACATTTTCATGCATATAAATTAAATTACATTTTTTAATTTTATTATGAAAAATAAATTAAAAAAAAAAGATTTAAAAATATAAAAAATTATGGCCCATCGGCAACAGGAACAGGGCCCAAGTTGCCGGTGGTCAGGGATCTAGAGAGAGGAACCTCCTCACGATGCGTGCCGTATCTATAAGTACTGCTTTCTGAATGAAGCCCATAATCATAATCATTTATTTGTCAGAATATGGTACATTATACGGTCTTAAGATTAGTCAATGGTATCATCACATTCTGCCAAGTGTGGCGTGCAAATATTAGGTACATACATTTATTACAGGATAGAGGTTAGTATTAACATGATCGATTGCATAATTACGAATTAAAATTACAATTTTAGTTATGGCACACACACAATTTATTCAGGATGTCAAAGTATAAAACATTATCAATTCAATTAGGATGTCAAAGTATCATTCAAATAGTCGTTTAAATTATAATAACATTTAATATAGCAAATATATAGCCCTTGACCCAGCCTCGCAATTAGAGCCTCCTATTACTATTACTATTATAATTCTCACACTCTATCACTGCCAAGATCTTCTATTTCCAATCTCCACCACAAAAATTTGAATACCGAAAACTCCTCACAACTTCACCAAACCATAAAAAATGGTTTCCCGGATAAAACAAAGAACCGGTGACCGTAGGGACCGATAAGAGATACGTTTATTTATTTACTCTATTTCTTTGTATTCTGAAGACGTTATGCCATTATTTTTATTGAGATAATCCGTATGATTCATATACTTAAACTCTGTGATTTATTACTAGAGTTCGCGATTGGAATTTTCTTTTTATCAATAAGGCTTTGTTGGTTTTGTTTTTGTTGAGAGATTTTCTTCTTGATTGTACGTTGGCTTGGCTGGTTCTGCTAGCTTATTGGTTAGGGTATTAGACAAAAATTTAATAAGGTTCTGAATGTCTTTTTATAATGATATTATGCTTGTGTGTACCTACTTGTAGATTGGCAGTCGTTTAATTTTACTTTGTTTTTTATTGCTTCTTCTTTTTTGTTTATGTTTAGTGTGTTTTTAGTGTAATTTGTGATTTCCTGTGCGAGTCTCAATAAATACTTTTTCTTTCTTTCTAAAAAAAAACAACCGGCTTCCAAAATCTGAAAAATAACTTTAATTTCGGAGGTCTGGGTTTTTGGTTATGAATTTTCGTTTTTTGCCACGGACTTCCGAAGTTAGTTGTTGTTTTTTTTTTTTTTTTTTTTTTTTTTTTCACGTGTTAGTTCTGGCCCTGCTATGTAAATAACAGTGACAGGAATTTATTACATATAGATTAATGAAAAAAATACGTATAATTGAATCTACCTCAAACACTACCACTAGTTAATAAAATTGAATCACCTCTGAAGTACGGCCTACCAAAAAAAAAAAAAGCATCCTCAAAATCTATTCATAATAGGCGGAGAAATTGCGTAACAAACATACAAAAGAAACATACAGTTGAATTGAGAAGCTCCTCCTTTTTGAAGTCGGTAAAATACTGATATTCAGCAGCAATCGGTTAGACTGGAAGCCGATCCCAACATCGTTGAAAAGGCAATGTAGATCATGGTGATGTCTTGTAGTTACTGGCCCTGAAGATCAATAGTTATCATCATTATTATTAATGAGCCTATGACAGGCAAATGCCGGACATAGGCTTCTCCATCGACGGCCTTCTGCCAAGACAAATTAATCCACAGAATGTAAAAAATCCGAAAACCACAACACATAACTGATCATAAGCATTTTTAAATAGTGCAAAAAAAATGTGACACATTCAAAAACAGAAATTTACTCATAATCAATCTTCCTTACGTGTCATCCAATTAAAGAAATTCAATTCGACATACCCAAACCGCAGAATTCACCAATTCCATTACACACTTATTCATTGCTAGTAAGAAAGCCGTCAATCTTATAAGCATACCAACATAACACGTAATGGAGAATATAACGATCGAAATAATCTAATACAATGTTGCAGGACAAAGGATTTGTGTGCCATCAAGTTATGAGCAAGACTCGGTAGTCAGTTGGGTGCAGTTAACAGAAATTCAATTATTAGTTCGTTCGCAGTTGGGCAAAGAGTGGACAGATGGGATTCAGATAGTCTTGAAGCTTGAATTGCCCCATTTACACAAGTTACAAGACTATGAAGCAAACAAGAATAACAGAAGATTTTCAAATAGTGCTGACACTAACACGTCGTGAACACACGACATTCTGATCGGCTCATCTTTATGAATAGTCTAGTATTGTACAGATTAGTGTTAGCAATGAATACAAATATTTCAAATGCTTAAATATGTATTTTTTGGTGTCCTTTGTTTAGTTACTTACTTGTCTATCGTTACATTCGATGTTTGTTGTCAATCATATTAAAATTAAACTCTCGTTTCGTCTCATGATGGGTACCAAAAATTTATAGGTACAAGTTCAAGAACCAGGGCTATACTAATCTTTCTATCTTGCAATGTCATTAGAAATCATTTTAATTTCTGAGTTTCACTGTGCTCTTACGCAACTATTTTGAACAACGATGGATATGAACTTTGTGTCCAGTCTTTTTCAATTCAACTGATCTATGGTTATAAAGCTTTACGGCATACATCGCCCAGTTGACTCATAACCCGAGTCGCGAGATCGCTTCCAGTTAACTTGGTGTTGCGGTCGTCTTCTAAGACCAGCGTATGTTATGAAAGTTTAGCGATTGGCATAAATTAGTATACAACATAGTCCTTCAGACTGAATTTCGCCCATTTCGGCCAATCTCAGCGGAGATATTATAGTGCCCAAGGCTGACACATGTGCAGTCTCTCCCTAACTTTTATAGTTCGATGGGACGGTAATCCGTCACGACCGGAAAGAAAACAGGTGCAGGACCAACGACTAAACGTGCTTTCCAAGGCACGGGAGGTATCACACCTCCAACCTCCAAACTCCGGGCTGTAACTGAACACACTGCCCTGTTGCAGGTCTTGTGGTCGCAAGGGCGACTGTGAGCGTGGGGTTCTAGGTTCGGGTAAAGTGTACAATATAATGTACCATACACATGGAAGAGCGGTGCTTTGATGATGCGCGAGCAAGCGTGCCTTACAGGCAGTTTGATGTCTACCGCGGGATTCATGTGTAGGGATTTGTATAACACCATTCCAATCGAGGTAATTAATTATATCACTTCACACCTATTTAATGTTTGTCTAATCATCATCACCGTTTCAGCCGAAAGACGTCCACAGCTGGACATATGCCTCCCCCAAGCACCGCTACTTCGACCGGTTCTGTGTCTCCTGCATTCAGCGGATTCACAAGGGCATCGGTCCACTTTGTGGGAGGCCTCCCAACGCTACGTCTGTCTCAACGATAATTAAACGTGCCATTTCGTTCCATAAATGACAATGTTTTTGTCATCTGCTATCATGAAGTTACGTTTTGAAATTATTTTTCAAATCGCTTAAATTCTTTAACTTGTAACACCATTCAAAATACTTCATTTAATTGCTCTAAAAGCAGAATTGATTCATAAGAAACGGATCGTAAACATTCAAATAATTCGCATGTTATAGTGACGATGTCTTTATTGTTCATCGGAATATCATTAAATAGGTTACTTTAAGGTTTTCTTTAAATAATTATTGACCATTTAAATAATTCATGTTAATCATTTTATTTATATTATAAGTACTATTTATTTTATGTTATTTTTATGTATAATTAATTAAACCTGACTTGGTTTCCGTACGTCTTTTTCGGGTGACCAAAAATCAGCGCTGTGCTGTGGGTCCCCATAGCACAGCATCATGCTGAGTGGTAGCCTTCTTGTCACAGTCATGACGTGCCAGCAGCTGCCGACTATTTCTGTTTTGCGCTCTTTATTGTATTTAAATCTATTGTGTTTTATTTTCTTGTTCTACTCGAGTTTATTATCTTTGTTTTTGTGCACGTGTTTCTGTTGCAAATAAACTTATTTTTCTTTCTTTCTTTCTTTTCTTTCTTACCTAACGGCTCTCGCAGATAGGCGCGACATTTTTATGAAAACTTAATGGAAATTGTTCTACCAGAATCTAATATTTTATTTATATATTTAGGTATTAATTTATTTTCATGAAAAAGGTTCAAGTCGTGATGTAATGTTATGTATATGTGTTAAAGACCGATCTTGCTTGATCATTTCAGACACACCAACAATTTTATTCATCTCAGGTACAAAATTTTATATTGCAAATTGCCTACCACAACCCACATTGTCCCTTACAAAAGAATTAAGACCAAAATGATAGCAAATTATAAAACCGTAAAATTAAATCCACCCCATTTCACTTGTCGTCGACAATTTTTACACTTGCCACTAATATCAATGTGTAAGTGTCAATCTGACACCTTTTGTCAAAATGTTTTGGAGCGAAAAAATCGTTCATTGCTGTTCTATTTTGTATTAGCTTGCAACACTGGACAGATGGTATGTGAAGCGCTTTCATCGCTTTTCAAATCATAAATCATTTATTACTTTGCAAGCTTTTTTATTTACGATTAGTCCCTACTGCAAAGGTATTTTTCTAACACCAATCATTGGCCTGAGGTTTCTGTATACCTTGAAGAGGTTTTTTCATTGCACGTCACTTTTCAAAACTATAACTGTCAGTGACAGAATATAAGTATATAATAATAAATATATAATTAAGTGCTGACGAAACAGCACAAAAGGGAAACTGAAAGTACTCGTACAACCAAATAAGTATTTTTTAATTCAAGATTAATGTGATTTGAGAACATTAAATAAAACAGTGGATAAAAAATCTAATCAAACGTAAGTTTCTATTCTCTGAACAACCTAACTATGACGTCAGAATATCAAAAATTTATTTTAAATAAAATATACCGCCAACATAATCTGCTTCAAGCGCCAAAAGCGCTGTCTCCCACACACAAATTGTGATTTAGCCACATTGCGCATGAGTGGTTTCTGGTGACAAGTGATTGCTCGAGAGGGATTACTGTTCTTTCCACAACTGTATTCGGGATTAATTTTCGTACACGAAACGTCGAAACATCTGTCCTATTAGTTGCTACTCAGATAATATGTGTCTGGTTAATAGATTCTAAGTGGGGATTGCTTATGTTATCGTAAAAAAGATTTGATATTGAACACTATGTTTGTTAATATTAATTCTTTTTTTTTAGTTAATGTACTTTATTATATATTATGATATATTTTATTTTTTGAATAGGATATCATAATCACTTTTACACATCATATTAAAAAAAAATTGCTAGATGGAGTCGACGTTTCCTATCTGACTACCCTTTAGAAGCGACACAAACTGTCAAGGAAGATAAAATATTCTCAAGCAGTAATTTTTTTTACCAATTTAACTTACTTATGTAGGTACTTACATCTATAGGTTAAGAGTTTGTAATATTCCTTTAAGAAAATTTCAACGTTACAAGGAAGAAAAATAAAGTTTTTTTTTTTTTTAAATCTTTTTGTACGGTCTTCGCGGCGTAAATAGACGTACGTTCTGTCTTTCTTTTCTTACCTTCATAAAGGTTGTATCACTCTACATATAACATGAACACAACCTATTTCAACATCCAATAACTGTTTATTGGATGTTGAAATAGTAAGGCTCTATCCTGAAAAAATATTATCTCACGGAACCCCTTTGTGCTCGAACAAAGATCACGTTGTATTTACTCTGGCAACACTGAGTCGATAATATCAGTCTGTTTACACCCTTAGCTATCTAATTGCGTTTGTTTTACGTGGGACAGTGGGTTTAAGTGTTTATACTAGTTTTCCTATAGTAGACTTATGTATAGGAACTTATTTTTGATTATTTTTCGTGTGGTTAGTGACTAACCTGGTCAGAGTTTTTATGCCGCCCATGGGCCTTCACATGCCGTCGAGAAATATCTCTCAGGCAAACGATGTTTTCCTTCACCGTTTTTAAAGCAAGTGATAATTATAGAATACGCACATGAATCCGAAAAGTCAGAGGTGTGTGCCTTGGGTTTGAACTCGAGACCTATGGCTTGGCAGTCGCGTTCACACCGCTAGGCTGTCACTGCTATTTTAATATAGGGACTTGAAAGATATGTGTAGGTACTGGAAAGTTTCCTGCGGAACATATGCTAACATATGGATAATAATTTTAATTATGTTGAATACTATGTACCTATATAGTTTTTTTTTTTCTTTCTATTTGAACAGACAGCTGTGCTGCTGGGGAGTTTGTTGCGCCACTTCTTCGCAGCTAACGCACTAGGAAGTGGTGAAGGGTGGGCGTTTTGGGGGACTGTCTTATGTAATTTTGATGCTCGAAAAGTGCTGTATCTCAGCCTAGTATGAATAAATGACTTTTGAATTTTTTGCGGATTCAGTCCGGTTTTAGGGACGTCAAATTTCGTCCAAATCTGTTCAGCAGTATGCGGGAATCGGAATCTCGCGTATATGTAATTGGTACACCACAGTCTACCTGCAGTATTATATCTCCTTCTTCCTTATTCCATCCAAAGTTTGTCTTTAAAAGATCGCTTTTAGCGATTAGGCCGGGCATTGTATCACCCTATTTAAAAAAAATTATATCTATATTTTTAATTTTTATGGTGTACATAATAAAGAGTATTCTAAACTTCGCGCGCTCTCTCTCGCACACCGCTGAATGTCTCACTGAGCAACAGACAGCGCGCGAAGTAAAGTTCGCGATGACGCCACAATGTAGACCCAGCATTACAAACCTTTAACATTTTTAATGTTAGCATAGATAATACTTTCGAGGAGTGCACTTTTGTACCCCCAGGAACCACGTAGAACTATTTCATTACCTATATTCTGCTGAAAATAACAACAACGAAACGTTCTGAATATAATTTTTTAACATTAAAACACATTACAACTCTTGATTGATAACAGTGACAAGTTGCTACAAATTAACATGACATAAACGACTCGTAATCAACAAACTCATAACTTATCTCATAAAAACAATAAAAACACGATAAAAATCATACAATTAAACGAATTACATGAAACAATCATACAAACAGGGGACAATTTAAAATTCATCAGCAACCTCTTTACAGAAATACATTTTTAATTTGATAATTGCACCTCTGTATACTAATTCACTTAATAGGACCCTTGTATTAATTTTGATCACGTGACAACTGTCACTTTGACAGATGGTCCTCTCTGTAATATTATCTGTGCTCTGTACTTATTAGGGATGGGATAAAGTGTGTTCTTTTTTTTTGTTTTAATAATCGTTTATTAGCTATTTTGTATGGTGGAGGAGACTTCGGTATTGGGTATTTACTTGATTTGTAAAACTTGTTCTAAATACAACCAAAACAAGGAAACATGACATATTATTTATAGAGCACAATAATTACAAAAACAAAGTAAGGATAGATTAGTTCTATACCCTACATGAAGACAACATTTATTTAGTGTTACAGGAACCAAAAATGGGACAAGCAGAAGTAAAAAAAAAAGCAGTCTGATTTTCTTATCAGATGTCATGGTCGATTAAGAGAGCCATAAATAAAGCAAAATAATTATACTTTCCTTACTAGCCGGTAAGTCAGCGGTGCGGGATCAGCATGCTGCGTCATACAAAAGCATACCGAGCACCTATATTTCAATGAGTATTTCCCGATTGGCTCGGTATGCGCGGGAGCGGGGCGGGATCATTTCGCTTTACCGCGTCTTGGTAGAAACATCCAGTGCCCGCTCGGTGTTTTGAGACACGTCACGCGGTTTAATTGAAAACATAGTATTTTTTTCAATTTACGGATGTCGCCAATAGCGCTTTCTTTTTTTTCGTAAACGGAGATAAACACGCCACAACATCTTCATCACTCGAAGACAACATTTTCTCGCGAGGAATTAAGCGGTGCTACACAAGTGATACCGAAAATATAACGTCAGGTCCAAAGGTCAGGTCGGTAAATGAAAGCAGTGCGGTATCGTTTCGGTATACATAGCACACTATACCGAAACGATACCACACCGACCAATGAGAAAACGGCCTATAACTATTGTACGCAAAATATCGTTTCGCATCGACCAATGAGAAAACGGCATAAGACGCAAAATACGCGTTTGGAAGTGTAGTTGCAGCGATATACAATAAAAACTAATAACTAATGAACATTTTGATCATCAAAACGTTAGTCAATCAATACGTACATGTTTAAATCTGAGTGTTCTATCATAATTGTACAATAAGTAATATCCAAGGGTACACGGAAGGTGGTAATTTAGCTTGTCATTCGCAAGCGATCAGGCGAGAGGACACGTTTGTCTGATCAGCCTGAGGGCACGAATCTCCGATTAATTGGTCCATACCATTCTCAACAGTATTCCGTTTGAAACCACATACCGATATAGATGTCCACATGTCCCCTCTGTCTGTTTGAACTTAGATATCGATATGCCTTGTATGGTTGTCCCTTAGTTATGAAGCGGGTCAGACGAACGTAATCTGGAGTTGATGAAATGAATCGTATGGTGCATGCGGTTTCAACCGCATTGTCTAGATTATGGTTGAACGTAAACTTTAAAATTAACAATAGACGAAGGTACAGACAGTAATGCTATTCTGTAAAAATCTTAGGTGAAGTGAGCTTTCAACTGCTGCCGTTCGATTCTGTAAAAATATCACCGTGAAACTTAGGTGAAGTGAACGTGAAGTGAGCTGTCAATAATGCTAATCCCTAGCATCCTGCTGGTCGATTTGTGACAGTGACAGCTCACCGACTGATCCCCTAGCGTCAGGTAGGATGTCAGTTGACTTCAAGGCTACCTCACCTAAATTTTCAGTGTGAGGATTTTAGAGAATAGACCATCAGGTATCTTCAAGAATCTGCCCCATCTAAATAACAATTATGATTAATGAAAGAGACCTCGGATTACAATAAGTTGTGATCAATAAAAGCATCTTCTATTCCATCTGATTTGGTCTTACCTGTTACATCGTAGCCTTCCTCTTTGACTTGCTAACGAATCTTTTATAATCATAACTTCAATCAAGTGCAAAATACTTGAATATCATTCAAATAACTACAACACCGATGTTAATAAATTAACGAATTATTGATGCCCTATGATTCATTCCCCACCTTTTTATACACTTGTACCTACATATTATTATTATTTTAAAACTGTTAGCTTTTATGTGCTATGTTATGGGGTTTGGTTTCCGCACTTAGTCCGTCAGGTGGACCATTGTGCGTGGGTCATGGCGGCCGTTTGGTGGTTATTCCAACCAGCCCACCTTCCTCCAGAAGTAAATTAAAGTTCCTGGTCAAACTGCTTTTAAATTATGTAAATATGAAGAAGTAAAATAAAAATAAAATCGAATTAATTAATTAACACTCAAATAATAAACAATTAATCAAAAACATCAACTATTCGACAATTCATCCCTAAACTATTAGCTAGCAATACAGGCAAATTATTTCAACATTTGTGCATCATGTAATGACACACGAGAACCTACGTCACGCGATAGCTGCCGTAAATGCAGTCTTCATTTAATTAATTATGTGTTGAATACCGGTACATTATATTACCTATTTGATGAAAGTAGAAATGCTGTTATTTTGCTATTGTAAGTAAAAGAACGAAGAGGCACTCCATTTGTTTATCCGTCGGAAAGTAGATCTCGATTTGCCTAGCCTTTTCCCAATTATGTTGGGGTCGGCTTCAAGTCTAACCGATGCAGCCAAATTCCAGTAATGTAAATATGATGGAATGTAGATCTACGTGAGATAAAACAGATTTTTATAGTGTATATTTTTACATTTTTCCACTGGTGAAAAACTGGATGCTTTGTGTGAAAGATGGTATGAGATTGGCAAGACATTCTAAGCAAACAAATGTTACGACGATCGTTTAGCTGGATCATTTAGCTCCCTTCAGAATGGTTGAGCTGAATGCTGCAAATCCATGCGTCATGTTCGTGAACGGGCACCATCAGTAGGGACTGGTCATCTCTTAGCTGCCACGGCTTATTATATTTTTTTTCTCTATTACGGACTTTTTTAACGTTTTGCATTGTTCTCACATGTATAACTTCAACATGAATGATGTAAGCAATATTTTGTAACCATATTTTGATTTAAAAGAGTGTCCGTGGAGTTTCATGCCCGTTCTTCTCCATAGGTGCCTACTACGCTTTGGAATGGGCAACTAGCTTCATATTTCTGACTGACCGACCGACCCCTTGACAATTCAAAAGTTTTTGGTTTATTTGAAGTAAATGAGTTTAGAGCTTGAGATCCGACCATCCTAAAGAAGGATGTAGAATGAACTTGACATGACATATTTCTAGGTCTTCTTCAGAAGAACGAAATTGTCTTCTTCCATAGATACAATTTCAAATATACTTAAAAAAGTATGAAATACCAAAAATGGAGTCCTTGTCAAACATGCCCGTAATAAAAAAAAATACTTTGAAAGATTCCGTTATATAGATAGATACAGTTCAAGCTAATAAAAGCGGGTTAATTAAAATAGTGTTTTTAATGTCACGTACAATACAGAGGTAACTTATTATCCACACCGATAGTAAAAATGCAAAAGTAACTCTGTCTGTTTGTAACCTTTTCAAGTTTAAACCACTGAAACTATCGACATGCAGATAGGTAGCCTGGGACCTGCATCCTAATTGCGTAACACACTATCAACACACTTCATATGTTCCAAAAATTTGTCTGCTCAACAACGTAAATAACGCAATGAATGTTGTTGAACTGTCAAAATGAAAGCCATTGCTACTGTGTGTACTAAGTGTGTTACGCAATTACCCCGTTGGAGATGTCATAACCTATTTTTTGTGCTAGATATTTGTATATAAAATGTATTACATACAAAAGGGACATTTAATTAATCTTCTAAAAACATATTACCTTCTAATAAAGTACGTTTAAAAAAAAAAAAAGTTTCTCTAAAAACTTTTAGGTATTTTAATGATGTTACGCCTTTTTAAATAAATGAACCTCTTTTTAATTTTCTGGTCTACATATTCTCAAAGTTAGTCACTGTAACAAAGCTAGGGCACCCCGACCAAATGGGTTAGGTTAAATTAGCACGGTGACTAACACGCGCGCGAGCCGAGCGACCGAAGCGAGCGGTGCCGCGGCGAGCGCTAAATCTAAGTTGATCGCAGTCACTTGGCTATTTAGTATTTTTAGGACACCAATTATTTGAGGCTCACTAAAATATGCACATTTATTATATAATAATCATCATTAATATTTTAAATTCATTAATATTTTTAAGAAACCAAATGGGAATTATTTAGGGTTCGATTAAATACATGCCAATACACGCAGATGAAGTCGCGGGATGGTAATCAATAAATTAATCAGCAAATGAGGTATACTACATTATGTGCGATTACTGGTTTACAGAATACAATGTTCTGCCCTGATTATTAGGTACAGTCAAAGGCTAATTTGTCTCGAATGTTCGCCAGTCATTTATAGCACAATCGTATACTGGAAAGCACTTACAGTAATTAGATTGCGGAAAAGGTTGGGACTATGTCATCTTGAACTAACAGTATACAGCGTGTTTTATTTTGCATGAGATGGTATAATTCATTTTATTTTAAAATCAGTACTTGAAGCTTAAAAACGGTTGATCATTTCAGCCATTTATGAATCATGTTTATTATTGCCAGACATTTTGGTTCAATGTTTCTTTTCTGAATAATGGTTTAGTCTACTTTCAGCAATACAAGTTTGTAAAAATTGTAGTATCGCCTTCCGTTTCTTCCAAGCCTTTTTTTTATTAAAGCAGTAATTTTCAAATTTTACATTCTTCGCCATTACTTAAAAATTAGTTCATCATTTATTTGTTTTACCTTTTCTTTCATAGCCATTAATAAGCTAATTTCTCTACAAACATTTACAACGAAATATATTAATTTACCTTCCACACACGAAACACTTCATTCACAAACATACGTA
The DNA here is from genome assembly GCA_914767755.1 of Agrochola circellaris. Lineage (NCBI taxonomy): Eukaryota > Metazoa > Arthropoda > Insecta > Lepidoptera > Noctuidae > Agrochola > Agrochola circellaris. The sequence goes on from OU611861.1 coordinate 3,271,573, forward strand.
CAAACACACTCGTTTTGTAAATGCAAGCTAAACAGACAGTTTCGTGTTTTCTAAAACTTTATACTGTTTAATTAAATGCCACTCTTCGCTTTCCTATTTATTTTAGTAGCGTTTTCGTGTATTAAATAAATTGGATATTATTTCAAACAATGGCGGACACGTGAAAACATGTTTTTGTTTTAGAGCTGTTTATAGTCTGTAATTAAGCTTGTTTTAATTAAAACTGTGTTATTCTTGTTTACACAGCTCGCTAGATTTAAATTGGAATTTCTGGTGACGTTTTTTTCTATTTGATACTAATGAATGATTTCTTTTCTTTCAGAATCTGCCTATATATTGGTGATAGACAATACAAAACAAGTTTGAAGTTCGTTCGAGTTAAGAGCCATGTACTAAGGAAAAAATGAGACAATCAACTTGGATATTGCATACTCGCTGTACAAAGTCGATTTTCGTAGTTTAAGCAAGTACAATTCTTATAAGTATCTAAGTAAAACAATGATAGCGATGTTTAATGGATGCAAAAAACACTATAAGATTGTTGAACACTCCAATACGAATTTTAGTTTGAGTTTGAATAGGTAAATTAAGAAGTTTTTTTAAATGAAAATGAGTAAAAAACTAACAAAACAGCAACAAACTGCCATAAGTTTTCCTTCTCATCATTTATTAATTTCCCTCTTTCATGTATCATTACGGGGTAACCTATTGCAATAGTGTACATATTTAATTATCCTTAATTATTATTAACTCGTTTATTCGTTTTGATTCTTATTAATTTACATTTTTAAATATTTCTTAAAATAAAAAGAATGAAAAAAAAAACTTATTAACTTATTATTATATGAAAAATTGTAACTTATTACAAACAATGCATCTACTTAAAGAACAGCAGCCTGTATAGAGCCACTTCACCACCATCCCCGGGGACGTATTTACCGTCCACGGCACTGATCCGCCATTTTTTGCCGTAAATCTAATTTATTTGTATTAGTTAATGACTTACGCGTATAGTCAGCGACGGTATAACTCTTTCGTGGACGTTTGGAAGGTCGACTGGTTTTGATACTTTGGTGTTTTTCTCGCATCAGTGTCATGTCATGTAAAGCACTAAATTTCAACTTGGAAATCGGCATTTTGTTTGTTTGTTGTCATTTGCCAGTGGCGCAATACAGAATAATTACGCATTGTCATTAGTCTTGGTGTAACCATTAAATTGTGACCTTCCCTGACATCAAGCAATGGGCAGTATTGTCAAACTTTGAACTTTAATTTGTTGAATACGAGTCTATTGGCTACTTTGTTTTAGTGTGTGTATTTTGTATTTTTTTGTACTGTTCATCTTATTTGTGCAGAATAAACAATTTTTCATTCTTTTGTTAACATGGTATGTACGTCATTTGGCTTACTGAAAATTATTCTACCTTTTTCTTTTTTTTCATGAGTTAGTCAGCATTGTTGTAACGCGGCTGACTGACCAGTAGTGACCAGCGTGTGCAAGAGATAAGTCACATTTTAAGAATCGTGGCGGCTATTAAACTTAAGTAGTAAATAAACAATTCTAATCTAATCTAACTAGTTTATATTGTCCCATTGGAGGGCAAAGGTCCTTGCCCTTTTTTATATAATTATTTCAATAGCATTACATTTTGTGAACGTTTTGCATAATTGGTACCTGATTATCAAAATCTCTGTCCTGTAATGTATTTATGTATCATCGTAGACACTGGCGGTGGACCACTTTTCAACCTTATTATTAAAGGGATAAGGGTGAAAAGAAGTCGACCGCCGTGTCCGCGGTTGTACCTAATATTGGCACGCCACACGTGGCAGAATGTGATGAGACCATTGACCAAACTTAAGACTATTATAATGTACCTTAATCTGACAATTATCAGAAATGATATATGATTACCTATATATACATGTTTATCTTTTATAACTTTCTGTTTGCCAATTCCAATTTAATTGTTTTTACTTTTAGGGTTAGTCATCAAACCCACAACGTAATTTTTCTTCAAATTGCTTCTCTAAATAGTTTTAATTTTACATAACAGTTTGATAGAAGTATGTATATTTTTATGGTAAATAAGAGTTCAATGTTAAATATAAAAATAGTGCAGAGACAAACTTAGCTTGCTTGCTAATTATCCAGCAGGCTAAGCTAAAACTGTACAAAAACAAAGTATCAAAACGACTTCATCCACCCACAATCCCGGGTGTCGGTCGCCGAAGCGTATTGCGGACCAATTATTTTAAGTTTTGTTCCGTGTCCGGGCATTTCGCGGTTTGCCCGTTGTCCATTAAACAAATACTGTAAGCGTTTGCCCGTCACTGCGGAATTTTAAAAGCTATTAAACCCCGATTGAAGTTTTATTCGCTCTCAGTTACGATGCTGGATTGTTTCGCGTTAGTAGCGGTCAAGCGTGAATTTGGATTTTTATTTCTTAATGTTTATCGTAAAAATATTATGTTCTTTTGGTTAATTAGTGTGGATTTGCTTTCAGTAGCTTTTGGTTTTGTTGCTTGCTTTTAGGGTTCCGTACCCGAAGGGTGCCGAACGGAACCCTATTACTAATCCTGCGCTGTCCGTCCGTCTGTCTCTCAGCGGGCTGTATCACATGAACCGTAATAGGTAGACAGTTGAAATTTTCACAAATTGTGTATTTCTATTGACACTTTATCAACAAATAATAAAAATTAAATAAAGTTTAAAATAATAGGGAAGTCCCCATACAATAGAAGAAAAAGAATCATACCCTAGCATGTGGAATGTCATTGTCTAGAGCTCATTGGGTAGAGTAAAAATATATTTTTGTTTTTTTTTAATCCACAAAATTGATGAAATATTTTTGTACGAGCTCTATCGCAACAACTAAACAAGTTAGGAATTTGAAACTTCTGCATATCATGTACCATATACTGTATATAATTAACAAATACTAAAAATGCCGATTCATAAGGTTTTAAATATGGGCGTTTTTGTGCAAGTGCAAAAAGAACCTTTGTAATTCATAGTATCATTATGAAATAAAAATTTATCTTTTCGATGAAAAAAAATTAAGATGAAAAATAATAATATTCTTCATTTAGTATTTTCATTTATTTGCTAAATATTGTACGGTGGTACGGAACCATTCGTGTGCGAGTCCGACTCGCACCTGGCCGGTTTTTACGATGTTTCTTTGGCAAAAAAAACTAATGTAAGTGTAGTCTGAGATATTATTATCCTATTAAAAACTGCTAGTAATTATGTTATAATATTATTATAGATTCGGTTTAATTATAAATGAAAATTGAAGCTAAATTGGGTCTTGTAATTTGTGTAGGTAGGTATTTAGCAAATCTTTAAGGACACTTTCAAAATGAATCTGCGCTCCTAATTGAATACTGTCAAATCAGGCATATCTCAAGTTCAAAGCAAAAATAAATACTCAAATTGCAACACAATAAAATGGGAAGCCCTCGAGGCGACATGTGGCCTTTTAAGTGGCGGTGACAATACTACAAATAGAGTTACGTTTTAAAAGAACAAAAATTGTATTAATATCGCAATCAAATCTACTCAATACCACCCTTATTAACTCGAAAAATACACACAAACATAAACTTTATAAAAATGGAGCAAGGATCAAAATCGGTTGTGCGGCGTAGAATTTTAGGTGTGTTCTAGTTAAGTCAATTGAAATAAACCCATATTCAAATATAAAGAGGGTGGATATCGGTTAAAACGTATGTAATTATTGAATCGTGCAGGGGGTGACTTTAAAACAGACCAAGCGTGTTGAGTTTAATGAATTTTAGCGTATGAGCGATTACGATCGCGTGCGAGGCTGAGTGGAAATTTTTGAGAGGAAAATTACGAGACAATGAGAGTGTGTCATTCATTTTTCATATTTTGTTTTTTGAGATGCGTTTATGAGTGAGTATTATTCAGAGCAATTTTGTATTTCCGCCAACCTGTTCAAATAATATTCAAAAATAAAATATCGTTTCCGTGAAGAAAATCACGCATTTGTTTTTTTGTAAACGTGTTTGATAGCGAAATATCTTATTACTTACCTATATTTAACCTAGGTAGGTTTTCTATTGTAAAATATAGCAAGATTTTTTAAACACTATATTAAAACAGGCATTTAGGTAATCATCTGCCTAGCCTTTTCCCAACTATGTTGGAGTCGGCTTCCAGTCTAACCGGATGCAGCTGAATGCCAGTATTTTACAAGGAACGATTGCCTATCTGACCTCCACAACCCAGTTAATGGGTAATATGATACCTCTTGGTAAGACTGGTTGTCAGACTTTCGGGCTTCTGATGACCCGTTATGACTGTCAAAGATCTACGAATGACCGCTGGGACCGACGGCTTAGCGTGATTTCCGAGGCACGGCGAGGTCTTGGTATGTAAAGACGGTCACCCATCCATGAACCCACCGCGGCAAGCGTAGCTTAGCCTGATCGATCGACCCGTGCGGCTTTTATTACTTAGCCACAAGTCTCAGTAACTATATGGGCTTGAATTTGTAATTATTTATACTATTAGTATGGTTGAAAAAATCATACAGAATTAACAACTGCGAACCCTCCCATTATCTATTTGTTTGTTGTAACACAATAATTTAACACAACAACATAACACCAGAAAAATAAACATCAAAAAACATTCTCACGACGCAAATAGCGGCATCACAATAAAGATTTGACAGACAATCAAAACTTTGACACGCACCAAAGACAACTGAGCAGATATCACAACAAAACACCATGTATATAAAAAAAATAACAAAAACTGTCAGTCTCGAATCAAACTAAATAATGGCACACACCATGTCTAAATGACTGAATAAAGAGTGCGTATAGTAAATTGTATAAAAACAATCGCGGACGCAGTAGTGTTTTACGATGGCTTTGACAAAAATCAGCGTCGAATCAAACGTACGTAAATGGAAGATGTCGGATTGAGAACATAGAAATGAAGGGAGTGGTATGTTTGATGTTGGTTATTATTTTATATTTTTACACTTTTATAATTTATTTAAATTAAACAATTACATTTAAATTGTGATTATGTACAAGTATATAATTTTTAATTTTTCTTTATTCTGTTCACCATCAATTGATCATACTGATACAAACACATAATACATTTAAAAAGTAAAATAACAGTGCATCAGTTACTTATAGGTAAACACCACATGCATAAAACAATACATCGGACAATTATGCTAACTTACTTAATAATAAGCGCTAATATAGAAAATTTGGTAAGAAGGGGGTGGGGGGGGAACAATCATAGGGCATCAAAAAATTCATCTGCATCGCTGTCAACAGGAAAAGTGCCCAAAAGGCTGGCAGCATTGCCACGTTGTATGGCAATGCTGATTCTCTGGCCGAAGAATAGGCCAGCCTTCTGGTCACTTTATTTTATTTGGATTTGAATAGCCTTGTTTTTGGTTTGTCACTGCTGTTTTTAGATTGTTTTATGATACATTCTAAAAATAAAATACATGCATGCCTATGAGTAGTTAGCTCGTGGTTAAGTAATTACAGCCGCACGGGTCGATCCATCAGGTAAAGCTACGCTTGCCGGGGTTGGTCCGTGGATGGGTGACCATCTTTACACACCGAGACTCCTCCGTGCTTCGGAAAGCACGTTAAGCCGTTGGACCCGGCTGTCATTCGTGGATCGTTGACAGTCGTTACGGGTCGTCAGAAGCCCGACAGCCTGACAACCAGTCTTAGCAAGGGGTATTTTGTTACCCAGTTACTGGGTTGTGGAGGTCAGATAGGCAGTCGCTCCATGTAAAATACTGGTACTCAGCTGCATCCGGTTAGACTAGAAGCCGACCTCAACATAGTTGGGAAAAGGCTAGGCAGATTGATTGCATGCCTGAGTAACCTTCTATAAATGAAAATAATAAAAAAATCAAACATTAGTCACCGTAGTCTATGATTTTACCAGCAGCTTGAAGTATTTTGTTATATTTTACAAATACTTACGCATAATCGCTTTTATGCCAATAATTTCACAATTAATTTTATAACTCACTCAAAACAGAAACTAAACCTACTCCACTCCTTTTCAGCCATCACAAAATTCAACTCAGTGCATCAATTTTCCGGTGCCCATCACGCCGGGTCCACGTGCCGGTCACGTGCCCCGTCCGTCGGGCACGTCGGTACCCAAACGCGTGCCCCCTTTGTTCTTCCTTGGGGTGTCCCTGAGATCTATGAGCGATCGAATATAAAATTATCATTGAGTTTGAGTTTTGACCTCTCTGTGGGTCTGGTGGGGTTATTTGCGTCGTATTAACTTTTGGCGAATGAGTTATTTTGTCATGTTTGTTTTAGTAGCAAAAATCTTGTTTTAATATAAATAAAATGAAATGTCCAACACTTTTCTTTAGATTTATTTATTTAACACTTTATGTACGCACCATTATAAACAGACAAGTTTAAATAAAACCGTACATAAAAGAAAATAATATTGTGTAATAAAGGAGCAAAAAAATACGTACAAAGGTAATACTTATTTTTCTAAAGAAAAGAAGGAAGAAAATGAAAGAGACTAAGATTACGTGATAAGCTCGAATTATTTGTTTTCTTGAACTATGCAATAATCTGACCATTATTAGCTTAGGACTTCATTAATTTAAAGGTTATGATGTCAGCAAAAACTACCCAAAATCTTTATAGTCTCCTGCAATAAGGCGCGACGCGACTCGAATAAAACAATTTCTAAAAAAAACTTCACGGTAGAACAATTGATGGTGTCGCGCCATTCTGAACGAGCCTTAATGTTTGCTTATATTTACGTATATTAAAAAAAAACTATGATACACTTTAACCCCTCCAATTCCAACCTCAATACACTCCCACCACTTATCAAACACAAGCGTTTCAATACATCTGTATGATTGTATGAACATTACATACAAAGCATACAAACAGCCTCAGGGAACTAGGGGCAAGTAATTGTAGTTTCAAATGTCAATAAGGAGGTCTTACCACCCTCGTGTTAATTTTTTTCGGGTATTTATTTTGGTAATTACGCTATTAGAGAATTTAGTTATTTGTGTTAGGTCTTTTTACGTTCGTTCTGAATTAAATCATTGGATTATTGACACCGCTCTTAATAAATATTAATTATGATAATAGGTAGGTATGCATTCCGACTCGGGATGTTAACCCTGCATTAGCGCTTTAAGAGATTATTTATTTATTTATTGAGACTAAATATAATTATTATGTTATTTATATATAAATAAAAATAAAGTTGCCGAGCATTATTTTGCTTAAAAGTAGTGCTCACTTTTGACATTTTTTTTTTCACTTTTTTTTTAGGTATCCTCCGTAAATTTATAAAATTAATATTATAGCTATTTAGATTTATTTGACACACAAGTATCTAAGTATCGTATTTTTTTTGTTGTTAAAATAATTGCCGTAATATACCAGTATAAAAAAGCAGTAAGTTGGTACTCCAAAATAATCTAAACATTATTGTTATACATTATTTCCGCAAACGTTCTCGTGAATCGCTTAAGGCTACATCCCACATGGCCAAGCCTCCCATGAACGATTGAATAATGATTTGAAACAAAATATACAAATAGAATTTGCTGGTACAAAAACGTTAGGTAAATATTGTCATGTTTAGAAAGAGTAATGGTTCTGTATAAAAATAATAATGGCTGGTCGGGCTTTTTCTAAACAGAGCGCTGGGTATTATGTGCTTGCTTGAATTTGCCACTATTTTGAGTATATTACCTTTAAATCAATTTGATTAATTTTGTGCATGACTGCCTCATTGGACTAGTGGTCGCAAGCGCTACTGCTGAGCATGAGATCCTGGGTTCGATTCCCAGGTCGGGCAAAGTGTTATTGGATTTTTCTATCTGGAATTTCTCCGTAGCAACCCGGAGTCTGGATTTGTGCCCGATTGTTGGCAATAGGCTGCCAATATTACATGTTACTTAAACATAACTGGCGAAATGCGGGTGTACTTTAGGTGAACCTCTGTCCAACCCTTCGGGGATATAAGGCGTGATGTAAATAAATTATTTGGCGAAATAAAGATAGATCATCAAAAATTTAAACCTTCAAGCAGTTTAATTTTGGAGTCTAAAAAGTTCTAAATGCACATTTCTTTTTAATTTTATTATTATTTTTATTTTTTGTACGTATTTTTCTGTTCCTTTTTTTCTTGTCTGTTTATATGTGTGTACATAAACCGTTAAATAAATAAATAAAAGTTAAGTTAAAAAAAAAACACTGAAAACTCCGACCGACAAGCAAAAATACATTTTTTTTTAAATTAAACTACCTAATGATTGTATTTATATTTTTATGATACTGATTCCGTGTGGAATGCTATCTGATTTTTTTTTGTTATCTCGTCGCCTTTGCCAATAGGTGTCAAGATTCAATCAATTCTAAATGCAGGCACAAAAATTGCGGACCTCTAAAAAAATCTAAACCAGTGCCCCAATGTTTTATTCATTGCGCACTCCCAAATGTTATTGTTAATACATTTTTTGTTTTTAACCGCCCGCGGCGATCGCGTGGCTACGTGTTTAACTAAACAGTCAAGTAAATGTTTTGAAATTAGCGCATTTGAGGGTTGAATGATGTCGGACGTGGGAATTAGTGGCCACTGAGTCTTTTGTTAATTTATTTATTGCGAAATAAACAGGGAACGTGCTTAGTTCTTATTTTGTTGCCTTTTGTGGACAAAAATATTAGACGTCTCGTTAATCAATGTAAAATTAAGCGTCTTTTGACCACGTAGAGGAACTTAGTAAAGCAGTCCCAAATTAACTAGGCGAAAACTTGCTTTTTGTTTTCGCCATTAAACAAAAGGCAAGTTTGCAGCAGAGCAGACAGATGCGACCCGACACCAGCCGATCGATTCTGTAAAAATATCACCGTGAAACTTAGGTGAAGTGAGCTGTCAATCGTGATAATTCCCAGCATCCTGCCGGTCGATTTGTGACAGTGACAGCTCACTTCACGCTCACTTCACCTAAGTTTCACGTTGATCTTTTTACAGAATCGACCGACTGTTATTGCAGCTAAAGCTAGGGATTGACACTATGGATAGCTCACTTCACCTCACTCTTCCCGGTGAGATGTTTACAGAATGGATCCACAGTAGCACAATTTTCGTGAAGTTTTCATAGACATTGTTTCACCAGAGTCGCGTAGAGCCTGTTTGCGGAAGCCTTAACAATGGAGCAATAACTACGTAGGTACCTAAGTTCCTATGGTCTGTTCCAAAAGTATCCGTTTCAAGTGTAAACATACCCTATTCAGGTTAAATTCTTGCGCAATCTCTCACTAAAGGGAATAAGTAACACATTCGTCATTAATTAGAGGGTTTCAGGTTTTTTTTTTTTAAATCATCGACGTATATTTAAGCCTAATATTAATTAACCTTTTGAGCGTTTATTCTAAAAGTGTACGACGTCGCAAATAGCTGTCAATTTTATTCGCTGTTTAGATTAATTTGGCAAAAATACTGTATGGAAATAAGGAATATCGCTAACTGCTGAACTAAAATATTGATTGTTGCCGATGCCAACTTTTAGAATGAACGCTCTTAATTATTTATTGTCAAATGGAAAACTTCCAATAATCAAATCAAAGCACTCAATTTGTAAATAGCACTACAACATCACAGGTACGTTTTGTCATCCATTATGTTTACATTTCTATCAGATGCTTTTTGAATAGACCATGCAAGAGCATATACCGCAGATATACCTAAGCATCTTCGAACATCAATTGTTCGAAATACGAAATTCCGAAATCTCCCATTATATACTCCACTGAAGAGGTACATAACCCTCTAATGATCGTGGCCGGTCCATCATACCCCTGGACATCAAAACAAACACGGATGCCACGTGTCCATTGAAACGTTCGACAAATTGCTTTCAGACTACGAAATATGTCAATTATAATTAGGTAATAGGGAGTGCGATTATTGGTATCGTATTGTTGAACTCCTCGGACCTCGAGTAGTGGACCTTGAAAAGGGATTTTTTGAAGGACGCATTGTAGAGTTAGTTGTTATGCGGATTATTTGGTATTTCCGACCGATGTGTAGTGATTTTAATGATGATATTGTTGTGGCATTTGAAGTGTTATATAGGATTATAATCCTGGACAAAATGTTTTTTTATTACATTCGGACCGATCGTTTAATTTAATAGACGAAGCTTAAATAAATAGACTGTTGGAATTCCGTATCAAATTAACAATAAGAAGAACAGAAGGCGGAGAAAGTAGGCAAGCATATTTCAAATTTTTTATTTAATTAAATTTTAAGCTTGGAAACGCTTTCCACATTTTTATCATACCGTTCATTCAACCACATTAACATCCAATACAAAGCTCCATTATTAAACATTATTACAATAAATCAAATTAATAATACCCCACTATTACTCAACTATACTCAACACTCATTGTCACCAAACACTCAACTCTTAAACAGTCAAGACCGTGTAGGGTGTCCTCAAAGACAATATTTGTTGAGGACAAGCCCTTCCCTCTTAACGTGAGGACACACGTGTCGAACGTGGGAACCGGTCTTCGAAATGCGATAATTTGTGGACAATTTAATTTTGACGTGTGAATGGGACATTCCAGTTGAGATGTTTCATTAGAGTATGCTTTGAACATACAATATACGTACCATCAAAGAAGTTCATATCTAACCAGTTTCAAAACAAAATCCCATGACCACGATGACCACATCTGTTACCGGCCCGGTGGTATAGCCGCCGAGCGCTGCAAGCAAGAATAGTCCTTACGGTGTATAGATATGAACTTCTTCCATGAAAGAATTTTTCAAAAAGGTCTGGTCATAATATTTAAGAGTGTTGTACAGACCATCAAACTGAACAACTTATTCTTCTTTTCGTGTGGTTGGCGACTAACTTGGTGTCAGAGTTTTGAAGCCTCCCATGGGCCTCTGACTTGGCTTCACATGCCGTCGAGAAATATCTCTCAGGCATTCCGGTTTCCTCACGATGTTTTCCTTGACCACTTTCTCCATGCAACTTGCATCATAGTCGCGAAAAAATTATCAACTGTTCCATACAAAACTTCAATACCTACTCGACCCAAATGTATGGGACGGCTGATTATTTTTTCCTTATAGGAAAGTAGACATTTTCAAAAATATGTTTATTTGCTCGCATAATAAATAAATACGTTAGAGGAGCTCGTGGTTAAGTAATAACAGCCGCACGGTTCGATCCATCAGGTTAAGCTACGCTTGCCGCGATTGGTCAGTAAAATACGGTATTTAGCTGCATCTGGTTAGACTGGAAGCCGACCCCAACATAGTTGGGAAAAGGCTAGGCAGGTTGAATAAATAAATAAGTAAAAGGTTAAAATAAAGACAACATAAAACATATAATTAGATTTTTTTACCAATAAAATACAACTAATTGAGGAAATGAATATAATAATTATATTAAATATAAGTACATAATTGTTACATAATTTATATTCTATTCTCATTACCCAACAACAGCTCTAATTAGATCCGAGAGGTGTATGTATCTACGAGTATATAATATACGGGTGTTTACACTTAATAATAATGTAAACACATACCTTATTAACTCAAGTGTGTTGTACTTGCAAACTGAAGCCCTGAGGTTGTGCCAATGATCCATATTGTAGGTACTAGTGCCCGATTACATTAACACTAGGCGATACCTTAACACAATCCTTAATAAAAGGCCGGTGTTGGATTTTCAACGCTACGCACAGCGACGAAAGTTGAAAATGTAACAGCTTGCTTTAGATTTGAGTAAATTAATTTTGATGCATATCGACCCTTAAAACCATGTGGTATAGTTCTATTCGAATTGTTGTGACTTCTTTACATACAAATCATGTGGGATAATTTTTTGGCGATGGGATAACCCATTTGCCGATGGGATATCCCATCGCCAAAAATTACGAACTGCCCTACAAACTTTCATCCCCTTAATTTAAGCCCTTAAGGGGGTGATTTTAGCCTGTGCATTGCCTGTCAGTAAAGAAATGAGTGAAAATTTTAAGTAACATAAAAATTGCTGGTTAGTCTCATAGGCTAGATTGAAATTATAATATGATGATCATCACAACACCAACCTTCGAAGGCCTACAACGCAAACGTCTACGGCGTAGCAGCAGTATATGAAAGAGAATGACAAAATTCTTACGGTGTCTACGCCGTAGCACTCCACTAAAGTTATGAAAGTGATTTTTATCCCACCTTCTAAGTTATAGGCTTACTGGATTTTGTAATGATATTGCTTGTCTACCGTAGAGGTTAGTTTATAAAGACCACATAATTTTCAATCAATAAAACACATTATAGAATAAAGTTATTACACTAACCTCGAAAAATAAAATAAAATTAATACAAAAATACAACAACAAGTACGAAAGAGAAACTCATACGTTTTTTTCCCCGATGCAATCCAACCCTTCCCTGCAGCGGTAATTGCGAGCGACAGAAAGTAGTAAAAATTTACAACTTTTAGCTTCCGCGTACAAATGTCTGCAAGTATTGTGATGCTGATGTAGTTGCGATGTTAAATTCTGACAATATCCGGCTGTTTCTCAAAATTGCGAGTACACTGGTTTATGGGGGTGTTAAATTTTTGCATTAAGTTGTGCTTAACTTTTCTGTTTATTTAAGTTTACCTACGGCATCATCGAAAGTGTTCGAAATGATGCGATCAATAATTTATATCTAAATCAATATTCTGTAAAGGTGTTAGAAAGTAGCAAAGAAAAATATTTTAATAAACTGACATTCAGAATCATTTGAATAACTACCTTCTACTGCTGCTACCATATACAATAAGCACTCAATATTTTTTTCAAACCTCTAATAACCTGCACAAAAAACGAAATTAAAATAATTTTAAGTTTATCACTCCAACTTTAATTTACCAACATTGAGAAACGCAGTGCGAAGCCAAAACAGTTTAAGCTCACGTTAACGACATCGATAAATGCGACTAATGCGATTTTTAACGAACCCACGGAGCGATACCGGGAATTTTATAGTGCTGGTATCAAATACCGGAGCGGCGGTTAAGGGTTAAACATTGTAAAGTTTGTTTGTATAGCGCTTTATTGTTATGAGATGAATTTTATTTGAATTTATAATCACTGTATGTGGAATAGGGATGATGCATGGGTAAAAAAAAAAAATCTAATTAGTCCGTCAGTCAGATGATAAAAAAATATTAGAATTGTATGTTTTTCTTTATCATATTAATAAAAAAATACCTACTTAGAAAAAACGCAAACTCAAACTCAAAGCATTTATTTCAATTAAACCATTTACAGGCACTTTTGAATTGTCAAGGAATCGGTCAGTCAAAAATGTGAAGCTAGTTGCCCATTCCAAAGCGTAGTAGGTACCTATGGAGTAGAACGGGCAAGGAACTCCACGGACACTCTTTTAAATAAAATAAATTGTTACAAAGTATTGGTTACATCATTCGCATTTTAAGTTGGGGAGTGGGGGTCGCTACGTCACTAGTATGTATAAAATCTACATACTCGTGACGTCACGGCACATGTTACCTCAATGTATCGCCGTAATATTTAGATAACGTAAAAAAGAAAAAATACGTGTCCAATATTTTTTGATAATCTAAAAAAAATGTTTAGTCACCATCCCTATTGTGGATGATGTCCTTAAATAATTTCCCAAAGTAACTTTGATTCTATTCTACAGAGGACCGGAAGAGTCTTTCCTTCTTCCTTCTATTCTTTTTCTCAGGATCTTCCATATCTTCCAGCCAGAATCCATCACCATTCTCCTGTCCTTAATCCAATTTATTTGACGTTGGCGCAACATGTCTATTTCTTCCACACTTCTCTATTAGTCGTCATCTCGGTAGACACCCCCCTTTCTAGCCATATCATCTTTCACAGAATCCATCCATCGTTTCTTCGATCTTCCCCTACTACCACATTCAATACTCAAAACTTTCCACACGACATTTTCCTCATTCTTCCGTCTCACATGCCCATGCCCTGAAAAACGCTAGGATAACATCATGAAAATAAGTAAATAAACCGTCGCGTAGCTTAAATATCTCAGAGTAAATTCGAAGAAATCACAGAGTTTAACTTTTCAATTGAAAATAGAAGCAATCCATTTGAGAGGGAGCAATTTCCATATGGAACGAAACGATATGGAACGGTTGAAATTGTGTTCCCAACTATTGTTATGTTCACGAAAAGGTTGGTGCTATTGTGGTATCTTTGAATGCAGGTTTATACCTGAAGGACACTTATTTATCTGCTCTGATAAAATCACATGATATTATCATCAGTCAATCAGCGCTGTGGTTCTGTTTCGCGTATAGGGTCACAGCATTATGCTGAACGATGGCCGTTTTGTGTTTTTTCTCTTCTGTCTTTGTCTTATCGCAAATAAACGTATTTTTTTTCTTTTCTTTGTTCAGTTTGTTGGCTGAATTTCTCGTGTTTTTTTTGTAAACCCCCGTAAACCCCTCGTTGAAATATCAAAAATGATGCCTAGTTTGGTCTTTAGTAACAGCTTTTAAGCAAGTATTTACTGTTCCTACATGCACTCTGCATCTCCAGATTCGTTTATTCTATTCTAGTTTCTAGAGATTATTTTTCTATTCTATTCTAGTTTCTAGAGAGTATGGACTCGTCTTTGAAATTAATAAATACATATCCTTTTATAATTTGTAATCCAAAAAATAAACTACGGTATATAAAACAGCGTTCTTTGCATATACAGTGGTGTATATGAAAACACCACTTTTAAAGGAACTGGTTTACAACCTCTTTAGACAACAGTCCCTTCACATGCAAGTTAGCACAATGCACAGCGTACTATACTAAGTTATGTTGTATCATAACTTTGCAATATGTCCGATACATGTCCTTACGAACCCTTTCGGAAACTAGTCGATATCGTAAAAGTTTACGATTGACATCCGACGGGTTAACGTGGTATACACGATGCTATGTCGAGATTTACGATCAGTGGCTCTTCACATGCATTTTGGAGCTATGAAGTGTTTTACTGCATGCTTTGCATAGGATTCGTGAGTCATTCCAAATAATATAAATGTATTATATTTACACACGTTTCGCCAGTACTTATTGTATACTACCAACAAAGGAAGACAGAAAAAGTGGTATATTTTTCGCATAATTACCAGGTCAGCTTCACACAAGCTATACCTACCGCCAGTTATAATAATAATAATAATTCTTTATTTTTCGGACAACATTAATCCATTGTGTTAGTAAGTAATACAAAATAACTTATTTCTAGTGTTAGTAGCTGTTGTCCTTCTCACAAAACTTTTAATAATCGGAGAGTCAATACTTTCCGAAATAGTTTTTAGGATGCTGTTGCCACTCGCCCGCAACCTTGACAACAGCGACGCGGTTTTCTTACGAATGACGGCGAGTTATGATCAAGTCCCAGCATGTAAAAGGGGACCAGCTTTTTGCTATTAAATCGGCGCCACTCCGAACTCCGGGGATGATACTGGGTAATTCCTGATGGAAAAATCCAGTAACACTTGGCCCAACCTGTGAATCAAACCCGGGAACGTTTAGCTCAAAAAAAACATTTCTGTAGTCTATAAATACAAGCTGATTGTCGATGTGGATATTCAAAGTAATTTCCCTGTTAAAAATAAGGTTTTTGCGCAATAAAAAAAAAAGCTTTGTAAGCCACACTTTACACTAAATCTATAGCCTACTGCAAATGCATAACTTACCACAACTTTAATTCTATTAACATATCATTCAATTCTCGCCTTTGTTGCCAAGGTATAGAAGCTTTACAAACCGCATTCAAAACTTGGTGGAAAATATAAAGTAGGCGTCAATAATAATAAATTTTAAATCCATTAGTAGTAGTACACATGCTCCTCTCTGTTCCACAGTCCATTTAACTTTACGAGGTTCAAATTCGTTGAATTGGTACCGACACGATTTGAAAATTACCCCCAGTGTTTTGATAATTGATTTGAAAAAAACGGCAGTAGCATTTTAGGGTTTTTTTTTTTGTGCATGAAATGTTTGTTGTTTTAGACTTTTATACTTTATTGTATTTTAAGCTTAACTTATTCATTTTTATTATTGTTACTTAAGTTAGTCATTTTTTATCAAACACAAAAATAGATGTCTATGTAGGTTTTTTTACGGAATTTATTTTCACTAACTTAACCCTCCATAATCTGCGCTAAAGCATTTTTTGCAAAAAATAATAATTTAATAATAAAAACTGCTAATACACTCAACAAAACCCGTTTATCCATATAAATCCAATAAACACATTTAACGGTTCCACACTCAATAATTTTGTTTTTCCCTCGGGTCACTCCAATTTTGGTAATATCCGCGCGTCAAAACTCGATTTACGTAAAAAATGTTTTCTCTCCCCCATACAAAGTCATCGGAGTGTGTTGAGTATTAACGACATTGCTTAACCCCTTTCTGCTGTGGGTAGTATTTTACCCTTAACTGGTGAGTGGAGGGTAAAACATACCTATATTTCTGATTACTATGTTTTGTTTAGGCATGTGATTTTGATAAGTGACAGACACAATAATTCATAAACAACTATACTTATACATTTTGTATAACTCTTTAAAAGATTTTGGACAGTTCATTTTCGGAAGTAAAATGTTTGGAAAGATATTATGAATACGCTTTTAAATTTTAGTCCACGATAACCTTACAACGTGCACGTATTTCCGTACATTTTATGGACGTGGCCGTGAACATCAACAATTATATCGTGACGTTAGAAATTATAAAAGTACAGATTGGTTATAAATTACAAAAAATAAAAAATAAACCTAATGATAACAAACACCTCTCCGATAAGCAGCTGATCTAACCAATAATAAAAATTGGAAGTAACCCCTTTCTATAGTAACATCGAATACCCATAATATCTTTTTTGCCAATTGTCACATTCATGATAAATAGTTTTCTTCTCTCTTTGTCAAAAAGATTGTTTGTGGCGAAATTACGGTTGGGTTAATTTCTAATATGCCTTTTCAAATACACCATTAATAAAAGTAATGGCCACACCCTTTCGATTTGTTTGCGGTAAATAGAAATTTCTTTTGAATCTATTTGAGAGTTTCATTTGTCATTATTATAAGACTTAAGTAATAGGGTTCTTGAATCGCTTATCGACACATTGTTGGCTGGCAAATAAGCCAACGGTACTCGATTCTAACATACAACATTAAATAAATGAGTTTAGCTGCAACCTACAAACTGGGACTGTTATGAATGCCTATACTAGTGTTAATTGTCATATATAAATTAGAGTTAGTGGTTCATTAAGTACAATGTTTTTTTAGCATTGCTGCCATTATTTCATGCTATTATTTTATGCCATTGTTGTTAAAAAATATGAAAGAAAAAAATTACAAATAGACGCCTATCTACAATCATTTTATTTTGAAAGTAGTAGTAATAAATTTTATTTACTATTGACAGATCTATACACCCACATCTAAACGCTTGTTAGCGAAAACACATAAATATATCAAACTATGAGTAGCCAAAACAAAATGGCGAGAATGTTCAAAAATTGACCCTTTGTCTCGACCCGGAACTAATTCCATCGCATTCACACTTGAACCGGACGGAATGTCCTTAAAATACATTGTCCGTGAATTCTAGGGTCATTGCGACCCGGTCACACCTCATTTTAGTGTTAACAATGACATTCTTGTTAAGGCGTAGTTTTGAATTTAGAAGTTATTTATTTTCAGCATACTATGACTGCGGTTTTTTGATATTTATTAGATCTTAATTAATTGCCATTTTTTTATAATAAGATTAGCAGAACTGATAATCTCAAATACATAGATGAAATTTTTTATTAACTATATCCATCAAATTACCGCTTTATCTTTGCATCTTTTTAATTAAATATCTTTTTAGGTCTTACATCGAATAGCTACCTACTTTGATGTATTAACTAAGCCCCAACATCTTAACCACAGTCATAAAATCATACAAAATATGTCACAAATACGAATTCCACTCCTCCCAGTCCACTACAAAATCCAAAACATTAAATCTTTACACAACATTTGTTAATTGATGTGGTCACACTTCTATTAAGACATTGTTGCGATGTAAATCTGGCAACCACGTGTGGTCATTTTGACCGACACGCTCAATATTGGTAATTTAAAAGCATGTTGCATTTCGAGGGTTAGTGGATTTATGTGGTTTTTGTGGTGGATATGGACATTTTAATTTTAGTGTTATTGAAGTAATAGTGTGAGTAACGGAATAGAACTGTTAGAATTTATCTTTTGTAAGTTCATGATAACCTTGGGTTTTAATAAATGAATGTGTGAATTCAATTCATTAAGAAGTGGGGATACTTTAATTGAATATTTACTCAACTATAGTTATTCTTCCTGTTTTATAGAATTAAATTTCATTTACAGAGATATCAATCATTTAAGAGAAATTATTGATTTAACCGACATCTAAAAGTAAAAACTATGTTTAGAAAAGCCAATCGATCGATTAATAAAAATTAAAAAAATAGTTAATAAGACACTCGCCCTTTGACAAGCCCATAGAAGCCTTTAAAAATAATTAAAATGCAGTTTATCAACTCGAATTAACAACAGCAGCGAAAGGGTTAGAGTAATTAACACTAATTAATTAATGGTCTTATCATTATCAACCCTAAAATGACCGGTACATGACATTTTTTTTTATCTGATGTGTGTTTAAATATTTATATCTTCTGCCAATCAGTTCATTAAATTGATGTCACGATGATTTTATCGGTAAAATGTTTTACATGTCATGAGTATTTTAATTGAGCTATTTTAACAGCATAATTTACATCTTATTACAAACTAGCTATTAGAAACATCGATATTTTAAATTTATAAGTAAGCTTAATATTAATGTATACAGTATAGCATGACATCGACGCGAAAACTGGTATCATGGATTCTGTACATGAATCTGAACCAGATTATTTTTTAAATAACTGACAAAAAATTTCAACGCAGGTGTTGAAATATTTCGTCGGTTATTTAAAAAATAATATGCTGTTGCATATATTTTTACCGCGTAGGTATTGTCTATGAAACACCAGTTTTTAAAAAAAAATAACACACGAAATCTTTCAACGCAAGGGGCGTTCAGATTTTTGTGTACTGAATCCATGGTGTCAGTTTTCGCGTCGATGTCCCATGCCAACCTGTATAAACCTTCTGGAATAAATTCTCTAAATGACTGTGAAAAGCGCATGAAAATCTGTTGCGTTTTTTAGAAGAACAAACAGCGATTTTAATAATAATAATAATGTATAGATTAACTGCCTTGTCATTACAGTGGTCTCAAACACGACTGCTGAGCAATTGCGTGCTCGGTTTCATCCCTGGGAAAAATTATATAATATACATGCCGTAGACTAAATATAATAAAAATGCACCTGATTTATCGAACACATTAATACCGGAAAAAATGTTTACCAAATCCACCTTTTAAAATTTTCGGTAAATCTGGCGCTTTCAGCATAATCCAGACTAAACTATAAAGTCCAACCCGAGTCTGTCAAAGGCACAGAGACAGATTACTGTTCTTTTCGTTTTTTGTTTATAATTGAACGCTTTGTGGTGAAGTTTCGTACTTTCTACTGTACTGTCAATGGCCGGTGGTGCTTCGTAGGGACCAAGAAGTTTAAACTTTTAACGTATCCATGATGACGAAAAAGATTGAAATGCGATGAAAATGTAACACTAATCAATAAACAAATGACTACTTTTGGAAAAAAAAATCCATGTTTTTAAAATAAAATTAATTTGAAATTAGAATTCTTAGCCAAACAAAAATTATTTTGATTTGAAATGGCCAGTACTGCAGAACGGCAATTTCATAGGTAAAGACCTAATATTTTTCTCAGTAGCGCCCGTACTCTGTAGCCACTTCTACCATAATGTAACAGCATTATTAATACTTACTCAAAAATATACACACAAAAGAACATCTATTACTGTACTCAACACTTCTAAAACTATTAAAGCAAATACAATCAATACTAACACCATTTATTTATTTTTTTAAACTCGACACTTTAAAGCAAACAAACTCTATTAATGTCAATAATCATTGTTAAAATCACGTCATCTGTAAAATATGACATTGAATTTGACACTTCGTCCAGTTTAGAAAGAGATGCGGCAAAATTCGGAACTAAAGTGTAAAATGCACTGGGAAACGATTTTCGCCTTGACAAGCAGCGCCCCACGAAATGTCAAGTTAAATTGGACATGTGACTGTCAAATAACAATTGACGCGAACTTAATGGTTTGTCAAAACAGATGATCTGTTAATGATTTTCGATTCGAAGAGAATTGGTTTCGTAAGATAAATTGTGTGATGATAGTGTTTGTGACATTCTCATAGATTTGTGATTGAATTTTGAATTTTGTTGGAAGCTTTCATTTTGTGAAGTTTCTTATTTAGTCATGGAACTAAAAAATATTGTATTGTATTTTTTTTTCTTATGACTTGTATACCTTACAACAAAATGATAAACGCTTAACTACCAAACCAATAGCCAAACCAAAGGAAGTTGCTTGTAATTTTTTTTTTTCAAATGAATCTTCTTTTTCTTTTCGTGTGGTTAGTGACTAACTTGGTGTCAGAGTTTTAAAGCCGCCCCATGGGCGTACTAGTTTTTAGGGTCTGGCATAAACTGTTGGTGGGTTTCTGGGTTAACCTGATGCTGGCGAGTTTGTTGTGCCACTTCTTCTTTCCAGCGAAAGCACAAGAAAATGGTGAAGAGAGGGCGTTTTGGGGGCTGTCTTATGTAATTTTGAATATTATACATGCAATCATTCTGTTCTTTTGTCAGATTATACTACAAGCAACATATTAACGTAATTGTGATTGAATTAGAATATGTATTTGTATATGAGTAGATAATTGTTTCACATTTTGCAATAAATTATCAGCGTGTTGTGTCATCGCGCTTCTTCTTATTTTCGTGTGGTTAGTGACTAACCTGGTGTTAGAGTTTTAAAGCCGCCCATGGGCCTCTGACTTGACTTCATATGCCGTCGAGAAATATCTCTCTGGCATGCCGGTTTCCTCAAATGAATTAAAGCAGTATTGAATCAACTCGTTGTTCTAGTGGTCACAAGTGCTACTGCAGAGCATGAGGTCGCAAAGTGTTATTCGGTTTTTCTATCTTATTTCTCAGTAGCAGTCCGGAGTTTAAATTTGTGCCCGGTTGATGGCAATAGGCTCGCCCCCTATTACATGGGACTTAAGCATAACTGGCGAAATATGGGTGTACTATAGATACATCTCTGCCGAACCTTTCCGAGATTACAGGCATGATATTATGTTATGTTTTTAATCAATGAAACAAAACAAAAGACGCACTTACCTCATCCAATTAAATAGATAAACAGAAAATATTTTATATTTTTCACAATAAAAATCGTTCACCATTATTGTAGTGGAAAATGTCGTCATAAAAGTTTAAGTAGTTCGGACTCAGTCGAAAATATGAAGGATACAGATCGTAAAAGTGGGTAAATAATACAAAATACAATAAGTGCCAATATCGGAGACGGAAAGTGTTCGCGTTACCTTAAGGTTGGGACACACTGGAGGAAAATGGACAATTGTCTTTAAAACTCAAACTCAAAGCATTTATTTCAAATAAACCAATTACAGGCACTTTTGAATTGTCAAGGAGTCAGTTAGAAATCTGAACCTAGTTGCCCTACCTACCTATGGAGAAGAACGTGCAAGGAAACTTACACACTTCCTTAACTCCTTCTTTTAAATCAAATTACCTTCAATGGCGTAACATGCAACACTTTTCTTCTCACTAATATCTTCCCAGCTTTGAGTGACCGGTCATGGAAGTATCAATATTTTTGCAATTTACTATAAACTCATTGTGTCCCAACACTAACGGCTCGTTGTCACTACTAGGCGTCATAAGGGCGCGTCCACACTCGTCGCACCGCAGCGAGTCCCGATCGTAAACATTTACGATCAACGGGGGATTAAACGCAGCGCTCGTGACGTTTGCTTTTATTAAAAAACAACTAGGTATCTATTGTAGTTAGGTGTTGTTAGAAGGTATACTTCGTGGTTTAATTTTCTTTGCAGTTGCATTAAAAGAAAATGCTTCCGTTGTTTTCGCTGGCTTTGTTTTTGTATTGATATGTATGTAGGTAGAATTTTGGTTTACTTAACATTTATACTGAACCGAATCCACCCATAATATTATGGACCACGTCTAGTTGACAGTCAAACAATATCCTCTACATCTTTTAGACGGGGGTGTAATGTTTGGCATAATAACAAAATATCTAACGTTCACTTGACATAATTTCAGTTAACATAATTTTGTTTAACATAACGATCAGTTGACATAATGAATTGTTGATATAATTTCATTTTACCTAATTTCATATGACATAATGAACATTTCCTATAATGCACATTTCACATAATATTCATTTAGCATATTATTCTTATATTTAGACTATTAAATCTGGACTTTAGGGCACCCCGACTCGGATAGGTTAGGTTAGAAGGGGATGGCGGGGTCGTGTGAGCGAGCGAAGCGAGCGAATAGACCCCGCCATCCCCTTCGTGGTTATTTTTTTATAAACCACCCATAAGTAGGAGCCCCGCGAAGCGGGGCTCCGTCGACCAGGCCCTATTAAAAGAATATTATACATATTGAAAATTATATAAAATGAACGTTATACTAAATGTTATTATGTTAAATGAATATTATATGATACGAAATATTAGGTCATATGAATTTATGTCATTTGATATTATGTCTTATGAAAATTATGTCATATGAACGTTAGTTTAAGTGAAATTAGAGCATTTGTTATTATGCCAAACATTACACACCCCTTTTAGACGTACAATATTATAACATTCAAAAAGGACGTATGGGTGACCCCAGTAACACATGTTTTTTCTAGCATGGGGGTCATTGATAATTTATTTTGTACCAAGCTATTCGCACGTTTATATTAAGTGTCTTTGTACTTTTATATGTCAACAATATTAATATTAATGTTGGTTATTTTTCATGCATTTTCTTTCATTATTATTTGATCGATTTTCAAGTGAATGTTTACCAAAACAATTTGTCCTCATAGGGAATCCAATATTGTGCAGACACACATACTAACCTTATTTTCGTCAGTATGAGAAAACCACATAATCCAAATTCTCACATCTCGCTAATTATATTTCCTACTAACTGGACACGGTGACCGATGCGGAATCGGATTATTGACCACAGCAGTGGTCAGTCTGCACACGGCTTTATAATAGGATAGAGATGTCCTTGCAATGAAATGCATGATAATTGATGTCAATTGAAATACTAATATTGTTCGGCATGACTTGACATGATAAATGATTGCATTTCTGTAACTAGGTTTGTACAAACACTTTTACACGTCAATAATATTTTAAAAAGTAGATGAGGTCTGCGTCTTCTATCTGACTACTCTGTGAAGAAAACCCGAAATAAACTTTTCACAGTTTTCCGACATAATCTTGGTCAGATCATGTGAGGACTGTGTAGATTGATGTCTGAAATGGTCTTTTAAGGTCTATATCTCTCTATAACTACTTTTAAAGCTAAAAAAAAAGTTTTTCCTTAAATGAGTGTTCAGATACGCAATGCGTATTTTTATTTGGATTTTTTATTTCCAGTCATTTTTCGAAATAATAAAACCTTCTAAAGGTTTATTTAGGTTCCTCTTCACTAGTATCGACACGGAATATACCTATGTAAAAAGCTAATGACCTAGTAAAAATATTTACCAATCACCGAGGCCGTACTAAGCCTGCCTATTAAAGGTTGCGCTAGACGACATCACACGACACACAAATCACATAACATCTATGAGACGGCCCAGCGAGGGTTAATTAACGTCACAGTCTTGCCTTCCAATTTTTGCTTCAAAGTTTTCCTTCATAAGATTTTAAACAGAGGTGATGCAGCAAATAACCACAAAGTTAATTCCGCGTCTGTTCGGATTTCGTTCTGAACCCACGACCCACAACTCGTAACTCCGGCCTGTTAAAACTGGGCGACCACCACTCTTAACAAAATACGTAATATCCCACGTTCATTTACAAAGTATGTCCAAATCCCCGGACAACTGTCCACCACCGGTCAGTTTTAACGTTAAAGGGTTGTTAACATGAATCCTATTTTGACGCTTCATTTGGTCAGATTACAGTAATATTATTTGTATGTCGTGGGAAATTGGGTTGTTCTGTTTATACAATAATGTAATACTAC
The DNA here is from genome assembly GCA_914767755.1 of Agrochola circellaris. NCBI lineage: Eukaryota > Metazoa > Arthropoda > Insecta > Lepidoptera > Noctuidae > Agrochola > Agrochola circellaris. Next base: position 3,295,964 of record OU611861.1, read on the forward strand.
ATGTGCAGCAAGCACACTGTAGCAGTAACTTTGTGAAGGAGCTGGTCCAGGGAAACACTACCATCTTACCTAGTTAGGATAAATAAATGTTTTTTTTACCATTGAACAACTAGACTCAAAGTGGGACGAATGGGAATTAAAAATAAAATCACCAAAATTATTCCCGTTCGTCCCACTAACAAAATCAGTCGGACGAACGGGAACAAATTTATTATTATTTATTAAAATCCCGTTCGTCCTACCAGTGGGACGAAGGCAGTGGGACGAACGGGAATACACGCATCTTACCTTTATGGGTGCGTACTCGTATAACCCGGAAAAAAATATTATTTTATTTTTCTGTTAAACAAAAAACTTCTAAATATTATGTAGTTACAACATCATGAGGTTCGATTCCGAGGTCAGACATAGTGTTACTGTATTTTTCAATCAGGAATTTCTCAGTTTTCTGGATTTGTGCTCGGTTGATGGCAATAGGCTTCACCCCTATTACATGGGACTTAAACTTATCTAGAGAAATGTAGGTGTAGTAAGAGGTACATCTCTGCCTAACCCTTCAGGTATTTACAGGCGTGAAGTGGTGTTATAGTATAAAATTATTCGACAAACTTATTATAGCTTTAGGCATTTTTGGAGTAAATATATTATTACTTACTCCAAAAATGCCTCAGGCGACAGACAAAACCTTCGGCACTTTCTCAAAATATTTTCGTTACCATAAGTTATAATTTTATCCCCTCTTCCTCCATTACATTCGAGTGTTTATTTCATCGGTAAGAACGCGTCTCCTAAATAATTGTGAGATAACAGAAAACCGGTATCGCTAACAGTTACGCTGGCGATAAAAGCATAAGGTGGAAACTGGGGACTTTGGAATAGTGAGGATCAGCGGGACAAAGGCATCGAAATAAGAAAAATAAAAACGTTTTTAGTCTCGTGATTATCAAGATTTTTTTATCATTTTTGCTATTGGCATGAACTAGCATACCGCAGTAAAAATAATAGCCAGTCAGGAATATACAATTATGTTAATACAATGCGGCAATGTATAAGGTGATTTTTTTATACAATAAACTTTTTTTTTTTATCAATTTGGTAGCACGGCTGATATATACCTATAGGTATTACTCGTAAGTGGTAATATAAAATTATTTTTATTTTAAAGCAGGTTCAAGCAATTAAGCCGTAAAAGTAACCTATCTATTTGATTTTATAAACGGGAGTTTCATAGCCTATTATTTCGAAAGCAAAACGTCCTAATAAAAATATCAACCAAAATAATTACAATCATCATTATCCCAATTTATTTGGGGTAACATGTCATTTACAATATGAATAGTTTATATCAGTCACATATTTATTTTATCAAAAAATAAAAATAAAGGTATATCCCCACTACACCAACCATCTTACTAAAAGGAAAACTCCCGTTGAAACTAAGAAAATATTGGATAGAGATTAGGCCATATACTTTTATTGGGTTTTTCACTATATTTATTTAACGTTCCTTCCGATTGTGGCAGGGAGACGTGGAGAAGCGTATCTACCACTTGAAAATAAATCTTTTTGTTTGTTAACACATTTTTTTCGTACAAAATGTATTGGGGGAGGTTCTTTTTTTTTGTAAATAGAGAGGCTCTTGGTGATAACGTTAGGTTTAATTTATCGTGGAATTTGTGGAGGATTGTATTTTTCCGAGTGCTTTGTCATATTATTTTGATGTTCTTTTAGTTTCTTTGTGTTGGTTCGGCGAGTTTGAGTTGGATTGCTTCTTCCGTTTTGTTCAATGCTTCGGGAAGATTTCTTGGATTATGTATCATCTAATTGATATGTTTTTTTTATACTCCCAAATGGTTTATACTCCCAACCGCACAGGCTGACGATATTGGATGTGACAGCATACCTCAGAATTGTTGGTTATTAAGGTAAGTTCTGCACATCTATTTTTGTATTCATAATGAAGATCTTAAGTGACTGGATGTATTCGTGTTGTGGATTAAATTAGTTGAGAAGACCAAGTGAAAAACTACCCAAAACCTGATACGAAAACATCCCTAATAGACTCATGCATATATTACCACTGGGTATAGTATTTATATTTATCACATGAAACTACATAATCGGTAATAAGAAAACAAAGAATAATAGCCGCAGTGTAATAATAGCCGCACGGGTTGATCCATCAGATCAAGCTACGCTTGCCGGGGTTAGTCTGTAGATGGGTGACCATCTTTACATACCAACACTCCTTCGCGCCTCGGAAAGCACGTTAAGCCGTTGGTGCCGGCCGTCATTCATGGATCTTTGACAGTCGTTAAGGGTCGTCAGAAGCCCGAAAGTCTGACAACCAGTCTTACCAAGGGGTATTGTGTTACCCAGTAATTGGGTTGTGGAGGTCAGATAGGCAGTCACTCTATGTTAAATACTGGTATTCAGCTGCATCCTGTTAGACTGGAAGCCGACCGCAATATAGTTGGAAAAGGCTAGGCAGATTGATATATTACCACTGGGTAAGTTGGTGAGTAAGAAAAACTATCTTTACATTCCTTATTGATAACTGTCTAAGCGTACTTTAATGGTGTTCTATTTTTTTTATTCATTGTCCTGCTCTTGAACTCCATCTCGTCTGATGGCAAGCGATGGATGAATTCTATGATGGAACGAGCGTGCCCAGAAGATGCCTGTTTACTCTTGCTTTGAAGGCAGACGGGCTATTAAGTTATAGAAATATAGACAAAATACGTTCACGCAATGTTTCGCATATTTCGAATTTTCTTTTATATACGAAATAATTATTCGTTTTTTTTTTTATATTTCGCATTGTCTGTTGTTCTGTTCTTTCAGAGTCTGGATTTGTGCCCTGTTGATGGCTATAGGCTCGCCTCGTATTACATGGGACTTAAACATAACTGACGAAATGTGGGTGTACTATAGATAGGTACAGGGTTTGGTATCAGAATGACTGGAACACAAATTGACCACGTCGCTCTTAGTCCAAATCTCAAAATATCTAAGTCATCTAAGAAAATGACTACATCGCTTTTAATACACATCTCATATTACGGTGAAAATTAAAAGTTCTAGTATATATAATATTTTTGCGCAAGACTAACCTTTTTGTTAACGACGTAAATACAAAGTAAGTTATTGATAATTCTCCAAACTTTTTGAAAACGCAATACACAAAGCCAAACAAAAAAAAAACTTTGCCCAATTAACTTCCTCATAATTTTTAACACCAACTCATTTCCCGAGCACATCAACGAAATTTCCATTAAAAAAATTACAAACACACAACAATGGAATAATAACAATATCTTCACCGGAAGCCGTCCAGCCGCAGTGATCTTGCAGCGTCGTAAAAATTTACGATAACGTTGCACGCGCGTGTAATGTCACCGCGTCCCCCGAATGATGGCGCATCATGTTTATGATGTCCGAATATTTATTGGGAGACGCCCTTCAGTGAGATTTGTGATGTCGAGTTGTTGATGAAATTGTGAATAAAGCTCTCACGAATTCTCAAAAATATGTAACTCAGCTGTTTAACACAGCTGTTTCTGCGATTTGTTTTTTGTTGTTTGAAATTCTATAAAAATGTGAATATTTCTTTTGGTTTGGGTATCTATGTATGTGTTGAAAAGGGTACTTTAAAAAATTGGCCGTCGGAATGCAGTCAAAAGTGAAAACTTGAAACTGGTATTAGCGCCATCTGTATTCTATAGCAAAGCACTGCGGCGCGAGTCCATAAGTTTACCCCCTACCAAAAATCTTTTGTTTTTACTTTAAAGAAACTCAAAGCTATCTACGTACGTACGTATCACACTTGCAATGATAATGCCTCCCATTTTGATCATTCAACAACATTAATTGCGTTATTTATGTTGTCGAGTAAGCAAACTTTTTAAATTATGAACCAATGGATCTTTCAAAATCCGGGTCAGTGCCAGCTCGGCCCGTGTCAACTCAACCCGAACAATAATACTAGATACTACGTCGTCAAAACGCCTAAAAAAGTGGTTTGTACCGTCGGCATGAAAAGTATCGACCTCTTCTTTCAAATTGTGATTGAAGAAAGTATGTTACGCAACTGGGATGCTGATTATCTGATCTATATTTTGCTGTTTGCGAACCGTAATTCCCATTTTCCCATCCAAAATCAATATAGTCTAATGTCTTTATCCAAACGCTGTAGTGACGTTGTAAACGTACGCTTATAGTTTATTTATTACCAATAAATATTATACGCGTCTCATGCGCAAATTAATTCGAGCGCGTGTCGCATACGCACGGAATTTTATGTCTGTATCATTCGCGACAGTGTGAATATACCATTATGATATTTGAACGTGTGAATTTGAAGTAACGTCTGTATTTGAGCAATAAAGTTGTCGTCGTCTTTAGGTACTTAGTAATAAAAAATAAAATAGTTTATTTCTGTAACTTTCTTGTACAATATTATTCTGTGGCTAGAACCTCCCAGGAAGCATGTAATAATGCTTGTATTGGGTGAGAGTAGAGTATTACTTGAGTGTTATTATTAAGTATTCTTTATTTTGGGTGTCGAGTTCGAATCCAACACACGCACCTCTGACTTTTTGGATTCATGCGCGTATTGTATAATTATCACTTGCTTCAAAAACGGTGAAGGGAAACATCGTGAGGAAACCGTCATGCCTGAGAGATATTTCTTGACGGCATGTGAAGCCAAGTCAGAGGCCCATGGGCGACACAGAAACTCTGACACCAGGTTAGTCACTAACCTTATGAAAAAAAGAAGAATCGCGATGACACAACACGCTGGTAATTTATTGCAAAATATGAAGCAATTATCTACTCATATACATATTCTAATTAAAACACAATTACGTGCTGTAAATGTTGCTTGTAGAATAATCTGACAAAAAAATCAGAATGATTGCATTAATAATAAGGTTATCTTCGTATTTTTCTATAGTATCAAATTAGTTGTATTATGTTTTCAATACACTATCTGACACATGCTTGTCATCCTGAAAAATATCATATACTTAGTTTTTAGATTTTGTTTACTGCAGTAGATTATATACGTTTCGGCATTATAAAACTTGCGTTTAGCCCCTATAGGGCGTTTATTCTGAAAGTGGGCAACGTCGCAAATAGATGTCAAATATTTCGTTGTTTTGATTAATTTGGCAATATTACTGTATGGAAATAAGGAATGTGGCTAACTAGCGAACTAGAATATTGATTATGAAATGTAATAATTCATATCGTAACACAGAATATTTAGTTTAAGATGTAAAAAAAGGATTTAGAAACTTTCCAAATGCCTTTTTTCCACCTAAAACGGGTACAACAGCAAATTCATTGTGATAATTACAATTCATTATTAATATTAATATAGTTCCCTAGTTAGCCACATTTCTTATTTCCATACAGTAATATTGCTAAATTATTCACAACAGTTAATATTTTGACAGCTATTTGCGACGTTGCCAACTTTCAGAATAAACGCTCTTAATAGACTGAACAAAAGTAAGAAAAATCGTCACTTACATTTTGTAAAACAAAGTTGTTAACACAATTTAGGCGATTGCCTACTAAGGTAATGCTTATTGAATTTATTTGGATTCCGTCAAGTTAGACCCGGACTTTTAAATTCATCTGCCCAGTTGCTGCCCTAAAGTAACTGGAGGGGGTCCCATGCTACGCTTGCCAATCCTTGATTTAAGTATGTTGCGGCATCTACATCACCACATGCAAACTACGCTTCGAAGACCTGACGTCACACAAAATCCTGCATCGCGCAATTAGAGTTTACCGCGCGAACGACATATGTAGGACTATCCGACAGCAATCGTCGGGCAGTTGCCCGCCAGACACGACACCCGTCTGAACGGAGGATCCTCCCTTTTCTATAGAGGATGAGAGAACTTTACAACCTATTCCTCATACCTCTAAATCAAATCAGCATTATGACAAAAGCTTAATCAAGGCAACTGAAGGGACATCAAACTAGGTCATTGTATACTAATGAGAATCGCGATCATGCATGTAATGTAGGTATTGTGAATGATAACAATTACTGTGTTGTTGGCGTAACTTTACTACTTTAATTACCTGCCACTTCATATTTTTTGTTCCACAGGCTTAAAAGGAAAAACACTCACAAACTTTTAAATAGATTGACCACGAAAAGCACCTTTAGATCTGTAATGACTGTATGTAAGTATGTATAACTATTAACACTTACCGCACAATGAGGTAAAAAGTAACACGAAATGTCTTACGCATTCTCTACCAGTCAACCATCAGTTTTACCTAAGAGATAATCAAAATCAAAAGTCATTTATTAAAATTTGGCTGAGAATTAGCACTTTTTGAACGTCAAAATTACATAAGAAGACAGTCCCCCAAAACGCCCGCCCTTCGCCATTTGCTTGGGCTTTCGCTGGAAAGAAGAAGTGGCGCAACAAACTCGCCAGCATCAGATTAAGCCAGAAATCCACCAGCAGTTTATGCCAGACCCTAAAAACTATTCCTTCCTACCAAATAATAAAGGGAACAATCTTCCCATGAAACCTGTGAATAACCCGTCGAATACCAATCTAATCCAATTTGCGGCCCCGTGTTGCAAATTGTAACCCCATGAAAGGCCATCTAATGGGTTGCGCCGTACAGTGGCCAAATGATGACGTAATTTGATTACCTACGTCATAGTTCCACCGTGAAATGTTAAGGGTTATGGAAAGTGTTATGACATGGTCGTCTGGTTAGTAAGGTTCTTTGGTTAACTGGTTCTGTTAAGAAAATTCTTATCGTAAGATTAATCGAACTAAAATAACAATTTTTTGTTCGGTACATGATCAAAGTTGATAATATTATCATCATCATCTTTAGATCACATATATTCATATTCACACATATTCCACTACTAGGCAAAATGAACATGCGCAATTAAAATCACGAAATTGGAATACTTTTATGTGTTTGTCTTTCGTGGATTAGGTTACTAAATATACGTCGTCTATTGTTTTTTTTTTTCTTTTCTTTGCGTCATGTTTTTGTAAACGTATTTTCTTTCTTTGTTCTTTTTAACCCCCGACAGAAAAATAAAGGTGTTATAAGTTTAACGCATGTGTGCATGTGTTTGTCTGCGGCATCATAGCTCCCAAACAGCTGAACCAATTTAGTTGGTTTTTGTTTCTTTGTTTGTTTGAAAGGTGGCTTGATAGAGAGTGTTCTTAGCTATGATTCAAGAAAATCAGTTCAGTCGTTCGAAGATTATCAGCTCTTTTCTAGTTGATAATTGGATGTGAGTATCTTCCACAGGTCTGATCGAGTCGAAAACGCCAAATAGACTAAGCTTATACCTAGCAATAATGAATGTAAGCTATTGTAGAAATTATAGCTGCTGTTAACTTCCTATTCTCATCGCTTGGATCAAAATATAACCTACAACTTATAATTATTAAACATAAAGGGCCAAAACATTTTTTATTCCTTTCTTGGAGTTTTCTTTTGTGTCGGGAGTTTACTAAATTATTAATTACCTTTTATTTAAAATTATCCGGAATTTGACAGTCAGCCAAAGTTGTTTACCTATACAAAAAAAAATAATCGCAAAAAGTAGCACGGTTTTTAGATGAAAAGGAAAAGATGAAGCAGGCAATAGACAGTAAGTCGCTGACGGCTTGAAACTTAGACCAAGATGGGTCTAAGTTTCAAGCGGTCGGCGACAACTTAACATCAGCCTCTGAGACTATTTTATTTGAAGTAGAGAAAATTAGTATTGTACGTAAACTACATAATAATACCTATTTAAATTATCAAGAACAAAACGATTACCATAAAAACTGTGCCATATGTGTCCAGTTAAAGATAAATTATGTGTTAGACACGTAACGCAACCCGGCCCGATTTGTCACGTTATCTACTAATTACTTTTACACTTGATAGTTTTTGATAAAAATGCTAAACGGATAAGAAAAAAGTTTAGTTATACAAAAAAGGAACATAAAAAAATAAGAACATATACAACGTCAAAAATATTTAATTATTTTGTATTGTTTTATTTTTACTCCAAAATAAATGTAATAAACAACATTTTGATCAGTCACGTACTAAATAAAGGTGAATAAAGGTGTAGTTTACAAATAATAATAATTCATTTACATTCGGACAAAGTATTTTTTTTTAATTAAAGACATTACAATTAAAATTGATATAAAATTTACACATAGGTACACAATAAATAACTCAATATTAAAATCAAATGAAACTAAAATACATTAATTAAGTGCTTAATTTTTCCAGAAAAAAATCTTCCTCTCATCAACCAATTATTACCTCGGTCAAAACACAAATTCAATAAAAATAAAATTAATAGACACAACATTTCTTTTTCCTTACATTTGAGGGCGACAAATTGCTATAATTATTGCCCCGCGATTGACGCAAGATAATCATTTTCACGCAATTTTTAGGGTCGCTATCAACCTAATCAGGAATGGTGTTCCACAGTGTCACTTTGACAAATACCCAATTAATTTTATTCTTTTTATCTGTTTTATTTCATCTTTTTTCGTGTTTTTCTTTTTTTGTCGTTGAATTGTGTAATTATGAAAGAAATAGGTACCTACTTTTTTCTTCTTTTATATCATGTTTTTTATTTGCATGCTATTTATAAAAATAAATAGCATCACAAATTTTGTTTCTGTAAGCCAGCTTGCGTAGAAATAATTGCTTTAAAAATATAATCTAAATTAATTATAGTTTTTAACCTGCCTCATTGGTTTAGTGGTCGCAGGCGCTACTGCTCAGCATGAGGTCCTGGATTCGATTCCCGGGTCGGGCAAAGTGTTATTGGATTTTTCCATTTAGAATTTCTCAGTAGTAGCCCGGGAGTCTGGATTTGTCTTCGGTTGCTGGCAATAGGCTCGCCCCCTATTACATGGAACTTAAACATAACTGGCGAAATGTGGGTATACTATAAGACATCTCTACAGGCGTGAAGTTATGTAGTCTTTATTTTATATTTTTTATTATTACTTACTGTTTGTATTTCCTTTGCGTGTCCCAAATAAAATATTTTTCTTTCTTTTCTTTCTTTCTTTGTTTCTTTTATTAATTAGCTACGGTGCCGTACGTTATTATATTATTTAACTTATCTTAATTTTAAAAGCAAAATCTTTATCTATTTTTATTTACCCACAAAAACAACAATAATATACACCAAGTAAAACACTACATTTCCTCTTCTAGGAACACAGCACACAGCCCAGTAGGATAATAAAACAAAATAAATAGGAGTTACGATCTCAGCGCCATCTGGCGCTCGGTGTTACAAGCTAATGAAACAGCGGTGTCTGCAAATATTTGTACAAGGAGATTAATTGCTCTAGGTTAGCGAGGAAAATAAAACTGAGAATGTATTGTAGACCATATCATTTGCTTATTGAAGACAATGAAATGCAAAGAAGATTTTTTTTACCATAACGGATAAGCTCCTGCTGCCTGTGATACAGGTTTATCCTAGTACAGGCATCTTAGATTTTAATATCTTAGTAAATTATTTCTAAGATTTTAATATCGTTATATTTTATCAATTTTAAGTTTGAATAAATAAATCTTATTTATTTATTTTGGGCGATGGTAAATGGTCACTAATTCACTGCCAAGTGAGTGAAGTGTGGTCACTAGTTAGACTGTTGTTCAATGCCTGTGGTAATGAAAACCAAAGGCATTTCTATTTCTGGTATGCTACCAGAAACAAAAATAAAATGTCTCGAAGATATTTTTTAACCATAACACAATACTTGGTCTTGGCGATCTTCCAACAATGGGTGACTACAAAAAAATTGCACTCATTTTTTTCTGTGAACGGTCGTTATTTAGATATGACGTAAAAAAGAACGAAACACAAAAAAAGTTGGGTGATAAAATGCGTCACATCCACGCAAAACGGCCATCGCTCAGCATAATGCTGTGATCCTACGCGACAAAGAGCCACAGCGCTAGATTTCAGCGACAGCCGGCGTAGACGTGACGACGTCAACCGGCGCAGCATAAAATGAGATACAAAAAATAAAATAAAAAAATAAATACACAATAAACAAGTTCTAAATCTTTATATAAATATAATATTTAAATGGCAAGATTCTGATCCATTGGCAACGACGTTCGCGCCGTACTATTACTGAACTCATCAAAATATTAATAAACAAAGCTGTCATCGCATAATCAAATTATTTCATGAGCCATCTTTATTCGTCCATACAAAACAACTATAAAACCCTTTCTTGGCATTAACATCTCCCTGAAGGCACTAAAAACAAAAGAACTTGGCTCGCTTTTACGACGTCTTGTTTAATGTCAGCAGGATCTAATTGGTACGGGATTATTATTTCTGTAAAGGGTTAATAATTATTTTCTTATATTGTGTTTTGTAATAAAATACTGTTAAATAAAATATAATTATTATTAATCTATTTAGTCTGCAAGTCTTCAAGCATCAATTTGCCAAAAAAAAAAGGTTTTTTTTGTCGTCTGATCTGAAAGTATATCTTTCTGCAATGAAAAAGTAAGTAATGCAATTTAAATGACACTGACATTAACTTTGTTTATGTGCATTTTATGTCTTTTTTGTAATGTGCTTCTTGTGCAAAATAAACAAATGTTCTTTCTTCACAATAACATTTCAATCATCTGTTTTGCTGGATTTTCTCCATCACTACATGCCATAACACAATGCTTTAGTAATAACGTAAACGAAACAAACATGAATATTTGACAAAACCAGCGATCAATGGCAACAAATGACTTCCACCAGCAACATTGTCAATTATAAAACTTTCGCACGAGGCCCGATTTTTCACAGGCGTCAATTGTCACTCAGATTTGACGCAATATCAAAGTACCACACTCCAGTACCTACCGTGACGAATCTTGACGCGATTTTAAAACTGTCACTTTAAATTAACCCTTTGAGAACTTGGCTGTTTTTTTACAATCGTGGGAAAGTGGAAATTGTTTTTTTTTTTTTGATTTTTGTTCATTAGTCGTTGATTTGAAAAGTTTTATTATAATTAGGACTTTAAAATTGCTTCTTAATAGATTAAATAATTATTTAACTTAAAACACATTTCTTTTTCTTAGTTGCATCTTGTCTGTAACGAAGAAATAGCTAGTGATGAACAAGTAATGTCTTTTCGTAATTATAATTATAATTAATTTCTTTGGTATTTGTATAGTAATAAAATATTTTATTCTTAGATTCGCATTGTCGTGTTAATTTTTATGAAATCCTTAGATTTAAATTAATTTATTTTACAACCGCAGATGTCCAATCTTTATTTTACAACCCGTTAAATAGAGATATTAGTTTTAACGATACATATTTAGTTTTACTGTCGATACATCAAAAAGGTGCTAAAAGTCATCCTTTTCACTGACGTTCGATCGTTTACAGCACTATTAGCATGATTATGCAAATATCCTTCGTATTAACAAATCAACCGTTACAAATTAATGTTTATAATCATTTGCATATTTTTCAATAAAATCTCGTGTCATGCTTTTATTATTTATGCAAAAAACGTCAACACTACCGCGTCATTAAATTTTTACAAAAAACGATTTTACGACATCGATCAATCAAAAACTTAATATTATGCTAATTACGCACATCACTATCGTACCCGTAATTATTCATTAGGGTTGTCGCGATATAAATTTTGATTTTATGACGTCACTGTAGGGTTGTCACATTTGCAGTTATATCTTCCGCATGATTTGTTCATTGAATTTTTCAAGCAATATTATTAATGGTATGTCAATTTAATGTTATTTCTTTTGTGTGACGTATCGACAATATGTCGATAGGGTGGAAAAGAAATGTTGTGCCAACGAACCCTTTTAAAATTTTAAGTTACAAATTGAATCGGTACAATGGACGGCCACCCTTTCTTATTGTTCGTAACATACATTCCTAAATCTATGTACTGTGTTTAATTTTGAAATTTATTTGACACCTAATATTGGGTGATGTTCCTTTTTGTGTATCGCACATGTGGTGAAATAAACACCCACTTTTGGTGTTTATTTTGAGATGAAGTGTGTTCTGACGATATTGTATAAAAATAATAAATGAGAGATATTTTTAGAAACAAAAATGATACCAACATTTTTCAATACTCAATACTCAATTCTTTATTGCATCCCATATGTACCTATTACATAGATGGTATATTGTATAAAAATAATAAATGAGAGATATTTTTAGAAACAAGAATGATACCAACATTTTTCAATACTCAATACTCAATTCTTTATTGCATCCCATATGTACGTATACTTATTACATAGATGGTATATTGTATAAAAATAATAAATGAGAGATATTTTTAGAAACAAAAATGATACCATCATTTTTCAATACTCAATTCTTCATTGCATCCCATATGTACCTATTACATAGATGGTATATTGTATAAAAATAATATAGAATAATTTATTAAGTTAAATTAGTTTAAGAAGATTTAATATTTTAATTTTATTCGTTTTATTTTTATTTTAATTTCTTTCCTGTTTTTTATTTTAGATACTTACATAGTTTTTGTTTTGTTTAACAGCCGCACGGATCGATCGAGCAGGTTAAGCTACGCTAGCCGGGATTGGTCCGTGGTTGGGTGACCATCTTTACATATCGAGATTCCTCCGTGCTTCGGAAAGCACGTTAAGCCATTGGTCCCGGCTGTCATTCTTGGATCTTTGACAGTCGTTACGGGTCTTCAGAAGCCGGACAGTCTTACCAAGGGGTATCGTATTACCCAGTTACTGGGTTGTGAAGGTCAGATAGGCAGTCGCTCCACGTAAAATACTGATATTCAGCTGCATCCGGTTAGACTGGAAGCTGACCCCAACATAGTGGGGAAAAGGCTAGGCAGATGATAACATAGTTTTTAATTTGTGGAAGTTTGTTAATGGCAATTGTAAGCGCTAATTACTTACTTACCTTTATAGATAGACTTTTCTTTATATAATGATAGCAATATTTGTTTCTTTATTCTGAAGAACAAATAATAAATAAATATAGAATAGAATAGAATAATTTTATTTCGAACAGAATCCATAGGGTTAGTAACAATTTTACTTAACATCTAGTGTTAGTAGGTACAGACACGGATAAACATAAAATTAAAATTCAGCGTGGAGCTGCATCCACCTCCGCAACATCGAGGAATCCCACCGATCTGCGAACACATTGAGAATACTGTTGGTGCCGCCAATATATTGTATATTGGCGGCACCAACAGTATTCTAACAAGTAACAACTTCAACTTCTTCGTTCTAACAGTATTCTAATGCAAAACAAAACAATTATTGTATTGTTGTTTATCCAAAAATTATTAATAACTGCCATACAAAAGCAATTTCCTATAAAAATAATCCACCACTTCACTCGTTCCCAGTTCATATTAGATACAAACAAGGAAGATAAAATATCAATAGATACAGAAAGAGTAATCTTGTTGGGAAAATAAATAGAACAAGTTGTTGCTCTTGAAGAATCGTGTGTTTGTGATGACAAAATAAGCGATATTTATATATTTGCAGATGTTGAGACTACCTGTTAGATACATGATCGAGGTATGTACTAAACCTAATCTATATCTGTACTTAAGTAGATAGATCAGGAACCTCTTTACATCTACGTACCATTTTTAACCGACTTCCAAAAAGGAGGAGGTTGTTTGTTCGTCGCGTATGTAAGTTTTATTGTTTTGTTTTTTTTTATGTATGTCAGCCGTTTTAGATTAAGCCGACAAACCAGACTAAACCTGACAATTTTTTATCGCGATTAAAAAGGTGTGGGTTCAAACGGGACTTCACGTGCACGTACAGTACTGTATTTATTTTTTCTTTTGCTTATATCGCGAAAATGGTGCGTCCTATCGCAAAAATTATGAAAAATTTGACCCCATTTATAAACCCCATAAACCCTTAAAACTCAACATGTTGGTAATATTTTTTCATATTTTCCATACAAAAAGTGAAAAATTCCGTATAAAACACATCGAGGCTGCAAACCAAGCGCGCCTCCGGCTCTAAAAAAATCACGGGTTAGGGCAAACCACGGGTACCACGTGGATTCGAGATTGCCAAACTCGATTTTAGCTGTGTCAAAATTATTTTTTAATTTAGAGAATTTTATTTGCAGAATACCTCTAAGATTACCATACGCAAAAGTAAGGAATTTTAGTGATAGTTTAGTTCAGTGTACAAGAGAATCGGCACCAATATCAAATAAGAAACCAACAAGACACCAGCATGAACACATTGAACACTCAAAAATAACTTTTCAAACATCTCACCCTAAAGAGCAACTTAACCTAAATTATAAAACCACCGCCATACTTGAAAAAAAATATGCAAATTTTCTATCTAACAACAAGGAGTTTGGTTCACATACTGCCCGCATACTTGTACCACTTGAGGCCCTAAGGGACTTTGAAGACACAAAAGCTTAATGCATTACATCTTAAGCTATGCAAATTGTATTTATTGAAGAGCACTTGAATTTTTCTGTTTATATTGAATGCTGATGGGAAATCAAGTGGTTCCGATGTCGAAGAATGAATATTTTCTGTTGCTCTTCCCGCATTGTTTGATTAATATTTGAGGTTTATTCAAGAACCAGGTTACTGTATGAGTTTTTGAATGCGGGAAAGTAAGATGTAGGTGCGAAAATAGTTTAAAGTTTCTATTCTACTTTTTTTTTGTTGTTTTCATTTCTGTGTCGATTTATTCGAGGGGTTCGTGGGTAAATGATAACAGCCGTACGGGTCGATTGAAGGTTAACGCTCGCTGCGGTCAATTCGTGGATGGGTGACCATCAGTGACCATTACCTATCGAGAGACCTCCGTGCCTCGGAAAACATGTTAATCCGTTGGTCCCGGCTGTCATTCGTAATCTTTGACAGACGTTACGGTTTGGAAGCCCAAAAGTCAGACAGGCAGTCCTACCTAGGGGTATCGTGATACCCAGTAACTGGGTTGTGGAGATCAGATAGGTAGTCGCTCCATGTAAAATACTGACAATCATCAGACTTACTTTGTTTCATATATGTCATAAAATGTCATTTACACCAAGATTTTAATAAATTGTTAAGGCATATTGAAACTATTTGATATAATCGACGTTTTCTTTAAGATATACAGATTTTAAATATACGAACTAATAGAACAAAAAGTTCCATACAATAAAAGTAATTTTGAGACAAAATGTCCATTACGTTATTTCATATTTCCACTATTGATACATTAATCGATTAGAATACAATCTGCTCTTCATTTAACCATGTGCCTTTACCGTTCACTTCCTAAATCACACAGGCACTTGTGACCACTTTACAAGCACGATGGGCGTACTCTTGAGATTTGCATACAATTTCAATGGGACACCATGAATCAAAGGGAAGATGTATGGGGACATACGTCTTAGCATGGTGTATTGAACGTTGTTCAATTTGATAGAGTTTATGCTCAAGATAGTTCAAGAGGACAGTAGAAATATTGTTCGATGTTAAGAAGAATAAGTAACTTTACTTAGAGTTTGCTTTTTTTTTCTTTAGGAAAAAACAGCCAAGAGCATGTCAGATCACGTACAATGAAGGGTTCCGTAGTTGGGATGAATTTATCCCAAGAAACAACTAGTATGGGTGAAGATACAGCAGAACAAGAAGATAATACACTATTGATTAAGAACAATATGAATACCCTCAGATACACGCTAAACAGTGACGAAGAGACCTCTATTATAAATCCAAAGCGGTCCCATTCAACAAGTACTTACAAGCAAACAATGGACAACAATAGTTTCCGAACCGTCACTTCTATATCATTGACAAACAGTCCCGCCCCACTCGTGCATACATTACTGATTCACAAAGCAAAACGCAGAAATAGGTCGAAACCTTTCATATGTCAGGATCAAAGACTAACTCCAATAAGTATGAATTTTTGAATTCTAGCCGATGGCCTAATACTTTTTTCTTGGCATTCCGATTCCTCTTTCTGCATTCAACGTGGCAATGCTGCCAGTCTTCTGGGCACGTTTCCGGATGACAGCGATGCGGACGAGTACTTCGACGCCTAAGTGTCCGTTTGTTTTTGATTTATTTATACAGATAGTTAGTTAGACTTTTAATTTATTACCTGGAGTAAATAGTTAGTTATATATAGATAGATTATAAGCAACACTAACTGATAACAGACAATTGTACCTTCATTGTTTTGTTTTCCTTTCTATAATATTGACACAAATCCTTAACTTCTGGCGTAGGGACACACCTGGCGAAAATGACGCGATGGAAATTCCGTTTGTTTCTATTCTATGAAAATTACATGACGTAATTTTTGCCTGAAATACTATCAGCAATAACGATGAAGGAAACGTCAAAAATGTATTGAATTGACATAACTCACAGAAAAGCTTATGATCCTGTAAGTTGAAAGTATTAAAAATACGAAACGCTTCGAAAGCTATTGTCTCTATTGTCTAAGCCCCTTGGTGTTTCATACATACAGACATACGTACTATCGAAGAACTTCATATCTAAGCAGTTTGAAAACAAAATCTCGTGAACACGATGACCGTATCTGTTACCGCCCCGGTTCGACAGCTGCCGAGCACTGCAAGCAGAAATAGTCCTTACGGTGTAAGGTGAAGTTCTTCGATGGTACACACACATTTTCCGTTGACCTTATTAATTGATGATGTTCTTCAGAAAGGTCAGGCGCGTGGTACTAGCAACCGGCGTGCGTGTATGACCAGATGTATGGACGTAAACGAGGCAAAAGGAGGATGTAAGGATCATAGCAGGTAGCGGTCTGGTGTTTCTACCTACCCCTATGGGAGGAAGGCGTCATTAAGTGAGATTATGTGGTTATGTATAGTAATTGCTGTGTCACTTTTATTCACTGGCCTCTCGTTTAACAAGGTGACAAATCCAACGGGACAATCACATCTACAAATTTTTATTCTGTGCCCTTTTCCCAAGTCCTTTTGTATGCTCGGACCAACGCGATCAAGCATCGGCCTGGGCGTTGGAGCGTCAAAACCAATCTCACTCCAGCCTCACTTGTGGCTTTTTGAATTTGATTTGGCCTTTTCCATGACGTCACGTGCTTTTGAAGTGCGGTCCGCCTTTGAGTGGACTTAGGTTTGCATTTCTTGTGTAGGTGGTTTATGGAGCTGATTGAATTTCAATTTACCGAACTGGACAGGCCATTTCGGTATTTGGTTCGGACTTATTGGGTTATAGCTAGCATCTGTATGATGTATATTCCACGTGATTTAAACTTAAAGGTAAGAACACAAACTTCAACACACTTAATTTTGACCGTTTGTTTCGACAGTCTTTTTTAATTACAATTAATATAATAATTCATCCTATACTATTAAACGAGCAACATTTGTATATATATATATATATGTTTGTAATCACATTCTCGAAAACGGCTCTAATGATTTCGATGAAAGTTGCAATATAGGGGTTTACGGGGGCGAAAAATCGATCTAGCTAGATTTCATATCTTGGATAAATTGTTTTTTTTGTATTTTCACCCGAGCAGAGCTCGGTCGCCCAAAGTTTAGAACAAGATGGCTACCTTAGAATAATGACATGGCAGCATGGAATTAGTAAGTACCTACTACCATGGCAGCAAGGAATTAGTATGTACTATCATGGTAGCATGAAGTAAGTATGTACATACTATATATGGAATTAATATGAACTAGGATAGTTCATATTAATTATAAGAGGATTATAAGAGGATACTATTAAAAGAGCATTATCTATTTTCACCCGACCAGAGCTCGTTCGACCAGGTTCTAATACCTACATAAGAACACCGTGTCACTTTGTGGGGTGTAAACACAAAAGAGTAATCAATAATGTTCGGGATCTTAAAATACACCTGTTTTACCACCGAGCGACTAGCTATCAACGATTTTCTCGCTCAAGAAACGTACAAAAGATTGTAGACCTCGTGTAAGTAAAAGAGTAAGCAAGTATTAATAGTTGATCGCTGACTGTTCACTCCGCCACCACCGCCACGCCGGTGATTAACAGTTTGTTGCAGCGGCAAGACCTACGCTCAGTGATGCTCGCTTGGCGGGCAGAACGCTCGCCGAGAGACTCGCACGTTGTAATAATCGCTTATTCCTTCGTCACCATCGCTCACTCTCGTTCTCGCCAATTTGTTTTGAGCTAACAATAGCTTTGTGGGATAGGTGCCTGTCCCCCACCTAGATCTAGGGTAAAAGTTTGAACAAATTGATATATTTTATGTTAGTTGACGTATTCTTGACCAAAGTAACAACTTCGGTTGAAAATGATATTTAAAATCGGGTATATTAACCTTGTCAGTCAACTGACTGACATGGTTTTACCCGGTCTAAAAATCACAACATGTACCCCTTCATTTAAAATAATAAAAAATTACAATATGTACAGCAACGCCGCTAATGAACAGAGCTTAAACCAAGCAAAATTAATTGGCTGGCAAAGGGGTAAGATAATCCCGTCTTACGAACTAGTAATTATTTTGATAGGACTTTGCAGCCCATGGGAGTAAAGGGCGTGGAGTTATGTGGTGCACGCGTGTTTTAATTAGATTCGGATTATCAGACTCTTGATTAATGATTTGGAAAGTTATCTGACATTTTGGTATTGTTCTTTTTGGTACTGGGTTATAATTTTTGTTTTCTAATTTAAATAAAAATAAATGTTATAAAAACTAAAACCCAACTACGACAAAAAAGCCAACTAAAAAGGTATAAACAAGACATCACAGACAGACTAATAAAAAATCCGGAGTCACACGTAATCTGATCGATTTATACTCATAAACGACGTGTGACTCAGACGACGTGTGACGTGTGAGCAGGAGCTCGTAGCTAAGTAATAACTGCCACACGGGTCTATCCGTCAGGTTAAGCTACGCTTGCCAGGGTTGGTCTGTAGATGGGGGGTCTTCACCTAAGTTTCACGTTGATCTTTTTACAGAATCGACCGGCTGGTCTACTTAGTCACAAAGACACGTGTCTTTATGACACTTAATTTCTAAAATGGTGGTTGATTTAGCTATAATTATGCGTAAAACAGAAACAAATACAAAAACATATCTGAAGATACGTATGTGTATTATTAACAATATGACAAATTGAAAGATAGTAATTATATTCTCATAATTGTATCGTTCCGTGTGGTGCCGGACGTAAAGAATAGTAAGTACCATCCCATTTCTTCCCGTGGGTGTCGTAAAAGGCGACTAAGTGACTTACTAGAGAATGGGCAGCAACGTTCTCTATGCATTTTAACACCATACTGCGATCGCCAACCCGCCTGCCAAGCGTGGCGATTATGGCAACCCTTCTGGTCTTTCGGCTGGAATGACGATGAATTGTATCATGTCGCGCATTTTTTCTCTGTTTTATCCGTTTTCTCAAATTGCACAAAACGTTTTTGTTTTAGTAAGGGGACGATAGGTACCTGTGTTTATTTTGCTTGAATCTTTGAATAAATTTAGTATAATTTGTATTGAGGCATCACTATAATTCTCAACAGAACCTGCTTTGGTTCAATAGAGAATAATCCTTTGAGTTCAATGGAGCTGTAATTAATTTCTTGTTAATTTAAACTGATCGTCGTGTTCAACCGGGTATTAACAGGGCGAAGAAGTTACGAAGTTTCAGTGGATTTTGAAAGAGAAGAGCTTAAACTGGTTTAATCATTTAAAATTATATCATGTTCAATTTGCCAGAAAATATTATGAAATCTTAGTATAGTTAGGTTGATGAAAAATAAGTACATAAGAGGCGATTAGCAATGATAACGATTCACGGTAGAGAAGCGAACAGACGGTTTTTTTTTTCAAATGTACACATTGCTGAAGAAGGTCGAGGAAGAGCTGTCACCCCTTTAAAAAAAGCAACGCAGATTTTTGATTTATTTATTTATCTACCTATTTATTTATTTACTAATGCACCAAGTCCCAATATACTAATCACAGATACATACAATTCATTCAATTCATTACATCATTAAAATAAATTACGATGAATGATGATTTATGACGTAGCGACCTTTACCTAGTAGTGAGAAGGTACAGCTCCAGAAAAAAAGTCATTACAATATTAAAACCTAACTCACGAATAGAGTAAGTTGAACAAAAATACCAAGCACATTTGCCAGACACTATTTTTCAAACGACACTTTCATATTTTACTAAACTGACTCATATTCCTGCATATTCGCTGCAACTATCCAAAATACAGGAACTTGTTCCGAGTAAAACGAGTTCCCTGTAACATAAACTGCCAAGGAATACATAAAGTTTATTCTCTAAATATTCTCCCGAGTCTTCCTTGGTAGTACTGAGGTGGTTGTGGTACTTACCATTTGTTTAAGAAGGAATAGTTTAGCTAACTAGCGAGTTTTCGGTATCGGATAACGAATTATGGAACTCAAATGGACTTGGGCAGGACACCTGGCAAGGCGCAATAATGACAGGTGGAGTATGGCATTGACCGAGTGACGTCAAAAGTCTCGAAGACGAAGTATTGATGTCCGACATTGTTAACATCGCGGATAGAACCTGGATGAGGCTAGGACATGAGCGTGGCGAATTGGACAAGAAAAGAAAGGCGTATGTCAAGCAGTGGGGGACAAACTAGCGAGTTTGGTGGCTTATATTCAAATTGTATTTGTGCCACGTAATACACATGCCCGTAGCTTGCACAAAAGTTTGCCAGTAGCTTGCACTTGCATGCCATTGTTACATTCACCAATCAACGCGTACTTAGTACCTAGCAATTATCGAAAGACAATATGGCAGATTGTAGAAAGATTTCTATGGCGAGATCTCAAATATGATTATGTCTTCCCCGAAGGGTTAGGCAAAGTTGTACCTATAGTTAAGCCACATTTCGCCAATTATATTTAAGTATCATCATGTAAAAGGGGGCGAACCTATTGCCGTCATTCGAGCACGAATCCAGTTTCCGGGCTGGTCCTGAAAAATTGCAGACAGAAAACTCCAATACATCATTGCCCGACCTAGAAATCGAACCCAGCACCTCATTCTCTGCAATAGCGCTTGCAACCACAAGACTTACAAGGCAGATTCGGTTTTTTACTTTGTCTGGAATAAAAAGTTACTGAGAAAACTTTTTATATTGCTTTACGCTGGTAAACACTGCTACGTCACTTCAATTTGATGGACAGACACTAATGTGACGTTTCTGACGTAAGTATTGCGTCGCTTTCTTGCCTTGAATGTTCAATTCAGCACAATGATTCAGCATATCACAGGCCCAGACCAAATAAAAAACCAAGACAGAGCGCTGTCAACAGTTAAGTGAAGCCGGTTTCGTAAACATATGTGCACTTTGTGTGGTGTAGTTTGACTGTAGTGTCGTGACAGTTGTAAATATGTGCGTGTGAGCGTGTATGCACAGAGCGGCGCTGTAGTTTTGGCTTGCTTCAATGTATTTTTCGCAGCGCTCTGTCTTGGTTTTTTATTTGGTCTGGTCGTGAAGATACAATAACATCACAACTAGATAGGCTGTATCGGATTACGCATAGTGATTTTATCGCATAATATTTTTAAAAGAACTCCTACATTTGTGCTAGAAAAAGAATCCAACAGCTTAAGGGTCGCTACAGGCAAATCGTATCGGTTTTGATAAGTTTATATACGAGTAGAAAATGACAAGTAGTAGCCACGAAAAAGAACATCTGGCTAGCTGAAGAGTAGCAGTCAGTGAAAAAATCTGATTGAGGATAAACTAATAAAAAAAATTGAATATCACAAAAAACGTGCAAAGAACAGTGAACCCACAGATTTTTATCTTTTCCATAACATTACTTGTTTTGCGTAAAATGTTCGGAAATTTTCTGAATTTTCACCGTCATGCCAATGTTACATTTTTGTGAAACTCTTCAGCTAGCCAGACGTTTTTCTTCGAGGCTACTTCCTTAAGTTACCTATATAAACTTATCCAAGACCCATAACACGATTTGCCAAGAATTAAAATATGTCATTTGTGTTTTTTTGCACTTACTCTAAATAAATTGAGATATGGGCAGGAGAATTATTATGAATAATGATTTTGTATGTTCATCTGTAAAAGTGTGAATGATGTTCATTGTTGGCGAAATCTATGTCTACAAAAGAATAAAAAAGGCCTTCAATACAATACGCTCACTGTAAGTTTCCCGAACTTAATAAAATGTTATAAATATCTTACTAAATGCAATAGTGACTCCATACTTTTCTTGAATAAGGTTCAATAAAACGTCCTGTAAACGTTATTTCTTTGTAAATTTTGAGGAACAGAATATAGGCCACTTATAGATATTCCCTTAGTAAGGGATTTCAAAGCAAAGCTATTATCATATGTCCCGCGGCGCTGGTACCAAACAAAACGTTTGTCTTTTTAGCACATTTGTTTAAGATAGTTGTATTTCATCGTCTTCGCATGCATTATGCTTAACATAAAAATATTTTACTGAACGTAAGTCTCTCGAAATGGCAATATTAGGTACCTATACGGTTCAACCAAGTCGGTTCACTTTGATTGAAAATTTAAGGCGATGAAATTGGACGATTTTTTTATAACCTTACACGATTTTGTTGCGTCATTTAAATTGGAAGTCAATTTAAATCGACCATTTTCTTATTTTCCGTGCGATTAGTGAGTAACCTGGTGTCAGAGTTTTCACATGCCGTCGAGCAGTATCTCTCAGGCAAACCGGTTTCCTCACGATGTCTTCCTTCACCGTGACACCATGAAATCCAAGTACCATGTAATGCCGACGTTATAGTTATGAGCAGCAGGCCGATATAGTATTTACTCCAAGTAGACTTTCAGCCAATCTGTCCTCTTCCCAATTACGTTGGGGTCGGCTTCCTGTCTAACCGGATGCAGCTGAATACCATTATGTTATGCCATTTGACCTCCACAACCGAGTTACTGGGTAACACGATACCCCTTGGTAAGACTGGTTGTCAAATATCTATGAATGACAGTCGGGTCCAACGGCTTAACGTGCTTTCCTAGGCACAGAGGGGTCTCCATATGTAATGAATAGTTACCATCTATGAACCGACCGCGGCAAGCGTAGCTAAACATTCAATCGACCTGTGCGGCTGTTATCACTTAACCACGAGTCCCTCCAAATATACTTCTGTTTTAGAAAATTTGTTACATTGGTTTGTTATTTATAAAAAGCTGACGAACAATTATAGTACTTACTGCGCCCCGCGGTTTCACCCGCATAAGTCTAGATTCCGTGAGAATATCGGGATAAAAAGTATCCTATGTCCTAACCCAGCTTATGGTTTACCCATGTGCCAAATTTCATCCAAATCTATTCAGCCGTTTTCGCGTTTGACACACACTTAAATAAAAAAATTGTGTTACGTTTATTGTTTTTAGTCCGCCTGGCTAGCTACAACCATCTTATCTAAGTCTGTCGCCATAAGAACAACGTTAACAGCATTGTTGTGTTTCGGTAGTTAGAGGTAAGATAGCCAGGTCCACTGTGCTTGAGGACTCCGGGTGAAGCTCGCTTCCACCTTTGGCCTGATTATCACTTACCATTAGGTGAGATGCAGGCCAAGAGCTACCCCGTTGTGGAAAAACAAAATAAGAAAAAAAAGTTGATGTTAAATTTCTTCCCAGCAGTATCGAAGTATACAATACCTACTTATACATATTATAGGTACTCTACAAAATCCATGATCAGGACAATAATGGCAAACAATAATTGCGAGCGAAGGGTGGCGACCATTCAATCAGCATTGGAACATAATCATAAAGTGTCAGAGCCTACACTCGTAAATATCTGACCGGCCGACCACAATGTAAGAAATTTCAGAAGTCTAGTACAAAAAAGCTATCCACTTTTCTTTGACCTTTGGTCGCAAGACCTGCCATGCTATTCTGTAAACATCTCACCGTGAAAACTTGGGTGAAGTGAGCTGTCAACAGTGTCAATCCCTGTGGAATGACAGCTCACTCCACGCTCACTTCACCTAAGTTTTCACGGTGAGATGGTTACAGAATAGCACTGGTGGTGTTCCGTCACTTCCGCGGACAAATTCCACAGGGCAACACAAAGGTGAGCTAGTGCAAAGTGAAGTGCTATGAACATAGTTAGTTTAGTTCTGTTCTTAAGCCTTATTTTATTAACACAAGTTTCGTTTATATAAAAATATGTATGTTTAGGTTAAGGTATTTTTTCTATGGGCCTGTGTCGCCTGAAATATATGGTATTATTATTCCATTTATACATTTTATGTAAGGTACATTCAAGTCTTTTAAGTGCGAAGTGAAGAAAAAAAAAAAAAAAAAAAAGAACTATTCTATTGGACGTTCTGATTTTTCTATATTGTATTAGATCGGACGCACGGAGTGAAATGTGCACACCACATGTTGCAAGTTTTAGCTACAAGCCGGGCGTCGAAATCGAAGTGTTTTTGTTTTGCTGTGGTTGTGACTTTAGGTCGCCAAAAATACACTAAAACAGTACAATAGTGGGTGAAATAAGCGCTCCTGATCTCAGGCGAACGGTTCAGTGCATGCATAAGTACGAGGGTATACCTGCGCAGCGAATCTGGTGAGGTCTTTCCATCTTTCAGGGATCGCTGAAGAAGTCCACCTAAAGTCATGAGTGGATCTCATTATAAATCCATACATCTTATATGCTGTATTTACAATTTGTTCGACTAACTTTAAACTATAATACGTGTGTGATTATTTGTGCAGTGCAGTGTTTCAATATGCTTTGTTTTTTGCGAGTGCGCATCCTTTTTTTAATATTTGGAGTGAGTTTAGGGTCGCAGGTAGTTAGTTGTTTACCATCAAAGCATTCCTTTTAGATATTATTGCTCTTGACTCTGACATTGGATTTTAAACCCTATAACTTCGAAGCCAAGTGTAGTTTTGTGTTTATTTGGGTGGTAAAAATAATTGTGTAAAGAAATGTTTGAGTTTATTTAAGTAAATATTAGTGAAGCTGAAGACTGCTTAAGACCGCGACAAGATCAAGAAGGCTAGCGAGAGTTATAAGAAACCTGAAACGGATAGTAGCCAGACGAAGACAATGGAAACAGCAACGTGTAACACAGCATAGTAGTGTCATAGAAAATAGTCGAGAAAGCAGCGTAACCCCGTCAAAATTCATCAGTGAAGATCGACTCGAACCAACATAACGACGACGTCGCAAAAGATGCCCATCCAAAGCGGTGCCGCAAATATTACAGGAAGCCGTCACCAAGCACATGAACAAAGCGTGGACACAAAATAAAGCACCCGGCTTGAAACAATGCAGGTACCAATTCCGAAGAAAAACAACCCTAAAAATTCAAATGACTATCGACGATTATAGGTTTGCAATACGGGCCACAGAATTTACGCCTCCAACGTTTTTAAAAAAATTTACGAAACAATAAAAGAATTGGGCAACTACCAAGCGGCTTTTTTAAACAACAGATCTACAGATGCTCACATATTTCCACTAAAAATTGTACACATCAAATGGTGTGGCCAGCAAAGTAATTGGATTATCAAAGGAAAGGGAATCAAACTGGGTTGCCCTCCTCTCTACACTGGTCATGGATCCATGGATCCTTAGAACCCTCAAAGAGGAAACTCATTTAATCAAATTAGACCAAGACCTTAAAATCTCACTCCCCCTGGTGTTATCATTCGCGGACGACCTCATCTTCATTATAGACGATCTAAAAGGGTTAGAAGGAATTGTATACCATATTAAACCCCTACTAGGTGGCGTCGGCCTACAAATAAACGAAACTGGAACAGAAATTCTAATTAGAGACTTGGGTCTCTAATTAGAATTTTTGTTCGACTCGTGTATCGAATGGTGATCGTACCTTGTATGATATACGGATTGAAAGCATCGGCAATCACTAAAGCTAACAGATCTAGACTGAGAAGATATGAGAGAGTCATCATGAGAGACTTGATTAACCACGCCAGAAATAAACCAAAACAAAAGTAGATGCACGAAATCTTAGATGGGAAAACAGTAACCAAACGCATCAAGAATCACATGATGTGCTATCTCGCACACGTCCACAGGCGCGGCAAACCACACCTTTTACACGAAGAGTTGTAGTATAAGGCCAAATCCAAGAAAGTAGGCCGTCCTATTTACATATGGAACGACAATCTTAAACAGGACTCGACTTATTTCGACAAGGAATTAAATTTTTGGATGGACAAGGCTACAGACCGATACAAGATCATGAAGTCCGCCAGCGAGATCTACAAGAAACCTGAAACGGATAGCAGCGAGCATTCTGACGAAGACACAGACACAGCAAAATGTAACACAGCTCAGCAGCAATATAGGAAAAAGCCGAGAAACCAGCGTAACCCCGTCTCAAAATTCACCGGTGAAGATAACGACGACGTCGCAAAAGATGCCCATCCATAGATAATTAACACCCGTCTCTCCACTATTCCAAGGCTTACTCTAGGATGCATATCCGGTATGGCTCTCAAATCCTTCCTTATCCTAAGGGCACGGTCTTCCTTACCATTACCCGCGCCCCCCGGTCTACTCCTCGATTTGCAATAGCCTTTGAAGTCCCATGAAACATGAGGCTTCATGGGCTAGTGCAAATCTTGGGGTTCATTCGATTTATCGAGTCTGGTTAAACCATGCTGGGATCGGTGCATTTCATTCATTCATTCATTCATTGTATTAGATCGGACGCACGACCGGACAGTTATGGCCAGCGTAG
This sequence comes from Agrochola circellaris, assembly GCA_914767755.1. Classification (NCBI taxonomy): domain Eukaryota; kingdom Metazoa; phylum Arthropoda; class Insecta; order Lepidoptera; family Noctuidae; genus Agrochola; species Agrochola circellaris. Next base: position 3,322,790 of record OU611861.1, read on the forward strand.
ATGTTATGACGCAAAACGGTAGGGCGCTGTAATTGATCCCCGATTGCTATGCACCCGGTGCTTTTTGTGGTGATATTATGACGATTCTGTGATATTGAAAGAGAAAAAGAAATCTTCCTGAAACAGTACATTGTTTTTTTTTCATTCCTCGGTTACCTGTATAGGCAGTGCCACTCTTAATGATTTTTGTCGTTATTTCGCTGCACTATTGTTTGGTGTTCTAATTTTTGCCGCTTGAGTACTCGTATAATTCACATCGTGTCGTCTACCTACATTTTGTATTGAAACGTTTTGAAGCGGCAAGATGCCTGCGCCGCGCCTTCACCTTACGCCGTTTCTGTGTAATTCGCGCCTTATACTGTCGGACTACATTACGCTCACTGAATAGGCCCGACAAGACAAGCCCGTCGCGTTCTTGTAGCTTCATACTCAAAATGCGGAGTGCGTCTTCTGTACTAACACACACTACTACGAGTCACAAACTCACAGCACACACTACATGCTAAGCATTGCAGAAGTAAACCAACAACAAGACTTACGATACGACTGAATACTCAAATGCTACTAAATATTAGGCCGCCGTTAAGTCTCATGCTTTCTCTTTCTCTTCACTAGATGACTTCAATAGATGTAGTGCAAATTGTGTCCGAGTAAAATGACTGTGTGTGACATCCAGACAGACGGACAAATGGACATAACGACATTAAAATGGTTCCGTTTTTTGCTATTTGGGTACGGAACCCTAAAAAAGAAGGCATCTTAAGCATTGATACCAAGCTTAATCTATGGTTTAACACTGGCGCACATTTAGGCGGGCTAGATCGCAACGCAAAAATCTATCTAAGGTCGATTCAAATCCTGTTCCCAATTGATGTTATTAACATTACTTTATGCAAGTGTAAATAAAGTTGATTTTAGACTGACTAGTGCTGTTGAAAAAGTAATAAAAAATATGAAGTTGTAGCGCAAACTGAACCTTATGAGTAGGCATCACAGTTGTTTTTCATATAACTCGTGTTTGCTTACATGTTTGGTAAATAAATTGCGAACGCAGTATAGGTACATCACTTTCGTACTTACTGCGCGCCGCTCTTTTCTGTATTTAAATGCGATTCGATGCGGCTGTAATGTGCGCTTGCTTTAATGTTATACTGCCCAATTTTAACTCCCTGGTTACGAAATAAAAAGCTTATACTAAAGCCATCGGCCAGTGTATCGTATCGAGTCAATAAAAAGTCAACAATAACTGCTGTCTAATATAACCGTTGTTGCGTGAATAACGATCATCGATAAACGTCCACGGTTGAACGTAAAATGCAGCCCTATATCGATTAAATCAGTCTGTCAGACCAGTGTTGGTATTTTGTAAAAATCTCAGAGTGACAACTTAGGTGAAGTGAGATGACACTGGCAGCACGCAAGTTTTTAGGTGAGATTTTTACAGAATCGACAGGTGCAACGATAGCTCACTTCAAGCTCACTTTACCGATGAGACTTTTTACAGAAAAGATCGGATGTAGATGATAACTTAGCTGTGCAAGGATCTTTTGGCGCGTGGCCAAAATCGGACCTAAAGCCGCCATCTTGTTTTTCAATACATTTCACAAAACAATTGCACAAAAATGTTTACCAACAACGCCCCCTGTTAACGTCATTCGAACGCCAAAAGATTTTTGTAGCAGTGTAGTTTAGACCCCGTTTTACTGACAGAAACATCAGAATCTGGAATTAAGAGAGCACGTAATTATTTAAATAATTTAAAAAAAAACGCTAGATTAGCGGAGCTACACCTGGGTGGAAATATTGAAGGAACATTTACATTGTGTCTGTGTTAAAATCATGTAAATCTTATTTCTCAAGTTATACATGGTTATCTTAAAGAAAGAAACAAGAAGAAAGAAAATAAATTTATTTGACTCATGTTAAGGCACAAAATATTCACACAAAAACAAAAAAACAGTATAAATAAAGATAACTTAAAATAATATTGTGTGCCTCACGGCTGCGCCAAATAAGCCCAGTTCAGCATAAACGACAGACAACTAGTGTCTGACGCTGGTTTTCAAGTGGACCTTATATTACGAGGACGTCTTACGGATTTAAATCAGTTTTATAGTTTGTATAACCACCAAAGAACGGAATACCTAAAAAAAAAACGCGCGCAAAGTCGCGTGCCCAACCAATAGCCAATAAACGTCAACCAGTATAATGACGTCACGAATTTCGGAAATATTCTTCCGAATGCACCACTCGTAAAAGGTTTACTGCCGGTTCCGGGAGCACCTAGGTTTATTAACGTTTTATACATGTGTGTGCCGTAATGGGCTATTAAATTTAGTTAGGACTGATAGGTAGTCAGTAATAAAAGCCTAATGATTTCATTGGGATGTGGATGTGCGTCAGTTTGTGCACAGAATAAATAAGTACCAGTATTATATCTCGGAATTGACCTTGAAATAATTACCTACCGACGACTGCTCGGTAGATAAATCTTCCGCGTCCGTGCGTAACTGCCGCGTACTCGATACTGTTAGGTACTTGTGTACTGATATATACTGAGATTTCAAAGAGCATCGTTTTGGTCGTTTTCTATGAAGATAGAATACTGCAGTGCTATTCTGTAACCATCTCACCGTGAAAACTTAGGTGAAGTGAGCGTGGAGTGAGCTGTCATTCCACAGGGATTGACACTATTGACAGCTCACTTCACCCAAGTTTTCACGGTGAGATGTTTACAGAATAGCATGGCTGTACTTACTTATTTATACAGTGGTTTATGTTCGTTTGTGAGTCTTTGGATACTATGGTGTCATTTTATTTATGACTAGGTGTTGCCTATCAGCGAGCCTATAACCTTCCTTAAGAGGGCGCCTAAAGGTCCACTAGCGCCACTCTTTAAAAAAAATATTATCTCGTGACTGAGAAGGAATTATGAATAACGGCTAATAAGGACCCTCGGTAAGTGTGTCTAGAATTTTCTAATACCTTTTATAAAGTTTCATATTGAGACACGAAGCAACAAAATACGATCTAGAGGAATGTGGCCGCTTTTCTTTAGATCGCTTTTCTTTAAAGCGACCTTTAGGCGCCCTCTTAAGAGTTGGGCTATCCAATGCAAGAAGAATGTTTCAAATCCGGCAGTTCCGAAGATTACCGCCTACATAAAACTTACAAAGAAACAACCACATTTTATTTATTTATATATACTTTATTGTACACCACAAAATACATAACAATAAATAATAATTATGCATTACAAAATATACAATGGGCGACCTTATCGCTTTCCGCGATCTCTTCCAGGCAACCTTAGAATGGACAGTGATTTGCCTGGACATAAAATGGGGCAGTCGTTGGTGCAAATAATAAGTATACAATATACACAGATAAATACATAGCCTAATTAATAGATACATAAATACATACATACTAAATATATAAGCAACGAAAATAAATAAAGACTATAGATAATTACAGTTACGAGAACAAGATCACAACGACAAGTAATGTTCCTTCACGAGTCTCTTAAACACATGTAACGATTTCACCTCTTTATAACATTCTTATTAATTATTAAATACCATAACAAAGGGAACAACATCATAAAGATAAGGTCAAGGGATAGATAAAGGGAAAAAAAAGACGAAAAAGAAGAAAAGGTGGTGGAAAAAGAAATAAATGACAGCAGTGACTCTGAAGAAGATGAATATATTTGTATTATTTGCGGCGTCTCCTATAATGAAGATACATCAGTGGTGATTGGATTCAATAGACCTATCTCTTGCAATGACTAGGCCCAAGCTGGGTGTATCAAAAGCGACATCACATCTTATTATTAGTAAAGATAAACAATATGGAAAGAAGAGATAAGAAGAGAAGAAGACAATAAAAAGAAGAAGAAAAGAAAAAATAAGAATAGAAAAAGAAGAAGAAGAGATATGGAGGTATATGGAAGAGATTTCTTTAGAAATAAGCATCACCTTTGTACGTATTTTTCTGTTCCTTTTTTCTTGTCTGTTTATATGTGTGTACATAAACCGTTAAATAAATAAATAATAAATAAATATCTGTGGACGTAATCATAAAATGGACAAAGCTGTAAAGATTTTTGTCAGTTCTATTTAATATTAATGAACAATTACCTATTTTCTTTAGGTATAAAACTTCTTACATACCTTCGTTGATTGCTTAAGCAATAGCAATAGCAACGGAACAACCAGCCGTGCTATTCTGCAAACATCTCACCGTGAAAACTTGGGTGAAGTGAGCTCGATGTGAGCTGTCATTGCAGCTGAAGCTAGGAATTGACACTATTTGACAGCTCACTTCATGCTCACTTCACCCTACTCTTCACAGTGAGATGTTTACAGAATGGAGCGACCGTTTATGAAATAAATCTATTCAAACAAAATCACGCCCATTGATAACTAATCAAACAAAATTTAATTACTGAACACCTACGGTCAAATTCTGAACAACTATTCAGAGTATCCCGAAATTGCCCCGCGCAATTAAAATTAACCCGGTATACAACAAACAATGTCTTATATTGTACTTAATTAACTAATACATAATGACCATATTCAAATAGGACGTGAATCAAAGCGCCCGTATGTTTCTATGGGAAAATGGAGCGGGCAGTGAATAGATAATAATTGCGGAGGTCATTTGATACGGACAAAAGATTGGACCCCATCACCCTTTGACTAAAGCTCGCGTGATATGGAGTCGTGTTTAGTGCAAATAATTTATAAATATTCATAACATCACGCTTGTATAACTCAGAGGGTCATGCAGAGGTGTACCTTAAGAGCGATTATCCTAAAAGTTGGCAACGTCGCAAATAGCTGTCAAATATTTACCAGTTTTGATTAATTTAATTTGGCCATATGTACTGTATGGACATTTAAAACGTGGCTAACTAGCGAACTAGAATATTAATAATGAAATGCAATCATTAATATCGTAACACCGAATATTTAGTTTGAGATGTAAAAATAGTATTTGGAAACTTTCCAAGTGCCTTTTTTACTCCTGAAACGGTTACAACATCAAATTCAGTGTTATAATTGCAATTCATATTAATATTCTAGTTCGCTAGTTAGTCACATTTCTTATTTCCATAGAGTAAAATTGCCAAATTATTTTAAAAGCGTAATATTTGACATCTATTTGCAATCTTGGCAACTTTCAGAAGAAACGCTCCTAACGTACACCAAAATTTTGAGTCCCATGTACCATCGAACAAGTTCATATCTAACCAGTTTCAAAACAAAATCCCGTGAACACGATGACCACAACTGTTACCAGCTCGGTGCTACAGCTGCCGAGCGCTGCAAGCAAGAATAGTCCTTATGGTGGTTAGATATGAACTTCTTGGATGGTACCTAATAGGGGACGAGCCAATTGCCATCAACCGAGCACTAATCCAGAGTACAGGCTGCTGATGAGAAATTGTTAATGGAAAAAACCAAAAACACTTTTCCCGACCCGGAAATCGAACCCAGAACCTCATACTCAGCAGTAGCGCTTGGCAGACACACGAAAGAAAATTAATATCGTTTCGCTCCAACTAATCGAAGTAAGCTAAAATGTTCAATTCAGTGACCACGAGCTTCACGCTCAAGCGACACGCCTCTTGCGGGAGCGACCGCGAAGATTTTTTTTTTAAAGAAGTTGTTTACAGCATGCGCCGAAACACCACGACGCGACTTGCGGAGCGATGGACGGAAAAAAGTGACGCGCACGAGTGTCCCGCGTGCAAACTAAAAGCGATAGTCGCGCGTCTTAAAAAAGATCGTGACACTCGCGCGACTTTTCCCCCGATTAATAATAATGATATATGTTTTATCCAGCCTGTCCCATCTTGCTGTGCTCCCCCCAGCGACGCCCTAAGCCGAGGTTCGTACCCAACAGGGGGTGCCCTTAGCGAGCGCTCGCCTAGTTTTAATTAGCATAGTTTTGTCCTGGCTGGCGGCTTTTAGTGTAGAAGCTTAAGGCAGCAACAGGAAAGCCCGGTTAAGTAGTCATGACTTCAGAGGTCAGCTACGAGATGACCTAGACAATAAAAAAACGCGGCGTTTCAGTTTTGGTAAGGACTCGGTCTGTCACTTGACGAAAGTCACATCGCAAGTCGCGTCGCTCGAGGCCGTGAACCTTACGTTACTGAGGGAACACTCGCGCGTCTGCGACGTTTGCCACAATCAACAGACAATTCGCGCGAATTTTCGTCGCGTTTTTTCCGCGCTCAGATTGGTCCCTGGCCTATTAGTTGTCTTACAAAGGCAATTTAAATAGAGTCGTAATAAGTATAGTTTTGCAAAAGCGTAAACGACGTTGGTTGTTGTGGAATTTCTCTGCCCTATATTTCTTACACGAATGCTTAAAAACAGCCAAAGCGGACTTATATTAGTGATAGTCATTCTAATGGTGTTATAATTTCATGCTCTGCACAAAAAAAAAAAAAAAAAAAATGTTCGACTCTATTGCTGTCGAAAATATTCGTCGTCTGCCCAATGGAGTGGACAGTTTTTTCCTATTTTGCAATTGATAGCCGCCATCCGAAAATAAAGGGGTCCCTGCATATTTTAAACATTCCTATTGTTATGCAGATTAACGTATTGACCCTACTTGTACCCGAAGTGTTAAGAGCTATTGCTGTTCCATGCGAGAAAGAAACACCGCTTCATTTTGTATTGCGCTGTCTCTTTTCCTTGCAGAACAATGACAGTTTTTAATATCGCAATGTAGTGTGACCCTAAATTATCTGGACATTCATATTTAGACAATTTTATTTTTTTATTCAATGTTATTCAAAATTCGCTTTTAGGCTTTTAAAATAAGAATCATAACTACAGTAAAATTATTTTGGTTTCATCATTAATTATTTTTTACTTACCACGGTGCTGTGTCAGTAGAATTTGAATCTAATGGTACTTACAATAAAGAATGTTTTAAATTGATTAAGAATTGAAAGTTATTTTATTGACAGCTTCCGTTTTGCTAAAAAGGCGTGAAAGGGATAGAAGATGATTGTTTAGAGTTATTTGGATCACGTACCTATTAGTTTTAATGGACCGGACGCATGAGGGCAGATTGTTGGTGACCAGTGATAATAATGCATGAGAAAATATTTTTAATTATACGATAAATAATCTTTCAGGGTAGGATTTAGTGGCGCAGCGCGGTAAACTTTAAGTTAAAAGAATAAAATAGGTTTGCATTTTTCATTTCTAAAAATGTCAATAAAATTATATTAAAAAAATATTTACTAAAATAAAACATACATTGAATTTAATTTGAGAAAAAAATAATACCTACTACAACTGTAAATAGAAGTTGGTTATTAATAAGTAAATTTTAAGTATATAATTATTAGGTATACAATATGTAAAAAAAGTTTAAATTAACCCTGTCCAATCCGAAAGGGGCACATAGGTACTGCAATAACATTACCTACCAAAAAGTTTTATTATTGTTGAAAAAAAAAAAAAAAAAAAAATAAAATTCACATTTAAAAACAAAAGGGGCGATTTTTTTTTTCTTTTTTCCTGAAAATTACCACATAAATATACTCTCAGTACCTAGCAACACCCTCACGGATCGGACAGTTTTTTTGACATGTTATATATTTATATATTAAATAAACGATGATACAATTTTTTTATTTAGCCTAGTACCTACGATATCCACCCATATTAAAAAAAAACATGAATTAACCAACGTTCATTCATATTCTTCAAGTATTCACACCTGTCTAAGAACTTTTCACGCAATTCACTACCTTAACATCTTCAGAATAAAGCTTACAATTATTTATTACTTAAGAATAGGGTGACCAGGTGTGTTCACGGTCGGTATAGCACGGGATAGAGGTGAGTCATTCGTGTCTTTAAAGTTCAGGGCACGTGGTCACTTAGTCGTTAACCTTTTGCGGTTGAAAAGTCACAGTTTTTGCGAAAAAAAATGTCTTGATTAACGGTTGTTGAATTAATTAATGGCTTTTGCAATAAGAAACTTTCCGCTGTTAAAGGAATTTAATTATTAATAGTTGGTATAAAAAATAACTTCGACGGACGCATACTCCAAAGCAACACATTTTTTTGTAAACTTTTATGTTTAGTTATAAGGTTAAGTTTACGCTACAACTTCAACAAAACTTACGACTTTTTTAATAGTCCTGGTCATTCTAAAATCAACTTAATTTACACACAAATAAAATTGATATTTGTTTAAGTACAAATAATAATTGGAAACAAGGATTTGAATAGACTATATACAAGACCGACCCTTGACTTGACATGTAAATTAAATAGTCATAATAATTTTATCGGTAATTATATGTTCGAGCTGTTTGGTCCGGGTGCTCATGGCCTGTTCAATGAGATCTCCAAACGGCTAGTTGACACTCCCCGTGAACCAAGGGCTAGCTTTTACCTTGGCTAAGCATTGACCAGACCAGACCGCCAGTCTCTTGGGTATATTACCAGTCAACAGCGATGCGGATAAATTTTTTGACGCCATATTTTAGTTTGCTAATAGTTATTGTTATTTTTATTTATTTATCAGGTGTTATTTATGTACAATTCATTTAATTTTTAATAAACTATACATAATTGTCACAATTCATGGTCATAACACAAAATACCAAAAATGTCCATCTTTAAAGATGTTTTTAAAGTTTTACAAAATAAACACCGTGCTTAAAGGATTAATAAAAAAAACACATTTCCATTAGGTATTTGTTACACTTCACTTACAACTAGTTTTTTTTCGCATAACCTTTAACGGTATGCTGACATTACTGGTTTGCAAACATCTGCCATCTATCCTGCGCACGCGCTTATACTAGCACCTTGAGGGGTGGTCTGGGTAATTTAGTAAACTGTAACCTAAACATGCGGGTGCAAAAAATAATTCTTGTGGCGTGTTAGTTTTTAACACTGCAGTAAATTATGAAAGAAACGTGTACCTTTAAATGTAAAATAAAGTATTTTTCATCTAAAGGAAAATAATTGGAAAAAAAACCGGCCAAGTGCGTGTCGGACCACGCACAATGAAGGGTTCCGTAGTTGGGATGAATTTATCCCAAGAACAAACTTAACATTGTAGTTGAAAAACATGTAGGTACTCCCATACATACAAACTGTAAATGTAAGTTTGTACGCACAATATTGAGAGATTTACCATGTTATTTTAAGAACATAGACTTCTTATAGGTTTTCCTGTAATCTATGAGTAAAAAACCATTCTCTGTATTTTTTCAGAATTTTAGACTCACTAGTTTCGAAGCTAAAGGTCAAATAGTCAATTTTCATCAACTTCCTTAATTATCTTTGAAATAAATTACTAAAAAATAATAAAAAAAAATAAAAAAAATATCTTCGCAACAAGCCATTTAGTTCATTTTGATATGTCAAACGGTACTGTTAGAAACTTTTTATTTTCTTATTTGCTCCCGAAAAGTAACTACCATATTCAAAATTCATTTATTAACGTTACACGTCCGTATTTTGGGTCACAAAAATACATATGTGTACCAAATTTCAACTTAATCGGTCCATTAGATTCGGAGCAAATTGGCTGTGACAGACGGACAAACAGACAGACACACGAGTGATCCTATTAGGGTTCCGTTTGAGGCCCGGAACCCTAAAAAGACAAAATGCAAGAGCTCCAGATATAGAATTCTCGAATAAATAATAGTCCCTGGTCGACCGAGCTCTGCTCGGGTGAAAATAGAGAATGGTCATAGTTAATACTAATTCCATCTATAGTACTTACTTACTAATTCCATGCTGCCATGATAGTAGGTACTTACTAATTCCATGCTGCCATGATAGTAGGTACTTACTAATTCCATGCTGCCATGATAGTAGGTACTCACTAATTCCATGCTGCCATGATAGTAGGTACTTACTTATTCCATGTTCCCATGTCATTATTCTAAGGTAGCCATCTTGTTCTAAACTTTGGGCGACCGAGCTCTGCTCGGGTGAAAATACGGAGGAAACGAATTTTCCCAGCTAGATCGATTTTTCACCCCCTAAACCCCTATATTGCAAGTTTCACGGAAATCATTAGAGCCGTTTTCGAGATCGTGATTACAAATATATATCTAAGTATATATTAGGTCCTATAAAATCAGCGTTTTGTATGGAGAATTTTAAAGAAGTTGAATTTTTCATACTAACATTTTCTTAATTTATATAACAACCATGAACATTAATGTTTTAAAACTTGTATGCACTAATGTTTAAAAACTAAGATAACGTAATATGCCACTTAGATTAAGGGACAATAATAAGTTTTGGCTAAGTTAAAACAAATACCTAGTGGTCATTTCTGGTAACAAAATGAGGAGTTATTTTTAAGGTATTTTTATGTTTAGAAAACTATATTAATAAGGTTTTTTTACTATTGGTAGTTGTCTATGATGGTCATTATTCGATATAATACCAATTCAATTCAATTCAATTCTCAATTCTTTATTGCGTACCATAATGTATACAGTTGGTGGGAAAAACAGTTACATCAGTCTCAATTATGGACCCTGTCGGGCACAGCATAGATAAAAGTAGGAGAGAGGAGGAAGAACGCTTGGCATTTAATAAGTCAAACTATGAGTTTATACATGTATTTATTAAAAATATTAGTAATGTTGTAAACTAATTACTTTAAAAAATATTAATTATTGTTTTATATATGTACTTATTATTAATTTTATTTATTATGTCAGTAATTTATTTATTATTAGTTTTATCAATTATTTAAGGTATTTAGTTATTATTATTTTTATTTACTACGTAAATAATTAATTATTATATTTTATTTTATTTAAAGTAACTTTAATTAATATTATTATCCTACAGGGGTAAGTCATTTATTTCATATTTATAATTTATCATCTAAGTATTCGCCTATACTATAATAGCATTTACTTTCAAGGAAGATTTTTAATTTATTAATAAATATATTATAATTATCTAAATTCTTAATTATTGCGGGTAACTCATTATAAATTTTTATGGACATGACAAAGGTACTATCGGAGTGCATTTTTAATCGCGATAGTGGTAAGTTTAGTCTGTTTTTGTGTCTTAGAACAATTTTCTTTTGTATGTCCTCTCTTTTTGTAAAGAAATCTGGGTATTTACGTACGAACTTACAAACTTCAAATATATACAAGCATGGTAGGGACAAGATCTTTAGTTCCTGAAAGTGGGGTTTACAGCTATCAGTGACTTCAATATTTACTAAGATCCTAATTAGTTTTTTTTGTAATGTAAGTAACGTGCGTACCAAGCAATTGATGAATATTTTAAATCATAGAAGTGACGAGGTTCTCTATTTGTGAGAAAAAAAACGTCAATTGCATAGATGGGAACCCAATATTAAATATTTCTCATTTAATAGTATAGGATAAGTTTAAGTTGCGGTTATACAAATCGACAGAAAACTAGTTACTGGGAAGATGGACGCTGGATCATGGTGGAAGTACTTAAATAAAAATACAATTTTCTTGTACCTACCAGATCTGAATCAGAACTAACTTTATTTGCCTGTGAATAGTCGCTACGTGTGACGTCATGGGGCGCGTTTGGCGGGTTACGGGCATGGCCCTTTAAGCCCCACGGTGTCATACGGTGCTTATCAATACGGACACGTTCGTTGGGAGGCCATGTAAGCCTGACCTGTGGCAAGTGCAGCCGTAACGCAACTTATATGTGCATTGGTGTTCAGTTGGAGCGCCACAGCACTGTTTCAAGGTACCGCTTTCTTGTTTCTTCCCGGCGCATCGGTTTATCTCCGCCAGGTGACACCTCTGGAGGAGGCCCGGCGAGAGACGACTATCAACAGAGGTGCCAACTTAAAGCGCTCCCCTCTAAGGATGTAGACCCCCGTATGCAGACGCTTCCAGGTCGAACCGGTCACGTTTCAGACTAGAGAGTCTGAACGAGTGTCTGAGAGTGGCATTGTGCCGTGTTACACCGCTCATGTCAGTGATGAATTACGAGTCCGCGCCGCACATACAACGCGCTTGTGGAGTTGCATGTGTATGGGGTTCAGTGCGTGTCATGCTAATATTAACTTAACACACGATGCACGCCGACAGCATCAGATGTGTGTGGAGTAATATCGTATGCTCCCCGCGCCGCTGCCATCGAGAACAGTTCCAAAAACTATGCATTTGGACGCGCCGCTGCCTGTCGCCGCCACCCCTCTGTCTGCTGTCGCTGCGGAAGCGATGCGTCCAGCAAGCAGCGCCTGAGTCTTACCCACGGCCACTTCGACAGCCAGTTGGAAAATCTAGGGCGAGCTGCATTTTGACGGCCGCGTATCTCGGTTTGAAGGTCGAGATGTACGCGGCGTTGTCGTCAGCGTACAGTGCGAGCGTGGTGTCCTGCGTAGTGGGGATGTCGTCGGTATAACATGAGTAGCACAGCGGCGAGATACAGCTACCCTGCAGTAACCCTGCCGCTTTCTGGCGCGCGCTTGATATCATTATTAAAAGGAGCCTAGTATCAATATCATACTTTTCCCTACATTCATCCAACTCAACAGTACAACTATTTAAATTCATTGAAAAGATAATACCGCCGCCCCCGCAGAATAAACGCGTAAGTGCTGTTGCGGCGGTTTTGATGTTAATCCATATTCGTAATGTACAGGTCGAAATACATCACCTCAATTTTTTCCAGGTTTTAATATCAAGTATTTACGAAGTTACGAAAAGTTATTACTTTATTCTTTATTTAAAACCAAAATAATAATAACTGCAATATATATATGCGTACCATAATTAAAGGTTTACATTGTGTAAAGTATATTACCATACTTATCAGGTGCAACTGAGACATCACTTTAACGTCGTTGTCCATTGCGTGTTTGTTCTGGTGCAGATTTTAATACTATAATTCCGCAACGTGCAATTGCAGAAAACTTCAAGAACTTAATAGTACGATAGTATCCTTTACATTTCGTTTCCGTCTTAATTGTTATTGTAAACGTGGTTGCCACCCAAATAATCGTATTTAAGACGACGCAAGTGATATTGTTCTCTGTTTTTATTGTGGTACAAACTCTTTGGCCGTTCGCAAATGACCTTAAGCTTCATACACTCGCGGCTGGAAGGCAGGTCTGTTATGCTTTGGAGGTTGTGGTCAACGACAACAGCTATTGATTGCATTTCGTAGTTATCTAATTATGTATGGTGATATAATTTTTAACAAGTGCAATGGCTAAACAACGAAAACTTTGTTATCGCAACATAAAATTACGAACAAAAAGGATGTTGATAATGTCATGAAGGACCAGAAGAGCAAGGTAAGATAAATTATTTACCTAATTACTTATTTATATATCCGTATTTTCATATACAGTAGGTAGATACCTACTTCATACCTAACTTAGCCCCTTTATATTTATTTTCACTCTTGTGCAATATTTATTTTTTACTAGCTTTTGCCCGCGACTTCGTCCGCGTTTCCGTCGTTTTTCGTAAAAAAGTACCATTTATGTCCTTCCTCACGGTTCAGTGGTTTTGATGTAACAGACAGATTAACTTTCGTATTTTAGTAGGGAAATATAATATGTCAATCCACAATTCTGTTGAAAAATATCGCAATAAGGAACCGCAGGATATTATTATTAATAGCTGCTCTGTGCCCGCGACTCCGTCAGCGTGTAACTCCTTGTACAAAAATAAAATTGAACATAAATTAGCCAAAACTTACCTATCGGTATCTAAAAATCTATACGTTCTACTTCTACTACTACTTCACCTAAAAAGAAATAAAATGCAAACTATTAATAATTTGTAATTTGAACGAATATTTAAACACTACCAAAACATTACTAACTAACCAACTATTTTATAAAATAGGTATTAGTATACCTATTTTATAAAATAACAACAAAAGAAATTCAAATAAACTATTTAAAGACTAAAAGTCGCGCTGATAAGCACGGTTTGTTAATATCAATTATTGTCTGTCAATAAGGTCGAACGCTTTGAACGCATCAACAGCCAAATATTGAATGAAGCTCGCGCTTTGACCTCCAGCCTTTTTATACCCTACCGCCACGACCCGCGTCGAGCGCGGCAACCGTTACACAAAAATAATCCTTATGGCATGATTCAGTATTCACGCGCGACGGCGCGATGGCTTATTAGCGTATTTCATGTATAAGTTTGGTGTTTCTATACCGATTACTATGATTCTTTTTTTATTGAATAGGTAATAATATTAACTTCTTTTAATTAGGGATGAGTGAGAGTATTATAAACGTAAGAGTAAACAAATATAATCAGAAAGCTCCGAACTGCTAAGCTATCGGGAGTTACACGTGTTATTGTGAGTCAACCATAAAAGATAGACATATGCTGTTGTGCGATATTTTTTAGATAATTTTATGTAGAACATTTCCGTCATAAATGATTTCTATGTAGCTTTAACCATTAAGGCTTCACACGCGACGGAAGCTTAAAAAATGGAGCAACTTCTCCCGATTTCCCAACATTTCCCTTCACTGCTCTGCTCCTATTGATTGTAGCGTGATGAAAAGTATACTATAACCTCCCCAGGAGTATGAAGAATAATTGTACCAAGTTTCGTTAAAATCCGTCGAGTAGTTTTTGTTTCTATAAGGAACATACAGACAGACAGACAGACAGACAGACAGACAGACAGACAAAAATTTTACTGATTGCATTTTTGGCATCAGTATCGATCACTAATTACCCCCTGATAGTTATTTTGAAAATATATATCATGTACAGAATTGACCTCTCTACAGATTTATTATAAGTATAGATAAAACACGACACACAAGTGAAGTAGGCACGCCCATCACGGGAATCGGATCTCAGATATTTGATCTTCTGTTTTATGTCTCTCAAAATTAGTCCCTGTAACGTATAAATTATAAGAATAGGACTACTAGGTATTTAAAAGAATGTAAACAAACCAGATCACGTCACTCTGCATATCACCTAATTAAAGCCGCCAATTTTCACATGTCAGTACTCTACCGTTTTACTGGGTAAATAAGGATTTGTTTGATAACATTCTCTTAAGTACCTAACAATATAGGTACACATTGACAAAGGCGAATCATACCTACTTCATACAGCTGACCCGCGCGACGATGCGGACAGCGCCGTCCGATGTGATCGCTTACCTACTTCGGGGGGGGGGGGGGTCTGACTGTGCGATCTACGACTTTAATGATTGAGCTTTTATATAGCTGTACCGCAAAATATTAGACAAATATTTACTTTTCAGAAGACAATAATTTGCCTGAATCAAGAATCAACGAAAGGGATTGCTAAATACTGCAATATAATGATGAGAACACAACGCTGGGTATCGGGTACGTTGTTGAGGGCTCCGTACCTAAAGGGTACTCGATTGCTAAGCCTCAGTTATAAATCTGTCCGTTCTTGCATAGCCTAGTTGTATTTTAATAGTGGATAGTAAAATAAGTTTTTTAATAAATTTGTTTTGTTTCAGTTTTACCTATAAGTATCACCGAAAAAGTGCTGAACATTCCTCAATCTAACGTTGGTGTCTTCCATTATAAACGAAAATACTCAGTATATGACTTCACAATCCATAATAGTTTAACAAAAAAAGGTAACTGTTACGGCATTTGCAAATAGCCAAACGAGGTGCCAATAAAATCGGTAGTTGCCTTCTAAATTTTATTCAGCAGGAACATAACTGAGACATCAATTTATTTTATTTTTATTCCGAGAGCTGGCCTGGCCAAAATAAAAATAGATTCATTTTTGCCCTTTATAACCTTTATTACCTTTCAAAAAAATATAAATGTAAATAATACTCATCGATCTTTCAGTACGAAGTAGACTCGATGCATTCATGTATAGAGCGATCCACAAACCTGATCTAATGTACGGCATCGTAATGAACGCTAAGACAGAGGGGCAAAAGAAGATTTGAAATATATGCAACAGGCGGAATTCTTTGATATCAAAATTTTAGTGAACGGCTAAAATTGGGATCGTGACAATACTAACGAGAAAGTTAAATGGTCCCTATTAAAAGAGGTTAGTATATCAAGCACAACGCCAGACCAGCTCATGTTTAATTACGATTTTACTGAAAACTATCACACGCGGTCAACACCGAGATAGCTACTAAATCCTCAAGCGGCAGCGCAAGATTACCCCGAGGAAGAATAGCTACAACTAATACTGGCAGCAGTCAGCTGGTTTCGGCTCAGACACCGAAGCTACTGGTATCTTGCAAAATTTTAAACCAGCTTATAGCCGGCTCCTTCCCGTGCCTAAGGCCCTCTATAATGATTTAATGAGTTTGTGTCGCGCTGAGGCTATTCCTCGACACTATCAAGGATTTTATCAATCTTTAAATTGTGATATTAATACCGAAGAGGCTGATGCTGATGAAGAAGAGAGTTAAAACATTGTCATTAGCGCAAATCATTCAATTGCGAGCGTTAAAGACTTTAAGCATAGTAGAGTATATTTTAATCATCTTTATTGATTTAGTTTAAGTTAATTAAGAAAAGTGCTTTTTACAAAAAGTGTAATCGTTTAAGACTTTAATTGTATAAAAAAGTTGTAAGTATAATAAAATTGATGCACCAATAAAGAACCAAAGTATCATGTTATTATGTTTTTAAGTAGAATTGATATTACCTTAATGGTAAAGTGGTTTGTTTTGTCATAATTAAGCGGTACATGCACAATAACTAGTTGAACTGAATATTAAGGTAGACAGTTATAGAAACCCAATAGTTAGTTTAAAAAATGATTGTGAAAGTTTTTTTTTTTATAATTATAGAGTGTTCTGAACGTTAAGTGTTAGAAATGTTTATGTTTGACTATCTAAAATGATTAAAGTAAAGGTTTTTTCTTTTTTACGGATTTTTATTGCTTTATTCATTTATAGTTATGTTCCTACCGATGTACCGTAACATAATGTTATAATTCCGACCTTGATGATATATTATCCAGACCCTAACTTAATCACCTATTACATTATCAGAAACTTCTCGACTGCACCAGAATAAACGCGTAATACCTCATTAACGTTATCACTGTACTGCGAAAATCGCGAAGAAAATTCAAGTTATATTACATTGCAAAATAAAAAAGAACAATAGTTGACAAGAAAAAAAACTCAAAATAACATTAACGATTAAAAAAATCTAAAATATTTCTGTAAAATGTTTTTTTATCAATAACTCAAAAACGGTACGTGTTTAACACTTAATATTAATTAGATTAACTACAAAAAAAATAATCTTTTAAACGACATATAAATCAAACTTCTATTCTGTGTAGTCATAAAGTTATGGATCAATTTAGGTTTTTTATTTTTCCTGTAAAATTGACTTTTTGCACTTGCGCGTTTATTCTGCGGGAACGGCGATTACGTTCTTTTCTATAGGAAAGAGTTATATATTTTAAAAGGTTTTGTTTTTTTTTACAACTAAGGCGAATTCCCCTCGTCGCTGGATTCGGCCTCTATTTCGGCGAGACGAGCGGCGGCCAATTCGGTTCTAGCCCTTGCTAGACGGAGCGCCTTCGACTCCCTTTTTCTGGGTCTAGATGACGTGGGCTTGTCGGTAGCTATGAAGGCTTGCTGTTGACCAGTCGGAGCGGGATCAGCAACTGTAGGCGCTCCCGACGTAGTCACTGTTTCTTCTGTTATCGCCGTAGCATTAGAATAAGTAGTAGAATCAGTTTCAGCTGCTGTTGTTGACGCTGAGGCGCCTCTTCTTCCGGTGGAATGCGTGACAGGCATCTTGCTTCTACTCCTCGTATCCGGCTCGAAGGACCTGCGACCTATGGTAAATAAATGAAGTTTTAATATATATATTTCTTTTAAACAGAATTTTTTTATAAATAAAATGATAAAAGATTTATTTATTGACACCAATGACACCTTAACAGGGAATTTAAATACGTGGTATTAAATCGTTTATTCTCAATTTTATTATTAACTAGCTGACCAAACGACGTTATCCTGTCCAATATTAAATAGTTCGTACAAAATTCCCATAGAAAATGCACCAAAATTCCCGGCAACTTAAAAAAAAATCCCTTCCGTACGAACCTGATGTGGACTAATAAAATAAATCTGCCTAGCCTTTTCCCAACCATGTTGGGGTCGGCTTCCAGTCTAACCGGGTGACTCGTAACGACTGTCAAAGATCCACGAATGACAGCCGGGACCAACGGCTTAACGTGCTTTTCGAGGCACGGAGGAGTCTCGGTATGTAAAGATGGTCACCCATCCACAGACCTACCCCGGCAAACGTAGCTTAACCTGATGGATCGACCCGTGCGTAAACAATAACCAGCCAAATCCAGCCGTTCTCAAGTTATGCGCTCACCAACGAACATCAATTCATTTTTATTTTACTTCTTTAATTAATAATTGAGTTGTTGGTCAATTGGTCGTAAGCGCTACTGCTGAGCATGAGGTTCTGGGTTCGATTCCCAGGTCGGGCTGTGTCATAAGTTTTTCCATTAGGAATTACTCAACAGCAGCCCAGAATCTGGATTTGTGCCCGTTTGATGAATAGGCTCGCCCCCTATTACATGGGACTCGAACATATGGTGAAATGTGGGTGTACTATAATAATAATAGTAACAACTCTGCCTTATCCTTCTTGGAATACAGGCGTGATAATATGTTATGTTACTTTAATAAATACGATCACATGATTTTTATCCAACTATAAAATTCTTAACTTATGAGTTATGACACAAAAATGTGTCTGCAATAATACAGATGTGTTATTGATTGCGGTGACTAAACTGTAGGCGCTTCAGGAAAACAATTTTTTTACACGATAAACGTTTCTTAACAGTATTATTTGTCTAGTGTAACCTATAGCTAGATGAGCCTACACTGTATGTGCTATATCCTAGTTAGTAATAAGTGCGATCTACAGCCGGATGTGCTCTATTTGGCACTATATGGAGCAGTTTATGAAATACCTACTATAGCTGCGCCCCGCGGTTTCACCCTCATATCTCTCGATCCCATAGAAATATCGGGATAAAAAGAATCCTATGTGCTAACCCAGATCATGGTCTACCCATGTCCCAAATTCGTTCAGCTGTTTTAGCATGAAAGCGTACCAAACAAACATACAAAAAATATATTTTTTTCTCTTTATAATTATATATAATGTATAACTTGCTGCGCCCCGTATCAGTCTCGATCTCGTGGGAATATCGGATAAAAAGTATCCTATATGCTAACCCAGGTCATGGTCTACGGATGTGTTTCATGCAATTCCGTTGGACCGTTTTAGCGTGAAAGCGTAACAAAGAAACAAATTAACAAGCAAACAAACTCACTTTCGGATTTATAATATTACTAGCTGCGCCCCGCGGTTTCACCCGTATAAGTCTCAATCCCGTAGGAATATCGGGATAAAAAGTATCCTATATCCTAAATCAGATCATGGTCTATCCATGTGCCAAATTTTATCCAAACCCGGTCAGCCGTTTTAGCGTGAAAGCGTAAAAAAGAAACTCACTTTCGCATTTATTATATTAGTTAGTATACAAAGTACCATTACAAAACAACTCAAAAATAAAACGAACTCAGCAAATTCGCGTAATCAGAGCATCCCCACAAAAAGGGGGCTCAGATTAACATCCCAAAAGAAATTTCAAATTAAATCCATTCTGGTAGATTGTGACAAATGCCATCAGTCATGCGACCCCTCATTTGCATCAGAAAAACTTGAAGAACAACTATTTATCAAATGGTGAGAGGACTTCCGGCTGCCATGACAGCAGGCGCGACGTGTTTCCGCCCGCCATCTTTGGATGAACGCTCTATATCCGACTGCGGGAGGTATGTCTCCATGTTCATACTAGAAGTGTCATCCTACTAACATTAAGAATGTTTGTATGTTTGTTAGTTTGGACTGACATTATTTTTAAAGGATACGGAACGATAAAGGTAGTGAATTCTCTCTAAATACTCTGATAATTATTATGTAATTATTACAAAATTTGTGATGAAAAAAAAAATGTTTATACACTTTTCACACCTTTCTCCAACATTCCAAGAAAGTGCAATTCCAATCAATATTCATAGCAACAAGTAACTTCCAAATGCACAATGTTTTTTTTTCTAACGGCGCGGTGCCTTCTTTCGAGGTTTTCGTCGAGTGACTAGTTCATTTTTTTTTTCATAACATATGACGTGAGAGGTGTCACAATCACCAGGCGTTATCACGATCTTTTTCACTTCAGGTCAAAAGGGCATTTTTAGTTTAGGTAAGTAGTACCTAGTTTAGATTTTCTGACGATGTTTTCCTTCACCGTCTTAAAGTTTGTTCTAGATTAGATAGCTTATAAACCACCAACCTGCCTTCAAACTTCTCCTTGCATATTCAGTAGCCTCTAGTATCAACTCTACAGAAGTTTAATTTTATAAATTACTAGGTGCCGCCAGCGGCTTCGCCCGCGTGGTATCTTTATAAATTATGGCCTATGTTATTCAGTGATAATAAACCAACCTAATGGTGATTTTTTTTTTTTAAATCGGTCTAGTAGTTTTTGTGTTTATTCATTACAAACAAACATACAAAAAATCTAATAATTTTAATTTAGATTTAGACTAGCTTCTGCCCGCGGCTTCGCCCGTGGAAGTCGGAAATTATTCCATTCCGTACTACCGGGATAAAAAGTATCCTGTACCCAGGTCATGGTCTACCCATGTGCTAAAATTACATCCAAATCCGTTCAGCCGTTTTAGCGTGAAACCGTCAAACAAAAAAACTCACTTTCGCATTCATAATATTAGTTAAGACTAGCTTATGCCCGCGACTTGGCCCGCATTGTAGTCACCTAAACTATAAAACATAGGATTATGGCACTCAGCATTATAGTAGGTATAGTTTTATATTAATAAAAATAAAAAATTGGATCAGTACTTCCACAGATTACGTCCTAAATCCAAACTTACAAACTTTACCTCTGTATGATTTATATATTAGTAGTGTAGACGCTTCCAGTCGTGACCCCGAAATACTCGTAGATCTTTGAACCCGAGACTCGAAATCGCGTCTGATTGGGGAGTGATCTCTATTTAGATAATTTAGTGGTACGTTCACGATGAAATATTTTCAGCATTTCGCCGTGTGCCGTTGATTGTCGGCGATTCTGTTAGCTTGATGTCAGCCATTTTGTTTCCGAGTTGTTTACTAAATGTTGGGCTGTGCTTTGTTTACAACGAAAAATCTTTTGTATGACCTACATGCAGTGGTGGGGCACTAATTCGGTTTTGAAAATCTTGTGCGTGAGCTATACGATTACTGACAAAATTAATGCGTGCACTGACTGGACAGGTCCACTCAAATCTCTCTCTTATCTATCTAAAGAGACTGTGACCTCTGAGTTTGTTTCGGTCTTTCTACTCAGAGTATAGTCGGATAGGAAACACCGAACTCATGTAGTTTTAAAACATAATAAATTTTTACACCATACTGCGCTCGCAATTTATTTGCCAAACATTTAAATAAACACTAGTTTTAGGAAAAATAACTGTAATGCCTACACATAAGGTTAAGGTAGTACTAGTCAGTGTAAAATCAAGTTTATTTACACTTGCATAAAGTTGATGTTTGTTTATGTGGAAATAACATCAATTGGAAACAAGGTTATAAATAGAGATTAGGTACCACACAAAGCCACAGAAATGAGAAATAATGATTTATAACATGCATCTCCTCCTAAAACAACCATTATTTTGATTTGCTTCCTAAACTAATGGATAGGTAATTTAGTAAAGAACATTTTACTAGTTTTATTTTTTTCAAAACACGAAAATTTGATTTTATAAAGATTTTATTCTAAAATCTGAGCGTACTCGCTAAGTAATTTGCGCAGAGTTAGTGTGCCACGAATGCTCAAGGTTATTTGGTCAGGGTAGCGCCTTAAACAGTATTTTAACTAAAGAAAGGCGATCCCGTTTACCCGGAAAAAAAATAAGATAAAAAAAATAGTTTTTTTTTGTTTTGTTTATTTTAATTGTTTTTTTTTTGTATGTATGGATGCTACACTATTGCGGGTTAACAGGAACGCCCAAATATAGTTAACATAGTGTATATTGTATTTAGGTAAGTATAAGCATTTATTTTTAACGTGTAAAAGTGTTTTATTTTAACTAATTTACATAGGTACCTAAAAGAATATCTAGGATCACACATAGGTATCATTTATCGGCTTAACTGTAGATTTGCCTTTAGAAGTCGATAACAATAAAAAAAAAAATTGTCTCGTTAGTGACAGTTGAACTCGTACGTATCAGTTGTTCAAAATATTATTAAGTACATAAAATCAGTCAGTTTTAAAGTTAACCTATTGAACTTGCTTTATTTTATTTGCAGTGTTGACTAATGTTCCTTGTTTTGTGAAATACTTAGTAATAAAAAACTATCTCAGTAGGTACGCACTTTATCTCAAAACGAACGCGTGACGTAAGGTAATTATTCGCACTCTAACAACGTGGCGAAATCGGACTATAATTTCTAAATTAAAAGCACACCTTCGATAGCTCAGTTGGTAGAGCGGTGGACTGTAGATGTAAACGATTGGTATCCATAGGTCGCTGGTTCAAATCCGGCTCGAAGGAGCTTTTTTTTTATTTATTAAAATGTTGGTGATAGTTATTTTATGAAGTGTAGTTCAGTAACTATATTTTTCGCCTAATTTAACAGTTTTTATTCTAATTATTTTTATTAAGTAGATATCACTATGATAAAATAAAATAAGAAAGATTGTTAAGTAATGCAATTAAAAAATATTATTAACAGCTTATGATACTTCAATATTTTTATTTTATTTTTTATTTATTTATTTATCATCTTACATCTACCCTTACAGCTAACCAATGCGGTAAATGTGCCTTAATTAATACTTCAACATAATTGTTCCTTATAATTAATACCTTTAACTAATTACAAAAAAGCATTCCTTGTGAATTCACTCAGAGAACAACAGAATAGGTCTGTCTCACTCGCTATGAGGTTGTAATATTATTTCTTTAAAGTGTAATTATTTAATAGACATACTGATAAACAGACAAAAATTCTAAAACTATATTTTCGGCATTTGAATCGTTCCCAAACTACGTAACAATTACTTAAAAAAAAAAAAATTCACTGAACAAATTCGACTTAATTGATTTAACTACCTATATGTGCCATCAAAGAAGTTCATATCTAACCAGTTTTAAAACAAAATCCCGTGAACACGATGACCACATCTGTTACCCGCCCGGTTCTATAGCCGCCGAGCGCTGCAAGCAAGAATAGTCCTTACGGTGGTTAGATATGGACTTCTTCGATGGTACATAGCTTCTGCCCAGGAATTGTCTCTTGTCTGCGTGCTTGTTCCACCGACCCACCGCGTCGCATCGCATCGTCACCCGCGCTATTAGTTCGTTTTTGATTAGCGTTATTTTAATTCGGCTCCTTAGAGTCGTAGCGCGATATTAAATAGCCTATTAGCCTTCTTAAATTCGGCTAACAAATGCAAAAATATTTTTTTCAAATCCGACTGGTATTTTCAGAGATAAGCGCGTTCAAACAAACAAACAGCTTCAGTTTTATTATTAGTACTAGCTGCACCCCGCGGCTTCACCCGCATAAGTCTCGATGCCGTAGGAATATCGGGATAAAAATTATTCTATGCCCTAACCCAGGTCATGGTCTACCAATATGCCAAATTTAATCCAAATCTATTCAGCCGAAAGCGTAACAAAAAAACATACAGAAAAATCAAATCTTTTCTCTGTATTTATAATAAAATAATATTAGTCTCGTAGAATCCTGTTGATCCCATATTTAAGTTGATTTATATCACTACACTGGCTCATCCCTGACCACATCTGGCCCATCGCTGGCCACACCAAGCCTCTCGTGCAGGCACCGCCACACTTTCAACTGTATCCCGCCATTCGTGGTGAACTGACAGTTGACATATTATTAATAAGTGACAGCGACCTTACTGCTGATGTGCATCAGATAGTGTTTACATATCTATTAAATATATACACTACAGATAGATTTTGATAAAAACCGGCCAAGTACGTGTCGGTCCACGCACAATGAAGGGTTCCGCAGTTGGGACGAATTTATCCCAAGAACAAACTTAACGTTGTAGTTGAAAAACATTTTCTCCCATACGAAATGTATCGGAGATCATGTTTTTCAAACTTTTTTTGAGCAAAATTTTTTTGCTGGCGGAGGGGGGGCGACCCTATACTCTAACAAAAATTAGCATCAACCCAATTAATATACAACCTTAGTTTTTTGTTTTACACAAAACCTCTTAAGGGATCATTGTACTCATTATTATTATTAGTTCCTATTTCAATAGGTAGGTAGAGGTAGGTATGAACGTAGGTAGGTAGGTAGGTACTGTATGTAGATGGGTAGGTAGGTAGGTTGGTAGGGAAGGTAGGAAAGGTAGGTAGGTAGGTAGGGTAAGTAGGAAGGTAGGTAGGTGCGCCGTAGATAAGTACTTAGGCTACCCGTGCGAAGCCGGGCCGGGTAAAGCAGGTCTTCCATAAAGAAATCATTACAAAGAGCTCCATCGCACTCTCTCATCTTTTCGTGGCAATAAATGCTGGTATCTTTCGCAGTTTTTTTTATAAATATAATAGAACTCACACTTATCCAGTTCCTGTTTGAGAGTGGGGAGTCCTCCGTGCATGTTTATGAAGTTGTTTATGAACTCTCTGGTGTCTTTATCCTGTAGTTCCGTCTCTGAAAGTCCGGCTTTCATGAAGAACGAACGAAGTTCTTCGGTTTCTGGCACATTGTCGAGATCGAAACCTGAAAATATAATTATGAAATAATATCACCACATCAGAAAGAATAAAAAAATTAAAAAAATACGTTTATTTGCGGTAAACATGACGCAAAGAAAGAACACAAAATAAAAGAGAAACAAGTTGAGGGAAAAATATGCGTCACATACACGCAAAACGGGCATCGCTCAGCATAATGCTGCAAACCTATGCGAGACAGAGCCCCAGCGCTGGTTTTCAGCGGCAGCCGGCGTTGACGTTATGACGTCGACCGGTACAGCATACAATGAGATATCACTCTACTAAGGGGCAGGTCAAACTAAAAACATTTATGTCAATTTATAATCATTTACAGACACTTTTGAATTGACAAGGAGTCGGTCAGTCAGATAGATAAAGCTAGTTCCCCACTCCAAAGCGTAGTAGCCTAGGTTCTTATGGAGAAGAACGGGCAAGAAACTTAATTTTCTCAAATTCAAGTAGTAGTGTATGTTATAAAGATCGAGCCTTTTACCATTAACTGGGCATAGTTCCAAACGCCGGGCTAAGAATATTATGCCAACAAAAAAACGAATTGATATCTATTCTGCCCTGCTAAGCCGAAAGGCGGTATCTCAATGGGAGTAAGTTTTGAGAAAATTGACTTTTTGTAAATTGTAATTTAAGGAAACATAAGGATATAAAGAACTTCTGAGTGGTTTTTTTTAATGTTTTAAGTTAGATAGCGGTATGTGGCTTATACCCATTAGATGCGAAATTATTATAGCTATTGAATGGTATAAAAAAAAACTAAAAGGGCGTATCTCAGAGATACCGCCTTTCGTCTTAGCAGGGCAGTATTGGGGATTCATGAACCACTCTCAATGATCGTAAGCGCAACCAACAGACAATTAAGCAAAGTTACGACATAATTCCACGATTTTTATGATGAGAGACAGAGATGATGATCAGTTTCAGGTGGCGTTGTGAAGTTTCTGTCTATTAGCTCATCCCCAGGACAAAATGGCGTGAATTTATGTGTATACCTATGTACCTATGTGAATAATTTTGGCCCGAGTTATGAAAACAATACCATAAAATGTTAACACAAAATTACAAAAAAAAACTACCGACTTCCAAAAAAACATTAAATAACTTTTATACAAAACAAAAAACACCGAATGCCACAACAATACACTTAAAAGTGAAAAATAACTTTAAATTCGGAAGTCGGTGGCAAAAACGAAAATATTTTATACTTACTAAGTTTATAGCAAAATATACCGTAATCTGTGAAAGCGATTCATAACTATAACACGGCTTCAACCATCTTACTGCGAACCATCTTAATGTAAAATACTATATATGGTTCTGTATTTTCGTTTTTGCCACCGACTTCCGAAATTAAAGTTATTTTTCGGTGGTTTTTGTTTTGTAAAAAAGTTATTTAAGTGTTTTTTTGGAAGTCTGTTATTTTTTTTGTAAAAAGTTTATATTTTTCGGTTTTTAGTTATGGCCTGTCCCACATAAATTAGTATACCATTCGAATAATGGAAAAGACAAGATTTTTCAAAAATTACACCTGGGGTTACAACTAGTGGGGCAAGTAGTCCATCAAGATTTTAGACTAGTGGAATCTGCCCCACCAAATCGAAATAGATCAATCAATCGATCGATCTATTTCTATTTCGATTGGGTGGGGCAGATTCCACTGAAAATTTTAGGCATTCCACTTTGGACCAGGGGGGCGACTTGGTGAGGCAAAGTGGAATGATTTAAATTAACCCCTTTGAGAGTAAAAAGGGGGATACAGTTTGTATGAAATATCTTATTCATTTGGTTTAGAAAACGTGGTTTAAACTCATCTAGGTAATAATAAAGATGTAAAACTGGCTTGAAAGTGTAGAAAGGGCGTAAACGTTTTTTTTGTATCTCTATGACATATACTCGTATTGGCCCAAAATGGTACTAATGAATAAATTTTTCTACTTAGGTACAATTTAACAGATATATAACATTTTTGAAATTTAATTACAGTGTTATTAAAATTGTTAATGTAATATAATCACGATGTAACATTTAGTTTTTGTTTCATTGCAATCGTCTCATCCAATAAAAAGATATGCTAATTTATAGTTTTCAAAGTGATACCCATACCACCAACAAGAACTACGTTCTAGGCGGCAAGGGGTTACGGAGATGTGGAGCGTCGTATGCTGCCTCTAATATTAAGCTGGCCGGTCACAGTCCATAAATTACAGTGTACCACCCTCGAAAGATCTGTGATCGACCTTGGAATTTTATTTTTTGTATACGGCAAATATTCGTGGCGCTTAGTCGTGTCAGAAGTTTGGAAGGCATAGTTTTATCAGATTTGGATGCCAACAAATGATTAAAGCAACCACTCGACGACAGATTAACGCAAATAACGAGGCTACGAAATCTATCTTCTGACAATCAAGGCCACACATAGCATACGTCTCAAGTAGCGCAATTTGATTCCAGGATACTACCATGAATCATTTATAGGCAGAGTGCATCTCATGGCAATTCCAATAAGCCCAAACACGGCTAGGATACATTGTTTTATGACGGAGTTCCGGTGCCATAATTCCGGCTTTATCTTCAGATCAGTTCGATGGTACCATTTTCATCAGAATTATTTATTTAAATGTGCTTCATAGTCGCTTAACTATTTTAATCGAGATATCTTATCGCCACCCGTAAAATACTTATGATTGAGTAGTTCCGGTGGCTATCTGTGGTTTTCTTCATCAGTTCCACTTCACCAAATCATACTTTCTGAATGCATTTGCTTAATTTATTGCTGACAATACCAAAATCGCTATGTGTAAGTATGCCTATAATATTTGAGGAGTTCCCTCAATGAATAATTCAAAAACCCAACTGCCCTGCCAAAAAACGTACTAAAAAGTATAAAACAAGTTGTATTCGTTAATCTATTTATATGTCGTAGAATGATTTGATAATTCGAATTTTCACGAAAACCCTAGGGATATTGCGAAAACACGGATAATTAGGAAATGGTGAAAACATTTCTGTGAGCAACCTAGAAGTAGCAAGTAGTGCTCGCTCAGCTCGCGCGTGGTTGGTCATAGGTCTAACCTAACCTTTTTCAATGTTGCTCGGAGAAATGTTTTCACCATTTTCTAATTATCCGTGTTTTCGCAAATCCCTAGGGTTTTCGCGAAAATTCGAATTATCAAATCATTCTACGAATATACAAAGCGAAAGGTCACTCATTTACTCGCTGACTAAAAACATAAATAAAATTGTCATTGCAGTCGGGGGACTGTCGTGTCGTTGTGTGGAACACTTTCTAATCTAAGAGGTCCGACCCCATTCAAATCTGTTCAGGCATTTAAAAGTTATGGTGGAACAAAGAAACTCATTAAATACATACATGAACCCTGAAAACATTCAACTAGAAGTGTAATGGGCTGTCGTGAAATAATAATACCTGTGGTACAATCCCAGCCGACGTGTGATATGTGTCTGAAGTCCTGCGGCATGCCGATGTCTGCTTTAGTAATTTCTCGCCTCTTTTGTTGTTTCTTATTACTGTTCAGTGTATAGCCTGGCAACATATGATTTTTTTCAAAAAAATCCTTTTTTCCAAAAAAAAGAACACTAGGAAAAG
Organism: Agrochola circellaris; assembly: GCA_914767755.1. Lineage (NCBI taxonomy): Eukaryota > Metazoa > Arthropoda > Insecta > Lepidoptera > Noctuidae > Agrochola > Agrochola circellaris. Next base: position 3,351,266 of record OU611861.1, read on the forward strand.
TAACTTTCATTTCCGAAGTCGGTGGAAAAAAACGAAAATTAAGAACCAAAGACACCGACTTTTTTAATTTTTCCCTTTTTTGCTGTCGTTGATCAAGGTAATTAATTAATAAGCCAGGCCGTCACACTTTTCGCGAAGGAGGAGATGGAGCGCGTGTGGGAGAGGCAAATGTCGCGCCCTCACGCCCCTAGCCGCCGCAGGAGACGCCCTGGGCGTCGGGAATCGTAGGCCGATTCCCGGCCACCGTAGGCGTGGGCTTGCGGACGGTGAGCAATGGGTAGCTCGCCGTTCGATAAGGATCAGGCCCGGATCGACGGTGCGTTGTTTCCACGCGCGCCTCAAGGAGATGTCAGCACAAATGACGGGGTCCGCTAGGACCGATGCCTGCCGGGGTCGCGGGAAAGTCCGAAAGGGAAACCGTGGCCCCTGGCAACATACAGGCAACTGAAGAAACACGGGTGGGTTTTAGTTTTACTTTTTGGTATTTTAAAAAGAAGAAAGAACGTGATTTAGGTAGGGTTAGAGTAGTGTAGTGTAGTAGTATTTTGTATCCTCTATGTCCATATACTTGTGTTGTATGGTTTAGGTATTGCTAGAACTGCGTTGATATGCGAGCTAAAGGTGAGCTTTTCGTTGTTGTATCTATAATTCATGATGTCCCAACATAGTTGATAATTTTCAGAACTGATGTTTAAGTGCTGGACTAGCTTTTCGGCCTCACCCTTTAGCTTGCTCTTCAAAAACTGCATCTTCTGAGCACTCGACGTTGACTTACTATTGTGGATCTTTTCTATAAATAGATCCTTGAATGATATCCACTTGAAGTAGTTCCCGCTAAATATAGGAATGTCGATTTTGAGGGTGCAATTTGCACGTTGCGAAACTGAGCCCATCTTGATATTGAATTATATTTCGTTTGTTTTGTTGGGATATTGGAGTGTGCTAGCTGTCATTATGGCAAATAAATTTATTAACTGTTTTGTGTTGAGTAATGTAAATTATTTTGCATACTATTGTATAGAATCAAGTATTTTTTTTTTCTAACTGAACAGACAGCAGTGCTGCTGGGGAGTTTGTTGCGCCACTTCTTCTTCCCAGCTAAAACACTAGGAAGTGGTGAAGGGTGGGCGTTTTGGGGGACTGTCTTATGTAATTTTGACGTTCGAAAAGTGCTGATACTCAGCCTAGTTTGAATAAATGACTTTTGAATTGAATTTTGAATTTGAATTGAATTGAATGACTTTATCATGTCATTGTATAATTGCTCATATCTGCTGTATGTTTGCTCATAATCTTCATGTTCCTCGTAAAACTCACGGTGGTGCTTGGATTAGTCAAATCAGTGACGTATTTCCGACATAATTTTTATTTATTTATTCATATGTATATTTTATTTAGTCAAATAGACGATGATTTATAACGAAAATGTGCGCGTAAAATTTCATGAACAGACCTTTGGGCGTATAGATATTATGGAAAAACTAATAGATGTGTAAAATAAAATTATTTGAACCTTTGAATAAATTATCTATCCCTGTACGGTTTCTATTTTGGCATTTTGATACCTACTACATAAGTTATTTATTTACGCCCAAAGAAGAGTTAAAACTAATGTTGAAATATGGAAGTTTCGACGCTCATAACTTCCAAACCATAGATATAAGAAGGAAGGAGTTGAAAATGTCTTGAAACCGAATGTCTCCACTTCATCCCCTATACACCACTACAAATGCAATGGAAAATACGAGATCACGCTCACACTTGCAATTTATAAACCAGAACCTACTACACGATCAATTATAAACCTTATCCCATTAAACACAGCGTGTATTTACCATGCACCGTATAACTCACTCACACGAAAACATCAATCGCTATTGTTGTGCTGTATTAAAGCCATTTATTTTACATATACACTAGTGATCGACTAAATCGGAAAGTTATCGATTCTCCCATTTATTATTGTATTAACATTTTTGGGAGTTACTGAAAAAATTCAAACGACATACATATAATACGATGATATCAATAAACAGTAAGAAGCTAAAAAAAAATTTCAACATTTTGAGAAAATCAAAATGAGCATAAAACAAGATTTCACATCGGTCTTCCAACCAGGCTATAACTGTTGAAAAATTGAAGAATGAACTAATAGTAATATACATTCATAGGACAATCGACATTGTTGTCGATAGCCTACGTTAGTGGATCTGCACAACCACATCACTAACTCGTCGCACGGCACAGCGGCCGTACTACGCGATGCGACCGCTTAAAGAAAGTATAGTTTTGTGATTTTTACATTGCTTATACAGTCACTTCACGACATACTTAAATAGTGGTAAACAAGCAATGTATTTACTGCAATACTATTATTGCAGTATTATTGCAGTAGAGTCGCTGTGATATATAAAAAAAAAAAGTTGTTTAAGCAAGAAATATTTTACGACTCTTTATTTTTCATGATTTTCAACACAATTATAGTAAAATACTTGTGCTGTAATATGATAAGTGGTTCTATGATTTTACATTTTACAAGAAACCACTGAACAACACGGTATTCTTAAATGTTATCACGTTAGCGTTCGATAGCGCACTAGTTAACGGAGACGGCCATTTGCCTGAGACATGAGCATCGTGATCACGACGCGCGGACACAGACACGCCCCCATGCCACTTCCTGTTATTTATATTTTTATGTTCCAAACCAATATTTTTTTTCCAATTCTGCACATATGCAGGGCTAGATAATGACAAAAAATATATATAATTTTTAGTTTTGAACGTCACCGTCAAACAGACGAGTAATCACCATCCACTGGTTTGCTTCCGCTGTGCTAAAAAAAACCCCCTACTTACTCGCGATTGCAAAAAAAGGGACCTCACTTGCTCTTGAAATTTGATCCTTGACCTCGGCGCAGCCGCCACTTTATTTATCATTGACTCGAATGGCCTAGCGTAGTTTTCTTGTTTTGAGTAGACGATAAGATAAGAAACAAAGTACCGTTTGTTATTTTGATAAAAGTTTGTGTGTATAATATTTTTTATAATGGTCGAGCATATTTTGCCGGTTTCAGTCGAATAACGTGAAATTGTGATGAAATTGCGATAAAATAATATACCTACTAATATTATAGTTTTTCATCATTTTCATAAACCAGAATAGTTATTTGTATTATTTAATAAGAAAAAAAAAATTGTGGTACAAAATCTTCAATAAAAATAATAAGCAATCTACACGCAGAATGCACAATTCACCACCAAAACTAGACGGACCAAACTATAAAACCTAGAACAAAAATAGGTACAAGTTTGTTGAGAAAGACCAGGATATTAGCTTTTCCAAATAGAATATAAATGCCAACAAGATTCCAACAAGACAGACCCAACGGAAGATTTTCTTGTAGATAGCGATTTTAAACCAAAAGAACGACAACGTCAATTATGTGATGAATATATCTAATCCTGTAAATAGTTTATGGCAAACAACGACTTTAATTCATTAAAAAAATTATACAGACAACGACAAACTCCTTATATAGAGATCAATGACCCCTCACCTCAAGGCTGATATTCATGACATTGCGGACATTGCTAACATTTACAGATATTTTTATGATATTTTACCTTTTATGAATAAAATTATGTTTATTATTACGTGGGCGTTGTGTGTATGTGCGCGCGCGCCACACCGTTGCCACGACCGCGCCACTCGCCACTTATGTAAGTATGTCCCGCGCCTTAAGCAGTTACGATAAATTAGCACTTTCAAATACGTAAATAAACATCGTCCACACCCACGCGTTCGTCACTTGCAATTTTAGCCCATTTCACTTATAGTATCAATAAAAATATTATTGAATTATCATTTTACTGGTTTTCTAGATTAGTTTGGTACCTTAAATAATAAATACGAATAATTAGGGCATTTTATCTCAGACCACTCAACGTTGCTGAGTACCAAAAACACAAAATGGCGTCTTTAACTACGCTTCTCAATTTTCAATAAAAAGTCGTTTTATGATGTTGGCAACTAGCGTTAAAATGATAGATTGTCTTATATTCTAACATTTAAAAACAAAAAAATGGAATTTACGAAAATAGAGTTTAAAAAATTCGTTTAAAAGAAATTGACTTTGGTGAAGCTTTTCACCAAAAGCAAGTGCACAAAAGTGAAAAATTTCACCGTAGGCAAACCAGGAGCGTTTCGTTAATGTTAACAGTTTTACTATGGGCAGGTCAGTCGTACGTTTGTATGGAAGAATGACCGACTAGCGTAGCCTTAAGGGAAAACATGATGAACTGAAAATAAGATACTTTTTAAAAATGACAAACAGCTTTGAGGTCAACTTGCCCGTTCTGCTCCATACGAAACTACCTCTTGGAAGGGGTAACTAGAAGCATTTTTTTTTGTAATTTTTGACGTTAACACGTGCCTATTCGAAATAATTTATCCCAGTTTTTTACTATCTCCATATTTAAAACATCATTCTGTCTCTGTCATATTCTCAATGTGATGTGTTTGCGGATGAATGGAGTCAAATTATGCGTATAAATGTCTGGTGTTCTGTGAGAATAAGTATACTGGGGAGCCCCCTGTTCCTTGTTAGTTTTAAATTAAATTATTGTCAACGTTATAAGAGTAATTGTTTCTAACACCCGGGCACCCAATTGAACAAAGACAAACATTAATGCCCCATTATGTAATGGATCATTAACGCTAATGATTTCATTAATTTCATCAAAGAAAATCGAGTCTTAATGTTGCTTTCTGCAACAAGTTAATGGAAGATTTGTATTTAATGACAGCTTTAAAAGTTATAGTTCGTTTCTGCCACTGGCTGTATCTTAATTAATGTATTGGTGTTCTACCATTTTAATTAACTACAAATAAATAAATAATTATTCAAGCGATTGACAACGAAATGAAATTTTAAATACGTTTAGCCGGCATCGGTTGCACGGGCTGCAATGGCTGCACGGGCTGCAATGGCTGCACGGGCTGCAATGGCTGCACTGGCTGCAGCGGCTGCACGGATTGCACGGGCTGTACGGCCGACAACCCCCTTATAGGCACCGGCGGCGGCGGCGTGACGGGTCGAGGCGGCGTGGCGGGTCGAGCTGGCGCCAGGTCCCGCGGTCGCGGTAAAGTTGAGTTCCGTCGAGAGGGCACGGAACTGGACCCTCTGCTGCGTCCTGATACCATTGAGCGTGTGCGACGCACTGTGGATAGAAAATTAAGTTCATGAGCAGAATTCGTAGCAGTAGCTGTAAGGTGAGGCTGGGACGGGCATACCTACAAGTTTCCTGCCGTGCGGTCACTTTTATTTTTACAATCTTTGTTCCATATAATTGTATCAATGTGTACTCTCAAAATATATTACACACTAGCGTCTCTCACATACTTACTACGTTTGGATGATTTATTTAAAAAACCGAAATATTAATATTTATCATTTTTAACCGACTTCCCAAAAAGGCCTCCTCCTTTTTGGGAAGTCGGTTAAAAATGATAAATATTAATATTTCGGTTTTTTAAATAAATCAATTCTCAATTCGGTTGTATTTTTTTTTTTTTTTCTTACCTCGTAACTCCGTCATTTATGAACCGATTTGGAAAATTCTATTTTTATTTGAAAGGATATACTTCCCGATTGGTCCCATTTTTATCAAAATTCAGTTCTGATGATAGAATCCATAAGGAATTGAACTCCTCAAATATTATAGGCATACACATAGCGATTTTGGTATTTTCAGCAATAAATTAAGCTTAAGCAATCAGAAAGTATCATTTGGTAGAGTGGAACTGATAAAGAAGACCACAGATGGTCACCACAATTCCTCAATCAAAAGTATTCCACGGGTGGCGCCATTTATGAACCGATTTGTTTTTTTTTTCTAACCTATTTGAAAGGATATACTTCCAGATTGATCCCATTTTTATCAACATTCAGTTCTGATGATGGAATCCCTGAGGAATTGAAGGAACTCCTCAAATATTATAGGCATTATACATAGCGATTTTGGTATTTTCGGCAACAAGTTAAGCATTTGCTTTCAGAAAGTATGATTTGGTGAAGTGGAAATGATGAAGAAGACCACAGATGTCCACCGAAACTACTCAATGATAAGTATTTTACGGGCGGCGATAAGATATCTCGATTAATATAGTTAAGCGACTATGAAGTACATTCTGATGAAAATGGTAACATCGAACTGATCTGAAGATGAAGCCGGAAGGAAGGCACCGGAACGGAACTCCGTCATAAAACAATGTATCCTAGCCGTGTTTGGGCTTCAATTTTTCATTTCATGATACGGAACCCTAAAACAGATTTATTATCTTCCTGTTACCTTTTCATGCCGTAACGGCTGAACGGATTTAGATGAAAGGCATACGGATAGGCCATGACCCGGGTCAGGACATAGGATACTTTGAATCCCGGTAGCACGTTCCTGTAGCATATTTTCCGACATCCACGCGAGCGAAGCCGCAGGCAAAAGCTAGTAATTCTATAAATAAACATTTGATACGGCCGCGAATCATATTTAGATCAACATAGAACATGATACTGACCTGCAAATTGCAAAAATCGTGAGAAAATTTTAATTTCGCGGGCTGCCTTGACGCTTTCGCCTTAAAGAGACCGTCAATCAATCAGTCAGTCGATCGTCATCCTGAGGATGCCTCGTTGAGAGGTAAAACATGTGTCGATTTCTTACAGGGTTTTTTATGGCTCTTTAAGAACAGTTAAGCGGAATAGGTTACTAAATATACGTCGTCTATTGTTTTTTTTGTACTTTTGATATTTACAATACAGCACCTCCGAATTTATTTTCCTTAAGGTGTGTCCAAACATTGAACCGCAAACGTGTGCAGCTGCCTCGCGGCTGCCTCGCGCGGCCTACCGCGCTGTGATTCGACGACTGCCGCGCGAACATTCGTCGATTTATTCCTAACTAGAGCGCGGCAGAAATGTGTCCTGCAAACGCCGCGTGTTGCTGCCGCGCAATGTTTGGACACACCTTTATGTTAATGAATATAAGGAAAATTAATTCGTAGGTGCTCGTGGCTAAGTAATAACAGCTACACGGGCCGATCGATCAGGTCAAGCTACGCTTTTCGCGGTCAGTCCGTGGATGGGTGACTATCTAAACATACAGAGACCCTTCCGTGCCTCGGAAAGCACGTTAAGCCGTTGGTCCCGGCTGTCATTCGTGGATTCTTTGACAGTCAGTACGGGTCATCAGAAGCCCGAAAGTCTGACAACCAGTCTTAACAAGAAATGAAATGAAATGAAATGAAATGAAATTGTTTATTCTGTAAATAGGATATCGGAATCACTTTTACACGTCATATAAAAAAAATATTAAAAATAAGCTAGATGAGGTCGGTGTTTCCTATGTGACTACTCTGAGAAGAAAGGCCGAAACAAACTCAGAGGTCGTAGTCTCTTTTAAAGTCCAGACATAATCTTGGTCAAGTCATATGTGGACCATGTGGATCAGTGTCTGAAATGGTCTTTTGAGGAAAGAACCACACAGATTTGAGTGGACCTGTCCAGTCAGTGCAAGCATTTGTCAGTAATCGTGGAGCTCAACTCAAAACTGAAGGAGCTCAACTCGACGAACAATACCAAAGAAAGGATATTTGTCTAGGCCGCATCAACTACTCAAACTGCCAGACCATCATTAAAACTAAATGAGAAAGAAAAAATAAATGAAAGAGAAAACATAAAAATAAAATATCCACATAGTCCTCACATTCACAATAATTAAAATAATATGATACTTTACAAAGTAATCGTGTGCAGTTTGAATATAATTTTCAACAATGTCAATATTTATATAAAACTGGTTTATTGTGATGAATTAGCAAAAAGTCAAGTTTTATGGTTTTCACAAGGCTTAGCAGAGCGAGCAGCTCAATCCCAAGCTTTTTTATCTTCTAAATAATCTGAAATTTTATAGTACCCTTTTTTACAAAGTTTGGTTTTAATACAGTTTTTAAATCGTTTAATGGGTAAGTTTCGAATGTCAATGGGAAGTTTGTTGTAAAAGCGTATACATTGACCCATGAACGAGTTGCCTACTCTGTGGAGACGTGTGCGATGTATAGCAAGGTTGTGTTTGTTCCTGGTATTTAAACTATGAATATCGGACATTTTCTTAAAATTTGATATATTTTTGTGTACATACAATAGGTTTTCGAAAATATATTGTGAGGCTACAGTAAGAATATTTATTTCTCTGAATTTCTCCCGAAGGGAATCTCTTGGACCGAGGTTGTAAATGGCTCGAACAGCCCTTTTCTGTAGAACAAAGATTGTATTAATGTCCGCACAGGTTCCCCAGAGAAGAATCCCATAAGACATAAGACTATGAAAATAACTAAAATAAACAATTCTAGCTGTATCTATTCTACTATCAGTTATCTGTCTAATTTTTTTAACAGCATAGGCGGCGGAACTGAGCCTACCTGACAATTTTTCTATGTGTGGGCCCCATTGTAATTTACCGTCAATAGTTATTCCAAGAAAACTGTTGACTCAACAGGGTCCAACTCTATTCCATTAACTTGAACATTGGTAGTTAGCTGCCTGACATTTGGCGTTGAAAATTTGATGAGTTTAGTCTTTTTTTCGTTCAGGAGAAGATTATTTACATTAAACCAATGCACAACTTTAGAGAGTGCATCGTTGACTTGTTCAAAATTGACTAGCTGACGTTTGATTTTAAAAATGAGGGAAGTGTCATCCGCGAATAATACGATCTTGTGATTATCCCTTATGTGGTAAGGTAAGTCATTTATATAAATTAAAAATAAGAAAGGACCTAGAATTGAACCCTGCGGAACGCCCATGGTGACCGCAGATCCTGCAGATCTCTTGCCATTTACATCGACCCTCTGAATTCTATTATTCAGATAAGAAGTCAGAAGGTCAAGAGCCTTGTCCCTCATACCATAGTGGTACAGTTTCCTGATGAGAGTATCATGATGTACGCAATTGAAGGCTTTGGACAAGTCGCAGAAAATGCCAAGAGCATCTTGCGACTCCTCCCAGGCCTCGAATATGCTTTTCAGTAATTCCACGCCCGCGTCTGTAGTTGAACGACCCTTAGTAAAACCAAACTGTTTCAGATGGAGTAAATTATGTACATTGAAATGTCCTAACATTTGTTTTAAAATTAATTTTTCAAAGATTTTGCTCAATGTAGGTAATATCGAAATAGGCCGAAAATTTGTGGGATCAGTTGTGCTGCCAGATTTGAACAGTGGAATCACTTTGCTAAGTTTCATCAAATCAGGAAATACACCAGATGCAATACAAGAGTTAAAAACGATTGCTAAAAAGGGTGAAATGACATCAATTATTGAAGACATGGTATGTACTGATAATCCCCAAAGGTCAGCAGTTTTTTTTACATCAAGCTTTTTAAAAGATTCTATAATGTCTTTAGCATTAATAATTGTGAATTCAAAAAGTTTGTCACATTCTGGTACACATTCTTTAAGTATTGAGTAAGCAGAAGTGGAGGACGACATTGACAGAGTTTTGGTTGTTAAAATGGGAACATTAGTGAAAAAATTTTCAAACTCAGTTGCCACCTCCATGTCTGCCTTAATATCTACATTATTGATTTTTAGATGGAAGTCACGATTCCGTACTGTCGTTCTTCCCGTTTCTGAATTAATAATATTCCAAGTTGTTTTAATTTTATTTCCAGAAGATTTTATTTTATTTTTAATGTGTATGGCTTTTGCTGAGGAACAGGCTCTTTTAAAAGTTTTAGAATATTTCTTAACAAATTCTTTAAAAGTTTCATCATGGTTATATGTTTTTTCATGATACAACTCAAATAACCTCTGCCTACTTTTGTAAATACCTGGTGTTGCCCAATCACTAAATATAACGCGGTCAGAAACAGGTAATGTTTTTGAGGTAAAAACCTTCCTAAACTCACAATTGATGAGGTTAAATAATAAAGCATATGCTTGATCCGGGTCGTTATGATAAGGCAAACCCGGTAGCTTTTCCATTAAATTATTTTTAAATTGTCCTAAGCGACTTTTATTTACAGGAACAAAAGTCACAAGTTTTCTTTGAGCTCTGACTGTTTTCTGAGGGAAAGTGACTAACTGGCCACAGTGATCAGAGTCCAACTCATTTATAATTAAATGGCTAGAAGGTCTTAAGTTTGTAAAAATATTGTCAATACAGGTAGCACTGGTGGCAGTTATTCTAGTCGGCTCAAAGAATGTATTATACAAATTATATGACTTTAATAAAGTTACAAATTTATTTACTACAGCATATTTTTCCAGTATGTTAATGTTGAAATCTCCACAGACTACAACTGTTTTATTACTGTTAGAAGTCTTTATTAATACTTCTTCCATATATTTCTCAAATAGATCATATGAAGCACATGGGGGCCTGTATACGCTCATTACAATGAACTGCTCAAGCTCAATGCAAGCTATTTCAATAACTCGCTCAACAGAGAGGGTCACAATATCCTTACGTTCTTTAAATTTCATATTATTACGAACAATTATTAAAGAGCCAAGCCAAGGGGTTATTACCCAGTCGTCTTATCGTATTACCCAGTAACTGGGTTGTAGAGATTAGGTAGGCAGTCGATCCATGTAAAATACTGGTATTCAGCTGAATGCGGTTAGACTGGAAGCCGACCTGCCGACTGACCGACTGGAAAAGGCTAGGCAGATTGATAAAGAAAATAAATTCACTAAAACCCTAATTAAATTACCTTCCAGACGTAAAAGGATTTTTTTTTCTCTCAATAACCTACAATTGAATTAGATTTAAAATTCAATTTGGGTACGATACAAAGAATTTGAATCACCTTAACCCTACAACCGCGACTCTTAGAACCGTGTTGAATCAATTAGAGGGTTGAATCGCATTTTATTTAGATGTCTTCGTACAAATAAGATTAATTTAAAAAGTTTCTGCTGTGGTTATTTTGTAGAGATGTATCTAGACGAGTTTAATCGATAAACATTTTAATAGTAGGTATAATAAGAATAGATCCTGAATGATGATTTAAAAAAAATGATTTTGGTTTTGCTTCATTTTGTAAATTAAAATTAAGTCACGTTGCAATTTAAAAAAAAGGATTGACCTTTATAGAAGGGGTTTTAAATACAATAAATATAATCTGTCCTATTAGTAGAAATTTCTTAAAATAGGTAATTCATTATCTAATACGTATATAATAATATGAATGCTGGTACCTATAGGTACCTACTGAATCTAATACATTGTTAAATTGCCAATTAGTTTATAAATATACATAAATATTTGTGTAAAACTTAATATATAATAGAAAATAAAATGTTCCTACACGCGTGTATGGCTTGTTATATAACTTGTGTATAACTTATAAGATATATAATACAACATAAATTACTGAAAAATACAACTTTAATACATTATTAAAACAATATTTTTATCGATTTAAATATATCCGAATCTCTCTAATAAAAAAACTCGTTCTATTAAAATCGTCCCAATTATACGCAAATGAAGTTTTAACCCTTTCGATGTTCAGTGGAACTTTTTAATTGCTGTTAAATCGAAAAGGGATCAAATGAAAACGGGCCGGTCCATTGTTGGCTGTCATTAATCTATGTGGGTGGGTACAATTTCACGGCTAGCATTGTACGGAGTTCAAAACTGTTTTGGTGCGCGTTTTTTTTTTGTTTTTTTTTTTTTTTTCGCTGTATATACAGCGTGTATCAGAACAGACCATAAAACACGTATACAGACGATTAAACTGAACAACTTTCTCCATACAACCAATATCCTAATAGCCAAAAATAATCAGCCGTCCCATATATTTGGGTCGAGTATTTATTGAAGTTATGTATATTATGCATGTATGTATGTTTGTTTATTATTATTATTAGTTGTACCATCGAAGAAGTTCATATCTATACACCGTATGGACTATTTCTGCTTGCAGCGTTCGGCCGCTATAGAACCGGGGCGGTAACAGATGTGGTCATCGTGTTCATGGGATTTTATTTTCAAACTGCTTAGATGTGAAATTCTTCGATAGTACATGTTATTGCAATAAACATATTTTTTTTTAATAATTATTTTTTCGCGATTACGGTGTAGAAAGTTCTTAAAAGTTCGTCACCATTAAATATGACCACACTTTCCTGATACATGCTGTAGTTTGTTCCTTGAAAATATCAATAAATCTGCCTAGCCTTTTCCCAACTATGTTGGGGTCGGCTTCCAGTCTAACCGCATGCTATCTATACCAGTATTTTACATGGAGCAACTGCCTATCTGACCTCCATAACCCAGTAACTGGGTAATACGATACCCCTTGGTAAGACTGGTGTCAAACTTTCGGGCTTCTGACGACTCTTAACGACTGTCAAGGTTCCACGAATGACAGCCGGGACCAACGGCTTAACGTGCTTTCCGAGGCACGGAGGAGTCTCGGTATGTAAAGATGGTCACCCATCCACGGACCAACCCCGGCAAGCGTAGCTTAACCTGATGGATCGACCCATGCGGCCGGTATTACTTAGCCACGAGCTCCTTGAAAATATAAATATGAATATATTATCTAGTTATAAGTTATAGTAGCTTTATGAGTATGAGCGATCACCCATCTATGTGCTGGCTTCCAAATAGTGCTTAACTTCGATATTCAAAAATAACAGTATCTAAGAATGTATACAATATTTAAATTAAAAACGCCCTGTGTGATCCGAAAGGGGCACGTAGGTATAACTGCAATAACATTACAAAATAATAAATCTTATTATTATTCAAAATAAACAGGTGTTGCTAAACGATGCCCGCTGGCGCATTATAATAATCCAGTAAAATTCCCAATTGAAAAAAGGTGGCAAGTTTTTTTTTTTTCTTTTTTTATGGTTTTTAATTATTGAGGTCAAAAGCGAGCCCATATTTTTTTAAGTACTTTGTTTCTGACACAGTATACTTTTTAGTACTTATTTCTTATTTTTCTCTTCTCAACCCTTTTTTTTTTTTTTTGTGCGTGGAAAATTATCAAATAACTTCTCCCGCTCTGAGCGGAGCGGGAGGGCGTGTCAGACTTTTACTGACTAAAACCCACCCGTGTTCCTTCCGTTGCCTGTATGCCAGGGCCACGATATCCGTTTCGGACAAACTCGCAACCTTGGCAGGTCTCTTCTTACCCTTTGGTTAAATTTTTACCTTTTTAAGACACGAAAAACAACTAAACAACTTCATGTTTGTTTTTTTTTGTTTAGAAAGGCAACATTTATATAAAAAAATTAAATTAAATGCATTCGATTTAGGTACATTTCAAAGTATTCTGGCTTACCCTGCAAGCAATAAAGCTATGCTTATTTATAAATTTATATTTAATAGTCTTAAGAAAATTTTGTAAGTAACTTACTTAAGGAAATGATGGGGCTTACATGACCTGTTAATGGTACAAGTCCCTATTAAATAAATGGAAAAAAAAAAAAAACATATTTTATAATTTACTTAACACATTACATCACGAATTCATGATTGTATTCCCCGAAAGAGTTAGGCAGAGGCGTACCTATAGTATACCTACATTTCACCAGTTATAAGGGTTGTCTGTGTATGTTATTATAATTCTAAACCATTTCGCATATTTAAGAAAATTTTATTACAAATTACCTACAGTACTTAATCTGCGTTCGCAATTTATTTGCCAAACATGTAAACAAACATGAGTTTTAGGAAAAACAACCATAAAATCTACACATAAAGTTTAGTTTCCTCATACAACTTCATATATTTTTATGACTTTTTCAACAGTACTAGTCAGTCTAAAATCAACTTTATTTACACTTGTATAAAGTTGATGTCTTTTTGAAGTGGAAATAACATCAATTGGAAACAAGGTTCTAGATATACCTTACATATTTACTTTTTATCTGTTATACAGAAAAAAACCTTACAATTACCAGATAAAAAAATTTATCAAAAACTTTGAGAATCACCCCTGTTAACCCTTCCATGTCGCACTGATTCATCTTAACCCGTCACCGACTGATGGATCAAGATATTAATACCGAGAGCGTGGCGAATGTGACCAAACGTTAACCCTTTCAATGCATTTATAATTAGAATTGCGCTACGGGTCTTCTAATGACTGATAACCCTGATTTTCTTTTCATAATCTGTGATTGATTACGTAGGAGTGTTGTTAAGAAAGGCATTTGTGATTTTGTAACTTAGTTTACAATTTTAATTTTAATGTAGGGTGTGTGCACCGGAAATCGCTCCAGCTAATAATAATAGTAGTTAGTCTAACGGGTGTAGAAATACCCTTAACGAAGCCGGGAGTCAATTGTTCTTCCCTCTCCCTCTCTGTTTTCACGTTTTTACGAAAACAAGTTTTAAATGTTATAACACGCCCACGATCCTTGTACCGTTGCATGCACTCATAAACATAATGTTTTGTTCGCGTTACATTGCGCACTACCGCAAAACCAAGGACCGAAAACCTTTAGAAATTACGGTACATTCGGTCGATTCTGTAAAAAGATCAACGTGAAACTTAGGTGAAGTGAGCGTGAAGTGAGCTGTCGCTGTCACAAATCGACCGGCAGGATGCTAGGGATAACCACTATTGACAGCACACTTCACGCTCACTTCACCTAAGTTTCACGGTGATATTTTTACAGAATCGATCGGCTGGTATCGCAGATTTTTGGTTACTTCTACGACTAAGGTTACCGCTATCTGGGTAACCAAAAAAAAGAAACATGTTACCTCTATTAGGTTACCGTTTTAATACCGGTCACACACACACACAGGCGATGCGCCGCCTTTGACTAATGTCGACGACACGTGTAAGATAGAGGTTATTTTTATTTCGGTAACCGGTATTAATACTGGTAGTATTCAATTTAATCTCGTCAACTAAATCATTTAAAACCAAAAATATCAATAGGCAAGATTGGAAAAAAAAATTAAACTGGCAGTTCTCGCACGTCAAACGTCATAATTACGAGTGCGCGCTCTGCGTATTATTTCTTTTTTCTTCTTTTTTTTGTATGCAAGTGGTTATGTTTTCATTAATAAGTATCTATTACATCGTTGTAGACAATATTTTCACTAAATAAAATCATAATATACTTATTTTTGATCCATCAAACATAATGTAAACAAACGATAAGTGAAAAAAGTGAAAGGTGTAATATTTTGATTTTTTGTGTGTGTATTATTAATTATTAATCATTTAGAAGTAGTTATTACATCGTTTTAGATGATATTTGCACTAAAATACAACACATACACATATTTTTTGACCAAATAATGTTACGTAAACAAACAGTTAGTAGGTACCTAATCAAAAGCCGTAATTTTTGTGTTTTTTTGTTTTTTTCTGTAAAAAATGCTGTTCTTAGATAACAACTATTCATAATGTACCCCAAAATTTCGTGTAAATTGATACAGTAGTTTTATCAGATATCTACCTACATAACAATGAAAAAAAAAAACTTCTGATAACAACACTTGTTTAACTGAGGAGAGTATGTGTCTCTTTTGTTACCATCATAACACCGAAACAAGTTTCATAATTACGTTTTTAAGGCGCTACCCTGATCAAATAACCTTGAGCATTCGTGGCATACTATTAACTCTGCGCAAGAGCTACTTAGCGAGTACGCTCAGATTTTATCTTTATAAAATCAAATTTTCGTGGTTTGAAAAAAATAAACCTAGCAAAATGTTCTTTATTAAATTACCTATCCATTAGTTTTGGGAGCAAATCAAAATAATGGTTATTTTAGGAGGAGATGCATGTTATAAATCATTATTTCTCATTTCTGTGGCTTTTTTGTGGCCCTTTAATTAAATATTATGCCACCTAAAAAAAAACTACCATTTTGGAGTCAAGATTATGTAGAAATTTAATGTATTTTTTATTAGTTGCTAATTATTTTAGATAAAGAGAAGTTGGCTCCCAAAAACAGCCTAAAAAACGGCTACCGCTGTGTTTCGCACGGGAACGCGCCTTAAGTCATAGTTTTTACCCGACTACGGCGGAGGGTTATGATTTTGACCGGTATATATGTATGTGTATTCTAAACTCCTCATCATAATTTGACAAATTAGGTGTCGTTCGAAGCGCCTTCATCGTCCGATGATTATAGGCTATGACGTCACATTAAATTAATATGGCGCTATATTATATAAAGTCATGAACTAAAAACAATGATGCCATGTTGGGTATCAAATGAAAGGGCTTAATTAGCAGACTTCAAAAATATATAAAATTTAATTTGTCTGTCTGTGATGTCTAGTTTATACCTTTTTAGTTGGTTTTTTGGTCGTAGTTATGTTTTAGTTTTTATAACTTTTATATTTTAGCCTAGGTCTGTACTCTTTTGTCTTTGCATTTATTTTACAGACATGACCATTTTATATAAATATAATGACCTTAATATTTTAAAAAGTGACAGCTAGAATGACAGCTGTCACTTTGAAAAATATTAATATTGTCTTTGACACTGAATTATAAGTACGATAGACACAGCAACGTGAACAACGCTTAGCGTTTTTTGTAACTTTACTTACTTTTCCTCGGCTCCTAAGGGTCACAGCGTGATGATAATCAACTTTCATTATGAAACTATTTCGTTGGATACGGTTTAAATAATGATACGAATATCATCATTTTTCGATTCTACCCGTGTTTTGATTGACTAATTTGAGCAAAAAACTGATAATGTGACTTAACTATATTAGTTAGACTTATAGCCTCGCGGACTTTATGGTAGGTAATAATGAGTACTATTAATGTAGTACATTACTTTATGTATCATCAATAGTTTTCGCAGCGCACGCCAAATAATGATTTTTATACGCAAATTTTTGATACCTTGGCCTTGGGTTACATTATTGCAATTATTGCAGGGATCTCATTTTTTTTAAATAAATAAAATACGCCTCTGTTACTCGCTGATAATGTAGCTTTCTAGAAATATTTTTTAAATATAAAATTAATATTAATATAAATAAAATACTTATACGCTTAGTTAAATCAATTATATCTACTGGCTCTTTTTCTACTGTTATCATCTGTGGCACAGCTAATAATTCGGCGAACGTTAGCCGGGATACGAACCTTGACCTTGGTGACGATTATTATTACACTCAGCGACTGGAAACACAGAATACAAATGTTTCGTTTATTCCGTACTCTATGTATTTGTTCTTGATATACTGGATGATGTCAATGGGGATAAAGTGCCTCTGTTTAACAGACAAAATATTATTCGCATAGCTTCAGTCATTCACTAGAATGAAAGAAGACAGAAAGTACGTTTATTTGCGGTACACATGACGCAAGGAAAGAACAAAACACGAAAATAAACAATTTGGGGGAAAATATGCGTTACATCCACGCAATACGGTCATCGCTCAGCATAAGGCTGCGACCCTATGCGAGACAGAGCCTCAGCGCTGGTTTTCAGCGACAGCCGGCGTTGACGTGATGACGTGAACCGTCAATGTATCAGCCGTATAAAGCTTAGCACACATTTGTCCAACAGCCTACGTAAGTTTGTAATGCGACATGCAGAGCACCAATTATATAAAACGCTAGCTTTTTCCCGTGACTTCGCTTGAGTGGAAGTTGGATATTATCCCATTGGGGACGTACTACTGGGATAAAAGGTATATATATGTCCAATCCAGGTTATGGTATACCTGTGCGCCAAATTGCATAGATCTATTCAGCCATTAAGACGCAGATATATGCCAGTGACCTTGAGTGGTTAGCTTGCGTATTCTGTACTGAGCTCACGCAACGCGTTGTATGTCCAGCCAGTAATAGGACATGCCCATCCAGCAGTCCCAAGTGAGACGCATTATTAATTTATTATACATAAAACAAAAGGTATTTTTTTTAAAACGTATTCACACTAAAAGATCAATAATTAAATTAACTTTAAAATTATGAAGGTTTTAGAAAAATACGCTTTATAGATTTACCGTAGTAGCGATAAGACCGTCCATTGTATATTTTATAGTGTATTACTTTTTCTTTACGTAATGTATAATATGGTATACAATAAAGTATATATAAATAAATAAATAACTACCGTGATTCTCAGTTTTTTTATCCACATTAGACATTACTTTACAAATTAATTTCACTTTGTAATGTAAAATATTCATATATTATGTTTTATTAATTATTATTATATTAATTTTTTTTCGCGATTTCAGGGGTGGCCCTATAGTGAAAGTTGTCCATAACGATGAGTACAATGACCCCTTAAGAGGATGCAAACGAATTAAATTTCACATTGTATATGCCGTGGAATAAGGTGCTCATGGAGCCTTAACCCGACCTTCGATACATCGGAATAGCGTTTCATACCATGACCCCTCGTTTCCTAATTCCGAGTATTAATAAATGCAAGATTTTTGCATAATTTATTTAAAGATTAATACACAATTGCAAAATCTTCGTAAATACTCGTATGAATTATAATAATACTTGTTAAAAATTACATCGAATTGTGTATGAACTTAAATTTCCTTCTTAGCTTTCCCATACAATGAATTAACAAAAATTTGACATACATATATAATTAGTAAATGAAACGCAAAACATTAACCTCTGAAATAGATTATAATATTTATTGACTTTTTAAGTTGTTGAACCCTATCGGAAAGGGCCTAATCATAATAACAATCCGGAAATTTAAAAAGAAATCATGTATCTGAAATCGCTATTCGCGGTATACCTCGAATTAAGGAACGAAATATTTGGCACCTAAAGCTTCGTGCAGACCAGCGCGACGCGACACCGGTTATTGTTATACCGTCAAGTTTTCTTAGAAATTGTATTGTTCGAGTCGCGTCGCGGCGTCGCGTCGCGCTGGTCAGCCCGAAGCTTAATCCGCGATATTTTCAAGACGTATTTTCACCTTGATTTATTCAAAAATACATACTTATGTATGTATTTTTAAGTGTTTTCGATTGAAAATATATTCCTTGAAATAAATTAAACTCAAAGAATTACTTATATGCTTGTAGAATATAAGTAATTCTTTGAGTTTAATTTATTTAATAACAAAAAAAAAAACACTATGTAAAAAAGACATGGTACTCACGTGCACAAGGTCGAAAATGTATGAAGCGTGCGGTCGGACTAGCTGGTGACGTAAAACTAACCAATTATTTTAAAACGTAAGTATAAACGCATTACCGCATTAGTTTTATCATCGAATGTGTGGAGACATTTGATGATAAAAACTACGCAAATTTATATTATTAATTGAATAGGAGACCTTGATTGAAAGAGCTTGTAAATCGCTTGTAAACGCAGTTTTTCTAAATACCTCGGAATATGGTGCCAAATTTAGAACCCCTCGAATTAAGGTGCTGTTAACCTTTTTTTTTTTTAAGTGGGAAATTACCAAATAACTTCTCCCGCTCTGAGCGGAGTGGGAGGGCGTGTCAGACTCTTACTGACTAAAACCCACCCGTGTTCCTTCAGTTGCATTTTCGTTGCCAGGGCTCACGGTATCCCTTTCGCACTTTCCCGCGATCCCGGCAGGCATCGGTCCTAGCCGACCCCGTCAGTTCTGCTGACATCTCTTTGAGGCGCGCGTGGAACACAACGCGCCGTCGACCCGGGCCTGGTCCTTATCGAACGGCGAGCTACCCATTACTCACCCTGCCCTCGAATGAAGGTGACCACTTAAATACTTATTTATATTTATTTATTTTTATATATTGCTTGCTGCACTTACAGCAAACACCAAAGCACGCAGCAAGCCAACAACAAAATTTAGGTAAAAAACTCATTGAAACATTTTACTGCTATACAAAAATATGTCAACATTGGGCTCCTGAGCAATCAGGGCGTTCAGCAGATTGATCGCCTGGGTTGTGGGAGCATATCGAGCAGTGTGGGTACGCGCAGGCGGAGCCGCGAACAGGCACCGCGAGGCACAGGCGCGCGACCGCGCAGCCGGTTCGGAGCAAACAATGAACAGCGAGCTAGAGTAGTCGCGTCATCGATTTTATTATTGACCACTTCCTGACGAATTATGAAATCTTTATACTACGAGTACTATAATTATCAAACACCAACACTTTGTTTCAAAATGAGGAAGGAGGAGCTCGTGGCTAAGTAATAACAGCCACACGGGTAGATCCATCAGGTTAAGCTACGCTTGCCGGGATTGGTCAGTGGGTGGGTGACCGTCTTTACATACCAAAGCCCGTTGGTCCCGGCTGTCATTTGTGGATCTTTGACAGTCGTTACTGGTCGTCAGAAGTCCGAAAGTCTGACAACCAGTCTTACCAAGGGGTATCGTATTATCCGGTTACTGGGTTGTGGAGGTCAGATAGGCAGTCACTCCATGTAAAATACTGGTAGTCAGCTGCATCTGATTAGATTGGAAGTCGACCACAACATAATTAGGAAAAGGGAGATTGATTGACTTTGTACGAAAATAAAATACCTACTTAATAATATGTATATGATATTAAATCTCTTTAAAATACTATTTGCTGGTTACGAGTACAATACTTGCTACTGATCGCCAGAAATTCGCTACAGGCAAAAATCTTTCAGCATTATGAAAAGATCTTCGCCTGTACCCAGAGTGCACCGGCCTAACGACTGCTTTATTCTTTTTTAGGGTTCCGTAGTAAACAAGGAACCCTTATAGTTTCGCCATGTCCGTACATCTGTCTGTCTGTCCGTCTATCTGTCCGTGGCTTAGCTCAGAGACTGTAAGTACTAGAAAGCTGTAATTTGGCATGGGTATACATATTAATCACGCCGACAAAGTGGTAAAATATAAAACAAGAAAAAAAATTTTTTTTGGTTGCCTCCCGTTCGCGTAAAGTGGGGACTTTTTTTCTCTCGTCTATCCTATGTTGTGGGGTGTCGTTGGAAAAGTCGATCAAAAATATTGTGCGAAAGTACAATACAACACAATATTACCCTAAAAATGAATCCCTATTTCCCTTGGTCACGCCATATCTTGAGAACGGCTGCACCAAATTGGATAATTCTTTGTTGTGTTCGTTATTCTCAGGACAAGGTTTTAGGTAGGGTAGATAGGTATGTAGGGTAGGTAGGGTAAGTAGGTAGGTAGGGTAGGGAGCTAGGTATGTGCGCCGTAGATAAGTACTTAGTGCTACCCGTGCAAAGCCGGGCGGGTGATTTATAATAATTATTAATATAATTTGGATTCAATGACATATTATCATCTAATCTATAATGTTTTAACGCTCGTGTTTAACTTAAGGTCTTACCACTTTTATCCATTGTTTCGGCTTCACTTTAATCCCTTACACTTACACAAGATTTAAAAGCAATTTTCTTACACACACACACAGACAAAGACAGTTGAACTATATTTTTGTTTTATTACCGCCTTTTCTTTAAATAAGGAAAATAACACTTTATATATTGCTAGATAATGATTCTAGAATTCTCCCCTCCACTCCGCTCCACTTAACCCTAGAGTGCTCGCGCGGGTGACATAATGTCGCCCATCTTTTGTGTAAAAATGACACCGTGAAAATTTTGGTGAAGTGAGGTGAGCTGTCAATAAAGTGTCAATCCCTAGTATGATGACAGCTCGCTCACTTCAACTAAGCTATACGGTGAGATTTTTGCAGATTAGACCGGCTGAGTTTCTTTCGGTGTTTTTTGCCAGAGTGGTTGATCAGGATCATCTACTTTTAAAATTGTTTTTTGCAGCAATTTTTCAGAAATATCACTTACCCAGCACGCGTAGCCTGACGGGTTTTGTCGACGGAAGAATAGACAAAATGACAGATTCTGATTGTTTATCTGTCATTTTGTCCTCGCAAACCCGTTTCTATGGTTGTCATGCTAGGCGTGCAGAGTATAATAATATATCTCGGGTATTCCTTATGTAAGTACATGAACCAACTTTTTCATCAGTGACCTGCTAGTGAAAATAAGGCATTAACGTCTACTCAATGCATTTTTCCAGTTCGTGGGTGACACATGTCCAGTTATGCGCGAGCTCTCCAAGAATTGGTGTAAATTCGAAAATTGCAAGCTTATTAGGGCCTCGACGAGAGCGTGGATGATGAGAAGAAATTATTGCGTCAGAGAGTGGCACAGAAGAAATAAAGGCGAGGCTGGTAATCCATCAAGCTTGAAACATCCATTTCGGGGCAGAAAAGAATAATGTCTACATTAGATTTACAATGACATTTCAATTTCATACATGTGACAAGTGGACGCATTTTTCAAAGTGAAAAATAACCTTAATTTCGGAAGTCGGTGCTGTCGGTGGCAAAAAACAAAAATTCAAAACCAAAGAATCCGACTTCCGAAGTAAATTTTTCACATTGTAGTGTTTTTTTTTTTTGAAGGCGCTGATTTTTTTTTTGTTATTAAACAATACGATGTTTTTATGAGCTTTGTTTAAAAAAATTGTTTATAAAAATGGGTGGCATAATGTTCCCTGCGCAAATACCAATGAATATATCGAGGTGTGAGCACTGTAGTGTTAAGACTCCACTCGAAAAATTATTATCAGATAAAATAATGCATCATCGTTGAATAATCATTAGATTGCAATAATTATTATTTTCAAATAAATGATAATAACATGAATATAATAATAATTTATATTCTGGTATCTACCTAATCATTAATTAAAAACTAATGTACAATTAAGTTTTAAAAGCCAAAGCAAGTTTAACTGGCAAAGAAAAAGTGGGTCCGACTTTTAACCCAGCTTCTAGTTCAAGGACTACACGTTTGGCTACACCTAGGCAAAATTGGATAAAACGGGACCCTTATAGGATCACTTTGTTGTCCGTCAGTTTGTCTGTCTGTCAAGACCTTCTTAGAAACGTGTGGAGCATCAAGTTGAAATTAATATCAAATCTGAAGTCTACGGTAATTAGAGCTCTAAAAATATCAAGCTTCTAGTCATCGCAATAAAAAAACATGGCCATTAATGCGACATATTTTGATAATCGCAAATAAATCAAAGCAAGGTCTCACAGCACAAGTAAAGGAAAAAGTCCGAGAATCGTTAATTTCTAGTATAATCACATTTTATTTTTTATTTGCGATTTCAAACTACATTTGCAGTTGGAGAGTTAACCGTGACAACCGGCTTTTCAACTACACAAGATTTAGAATGCCCACACACCAAATTACATTACGCCATAAAATTTGTTTTATCACAGCAAAAAAAAAAATAACAATATCCCAAAAGATATTAGGGAACTCCCTCTGAAATGATTTAAGTCTAAATTACATAAATGAATAATAGGCAATAATACTTTTTATAGTGTAAAAGAATTCTTTGATAAAAAAGTAAGTGATAAATATTGTTACTGATTTACTGATAGATAGATACTGCTTAGTCGTAAACATTTTAGAATTACAATTTTGCACTATACTCGGAATTTTAATTCGATTCCAGATTTGACAATTTCAGTGTTGCAACGTTATGACAAGTACTAAATAGTGACGTTGCGAAATTATTCGATATGGAAATGGAATATTTCCAGATCGATTCTTCTCGTTTATAATTTTACTCTCGTAAACTAAGTATATCAGGAAATTAAATATTTCTGAACCGATAATTTAGTTTTGACGATTAATTAACGATCTGAGACTTTTCTTTTATAATTGTGTGTGAAATAAATAAAAAAATGTGATCATGAAGGAACATGACAAATAAAACAGATAGATGTATTATGGTAATAATTTATTTTATAAATTGTCGCCGTCATCGCTATCGCTATCGCTGTCACTTTCTGTAACATTTATTATAAATGTGTCTGTGATATTGTCGATTGTTTATCGATTTTTGTGTTCATCACTACACTATTATAATGTGGTATCATTATTTCACAAAATGACAGTAGCTAATGTCAAATCTGGAATCGAATTAAAATTCCGAGTATAGTAGGTATAGTGACTGTTATTATTGATGCTAGTTGGATAATTTTTAGGAACTTCTTTTCCTTAAAAATATTTGTATGCCAGTCCATGGCAAAACATGTAGATCATAACCCTATTATTAGGACCATTATTGTACCCTGTTTAATGCAAATAAATATATTCTATTCTATTCTATTCCTACAAAGTTAAGTTTGTTCTCTTGGGATAAATTCATCCCGACTACGTATTTGCGTGGTCCGATAATATTGTTTATATTCAAGTGTGAATTGAAAACGGCGACGTAGAATGTTTGCTGTTTTTACTCTCGGATTTTCTTAACTTTTTCGCTACATCAATTTTTATTAATAACTAGCGATACTTCCCTACTTCGCACGGTTTTTACAACTAGACAAAATATTGAGTTTTCTTTATTGTATGTAAGTTTAATATACATAAAAGTGAATCCCTATTTTTCTGGTCACGCCATTACTTGAGAACGGCTTCACCAAATTGGATAAATCTTTTATTTGTTGTGTTCCTTATTCTTAGGACAAGGTTCTTAGGATAGGTAGGTGAATGTATATGCCTACCTTTACCATTACTACCTACCTAAGGTAGGTAGTAATGCAAGTAGGGAGGTGGGTATGTAGTTGGGTAGGCAGGTAGAATGGGTAGGTTAGTAGATAGGTATGAAGGTAGGTAGGGTAGATAGGTAGAGTTGGTAAATGCAGGGTAGGTAGGTAGGGTGCTAAGGCTGCCCGCCCCGGTGAAAAGAAAACATCGAGTTTTCTTCATTAAAAGTAATTTTAAAATTAATGCATTAATATACACATAAATACGCATAAATCTTCCGAAATAAATTCTCTAAATAATGATGAAAACCGCATCAAAATCCGGTGCTTAGTCGTGATGGTTAAGACTATTCAATAAACCATATTTTTTTGGCATAATTCAAGCTAACATCCGAGGTGTGTGCGACCCGTTCAGCAGAGCATACAAAATCCTATCCTACAAAACTAACCATACACAGAAAGACACCCCTCATAGTACATTCCGTACCAAGTATCATTTTAGATCAAACACGTGATAATGGCTATAAGAGCACCCCTATTATTTGATACAATAAAAGTGAAGTGCAGAAATACTTGGCATTCTACTGCGAAACTGCACATCACAAAATTATGACACAAGTGACACCCCATTATCAAACAAAACTGATTCTTACAGCTTATGATGCAAAGGCAAAATTTCCGTAACATTTGATGAACTAGATGAGGGATTTTAGGGTGGGGACCTATATGTGTATCGGTCGTTCAATAGGCCGTACAGTCGCAGATACGGTACTAATGGTGATTGAGAAAAATATGGCAGGAGAACACAGTACAATAACTTGTGGTTATAACTTCATGAATATTGAAGATCACAGCGATAGTCATGACATGTTTTTATTTGATTATGCTATAATAGCAAGTTGATGGCCGCCGTAAATTGACGATGTCTGTTTTATATAAGAGAATTTTTATTCGACAGATTACTGGTAGGTAAAGAGATAATATGAGAACTGTATATCTACTAGAATAAGTAGAAAGAAAGAAAGAAAATACGTTTATTTGCGGTACACATGACGCAAGGAAAGAACAAAACATGAAAATAAACAATTTGGGGGAAAATATGCGTCACATCCACGCAAAACGGCCATCGCTCAGCATAATGCTACGACTCTATGCGAGACAGAGCCCCAGCGCTGGTTTTCAGCGACAGCCGGCGTTGACGTGGTGACGTCAACCGGCGCAGCATATAGTGAAATAACAAAATAAAATGAATCAATACAATACTTAGTCCTAAATGTTTGTATAAAATATAATATAAGAAAAAAAATATATATAATTAACGCGAAAGTAAATGAGTGACTGGCTGACTGCTAATTTTATTAATTACGGAACTTATTATGATGAAAATAGTCTTAGATCTTTCCTCGTATTTAACTTTGTGAACATTTAATTAAAGTTCGTTTTTTAATCCCAGGTAGCAATTTGACAGCTCGTGGCTAAGTAAAAACAGCCGTACGGGTCCATCTATCAGGTTAAGCTACGCTTGCCGGGGTTGGTCCGTGGATGGGTGACCATCTTTACATACCAAGACTCCTCCGTGCTACGGTAAGCACGTTGGTCCCGACTGTCATTCGTGGATCTTTGACAGTCAGTACGAGTCGTTGGAAACCCGAAAGTCTGAAAAGCAGTCGCTCCATGTAACATACTGGTATTCAGCTGCATCCCAATGACTGGAAGCCGACCCCAACATAGTTGGGAAAAGGCTAGGCAGATTGTATGTTGCTAGTAGGGGGTACCCTTTAGTTAATAATCAATTGGTTATTAGAGATAGATAAATTGACAAACCATTTAAATAGTGCACACAAAAGAAATAGCACAAAACAAAGCACAATTAAATGCTAACAAATTAGATACATTAGTGTCCAAAAAAGCTAAAAAAAAAGAGAGAAAACAACACGTGTTTTACCTTTCAACGAGGCATCCTCAGAATGACGATTGACTTGTTGTGAACCCGAACCCGACATGTTGACACGTCAAGCGTCGAGAGTAGTCTCAATTTCCTACTCTTCTATGACTCTTTAAAAACTTTAAGCGGATTAGGTTACTAAATATACGTCGTCTATTGTATTTTTTCTTAACATATTATTGTTATTGAATACTAACATAAAATAAAATACAGCTTAGCCCAGTTCCGTCGATATCATTTAACTTGTTTGTGTGTAAGGTGGACATTTGCCGCAAATATAATTTTGCACAGTTTGTCAGTGAACAGTTCCACATCTTGAGTTGAGGAGCGTAAGAGTACGTCGTGTAGTTGCATTTCTTGTAATGTAGAATAGATGGTTATCCATCCACAAATCAACCGCGTCCAGCGTAGCTTAACCTTCGGTCGACCTATGCTGCTGCTATCATTTAGCCACCACGTGCGAAAAAGAACGCTTTCAATTATTATTAAAAAAAACATTCATGACCATAATTATTTGAACTTTTCACACAAGTATTTAAGTGGTCACCCAATACTCTTTAGGCAAATTTTAGATTATGCGGGCATATTGTACCCTTCTTCTCGTTAGTCGTCTCATCGATCAAATTCACTCTAATTCAGCTAATCTGCATATTAATTCGGTGAGCCCTTAATAAGAAAGGGTCATTCAATGGAATTGCAGCTTAGGTTACTATACAACATTTAAAAAAAAACTGGCCGATCCGTGAAGGTGTTGTCGTATCGTATTGAGAGTTTATTTATGTGGTATTTTCAAGAAAAAAGAAAAACAAAATCGCCTCATTTTATTCCCAAGGGGAATATTACCAGGTTAGCACGGGGGGCGTGGGCGACTGTCGTTTAGCGGATGTCTACAAGTTGTACCTTATGACCCCTGTTGAAAATTTGCAAATTTTTAATGGATGGGGTAGTTTTGGTACTAAAAACTGATATATAAAAACGGTTTTTTAGTATATCAATTACTAAAAATCAATCTGCCTAACCTTTTCCCAAATATATTGGGGTCCGCTTCCAGTCTAACCGGATGCAGCTGAATACCAGTATTTTACATGGAGCGACTGCCTATCTGACCTCCACAACCCAGTAACTGGATAATACCGGGTTGTCAGACTTTCGGACTTCTGACGACCCGTAACGACTGTCAAAGTTCCACGAATGACAGCCGTGTTGTTGGTCCCGGCTGTCATTCGTGTGCTTAACGTGTTTTCCAAGGTACGGAGGAGTAAAGATGGTCACCCATCCACGGACTGATTTAAGTAATGTTATTGCAGTACATAATATGTGCACCTTTCGGATAGATCAGGGCTTTTCTACAGTCTTTTTAATTAAAAAAAAAACGTGTTTTCCGAGGCACGCAGGTTCAGTATTTAGGTAATGAATGGTCACCCACCTATGAACTGACCGCGGCAAGCGTAGCTTAACCTTCGATCGTACCGTGCGGGTGCTATTATTTAGCCACAAGCCCCCGTTAACAACATTATAATTTACTAGCTACACCCCGCGGTTTCACACGCATAAGTCTCGATCCCGTCGGAATATCGGGATAAAAAGTATTTTATGTCCTTACCCATGTGCCAAATTTCGTCCAAATCGGTTCAGCCGTTTTAGCGTGAAAGCGTAACGCATTTATAATATTAGTTAGGATTTTTGTGATATGTCTGCCCGTAATTTTGTGCGACCGGGGGGCTAGCGTCCTCGATTATTAAGATAGAGAAATTAAAATGATATCAAAAGATGCGTTACTGAAAGAGCCACAATACTGGAAAAAAATAATTGTAAATGTTTTTTTTTTAACGTTCGCATTCGCGTGTTATTCGCAATCTGTCAAAAATACAATATAGGTAATTATAAACATTTTTGACGACAGATTGCGACTTGAATGTGAACGTTTTTATGTACGAAAATTGGCCTGTTTGATACGTATTTCTATAGCAATTAGTAGTAGGTATATTAATTACCGTATCGTTAACGCGTTCCTGGTTCAGACGCGATGCTTTGTCGACTACGGGATTATTCACCCCTTTCTCCTTCTAGTTGACTACTTATTAATATTCCGAGGGTAATCTCTGACGATTAATGTTTTGGGCAAAATTATACGTCTCGATATTTGTCACTAGCTGTACTTTCTTCTGTGTAACTTTCAGGGGTTTTTTTTAAATATAGAATTATTATGCGCATTACAGTTTTGATATGAACTAACTCTTTGCCTTTGACAAAAAGTTTTCGATGTCGTGTTTTGTTCAGACACTTGTACAATGTACAGTGTCGTGCATTAATACCTTACAATTACGCAAGATTCTAAAATTTTCGCGTAAACTTTTGATCGAAATAATTATTATGACGTTGAGGACATTTTTTATTTTTTATAAAGCTTTTATTGATTCCTTACAATAAACAATACATAAATTATTCATAAAAAATGCTATTTAATTATAATAAAATCATAAATTATTGTTTTACTTAATACTAGTGTCCGACCGATACAGGACTTTCTACCGAAACCGAATCTTCGGTATCTGTCTCAGAAACCCGAACCTGTACCGAAACTGATGCCAATTTTTTTTTTTTTCCGAACCTTGCCGATACCGAACTTTCGGTCGGTCACTACTTAATACTAATATACCACAGATATTAGAGTAGATCAAAATTAATTAATTACAGACTTCATTCCAATCAAATCATTTTTGATTTAAAAGACTGTCCGTGGAGTTTCTCGCCCGTTCTTCTCCATAGGAACCTACTACGCTTTGGAATGGGCAACTAGCTTTATTTTTCTGACTGACCGACCCCTTGACAATTCAAAAGTGCCTGTAATTGGTTTATTTGAAATAAATGCTTTGAGTTTGAGTTTGAGTTCAGAATTTTATTAAATATCTATTATGTACTTTAAATGTGAAGAAAAATGTCACAAATAAATAATTGAAAATGGCTTCGTGAACGGTCTCGTTACAGCCTGTATAGTACCTACAGACACATTTCGCCAGTTGTGTACTATGATATTTTTTTTTTTTGCTCCGCAATTCTACATGACTTAACAACAGCGTATAGTTACAAGACTGTCGAAATCAAATCATACGGTAGGTACGCGTTATGCGGACTATCCTCATAAGCTAACACCACCTACTCTTTTACTTCAACGCCAGCACCCTGATTCACAAGGGTGAATATATTAAGGATTCCAATTTGAAAATTGTCAACCCCAATATCGGATGAGGTTTCAACAATAGAATTCGTCAGTACAGTGTTACCAGTGATTATTTCCTATTAGTTATATGATAAATATTTTGATTTC
This sequence comes from Agrochola circellaris, assembly GCA_914767755.1. NCBI lineage: Eukaryota > Metazoa > Arthropoda > Insecta > Lepidoptera > Noctuidae > Agrochola > Agrochola circellaris. The sequence continues at coordinate 3,381,051 of OU611861.1, forward strand.
GTTAGTCTGATAGGATTTTGTTTGGGGAAGCAATTATTGAATTATGGGAGCGATGTATTTTGCAACTACATGATGGCGTTAATTGTTATGTGTTGAACCCAACTGGTTAACACTTAAGATCAAATTGTATGTTGTAATCAGCCTATATATAATGTTCTGCTGGGACTGCTGGGACATAGGCCTCCTCTCTTCGAGAGAGTTCGAGAGGTAATGGGCTGTAATCTACAACGCGGACCCGCGGGTTGGTAGATGTCGCATGATTTCGAATGTTTGTTCTAGGACAAGCCAGCTTCCTCACGATATTTTCCCTCACAGTTTTGGGAGCAGCGGTGATGAAATTATTTACACAAAGTAAAGCGCCTGGTTAAGTTCGAACCCAGGTCATGGTCTACCCATGTGCCAAATTTCATCCAAATTCGTTCAGCCGTTTTAGCGTGAAAGCGTAACAAATAAAAAAAAATACGTGTGGCACTCGAGGACTGCCGCGGTAAAGCTATTGCATAGCATATATTCAAAAATAAGAAGATAATATTGTTGATTTAAAATATTTTAAAAAAAAAATACCCCTATACCCCCCCCCTAAATCGCAGAATTTACACAACCGTCAATGACGTCTGCCCTCACGCGTCTGCCCGCGTTCGGGTCGCGCACTCGGCGATCGCGCGTCATTGCCTATCCCGCCCCTCCACCCTCGTTCTGCGCGCCCGCCGTCGACTCATCGCAGGTCATTCTTATCGTTCTAACTTTTAAAATATTAGTCCAAATTACTTAGTGTAAAAGACAAATTTTATCTACATTAAATACCGAAAGCGATGAAGGTATTTATTTTAATACGAATTAACTAAATACTCTAAAATATGCAACTTAAAAAAAGTATTCAATTTAAATGTATTTATAGCTCACTATTTTGGCTATAATGGCTTCCACATAAAAGGTAGATATATGCTGTCGCGGACTTTTATTTAGAACTCTTTAAGACAAACAACCCCACAATACATTATTTTCATGTAACTCCAGCGGTTTAGGCAGCGCACGCAAAGATAGATCTCAGAGGGCAGGATTTTTTCCGACTTACTGGATACTTATCGTTATATTATGGCTAAATCACATAAAATCTTTATAAATTGTAGCCTATGTGTTATTCTGATATATAAGCCACATTACTGTAAAGTTTCATTAAAATCCGTTCGGTAGTTTTTGCGTGAAAGAGTAACAAACATCCATCCATCCATCCTCACAAACTTTCGCGTCAGGTTTTTTTTTCGTTACGGAATTTCTACATTCGGTCGCCGCGCTCAGAGTCTCCGATAAAAGCTATGCAATAGCTTAAAAAATGTCTAAACATGTAGAAAATATTTGAATATTAGATGAGATTTTAAACATACCAACCAACAGAGCAAGAAATTCTGAGTCGAAAGGTATACATTTATACATACAATAAAACTCATTTTCAACATAATGTTCCTTAAGTTATTACATATTTCTACTATTGATGCGTTAATCATTTAGAATACAATCTGCTCTTTATTTTAACTTGTGCTAAAAATCTAATCTTTTCACTTTAGATAGGTACTAGTTTAGATAAAGTCCTTTCCTCATGATTTTTTCCTTCACCGATGTCAGTAATGTCCAAGACAAATTAAAACAGTACCTACATAATATGAATTGAAAAAGTCACAATTTTATCTCCCCATCATGAAAATGTTGTCTAATTAATTAAAAGACATGTCCCATCCATTACTTAGATAATGTCCACAAATTAGCGTAAAATAACTCATCAATCTCCCCGCCAATTAAAATGATTGGATGCTTTGAATATTTCAATTAAAAATATTAAGATAGCCGACACGCAACCGCAGCAGCATGAGGCAAATAAAATAAAATTGTCTAATTTTGTCACGTTAAATATATTAAAAAAATTGGCTTATTGGTGATTCGCCCAAATTTACTTAGTAAATTCACACTTATAAATAAGGTAATTTATTTGTGGGGGAATCGACAACTTCAGAAATCAATTCGCCTACAAATAAATTAAAATTGTGAGAATCGCACAAAAAAAAATCACCGATAAGCCGTTTAACAATAAATTAGAGTTAATTTGCTTATTAGTTCGTATGATTGTAATCAATTCTTATTCATCAAAATCAATCTGGCTAGCCTTTTGCCAACTATTATGGGGTCAGCTTCCAGTCTAACCGAATGAAGCTGAAGTACCAGTATTTTACATGGAGTGACTGCCTATCTCACCTACCATCGCTCGATGTTAAATAGATACCTACTGATATTCAACTGCGTGTGGTTAGATTGGAGGCCGACCCCAACATATTTGGGAAGGGGCAGCAGCCTAGGCAGATGAGTAAATACTTAAGGCGAAGGCGTCAAGGTAGCCCGCGAAATTCAAATTTTCTTACCTTTTTTGCAATTTGCAGGTCAATATCAAGTTCTATGTTGATATAAATATGATTCGCGGCCGTATTAAATGTTTATTTATAGAAATATAATCATAAAATTGATTAATACAAATCTCTAAGTTCAGTAATCCCATTGAATTACTATTTCATGAAATCATGACATTCGACAATTATACTACTTATGGAGTTGTATTGCTGATTGTTATGAATATAATTATGTAAAGCCATATTAGTTACGGTCGCGAATCATATTTAAATAAACATAAAACTTGACACTGACCTGCAAAATGCTAAAAACTAAAGAAAATTTGAATCTCGCGGGCTACCTTAGCGCAACCCCCGTAATCAATTATTAAGAGGTAAAATTTGTGAGTTTGTATGTAGGGGGTAATCTTCGGAACTACTGATGGGATTCCGAAAATTCTTTCACTACTGGGAAGGTACAGTTTTGCTGAGCATCACAGGATATATTTTATGTTAAAACAACAAATTTCTCGCGGACGGAGTCGCGGGCAGAAGCTTCTGTATCTATAACTAGATAGGGGTATGAGTGAAAAGTTCACTCATCCCCCATTGAAAAGGGAGGATCCTCCCACCAGACGGGTGTCGTGTCTGGCGGGCAACTGCCCAGAGGTTGAAGTCGAGAGCTTGTATATATGTCCACCGCGCGGTTAACTCTAATTGCGCGATGCAGGATTTGAGTGACGTCAGGATGTTGAGTGACGTCAGGTCTTTGATGCGTAGTTCGCATGTGGCGATGTAGATGCCGCCACAAGATTATTACTCATGTACTTAACTCGATTGTCTTATCTATAAGGTACTATTGTAGCTACATTCTCGTTATAAATAGGTATTGTAATTATGATCAGATTAGTATCACAACCTAATTAACAGTTGATTATTGTTCTAATTTACGTATTAATCAAATTATCTATGTATGTACTAATATTAATATGTAATAAGTAGTCCGTAGGTTGAGAATTCTGATAGTTCAGCAAAATAAGGTATCAAGTTACTTAAATAAATCGTTATCATTACGTCATTAATTTAAAGGTCATAGAAATAAGCAGGCGAGACCAAGAAAGAAGAAAGTAACTATAAGCGCTTTTTAAAGTTTATCGGACAGTAATAGGACTCGCCCATCAAGGAGTGCGGTCCCAAACTAGACGCATTGCGTCTAGTTTGGGACCGCACTCCTTGATGGGCGAGTCCTATTACTGTCCGTTGCGTGAGCTCTGTATAGAACACAGAAGCTAACCACTCAAGGTCTCTGGCATATATCTGCGTCTTAACATTACGTAGCGATAAACTTTAAAAAGCGCTTATAGTTACTTTCTTCTTTCTTGGTCTCGCCTGCTTATTTCTATGACCTTTAAATTAATGACGTAATGATAACGATTTATTTAAGTAACTTAATACCTTATTTTGCTGAACTATCAGAATTCTCAACCTACGGACTACTTATTACATATTAATATTAGTACATACATAGATAATTTGATTAATACATATAAAAGAAAGTCGAAAGTCGTGTTAGTTACACCACTTATAACTCAAGAACGGCTGAACCGATTTGGCTGAAAATTGGTGGGGAGGTAGCTTAGAACCAGGAGACGGACATAGGATACTTTTTAGTAGGGTAGGTAGGGTAGGTAGGGTAGGTAGGGTAGGTAGGGTAGGTAGGGTAGGTAGGGTAGGTAGGGTAGGTAGGGTAGGTAGGGTAGGTAGGGTAGGTAGGGTAGGTAGGGTAGGTAGGGTAGGTAGGGTAGGTAGGGTAGGTAGGGTAGGTAGGGTAGGTAGGGTAGGTAGGGTAGGTAGGGTAGGTAGGGTAGGTAGGGTAGGTAGGGTAGGTAGGGTAGGTAGGGTAGGTAGGGTAGGTAGGGTAGGTAGGGTAGGTAGGGTAGGTAGGGTAGGTAGGGTAGGTAGGGTAGGTAGGGTAGGTAGGGTAGGTAGGGTAGGTAGGGTAGGTAGGGTAGGTAGGGTAGGTAGGGTAGGTAGGGTAGGTAGGGTAGGTAGGGTAGGTAGGGTAGGTAGGGTAGGTAGGGTAGGTAGGGTAGGTAGGGTAGGTAGGGTAGGTAGGGTAGGTAGGGTAGGTAGGGTAGGTAGGGTAGGTAGGGTAGGTAGGGTAGGTAGGGTAGGTAGGGTAGGTAGGGTAGGTAGGGTAGGTAGGGTAGGTAGGGTAGGTAGGGTAGGTAGGGTAGGTAGGGTAGGTAGGGTAGGTAGGGTAGGTAGGGTAGGTAGGGTAGGTAGGGTAGGTAGGGTAGGTAGGGTAGGTAGGGTAGGTAGGGTAGGTAGGGTAGGTAGGGTAGGTAGGGTAGGTAGGGTAGGTAGGGTAGGTAGGGTAGGTAGGGTAGGTAGGGTAGGTAGGGTAGGTAGGGTAGGTAGGGTAGGTAGGGTAGGTAGGGTAGGTAGGGTAGGTAGGGTAGGTAGGGTAGGTAGGGTAGGTAGGGTAGGTAGGGTAGGTAGGGTAGGTAGGGTAGGTAGGGTAGGTAGGGTAGGTAGGGTAGGTAGGGTAGGTAGGGTAGGTAGGGTAGGTAGGGTAGGTAGGGTAGGTAGGGTAGGTAGGGTAGGTAGTGTAGGTAGGGTAGGTAGGGTAGGTAGGGTAGGTAGGGTAGGTAGGGTAGGTAGGGTAGGTAGGGTAGGTAGGGTAGGTAGGGTAGGTAGGGTAGGTAGGGTAGGTAGGGTAGGTAGGGTAGGTAGGGTAGGTAGGGTAGGTAGGGTAGGTAGGGTAGGTAGGGTAGGTAGGGTAGGTAGGGTAGGTAGGGTAGGTAGGGTAGGTAGGGTAGGTAGGGTAGGTAGGGTAGGTAGGGTAGGTAGGGTAGGTAGGGTAGGTAGGGTAGGTAGGGTAGGTAGGGTAGGTAGGGTAGGTAGGGTAGGTAGGGTAGGTAGGGTAGGTAGGGTAGGTAGGGTAGGTAGGGTAGGTAGGGTAGGTAGGGTAGGTAGGGTAGGTAGGGTAGGTAGGGTAGGTAGGGTAGGTAGGGTAGGTAGGGTAGGTAGGGTAGGTAGGGTAGGTAGGGTAGGTAGGGTAGGTAGGGTAGGTAGGGTAGGTAGGGTAGGTAGGGTAGGTAGGGTAGGTAGGGTAGGTAGGGTAGGTAGGGTAGGTAGGGTCGGTAGGGTCGGTAGGGTCGGTAGGGTAGGCAGGTAGGTGCGCCGTAGATACGTACTTAGTGCTACTCGAGCGAAGCCGGGGCGGGCAGCTAGTTATACATAAAACAAAAGGTATTTTAATAAAACACGTGCACTAAATGATCAATAATTAAATTATCTTTAAAATCGTGAAGGTTTCGGAAAAATACGCTTAATAGATTTTGCGTGATTCTCAGTTAGACATAACTTTACAAATTAATTTGACTAGGTATACTAATTTCACTATCACTATCAATAAAATATTCAAAAGTTCTTAAAAAAATGCTCTTATTTAACATTTATATTTTTTCCAAATCATTAACACTAGGTAGGTACTCGTTTAGACGTGATCTTCAGTATAAAATCATTGAAAGTCGGATAACGTCACTTTAAAATGCAAAGAAAAAGTTCTAGTGAAAAGCTTTGAAAAGTCTCTCCTTAAAAAATGTAACCCATGCATCTAACCAATAACCAATTAAAAACACAGTTTTTATCAGCTTTAGAGGTACTTTTTAACAAAAACATTGCAGCACAGCGTACAGCAACAGCATTAATTTGCATGAATAATAAAGAAAACGTTTTTGTAATTTGTTTAAATGTACTATACTATATCCGGTTAGATTGGAAGCCAACCCTAACATACACAAACAAATAAACAAATAATTTCATTTCATTTCATTTCCTAGCCTTTTCCCAACTGGCCTTTCCCAACAAGGCTAGGAAATGAAATGAAATGAAATTATTTGTTCTGTAAATAGGGTAACGGAATCAGTTTTACACGTCATATTAAAAAATATTAAAAATAAGCTAGATGAGGTCGGCGTTTCCTATCTGACTACTCTGAGAGGAAAGGCCGAAACAAACTCAGAGGTCGCAGTCTCTTGGTAAAGCCATATGAGGACTATGTAGATTAGTGTCTGAAATGGACTTTTCAGGAAAGAACTACACAGATTTGAGTGGACCTGTCTAGTCAATGCAAGCATTTGTTAGTAATCGTGGATCTCAATTCTGAATTTAAGGAGCTCAACTCGACGAACAATACCAAAGAAAGGAAATTTGAGTAGGCCGCATCAACTACTCAAACTGCCAGACCATCATTAAAACTAACTGAGAAAGAAAAAATAAATGAAAGAGAAAAATAAATATCCAAATAGTCCTCACATTCACAATAATTAAAATAATATAATACTTTACAAAGTAATCATGTCATTTTGTATAATAATTTTCAACAATGTCAATGTGTATATTCTTAATGATTTTACATAATAGGCAGATGTAATGATGAATTTGTTTAAATTTACTAAAGCATGCTGTATCTAGGCAGAATGTACATGGATTCCTCACAACATATTTTTGTACCTACCTTCTTTGCAAATAAAAATACCTTATTCTATTCAGTTCTTTTGAAAAAATCTAAAAACAATCCTGATTTATCCGAACGAACTTCAGCCCAAATCAAAACAATACACCAAACTGACTATTACTTCCAGCAATATCCCATTCAAACTTTCCAAAGCCTTCGGAAGCTAAACATAACCATTTCCTACTCCCATACAAGTCCCATACATCGCAAACTATCGAACGACATGAACCATCAAAACACAATACCTTATATATAGTTGTCATTACACAAATACCAACTTATATTTGCCCCAAGCCAACCCTTTTCTGAATCAATGTGAGCATTACCGTCTTCAGAATAAAGGTCGCCATTTTGGAATGCGACGTTAAAGTTAAGATGGTAAACCGCTTTGGCTTTTCGACTAGTCTTAGATGCCCCGCTGTGCTAGGTAGAGAGAAATGATGAGTTCAATTTTCATAGATAATTTATTTGCCAATGATGTGTATTTTGGTGGTTGAGTTAACGCTGAGACATCTCGTGTTGTTTCCATGGTGACCCCATCCATTGGCTGTACCTACTTGCTTTGGGGGGCCTGATAATCTGTGTGATAGGTTTTCCTAGTGCAAGTACCAGTCTCGCACAAAGAATTTGTCAGATGTTGTAAAGAGAAATAAATGTTTTTTGGTATATTAGCGTGTGCTAACTTACATATGGCAAATAATTTAATTTAAAGTACTGTGTCTCGTAATGTTAATTTTCTTTGCATCCTACCTACTTGTGTAGAATCAAGTTTTTCTAACTGAACAGACAGCTGTGCTGCTGGGGAGTTAGTTGCGCCACTTCTTCTTTCCAGCTGGAAAGAAGAAGTGGCGCAACAAACGCCCGTCCTTCACCACTTCCTAGTGCTTTAGCCAAAGCACTAGGAAGTGGTAAGCGTTTTGGGGGACTGTCTTATGTAATTTTGACGTTCGAAAAGAGCTGATTCTTAACCTAGTTTAAATAAATAACTTTTAATTTGATTTATTGTATTTCTGCATTCAGGCACGGAGGCACCTGTTCACCGCTGACGATAAATGAGAAGCAAGTTGAGCTAGCAACTAAAACGAGTTGGCCTGCACCAAGCAGCGAGTGCGCGACGGCTATGAGCGATTACCTTTTAGAAGTTATAAGTCGAATACTGAAAGAAGTCAATTTAGAGGTTTTTCGAGTACCACGCAGTTAGCACAGGTCTTTCAAAACTGCAAACTTGGTTTTATACTATTGGTATCAATCCTAACAATATCCCAAAAAATCTGAACAATGTACAGTGCAATTTTTGCGACCTAACGCGATTTTTGTGTCTACGGTGACTGGCCTATTGCACTTACAGTAAGAGTCAGTTTTAACAAGCCGGTAATCGGCACTTCGTTATTTTTTAACACCGTAACCACCAATCAAATGCCCAATTACTGTGACTATGAAAATGACGTGAACAACAAGGGAGTGCTTTTTGTTAATGAATGGACATGTTTAAATAATTCCTTGTGGGGTACAATTTAGACCCAGTCGCACGCACACCGATAATGGGCATCCCTATTGAAATATTGAGTTGACAGCAAATAGAAAAAGATAAACAAAAAGTATTTTATTGAGAGCCAAAAATGTAAAAAAAAAAAGTACTAGGCCAGTGTGAGTAAGGTGTCTGTACCACCAGTTATATTGTGTGTTGTTGTTTTTCTTTCTTTGTTTTTTTCTTTTCAGTTTCTTAGACATAAACATCTCGCCTGTAGTTCCCGAAGGGTTGGCTGAGATGTACCATCGAAGAATTTCATATCTATACACCGTAAGGACTATTTCTGCTTGCAGCGCTCGGCGGCTATAGCACCGCGCTGGTAACAGATGTGGTCATCATGTTCACGGGATTTTGTTTTCAAACTGCTTAGATATGAAGTTCTTCGATAGTACCTATAGTAATACCCACACGGTTGATGGTAATAGGAGGCAAGCCTATTACCATCAACCGGGGTCCGGTCTGCTACTGAGAAATTCTTGATGATCCAATAACACTGTCGTAATTTGTAAGCTGGTTTTGTATTTTGTTTTTATTTTGTAATGTGTGTTTAGTTTGTGCAGAATAAATACTTCTTCTTTCTTCTTCTTTTTTCAACAAAATTAGCAGTTAAATTAACAGTTTATTTTATTTTTATTGAATGTCAAACGAGCTGTTGCTCCGCGTAGTTTTATTACACAGTCAAACCCGAGTAAGTGAGAACTGGGTAAGCGAGAAAACTCTATAAATGAGATTAGTTGTCAGGTCCCGTCATTTTACCTTCTATAAGTGAGAAACAGAAACTTCTATAAAAGTAAGTCGCTTTTCACTCGTGGACCTCCATAACTGAGACTGCTAATCGCTTGTACCTCTATAAGCGACAGTCAAGCGTAATTTAACATCTGATATTCTGCCCTGCTAAGCCGAAAGGCGGTACCTCTGAAATACGCCCTTTTAGTTTTTTTTGTACCATTCAATAGCTATAATAATTTCGCATCTAATGGTATAAGCCACATACCGCTATCTAACTTAAAACATTTTCAAAAACTACTCAGAAGTTCTTTATATCCTTATGTTTTCTTAAATTGCAATTTACAAAAAGTCAATTTTCTCAAAACTTACTCCGATTGAGATACCGCCTTTCGGCTTAGCAGGGCAGTATTTATGACTCATTCTTAAATTTCGTGGAACTAACATCGTTTTTGTTCCTCTCAACTTTTCCCAACTGGCCTCAACCTCTATAAGTGAGAACGGCCACTCCTGTACCATCGAAGAAGTTCATATCTAACCACCGTAAGTACTATTCTTGCTTGCAGCGCTCGGTGGCTATAGAACCGGGCCGGTAACAGATGTGGTCATCGTGTTCACGGAGTTTTGTTTTGAAACTGGTTAGATAAGAACTTCTCTGATGATACCTCCATACCGATGCTTTATTTATTTTGGTGTATCCCATAGTGGGATATATCGCCGCATTATACTGAGATTCCTATCTCAGTATAATGCGGCCTTTTTGGCCTCGCACAGGTCGTTATTATTGTGTTTTTAAATTCTCCTTTTATTTATTTTTTATTATTACTTACTGTTTGTATTTCCTGTGAGTGTCCCAAATAAAATATTTTTCTTTCTTTCTTTCTTTCTTTACCCTTGAAACTCGGGTTAGTGAGAACCCTCTATAAGTGAAAAAGAGATCGAAGTCCCTTGAACTATCGCTTATCCAGGTTCAACTGTATTTAGATAACTACTCTACTCTTTTGGTTGAATTATCTTACAGTTATCAAATTGATTTCTACTTAAACATAACCATAACCATTGTTTTCCTTGAAACACTCACAGTTAAACTATCTCCTATTATTATAAGAGGGACAAATATTTTCTTTATTTCATTTACAAACCAAGTTTTGTTATGTCGTACTTCGACACGTGTCACCAAATTGCTGACCAATTTACTAACTGGGAATCGAACGTGGTCATTCGACCGAGTAATTGCTCAGTTTTACTTTGTTTCATTATTTTCTTTTTCAGTCATTTTCTGGTATCTTTTGTTGATATTGTTTGCTTTTGTTTGGATTATTTAGGTGGTCCCATATTTATTTTTAATTATCATCAACTAACAGACCCGACAGACGTTTGTCCTGTCCAAACTTCAACAGTAGGGATGTTAACAATTTTTTTTAAGTCCGTTAGGTAGATTATTAAAAAATATTGGACACATATTTTTTCTTTTTTAGGGTTCCGTACCTCAAAAGGAAAATACGGAACCCTTATAGGATCACTCGTGTGTCTGTCTGTCTATTCGTCTGTCACAGCCAATTTGCTCCGAATCTAATAGACCGATTTGGTTGAAATTTGGTAAACATATGTATTTATGAGACCCAAACACGGATGTAGAACGTAAATAAATTAATTTTGAATTTTGGGGTTACTTTTATATGCCCCCCGCAAATAAGAAAATAAAAATAAAAAGTTTTGCAAACTGAACCGACTTTCCTTTCATCAAATGAAAGGACTTGATATGAGGATCTCAAATTTTTTTTTTTATAATTTTAAACTTTTGGTAATTATATAATTGACCATTCCCTTATCCCCGAAACTATTGAGCCAAAAATGTTGAAAAAAATACAGAGAATGGTTTTTTACTCATAGATTACAGGAAAACCTATAAGAAGTCTATGGCATTAAAATAACATAGTAATTCTCTCAATATTGTTGTTGTAATGTTAAGTTTGTTCTTGGGATTAATTTATCTCAACTACGGAACCCTTCATTGTGCGTGGTCCGACACGCACTTGGCCAGTTTTTTAAATAATCAAAAGATTACGGCCATGTGGCATGACGTCACTCCCCGGTAGATTTTATACTGACTTCTGACGTAGCGAGCCCCCACTTTAATGCGTTTTATAAAAATATTTTTTTGATACAGCAAAAAATACGTGTCTAATAGTTTTTTATTATCTGCCTGATGGACTAAAGTGACTTTTTTACCCAGTCAACATCCCATACCACATTCATACAAATATCCCATAGAAAATGCACTTTAAGTTTTCCCGAATTTTCTAAGAAAACCGGCAACTTAAAAAAAATGTGTTATAGGTACCTGATTCGGACAGTTACAAACATTTTAAAACATAAATTTGCCAAATCGGTCCAGCTGAAGTGATGTTCTTACCAACGAATAGCATTTCATTTTTACGTACGTACTAGCTTCCGCTAGGGGCTTCACCCGCGCGATATCTTTATAAATTATAGCTTATGTTACTCAGTAATAATATAGCAAAATAATGGTGAAATAATTTTTTAAATTGGTTGTTTTTGAGTTAATTAATTACATTTTTTTTTTTTTCTTTATTGTTTAGATGTTTAGACTAGATGATCCGGTGAACTTTGGACCACCGATTTTTCAGCTGTAAGTTTGGGTTTTGCAAATTTGCCTAAACCACCTCAGTTTGGGGCAAAACGCAATTTTCAAATTGGTCGACCCATTTTCGAGTTTTTACGAGACTAACGCACTGCAATTGATTTTTATTTATTTAGATATAGTCAAAGTCGAATCATTTATTTCAAATAGGCCCTTGTAAGGCACTTTTAAACGACAACTATACAAAAAAAATTGAATTGATTCTAGTCGCCCCTTCCAAAAGATAGTTTTCGTATGGAGAAGAATGGGCAAGAAACTCCACCGTTACTCTTTTAAAATGTATTAAATGGATTCATCCCCCTCATAGAAATAACTCATTATAGGAAAAGTTGAATCGTCGTTCGAATATTAACAAAATTAATAATCACAGTTTCTGTCTCTTTCTAGCGTGTGACGTCACACGTTTAAAGATCTGAAAGTATATGATCGAAAATTTCGTTATCTTTTTCACCGCTCCGATAGCCGTGATCGTCTAGTGGTTAGGACCCTACGTTGTGGCCGTAGTAACCCAGGTTCGAATCCTGGTCACGGCAGTATTTGATTATACTGTTACGGCGGAGCTTCCTTTTAATTTGTTAATGATAATTAGTGATCTTTTGATTCTGATGACTTTAAACTGATGGTAAAGTCTACGATACATTAATAAAAAAAACAAAAAAATCTTTACTGCAAAAAAAAATTAGATAGGTTGTGTGCCCCAAACTAGGCAAGCCACCATCTTAGCCACCAATATTGAGGGTTTACCATTTAAACATTTATTTTGTAAACATGTTCGGTAATTAAAAGTAAAAAAGGGTTTCTTCATAATTATTACAAAAAATAAGAAATTAATAAAAAAAGCTAAATAAAAATCTAACAATCAAAATAACACCTAGCATTTTTATTATCATTTATTATCGAACTCTTCAGTTAATGGAAATTGCCACTTCAGACGGGAAAAAACATGATTAGTCATATCAATAATTGATATCAAACATTTTGTAAATAAATTCTGACATCATTATTTCGTCATTGTCCAGCACCACAACTACGTACTTAACACACTAAACAATCACAATTCCGAAGGATTTTGAGGAGAACAGCCGCACGGGTCGATCCATCAAGATACGCTTTTCGGGGTTGGTCCGTCCATGGGTGACCATCTTTACATACCGAGACCCCTCCGTGCCTCGGAAAGCACGTTAAGCCGTTGGTCCCGGCTGTCATTCGTGGATCTTCGACAGTCAGTACGGTTCTTCAGAAGCCCGGAAGTACAACCACAGCTTACCAAGAGGTATCATATTCTCCAGTAACTGGGATGTGGAGATCAGATAGGCAGTCGCTCCATGTAAAATACTGGTATTTAGCTGCATCCCGTTGACTGGAAGCTGAACCCAACATAGTTGGGAAGAGGCTAGGCAGATTGAATCTGAGGAATTTAGAGAGGAACTTCTAATACAAAATGTTTAAAAAAACTTCTCTGCTCGACACTGTAATAACACAAAAATTATTGTTGTATTGTCAAAATGAATGGGATGGAGGTCAGATAGGCAGTCGCTCCATGTAAAATACTGGTATTCAGCTTCATCCAGTTAGACTGGAAGCCCACCCTAATATAGTTGGGAAAAGGCTAGGCAGATAATGATGATCAAATTATAATGACTCAACATACTCAAAGTACAGAGGGTACTTCCCTCATCGTATCTAACATAAACATAAAAGAGAGAAAAGGTTACAAATTAATCACTCACAAACTAGTTATGAAGTACATTTACTTCTGGACAGTATCTCTAAACGCATTATATCATTTTAACGCACTAAAGTCGGGTAACAGACAAAGGTGTTATAAATCGCAGCCATTTATAATGCATTGTTGAGTTTTCATTGCGCGGTCGGGATTTGAAATGCGAAATACGAAATGAGGGGGGTGAACAAAATAGTAGGTTATATACCTAACGAAAAGGGTATGAAGGCGAATGTGTCAGGGTAGTTTCTCAAAAGAGGCATTTCAGACACGAATGTGATAGCAAATAAAAATATTTTGAAAGTTCCAATTTAAACGCCTAACAAAAATGTTATAGCAACAAATTAACCCCACGCAACTATAAGGTATAATTTTATCGAAAGTCTTAATAATGTTTATTCAATGTAGGTATATCTTAATCAATCTATCAACTCAGCCTATCGCAGTCCATCGCAGGACATAGGCCTCTCCCAGGCTGCGCAACAACACTCTGTCCTCCGCCTTCCGCATCCAGTCTATCCGAGCCTCCTTTTTAAAGGACGTCGGTAACATCTAGCTGGGGGGGGCGTCCTACACTACGCTCCAGGACTCATCTGCTCCACCGGCCATCGGACCTTCGACAAACATGGCCAGCTCACTGCCACTTCAGCTTGTGTGTTCCATAGCGCTCTGAGCAACCTTAAATTTGTGGACCAGCCTGACCACGTGCCACGTTCCAGCACCGTATGCCATTACGGGCAGGACGAACTGGTTGAAGACCTTAGTCTTTAAAAATTGCGGTTTAGGCGACGAGAATACCTACTTGACGGAGTTTTCCAAACACTGCCCCAACCCAAATGAATCCTCCCGTCGACTCCTTTCTCCAAGTTGTGTCTACCGAGCTGAATGACTTACCCTAGGTAGACATATTCCCTCAGATTTGTACATGAAATTTGTCTTGTCCAAATTCATGCCGAAGCCAACCCGCCGAGAGGCTCCATTTAGGCTGTGCAGCATCTAATCTAACTGTTCCAGTGTGTAACATAAATCTGCCACACAACAGTTAGTTGTTCACAGTTGTTTAGACTTAAAAACTTTTACACGAGTCCGTACTGATTTTGAATTAGACAGACACAAAATACTTTTACAAGGAACAAAGTTTTGTTGTAAGTACCTAAGACCCTGAACATCTTACTTAGATTCCATATCCATTACTTAGATTATGTATACTTCTCTAAGCCGCAACCGTGCAAAGGCATTTTTTTTCATTCTCCAAAATACCTACAGTACTATAATAATCATAAATTCATGCAATCGGACGTCAAACGTCAATGGGACGGCATCCCCTAGGGAGTCAATAGCTGATGCGTGCGTAATCCTTCTAGCAATCTCTGTCGTCTCGTTACGTGATATCAAAAGGTCTCTGTTGCATGAAAATTCGGGAGATTTCTAAACTTTCCACGACATTTACATTACAAAACTAGTTGCGTAAACTTAGTTATTCATTGATACTTACACGTGTTAATAGATTTATCATTAGTCCACGTGGAGGTCGGAAATTATCCCACGGGAACGTTCTACCGGGATAAAAAGTATCCTAGTTCCCAAAACCCAGGTCATGGTCCGGTCAGCCGTTAACACGTGAAAAGGTAACAGACAGATAATTATTTTTACATTATTACATACTCGTATTACTAGCTGCGCCCCGCGGTTTCACCCGCATAAGTCTCGATCCCGTGGGAATATTGGTATAAAAAGTATCCTATGTCCTTTCCCAGATCATAGTTTACCTATGTGCAAAATTTCGTTTCGTTTTTTTTTTCCATAATTGCACTTTTTTTGGAGGAGCTCGTGGCTAAGTAATAACAGCCGAACGGGTCGATCCATCAGGTTAAGCAACGCTTGCCGGGGTTGTTCTGTGGATGGGTGACCATCTTTACATACCGAGACTCCTCTGCGCCTCGGAAAGCACGTTAAGCCGTTGGTCCCAGTTGCCATTCGTAGATCTTTGACAGTCGTTACGGGTCGTCAGAAGCCCAAAAGTCTGACAACCAGTCTTACAGTCGCTCCATGTAAAATACTGGTATTCAGCTGCATCCGGTTAGACTGAAAGCCGACCCGAATATAGTTTGGAAAAGGCTAGGCAGACACTATTTTTTGATAACATGTAAAAAAATTGTCACAGAACTTTGCAACAAAACGAGAACAGATGGGCAATTTAAATTTAGAAATACGTCCAGTCATTTTGAAAAGAGCCCGTTCCGAATCTTACTACAACATTCGGTAGCCAATTCTGCCACGTTAATACCCCGAGATATTAAGATAGGGCTAATCCTCACATAACTTAGGATCACGCCAGTTATATGCCATTCAGTACCCACTGACCATTGTCCAACATTTAATTTAAACGGGAAACAGCTCCAAGCGAAGTGGTAATGATTTTACTAGCCCCTACAAACTTACTGTGATCAACAGACTTAATAGCGACAGCTCTTATTACGTCGCAGCAAGGTTATTTTTTCACTGTTTTCTTCTTTCATGGCGGAGGATTTAAGTTTGTTTGAAGGTGTCGTAAGATTTTATGCGTGATGCTCTTTATGCAAACAAGTCCTAAGGGTGACGTTTCTGGTTTTTGGCGCCATTGAATTTTGACCCGCTATTAATGTTAATATGATATTGCTGCGGCTCTTGTTATTTGATGGTAGAAGATATGACTGTTATCATACTAAAACATAATTTGATTTTCAGACATAAATTCAAGATGAAACAGATCGACGGCTGAGATTATAGTAAAGGTTGAACAGAATTAAGAATGGATGTACCTATAACTTTGTTACTATCTAATAGATATACCCTCTTTTCTCTACATTCTTCTTTCTTTTCGTGTGGTTAGTGACTAACTTCGTGTCAGAGTTTTAAAACCGCCCATGGGCCTCTGACTTGGCTTCACATGCAGTCGAGAAATATCTTTCTGGCATGCCGGTTTCCTCACGATGTTTTCCTTCACCGTTTTTGAAGCAAGTGACGACACGAAACGCACATAAATCCGAAAAGTCAGAGGTGCGTGTCTTGGGTTCGAACTCGAGATCTTTGATGACTTTGCAGTCTGACGATCACACCACTAGGGTGACATTGCCTCTAATTTCTCTACCTAATAAATAACATTAGAAGATCAATATCAATCAGGCAAGCCTTTTCCAACTATGATGAGGTCGGCTTCAAGTCTAACCGGATGCAACTGAATTCCAGTATTTTATATGAAGCGACTGCCTATCTGACCTCCACAACCCAGTAACTGGGTAATACGATACCCCTTTGTAAGACTGGTTGTCAGACACCGGCATTCCTGCATATACTAACTATTGGTACAACACTAATAAGTGTATTAGTGTTGTACCAATAGTTAGTAAGCTTCAGACAGTGGTCTGAAGCTTTCTTACAAATAAAATAAATAGGCAACCGTTCTTAAAGCCGATTAAACATACTTCTTTTATGTATAAAGAACACTCGAATAATTTGGCTTAGTTCAAAAATTCCGGCATATTTTTCAATAACGAAATCTGCATCACCCTTAGATAATAATCTGCTGATGTAACCGTTGACAAATGGCGTTATTAAGAAACCTGTCGCGGTGGGATTAGCTAGTGTTAATTGATGTTATTACTGTCAAACTCTAGGGTTGTTAACTTTTCTTATCGATATCGATGACATGATATTATTGCCTGTTCGTTTTTTAATCCCAGATGGTAATTTGACAGGTGCAAATGTCAAACTTCAAATTGAAAAACAAACAGCGAAGATTTGAAATGTCAAATTACTATCTGGGATTAAAAAACGAACTTTACAATGATGTGTTTTGTTTTCTTACCTAATCGTAACAAACTCGCGATCAATTCAATTTTGAAATATAAAAGCTCACTTTCTTAGAAGAGTGGTTTCGTCATATTATAACGAGAGTCACGAAAATCTGTAATTTCCACCAGTATTTGACAATAAACATGCTCTGTATTTGGGAAATTGTTTGTTTGTGACCATTCACCGCTGTCTTAGGAAACCTGTGATAATTGGTATTAAAATAATACCTACAGTTTCACTTGTAAATAACAAACAAACAAAAAATGTAACGTACGTAATTATCCCGACAAAGTTCTTAACACTAATAGTACCTAATATGTCGGCAAATCCTTGAAATTTAAAATCCCCCAGTCCCATCTCTATTTTATAATTTAACCTTCCCATCACCACCGTATTTCGTAAGCGGATTAGTGTTTAAAATCAAAATGGCGGGTGCTCGTCGTAATTAAAATGTGTCATAATGTTAGTTAGGGGTGGCTTCAGTGAAAATGAGAATTATAAATATTACTTTGCTCAAGATTAGACAATTAATTTTATGAATAGGTGTTGTATTATTAGAAGTTCCATTTTTAATACATTTTTAATCCCTATTTTTATGTTTTGATTTTGCAATGCACGAGGTTTTGTGAGTTTCTATCCGGGTAAGTAACAATGTGACCTTTTCAATTCATAATTATGTACTTTCTAAATGTATCTTGGGCATCACTGACATCGGTGAAAAAAAACATCGTGAGGAAACCTGGACTTAAAATCTGAAATCGCCAACCCGCCTTGACTTTATTTATATTTCACCACTGCTCTCAAAACGGTTCAAAATATTATTAACATGTCATGTAAGTCTGGTCTGTCATGACATTGATGCATCGTACATAACCATGAATTATTGTGGCAACACCAATCGAGATATACCAACCGTAAGAGTAATTAAAGGGACTGCTTTAATTTGCAAAGAGCGAATATAATCCTAATTCGTTATGGTACTTGCGAGACAGGGAAACTCTTCCTAACCCTTCAATCTCGGGTCATTCGTACTCATACTAACCCCTTTCAAATTAAAACCAGATCCATACGCCATGTTAACGAATAATTAACCTTATTGTAACGGAGTAAGGTACATGACAATAGCAAATCATAAATCGTAGTGTTGCCAACAAATAGACATGAGTAATAGCGCTTATGATTGAGTCGCGTCATCGAATACTCGTATTGTATTAGAAAATGAACTATATAAAGAAGTTATTAAAGTCCTTTTTAGGAAGCAGATTAGTTTCGACGTTGATTTCAGAATGTTGTCTGCCTGAAACATAATGAAATGAAATAAGAAGAGACTTGACTTTCGCCATTCTATGACGTTTTCGCAAAAAAACTATGTGATGGACCAAGTTTAAGAGTTTTAATAGAAAATATTTTTTTAAATGGTAACCCCAATTGCTGCAAATAACCTACATCATTTGCAGCAACCGATAGCTGTTTTTCAAAACAGCTCCGTTATGTAAAACAGCACACTAAATAGGCAAGAAACTGAGACCAACTTGGAAGTACGCGGCTGATCACAGTTCCAGCCTAACCAATTAGTGAGGGTGCTCTAGCTTAGTTACTGCGACGGATTCGGCATTAGAAGCCAGACCAAACGCTTATTGTGACTGCAGTTAAGCCATCCTGCAAAATGTCTAAACGTGGGTAGCAGTTTTGTTAAACGTAACGCAATGGCAATCCAGCCTTGTTCAGCTGTTTTACATAATGATGCTGTTTTGTAAAACAGCGAGCAGTTTTGTAAAACCGCTAATTAAGCAACCCATCTGCAACATAGGAACAACAAACCACTGAATATTCTTTGATTGAGCCGAGTCCGTAACAAATCTGAGCCATTTGAGTTAATGGTAACATTCGTATCGGTCAGTATGATAGACTGCTCTGTTTCATAGAGTCATAAGTTGTGACCGAAGCAAGTTTGGGTAAGAATTAATCGCTGCCATTATTTACCCTTACTTAGTTACTATGACTGCCTCGCTGGTGTAGTCTGCGGAAGCGCTACTGCTGAGCATGTGGTCCTGGGTTCGATTCCCGGGTCGGGCAAAATGTTATTGAGTTATTCCATCTGGAATTTCCAGTAGCAGCCCGAAGTCTGAATTTTCTGCCCGGTTGATGGCAATAGGCTCGCCCCTTATTACGTCAGAGTCAGTATTTTTCTTTTTGTGTAAGGATTTAAACCGCTAGGCGCTGGTATAAAAATAATATATGAGACTGTTCTAAATATAGAAAAAAGTATAACCTTATAACACATAACATAACTCTTAATATCACGCCTGTATTCCCCAAAGGATTGGGCAGAGGTGTACGTACCATCGAAGAACTTCATATCTATACACCATGAGGACTATTTCTGCTTACAGCGCTCGGCGGCTATAGACCCGGGGCGGTAACAGATACGGTCATCGTATTTTCAAACTGCTTAGATATGAAATTCTTCGATAGTACCTATAGTACACCCACATTTCGCCAGTTATGTTTAATTCCCATCTAAACGAAAAACTGTTAGTGAAATAATTTCATCACTCATTTTTCACTCTTCCGTGCCTCGGAAAGCACGTTAAGCCGTTGGTCCCGGCTGTCATTCTGTCTTTGACAGTCATTATAGGTCGTCAGAAGCCTGAAAGTCTGACAACCAGTCTTACCAAGGGGTATTGTATTATCCAGTTATTAGGTTGTGGAGGTCAGATAAGCAGTCGCCCATGTTAAATATTTGTATTCAGCTGCATCCAGTTAGACTGGATACCAACATACTTGGGAAACGGCAAATATTACACATAAAACAGGAAGGGTTTTTTGTGATTAAGCACCTAACACGTATGTAAACCTTAAATAATCCTTGTTAATGATATACGGTAGCATCTAACCCTATAAAACTGATTGAGCAGGGAACAAAAGGTTCGTTCTCAATACACTACCGACCCATGTCGGCGAAACAAAACGGGTTAAGAATGAAAAATGAAATCAAGTGGACATTGCTTAAGGTTAGACTCAGGAACGTTGGGACTTGGAGAAATAATGGTTTTTGAATGTTCATTCTTTTTCTTTCTTTGTAATGTGAGCCTGTTGTTAAAGATAAAAAATAAAAGTCATTTATTCATACTAGGCTGAGAAATTTAAAACCAAAAAATAGGCAAATCGCTCCGTTCTTTAGTGATGCGCTTACCAAAGAACAGAATTTAATTTTAATTTTTATAGATTCTGAATTTAATTGTAAAAAAATGGCTGCATTTTAATTTTATGTTATTGCGTGTCTGAACCTTCTAACACTAGATGTTAAGTAAAATTGTTACTAACCTTATGGACTCAGTCCAAAATAAAAGTATTCTATTATATTCTATTCTATTAATTAGTTGTATCACTTTCTAAAGAATTCAGCTGCATCCAGATAGACGAAGCCGACCCTAACGTAGTTGGGTAAAGGCTAGGCAGATGATGAAGACTTACTGAAGTAGTAAGTGGTACCCAAAGTCCAAATTACAGGCGATTTCACCTGAACGAGCTTAATGTTATTCTAGTACATTCTAGACACACACCATCGGAATTACAGATCATTTGCGTAATACCTTAAGCCCGAACTATCAGTAGGTAGGTACGCCTACTGGGCAAGCTTGACCATCATTAATCAGCAGCACTTAGCCCACTTTGCATAAAATGATTAATGCCCACATGAAGTTGCCCAATGAACATCATTCTGTTTATTTTGTGCTGATAAATCGTGCGAGCAAGAGGGATGGGGTTCCGTGAAATTGTCTGGTTTGAGTTTTATTGTATTTAACAAAAAAGGGGTCTGCTTATATTGATCTACTCGTCTATTCTGTAAACATGATCTGCCGGTCGATTCTGTAAAAATATCACCGTGAAACTTAGGTGAAGTGAGCGTGAAGTGAGCTGTCAATAGTCTTAATCCATAGCATCCTGCCGGTCGATTTGTGACAATGACAGCTCACTTCACACTCACTTCACCTAAGTTTCACGTTGATATTTTTACAGAATCGACCTACTGATAACCTCAACATGAAAAAGTAAGTGAAGTATACACTAATACTAGATCAACCTAATAAAATAGCAATCGTTTAGAATTCAAATTATATTATTTGTTTTAATGCACACCCGCCGTTATCGAGGTGTTCGGGCGTAGGTATTTCATTGCGTTCGATAGTAGGTAGGTAGCTCTAGGAAATCATTAATTAGCATTTAACCAAAATAAAAACTTATTTTAAGAAAAAAAATTATCAATCCTAAACGAATGCTATTTCATTTGTAGGTACTACATTAGGTTCATCTTATGATAATTTTCGTTTTTTTTAAACTTTTTTTAAAGGTATTTATTTTTTATTTTTTAATGGTTCCTTTATCGATTCTGAACTCACCCTGAAGCTATAGCACGCAATTTCTTTAACATTCTGAATAGAGAAAAGATTTATATTTGTGTTTGAAACGAATAAACTCAAAAACTACTGGACCGATTTTAAAAAATCGTTCACCATTAGAATACTACATCATCACTGAGTAACATAGGCTATAATTTATAAGGATATCACGCGGGCGACGCCACTGGCGAAAGTTAGACGTTAATAATAGAAAGCAGAAAACAATATGGTAAATCAACAATCAACAACAATTCATTACAAGTTATTCTTTACTTATCCTGTGCTTGGTGCATATAAAATGTGTTAATGATAAAATAAGATGGAGGACAAAATCAATCAATCAATAAACTCAGCCTATTGCAGTCCACTACTGGACATAAGCCTCTCCCAGGCTCGCACTAACACTCTCATCTTCCACCTTTCTCATCCAGTCTATCCCAGCCACCTTTCTAAGGTCGTCGGAGGAAAGACTGAGACACAATAATAACGCAAAAATACAACAACTTCAACCAAAGCTAAAGAAGAATGATGAGCCGATAAGTAACCAGGAGCTAAACAACGGAAACACATTAATTACACACACATGAAAAATATACGACAAAGTCTCGCATGACAAACGCGCAAACTCGTGCCGATGTCGCACGGAAACTGTAAATCTAACTAAGCCTTCGTACCTCCTAAATAATAGATGAGTCGGGTAAAAATCCGGTAGGAATTATCAAGACACGTCATTACTCATATTCTGAATACAAAATACTCGAAATTCGAAATACAAATGTATCGGCGTTCGAAAATGAAGATTGGAGGGTGATTCTCTTTTGTTTTATTATTTATTTTATTTTTGTACTTTCGTACAGTTGTGTCACAATTCTATTTATCCCGATTTTGTGACAAGTTCTTCTTGATTTATGTGGGTTATAAATAAAATAGGTTGAAAAAGCAGTTTGCTATGTTTAGTTCCGGTTTATTTATGAGTAAATTGCTATGAATTTTGTTTAACAGTTAAAGTGGTATTCTTGTATGTAGAAATTAAACATTGGTTTAGAATAGTGCCGAGCGATTTTCTTTGATAATAAAGATGAGATGGATGATTGATAACAGTCATATTTTTTTAATTTATAATTCAATGTTGTGAAAAT
Organism: Agrochola circellaris; assembly: GCA_914767755.1. Taxonomy (NCBI): domain Eukaryota; kingdom Metazoa; phylum Arthropoda; class Insecta; order Lepidoptera; family Noctuidae; genus Agrochola; species Agrochola circellaris. The sequence goes on from OU611861.1 coordinate 3,403,972, forward strand.
GATAGTAGAAAGTAATTGCAATCAATTCGTAGGTCCCACATAAAATATTTATAAAAAATAAATATCCAATGTCACAAACTTACCCAACCATCTTTCTCATTTTCCTACACAGAGACAGAGACAAAAAATGAACAAAAAATGAACAACAAACGGACACACAAATCCGCAATCCGCAAACGAAGTCAAATAACAGATGACGTTCGTTTTTCTCGCATCCGTTGCCGCGTATTCAAATTTGACAGTGACAAATCCTCGGCCATTTCCGCCTGTGGTTCGGAGCGACTCGGATGTTCATATCATTTATATTCATTCGAGATTAGGTCGGCTTTTGTTCGAAGTATAAGTGACAAGTCAGCAATGATAGTAGGGGGTGAGAGTTAAAAATGCGAGAGAGATGTTGATTGGTTTGTCAAATTAAATTTATAGTAGTTTGCAGAATAAGACTCATGTTCATAATGACAAAAAAAGTTGATACTTCACCTTTTGATTCATCAAAAAAAATTACCTTTAAAATTTGACGTTTGTTGAGCGGTAGGTAGGTACATATTTTTTCTTTGTTTATCAAGAGACCCCCGCCCCGATAGGTGTGAAAAAATAATACATTAGTAGTACTAGTAATTCTCACACATTTGGAAAACGAGCTCTTTTGTTCAAAAATAATCACAACTAATTACTTTCCATCTTGTACCCGTTTTTCCTGTTAATCTGTGGTGACCAAAATCTTCTGATAAGTACATACAAAACATAAGAAGTAACAAACTACAAAGTACTGGTATCTGGCATGTAGCAATGTTACCTTTTTAGGGTTCTGTATGTCCGAATGAAGAAGCTTAACCCTTACAGGATCACAGGTGATCATGGTGATCATAGGGGTCTCTCATAACCTTTTTACTCCGAATAGAATGGCCAGATTAAGTTTAAATCTGGTACACATATGAATTTCTATGACTCAAACACGGACGTGTAACGTAAATAAATTAATTTTGAATATCTCTTCACTTTTGGGAGACAACTATGATTTTTCTTTTTTATTTTGCAAATTTTACCGTGTGACGTATCAAATAAAAGGGCTTACTGTAAGGGTTTCAAATATATTCTTTGATATGTAAGAAAATATATGAAATTTTACCTTATTGAAAAAAATACAGAAAATAGTTCTTTATTCAAACATTACAGAAAACCTATAAGAAGTCTACGGTCATATAATAACTTTTGTGATGTTTGGGAGAACATGTTTTTCAACTACAATGTTAAGTTTGTTCTTGGGATAAATTCATCCTAACTACGGAACCCTTTATTGTGGCGTGGTCCGATAGACACTTGGCCGGTTTTTATAACAATTATCTTCTTTTGAACTTAAAATCACTTCCAACTTTGACCCATAACGATAACACTTGAATATGACAAAAAAACAAAAAGCCCAATCTTATCTGTATTAAAAACTACCTATACCAAAACAGGAAAACTCCTTTCTATAAAATATTTAAGGGAAAAACAGGAAAATCTTACTAACACTTGCATTAACATGTTAAGTGACCCGTTCTAAGCTCGCCCTTACCGTATGTAAATGTTATCGTCAATTTATTGCTATATTCGCATTCTCCTAAGTGATTTTCAAGATTTCCTTTTCGAAATATGCTCCAGAAATTCTCATTTTATTGTACTGAACATAACCAGTTTTGAAAGACCTGCGAGCTTTAAATACTTACCTTAAGTTTTTGGGGACGCGATGTGTCATGGTATAGCGGTAAGGGTTACAAAGCGTATTTATGTTTTCGTGAATTTCCAGCAATTTAAGGTTATGGAAATTCAAAGTTGGAGGGATATGTTTTCAGTAATATTTAGTGACGAAGATATTAATTGTTATAAAGTTTTTACATACCTAACCTGGAAGTAAAATCTATAGATTGTTTTTTTCGTTTCTTTAATTAAATTAAATTAAATATCATTTATTTCAGGCAATTATTAAACCCATAACATATAGACACATACTCTTAAAATAAAATAATAACACAGATAGAATATAATTCAAAAATTCAATAATTAAAAATATATATTAATTAAAAGAATTAAATTTTACCTCTCTTGCAAGATGGACGAAACGGTACACAGCTTTAACAATTTCATTCTTGCTTAATATGTCATCTAGAGTCTAGATGACATATTAAATGACATATAATTTTTTCTGACATTGTATTTTTTGTAAAACCAAGTGCAGGGAAGACAGGAGGCATACCTATGTCCCAAGACAGCCTGACCTGGTAGCTGATAAATTGATAATCTTTTTCTTTCCGTGTAGTTAGTGACTAACCCGGTGTCAGAGTTTTTAAAACCGCCCATGGGCCTCTGACGTGGCTTCACATGCCGTCGAGAAATATATTTCAGGCTGATTTCCTCACGATGATATTTTCTTTTTGTTTTTGTTTCCGTTTTTGAAGCAAGTGATAATTACACAACACGCACATGAATCCGAATGTTACTTTTCACAATTCTATCAAATGGCTTTATCAGGGCAAATTGACGTATAGTATCAATTTGATAAACAATTAATTGACAACTAAACAAAACAACAAAACTGTGTCTTCTTATTAAGGCTCGTGCAGACCAGCGCGACACGACGACGCGACGCGACTCGAACAATAGAATTTCTAAGAAAACTTCACGGTCTATCAATAACCGGTGTCGCGACGCGCTGTCGCGTCGCGCTAGTCTGCACGAAGCTTTATGATGGATGTAACATAACATCACGCCTGTATGCCCCGAATGGTTAAGCAGAGGTATACATCTAGTTCACCCACATTTCGCCATTTAGCTTTAAGTCCCATGAAATAGGAGGCGAGCTTATTTTTTTTTTTTAGTCTATCTAGGAGGTTTAAAAAAAAAATTAGACGCATATTTTTTCTTTTTTTACGCAATCTAAAGATTACGGCGATACATTGAGTTGAAATGTGTCATGACGTCACGAGTATGTACATTTTACACTAACTTGTGACAGCGACCCCTACTCCCCAACTTAAAATGCGTTTTATCTAAGTATTCTGTTATTAATATGATAAACAAAAAAAACCGTGTCTAATAATTTTTTATTATCTTACTTACGGACTAATTAGAATTTCTTTTTTTTTTACGCAAGTATCATCCATAATGTTACACTGTTCAACCAAATTACAAACACAAGCCAACATACAAGCCAAGTGCACAAAATGAAGTGATAGACACGGCATGCAAAAACATTAATGCATGAAAAAAAAAAAAAAAAAAAAAAACAATTTATGCGCACAGAAATGACACATAATTGTTACACAATTGTCACTATCAACCGGGCACAAATCCAGACTCCTGTGGGATAATTGTGTAACGCACTAACAGTAACAATGGCTTTCACTTTGACAGTTCAACAACATTCATTGCGTTATTAACGTTGCTGAGCGGACAAATCTTTCGAACATAATATGTTAGATTTTTTTTTTATGAAGCAATATATTCAAAAGTATTCCGATTGTTATTGAAAGTATTTTACACAATTAGGGTGCTGGCTGCTACTAAAAAATGTTTCATGGATCTTTACCCAAACTGGGAATCGGACCCACGACCTCATGCTGAGCAGTAGCGCTTGCGACCACTAGATCAACGACACAGTTTTATTATATTTCATTTATTTATCAAAAAAATCCAGAATACATAATGCCAGATCCACTCATTCCTACCTCAAACACCCCATAAACAGATTTCGTGTAAACGTGTGAGCGGTCCACTGGTGCATATCTAAAAGCATTGTAAATTTTCACACAAACGCTGCCGTCAGTACATTGTGAACTGAGCGAAGATATAGTGGTAACGCTCCCCGGATTCAAAGTGTTTCATCGCTGAAAGAGGGACTGAAAAGTTTTTATTCTATTATATTAAATATTGTAGTAACTAATGGTGGCACTCCACATCGCTATTCGTGTTCGCGTATTTGTCTTATTTGCCCAAATACGACGATGTGAAGCTACTCTATTCGCCAATATTTCACGAATAAGACGAATATACAAATAGACGACCACTTGTATCCGCGTCGGTTGTCGGTTTTTGGTCACATATCAAAGGATTGCGAATATACCGAATAAGTTCGTTTACCGTTCACACATGGCTTGCTCAGTAGAGTGCGTTATTTTATGTACACCCAACATTATGATTGGTAATTAACACAGAAGAAATAATAAGTCGCTGCTGCCGTCAACACGTCCATCTTTGCGTTCAGATTAACAATAGGATAGCAAAAAAATTCTTGAATATTCGGCACATTCGCTGTTCATGACAATGTGTGGACGGTGTGTTCGAGTTATTCGGACTTCTGCACTATAGAGCCGAATAAGACACAGTAAAAAACGCGAATACCGAATAGTGATGTGGAGTGCCACCATAATGTATCTACACATCATTAGACATGGTTGAGTGGATTTGCCTGCTTTATTATTAATACAGAAGAATGTCTTAAACATGATTTTTTTAACGAACCATACTTAAAAAAAAACTTATTTGTGAAGTTTCTAAGGCCGATATCTATACACTTTATAGCACGTGCTTTGACTTAGACATTTTCCGGTCTCTTTCTTACACTTTTAGTTTGACATTTGTGCAACAGTGACAGGAATAACGCTTAGCCAAAGTATGTGCTAAGTAACGTTCATAGATTTTGGCCTAAGTGTAGTTGAATTGTAAGAGAGAAGCTTGTAAGTAGTCTGGGGACTTTATTTTTCCTACCCCAAACCACCATGACTTAAACATCTCATCTTCCGTTAGCGTAAACTTTTGACGGCTACACTCACAATAAAATTTTATAACTGTTCACTTTATCGCTCAAGCTACATTACGAATTCATCGTTTTAGAAGGATAAGGAAATATGTTTACGCTAACAGGCTCTAAAAGATAAAAGGATTAAATTATATTAGGTGAAGAGTAAAGCTTCGTGCAGACCAGCGCGTCGCGACAGCGCGACGCGACACCGGTTATTGTTATACCTTCAAGTTTTCTTAGAAATTGTATTGTTCGTGTCGCGGCGCGGCGTCGCGTCGCGCTGGTCTGTACGAGCTTTAAAACGACTCTAGGTACCTACTCTTTATGTTTCGATTAAGTGATGAACGTGTCCTAAGTGGTAAAAGTTTGGTTAAATAATAACAGCAGCTGAACGTGTCGATCGAAGATTAAGTTACGTAACAATTAACGAAAACAGTAGACACAACATGTAAAGGCGTGTACGCACGAACGAACAAAACATGGGGAACACGAACATCGAACATCGCACACGGATTGTTTGGTTCCTACGTGCGGACGTAAATTTGCAAAGAGAACACGAACACCATACGACCACACGGCGACTTGTGTTCGCGCTCAACTCTCTCTTTAGTAGCCATGGATTCGAAATTGGATCGCCACGAACATTTGTGACGAACAAAGTGTTCGATGTTCGTGTTCAACATGTTCTTGTTCGTTTGTGCGTTCACGCCTTAAGGCTCAGAGCAGCGCGACGCGACGGCGTGACGCGACTCGAACAGTACAATTTCTAAGAAAACTTCACGGTATAACAATAACCGGTGTCACTCGGCTGTGGCGTCGCGCTAGTCTGTACGAAGCTTTAACAATGTACAAGTACCTACGAAAACAAAATTCACCTGAAACTTTTAATAAATTCAATGTTACTAAATATCACCACTGCAACAGAACAGTAAAATAAATTCGCGTACTCTCGCGGCGATGCTCGCGGTTTCATCGATTTTAATCACACTAAGTGACAATGTATTTATCACCTAAACTCACCGACACCAATATTGGAGCCAATGGTAGGGCTGTACGGGATTTGAACTGTACTACTTCTGTAGTACAGTTCAAATCCCCAAGAAAAGAATCTTCTTATATAACCATAGTAGTACCTACTACTTATTAGAAGATTACCGTTAGGCTGGCTTCATGTTTGTTACACCTATTAAGATTTCTTCTTCTTCTGCGTGTAGCTGGCACGACGGTATTTCAAATCATGTTGGTCTATAACTTCGCCACTTCCAAGGCGTTATTGGTCAGAGGTGAGGTCACTTGCGAATTCGGTGCATGAAAGGAGCCTCCCCGAGCGACGTTAAAAAGTGGTTCCACAATACCTCAAACATCCGGCGCACCCTAGTAACCTGGCACTTGATAACGCAGAGTGTAAATGACTTATCCTTTCACCACGATGGCACAAACCGGCCTTTCTGAAGACCTATTACGTTAAAAAATCAAGGGCCGTAGAGGCAACCCTGACATGTCCGCGAATATGCAAATTCGATTGGTTATTTGGACTAAAATTGTGACTCCCCGTGGCTGCAATTTGAGTGATATTAGATTAGGTTTAACGCGATATGCCCGTGTTAGCTTAATGCATCGGGATTCCACGCTAATCTCATTATTCGTGTTTCAACTACGATACCTAAATTGAAAAGTCAATTTTAGTTTGATTAGAAAATATTGTAGAGTGTTCCTATTTTTAATTGTATGTATTATACAGTATGTATCAGAAAGGACGTGGTAGAGACCATCAAACTGTAAAACTTTCTCCATGAGGCCAGCTGCGTAATTGCGAAAAAATCATCAGCTGTCCCATACAAAACTTCAATACCTACTCGACCCAAATGTAGTAGAATGCTAAAGAAGAATTAGACAAATTCTCAGTTTCAAATTCTCTATTCAGAACTCGGGTAACTATTATAAGGAATCGCTTGCGGCACTTCCAAAATTTCCCAAACAACAAAGAAAAACCGGCCAAGTGCGAGTCGGACTCGCACACGAAGGATTCCGTACCGCCCGTACAATATTTAGCGAAAATCCTAAACGAAGAATATTTTTCATCGTATAAAAATCGGAAAGATAAATTTGTATTTCATAATGATACTCTGACTTACAAACTTATTTTTTGCAGTTGCTGAAAATCGCCTATATTTAAATAAAATCCCGTAGGAATCGGCGGTTTCCTAACTTGTTTAGTTGTTGCGATAGAGCTCGTGTAAAAATGGCCTAAAACTGATAACTTTTACGGCCCACTATTTCTTCATTTTTTAATAAAAAAATATTATAAATATATTTGTAGGTACTCTACTCGAAGACTAGACAATGACACCCCACATGCAAGGGTAATAATATTTTTATGTTTCAAAATCAAAAGTTTATTGTACGGGGATTTTTCCCCTTTTAATGTTTTACTTGATTTTATTTCTATTTGTTATAGTAGTAATGCACAATCTGTGAAAATTTCAACTGTGTACCTATTACGGTTCATGAGATACAGCGCGCTGACAGATGGACGGACGGACAGCAGAGCCTTAGTAATAGGGTTCCGTTTACCACCTTTCGGGTACGGAACCCTAAAAACTACCAACCAAAAAATCAATGGAAATACATCTGTTTGAAACTAATTACACCTTTTGTAGCAGCCGAAGCGTTTCGTCCACAGATGTCACGTCTAATTAGTAGTATTGTGTGCGCTTGACATTAGCACGTGGCGTCGCATTCCGATTAAATTGAACGCCGATGCGCGCCCGTGCTTAATGTATTTAATTAGTGCAATATACTATATATCGATGCAGTAATTAGGGCGGTCTGATCTAGTGAGGGATATTAAAACGGATACGGATTAGCTAAAAGGGCAAAATAATACCAATTTTTGGATGAAAGAGACTAAAATTTAAACTACTGCGCATCCTTAAGTAACCTAAGAGACACGTAGAAGGGGTACCATCAAAGAAGTTCGTATCTAACCAGTTTCAAAACAAAATCCCGTGAACAAGATGACCACATCTGTTACCGGCCCGGTGCTATAGCCGCCGAGCACTGCAAGCAAGATTAGTCCTTACAGTTGTTAGATATGAACTTCTTCGATGGTACATACAATTTTACTGCAAAATCGTGGTTTTGGAATAAAATTGTATTTTCTCCTTTATAGACAGAGGCCTCTGACTGACCTCACGTGTATAAACGACAAAACATGTATTCTACATTTCGTGTCTACTGACGTTATCGAACAACAAGAAGAAGTTGAATACAAAACTTATCGAAAATGTCAAAAAAGGTGAACAAACAGAAAAAGACATCTCTGAAACAACGTCAATACAATTGTACGAAACATGTTTTAGAAAAGTCTTTTTATCTTAAACTGTGACTTTTTTTACGCGCTGGGATACACTCTGTTGGGGCTCAACACCGCGAGTTGAAAATCCAGTACATCATAAAAAAAACGTCGCGTAAAAAATCGGCCGTGCGTACCTGGGCTAATAGTGACCTGAAGAAGAAACCTGGGCGTAACTGTCAGGAATAGCTTACAAGTATGAACACGATTGAGGCTTGTTTGCTGAATTACATCAAGCTTTTGCCAATGGTACAATTCTCTTAGCTGCCCAACACATCTATAACCGTATATGATCTATCGATATATAGCCACATCACTACGTGACTTCGCACCATTTCAAGGTACAAATGTGCTACATAATGAGGTATCTGGATATCGACAACGGGCGACGTATTAGCTAATGAGATGAGAATTAATTGCATGTCGATTTTGTAATATGGTGTGACAGCTGCGTGTTTGCACGTGACGAGCAAAATTAAATATAAATTGAGTTTAATAGATGATCAATTCAGGAATAGGCTGTTACTAATGCTTTTGTCAGAGGTAATATTATATTTATTCAAGTAATGTGAATTTTATTAAAACATACTCGTAACAGTAACAGACAAAACAAATATTATCACACAAAGGCTTTTTACAATTATCATCGCTCAGCCGAAAGACGTCTAATGCTGGGCTTACCCCCAAGCATAAATTCAATAATTCTGCCAAGCCTTTTTCCAGCTATGTTGGGGTCGGCTTCCTGTCTGACCGGAAGCTGAATTAGTATTTTAGTATTAGTATTAGTATTTTACATGCAGCGACTGCCTACCCGACCTCCACAATCCAGTTACTGGGTAACACGATACCGCTTGGTAAGACTGGTGGTCACACTTTTGGGCTTCTGACTACCTGTAACGACTGTCAAAGAAAAATTTAAAAAAACTACAAATGACATCCGGGACCAATGGCTATAAGTGCTTTCCGAGGCAGCCCAAGCCTGGATTATATTGGTTTATTTTATTCCGTAGACAACGTTGTAAAAAAAGTGCAAGGTCAAAATCAAATCAAACATTTCAATTAGACCATTCTGTACCTTCTTTAGAAATGCTAAAGATCAGCTTAATTTTATGGCAGAAGCAGCCTCGAAATCTTCTCTAATTCTTATTTATAGACAAGAACACAACACTATTCACCAAAATAAAAGAGACAAAAATACCCCAACAAAACCGATTATGTTTGACTGTCTGACGCAATTAATCCCCAAAATCCTATAAAAGCAGATTAACGTAGGTCCACTCGGACAAATTGTGTATTAATATTTTATGTAGTTCGCACCGGCCTACCGGGAGCCGGCTATAAACCTGTCATCACAAGACAAACTGCTTGCACTTCTTATGGGTGATTTAGGGTTGGATTATAGGGATTCCATACATATGTAGGAGTGAATTTTGGTAGCGAAGTGTTGATGGTTTCTAGTGGTGGAATATAGTTTTGTAAGTAAATGGGAAAATGTATTTTTTTGTAATGGATATTCGAAAAAAAATCTTTCCATAATTTGGTTGTTCTTTGTAATTGAATCAACAAAACTAACCTAAGCCTATGTGACATTGTCTTTAAACAAAGCATTAAATAATATATTATGTAAACTTTCCTTAATAAAAAAATAGCTAATCATTTGGTATACCTATAATTTTTATGGCAATATCCATGACTACTACCAACCACAAAATTTGAGAACAATTGTAGGGTTGTTGGAGAACTGCTCAAATGTTCATTCTATTACGCTTATTATTCAAATTTTAATTTTCCTCATTTGTAAATACACTAACTTTTCTTTAAAAAAACTGTGTTTGATCGATCCCATCCATTGTATAATCTATTCTCCACAATTACAGAAACTACAATACATTTAGCTACATGAGACTGGGCATGGAACTGTACCGAGGCATTTAATTAGTATTAGACCAATCGCCTGAGGCAACGAGGACAGCGTCGGTACCATTGTGATTGATATATGAGAATACCGCTAGAAATTCTAGCATGTAAGTCCACGTATTGGATTTGTAGTGTAATTGCTCTGGAAACGGTGGCACGGTATTTGAGAAGGGAAGTGGAAATGACACGACTACGGGGCAAACTTGAGTAGATACATATAACGTAAACAATAATAATGTTGCAAAAATATAAACGAATACATGTATACAGTATGGGCGAATAAATGTATTTTTCGAAAAAGTTACAGAGAATCTGAATATGACAACATGTTACGCTGTGAAACACTAATGACCTCACAACCAATTAGAAAAACAACTTTCAACAAAATTAAACGCACATAACAACGATTTAGAAGACTCCAATATTATAAAAACATAAATGATAACAACAGTAATACACTAAACAGTACAGCTATTTTAAATCCCATCTCTTGTAACAAGACTCAAACGCACATATAGCTAATAGATATGCCTCCAGGCCACTAGAAACAGTAAATCCAGAATTCATTACAAGCAATCGCAGGAACATAATTACGTACTAGCAGATAATAATATAATCGCGCAATCCCCTTGCAGTGTCCCAGGATGAGCATCATTAATATATGAAACTAAATTATCGACGGTGGATAAGCACTGTTCAATGTGCCCAGCACTAAATATCTTTGCATCGTAATAGTTGCCTGGGTTTTCAGGGCTGTGGTTGTGTTTCTATCGATACATTTTGATATTTATATAGCCAATGTGAGTGTAACATAACAATTACTGAGTCATAATTTTGTAAAACTTTACCTGAACTTTATTAAACACTTCATCAAATTGACCCAACAAAGAAAAAAACATATTTTAATGTGCCTTAGGTTTTAAACTTGAATTAGTCTGTAAAAAAAAAAAAAAACATTATTGCATTCTGACGCCAAGCATAACCTCATCACAAATAGAACATCGATATCTTCAAAAGACAGCCCTCACCTACGATAACACGCATACTCACCTATCAGATGTCACCATCTCATACACGGAAACCGCATTCTGTTCCTATTCTGCCTATAATATTCCAGTTCATTCCCCTTACATCTGGTTTGAACCGGTACACAACCAGTTTACACCGGTCCCTGTAATTTTAATCCTACAGTGCAAAATGTTCAAATGTCGGAGGTCTAGATGAAATGGGACCTCTAAAGCTAAATGGACAATGGTGACCGCTGAATTTCAGAAAGGCCAAACGCCTCTAAAGGCCGTCTTTGTTTTGCACGGACGGACGGCTAAAGCGGCTTTATTATACATATGGAATGAGTTACTAGGAAACGGAACGGCGAAGGAATTTAGCCTTTGTTTCTAGGATCAGATTTGATTAAAGTGGTTGAGTCATTCGGCGTGTGTGTAGTACGAAAATTGGTTCCAAGTACTCAAGATTAAATTCCAATCTAATGTTTGTGTGGGATTACTGGAATTCGTGTAAAGGTTGGCTGTCTATTTTTTTTAATTAAAGGGATAGCTTGTACTGCAAAAACAAATTACCCCTTGTATTAACGAGATTTTTTTATCAATGCTTTAAATATATATCTACTACTAACAAAAAAAACTCAGTGTATATTTCTAAATGAAGCAGGAAGAAAACGACAAGAAATTAAAAAGAATTTAGGAAACAAAAAATCTTGAAAATGTTAATTCAAAAACTTCTCAAATCAAAATTTATCACTAGCCAAACTAAACAATTAGGACCGCTGTTCCCCAACTCTCAGAGACTACAACTAGTACATTTGCATCGGATCGCAGTTAACGAAGCCATTATTGAAATTTTATGTGAGTTTGATTATTATTCAGAAGACCGCTATTAGGACTGGACACGGGATTAGGGTATTGCTAAAATGGTGTGGAAACAGAACCCATTTACTTCTCGGAAGTATTTTAGTATATAGCATTGTGATAGAATCTCAAATACTTAGTGCGGATTTCACCAATGAAACTGAACGCGATCAGCATTTTTAAAACGCGTTCAAGAGCTGTCAGTGTCAAAATTCTTATGGAATATTGTACACTGACAGCTCTTGAACGCGTTTAGATGTGCTGAACGCGTTCAATTTCATTGGTAAAATCCGCATTTAGTATCTTTTAATTTTATACGCGCCTTTTAGTTATTAGTATCATATGCAAGGGGCGTAAGGTACAAATAACTATTGTAAATTTTTGCTATATAGTAAATATTGCCACATAATTATCGTGATGGAGCTAAAATAAGGCATGGATCAACTAAAACATACCTATTTTATTCAATAAGAATTAGGATAATTTATGGAAAAAGAAATACTTAACAAAATGTTTAAAACCAAATAGAGGCACTTAAGCTTACATTATAGAAAACAATGAACTCCCTGGACATTTAAACAGTGACCGCCATAACCTAGAAGTTACTCTTTCCATACCAGCCTACCCGGACCTTGAGTGAGCAGCCATCGTTGAGTTATGTAATGGAAACCTGTTAATTGCTCTCAAAGTGCCAACGTACATAATTCATACAATCACTAACTTATGTGGCGAACACAACGTGTATAGGCTTCCGTCGCGATGCATATTATATGCATGGATGACTTCATTTGCATATTATTGCGGAGGGACACACATGGATTATGATTTTTGGCGTTAATATGCTGGAACTTATGCACTATTATTCGTTACCTATAATGTAAGTATCATAGTACAATTAAGATTGCAATCAACACGTTTAAATAAAATTCTAAATTTAAAGATAGCTGTATTTTAGTTTCTATCGAAAAGCTAAATTCAGAGTTGTGTTACCTTGTCTAGCCATGTGTAATAGCTAAATCACGTATTTAAACAAGATAAAGTACCATTAAAACTATAAAAATCTATAGTGATCAACTTTCTACGGCAGTGTTATATTAATTTTGGTTTACAATTAATTTACATCCACTTTATTTCTGAGTACAATAACAGCTTTATTTATTTTTGAGTTAATTTTCAATGGAAAGCCACATCATTTCCATAACAACATTTAACACCATCCGACAGAACCGAAGCTTTTCAACAGATATTAAAATTATATTTCCATACATAATGAGCCTTATTTTGTGAAACCCAAATAATTTGCTCAATTAATGAGTTCAAACGGAGTCAGATTTCATTTTAATTGGTGGATTACTCTGACATCTGACACCTTGTTTTTTAGCAATTCAAAACAGGGGATTTTTACGTCATCCTTGACGGAAACAGAGATAAGGCGAACGTAATTGCACTCGTTTTTTAACTGCTTTATCTGATTCTTCCTTAGCGTCACAATTCAGCTCCAATCTGACCAAGCATGTTAGTCTTGCCACACAATTTTCTACTCTATGTTTGTCTAACTTAGGTTTCCGATGGTTTGTAAGATTTGAATCCTCCAGCATTTTTCCAAAGCGTCTGCGGGCATCTATCAGGATGGACAAGCGTTTTGTTGAATCGTGAATTGGACGTTGGTCCGAGAGTTTTAAATCTGAACGATTTACGCGAAAATAATAGCTGGAAAGCAATCCCGTTGGACGAATGAAGCTTTTTTGTTGGATTCGATTTAGAATTCCTTTTTATCTGTTTTATGAGTTGAGTGAGATTTTATTGTGGTTTGATTGACCATTATCGTCTCCTTTTCTTTCTACCCTCTAACTTTTGTGGTTTCGGCATTTTCGAAGCCACCCAATTGTTGCATGTAATGTTTATTTATTTATTTATTTATTTATTTATTTATTGACACACCATGTTGCATGCAATATAATAGAGATTTGACGCACAGTTGAAAAATGTAAAATAAAGAAATATTTACTGCACAAACTATTTTAAAATGAAAAGAAATAAGGTATAATCAAGAGATGGGACAAAAAAAAAAAAACGTTATAATTCCAGTGTGTTTCTCAAATAAAAATAAAGATACCTACTACTATACAGAATATCTTATTGAAATTAATGAAGCAGTTCAAAAGAAACCAGAAGCTCCATTGAAAAAAGATAATAATGTCGTAATAAATATAGCATAAATGATTGATGCCACACCATCTTCCCGCAACTCTTGCCCGTTAGCATTGAACATACAGGGCCACTGACAGACGATCATTAATCTTGCCATGTATGTAAATTTTGCTCTGATAAATCGTTGGTCAAGCAAAACAGGACCTCGTCCATTATTTTGGGTCTAGGGTCGTTTGTTACTGTACTTGTTTGTATTGCCACTTTGCTGTTTGCTTTTTATTTATTAGCTAAAGAGTGTTCTGCAGTCTGATTTACAATAGCTGCTTTGGATGTTTTGGCTAGTTTGAATTTATAAGTGTCAATGAAGACTGGTGGGACGCTAATTTTGCTGCAATTTTGTTTACAGTTTGAATTTAAATGATTACTGAAGGCATTTCTAGTAATGTTCAAATTAAAACAAATATACATTTATAGACGTATTTTCTTCTAACATATTATGAATACTACCATCATCCAACAATACATCATTAAACTTGTACATTATATCAAACAATTCATTTATATCAACATATCCAATATCAGTGTAACAATCTAAAACTACAACACCATGACTATCCCCCAATTCCGACATAACTACACATATAGTTATTAATACAGTACCAGGGCCACATAGCCCGAAGCATGTCGCTCCCCTCGCATTGTCGCCAAGGCGCAAGGGTCAGTGTACTATGACATGGCCTCCGTCGCCTCTATCTCTCTAATATTGCACTTGGATAATCCAATTAGTGTCCAATAGTGCAGATATGTGTCCTTTGATGTCATGGATTTTAGTAGCTTTTAGTGTTCTATTGTTGGTAGAAGATATTGTTATTGTTTTGTATGATTATATTGTAATTAAGTGTAACTAAAAGAAAACCGATCAATACTTAATTGTTATATGTATAATCTGTTTTTATAAATCATCGAAGTATCATAGTTAAAATTATTATTGCATGCAGTTTGAGTGAATATTGATCACCTATTTGACATTTTTTTTATTTTTTTTATTGTCTTCTATTTATTAATATAATACAATATTTTACTTTTATTTAATTTACAACTAACTATTATATATATTATGTACAAGAATGTAAAGAAAAAAATAAGAAAATAAAACAAAGGGAAGAGCGCTCATTGGACAGCAAAAAATTCGTCCGCATCGCTGTCAGCGGGAAAAGTGCCCAGAAGGCTGGCAGCATGACCACGTTGGATGGCAATGCTGATCCTTTGGCCAGCCAACTATTTGACTTAATTTGTTCATTAATTAGCCTAAGGCATGAGAAATCAGAAAACAATGATCATAAAAAATTGCATCACATATCATCGTCATTGTTATATTTCGCTATGGAGAAAAGAATTTAAAATATGATTGTTAATAGTTAAAAATCTCCGTACGAGAATTCTCACGCCTCTAACATTAGCAAATAATTACAACATAACAAACATCTAAATATGACAAACGACTTTAATCCAGTCATGTGTGAAGACGCGTGTGCTAAACTTAAGTTTGAACAAAAAAATCTTATATACCCTGTATTTTAAACCTTCGTCATTCCAGTTTAGAGTTCAAAATCTCTTGATGTGGATGCAGTTCTAAATCAAAATAGTTTAAACTGTAGGGCGTGTTGCAGACAAGTCAATGTATGTTAACTCATGTTTAATGGTTTTCATAACACTCAATTGATCACGCATCGCGTCACAAATACATAAATTATTTTTAAAATCATGGGAAATGGCGGCACGTGTAGGTACTTTGAAATTATAAATTTGAAAAATTTTGAAGGAGCGTGAGAGTATATGTGAGTACCTTTAAATTATGTGTACTTAACATAATTATACTTACATCTCTATGAGATAATTTTTATTGATGTAAGTGACGTTGCAGCAACCATTTACGTATTCTTCTTCTTTTCATGTGGTTAGTGACTAACCTGGTGTCAGAGTTTTAAAGCCGCCCATGGGCCTCTGACTTGGCTTCACATGCCGTCGATAAACATCTCTCAGGCATGCCGGTTTCCTCACGATCTTTTCCTTCACTGTTTGTGAGGCAAGTGATAATTATACAATACGCACATGAATCCGAAAAGTCATAGGTGCTTTGGGTTTGAACTCGAGACCTATAACTTGGCAGTTTGACGGTCACACCACTAGGCTATCAGTGCCACGTATTGAATCATTCAAGTGCAATCATTTTGGCACAACCAACTTCGCATTATTGACTAGTACGTACAGTAACTAAGTGAAATAGCTGTTCCATGAATTAACAATTTTCTTACTAGGTTCTCAATATACCAACATGAAATAAATTGTATTCATTTCAAACAAAACCAAGCTTACGGCATTTTCAACTGAAAAGAGTGATCGACGAAATACGACAAAAATACCGCTAAACAAATTCTCCTTTCAACTAAACCCATTCTATTATTTGTTCACCCAATTCCCGCGTCCCTAATACCAGCCTTTCACGAACTATTTGTCCGCTAAAACAATTGCGAGGGATAAGGAAAAATACTAACATCACGTACACAGCGTTTAGCTTGGCTATCTCGACATATAGGAATTAGTTGAGACAGTGACCGATGGGTATCGGAGATAAGTTCACTCGTAGTTCACAGTCGGTTAACTGGTTTAGTCATGTGTTATTTGGTAATTAGGAATTCTAGAAACAGCTTTGGATTTGTTTTTGTATATTTTTTTTTATTTTTTTTTTATTTAACGGTTAGGTAAGGTTAAAAATACGTACAAAGGTGATGCTTATTTCTAAAGAAATCTCTTCCATACCTGCGATAGGAAAGTAGTTAAAGAGATGTAGACAACGTGTGTACATGTAGAAGAGCAAATAAAATACATAAAATAAAAACACCTAATTATTCACTAATATAACTATAATACTACTATTTTATGATATAACTTTACAATAACTAAGAAGTTTTAATACCTTCATTTAAGGAGTATTACATTGTCTATTAAATACAATTTATTGCATTAACCTATCATTTTTAGTTTCCGAGATTTTTAACATTCTTTAAGTGACCCGGATTCATTGCTCTCGAGTGTATTAACTATAAACATACATTATGAGAATAAACTTACATACATACTTCTAAAATAAATATCACAAAAATATATATACTTAATTATAATGTACTTAGTATAAAACGTGTAGTTCTTATTGATTTAAGGGTCTGTTTTTCTTTGAGGTAATACCTCATCCAAACTGGCTTTTGAATAACTTTTTCAAGACACATTTTTGAAAGGATACTGAGAAGTAACAGTATTTGTTAGTATCGTTTCAATAAAAAATACCTATCTTACTTACTTATAATTTGCTTCAAAAACGGTGAAAGAAAACATCGTGAGGAAACGCATGCCTGAGAGATATTTCTCGTCGGCATGTGAAGCCAAGTCAGAGGCCCATGGGCGGCTTTAAAACTGTGACACCAGGTTAGTCACTAACTACACGAACAAGAAGAACAATAAAAAATCGTTTCACTAAAGAGGGTGCTACAGTTAAAACTTCAGCCGAATAACACTTCAGTTTTATAAATCTTAATTATTGACTTAAATATTTAATTAAAATCGGAACAGAAGTCAAATTAAAAGAATACGAGGTACATATAACTCTTAGCTATAATAATGAAAATTCTGAAGTACAATTTATCAAATAATATTGTGTCAATTTAGATGATAGCTATGTAAAAATTGCTGTTCGACTTTTGTCGCCGACCTTACCTATTTAAGTAGCTACAATATATCTGAATCAGTACATGTATAACCTAAGTATACAGGGTGTCAGGGACATCGACGCGAAGCCGGTTACCATGGGGTCAGTACATGATTCTGAGTTCCCCTGCGACGAAATTTTTCGTCGGTTATTAAAAAAAAAACAGTTGCTCCGTACATTTTGACCGCGTAGGTATTGCACTTTTCTATGAAACAGCTGATTTAAAAAAAAATAACCGACGTAAAATTTCAACGCTGGGGGTTCAGAATCATGTACTGACCCCATGGTAACCGGCTTCGCGTCGATGTCCCTGACACCCTGTATAATAGCTCTTTCTAGCGCAAATCTTACCCATTGCAACTTCTTTATTTTATCAATCGCCATCATTACCGTAACACCAGCCAAATCTTTCTCCAAAACCTTATCTATCTACCTAATTACCTTCTAACCCTTACGAGACATCACTACAGACTTATCTGGAATGCAAATGATTCGTTACGTCCCGCTCCGCATCGGATCGCATCGGATCGCAATTAGTGTAAACGGTACGGGCGATGCCGTCCGTGTAAGCTCACTTGATCCGTGTTCCAGCTTTGCGACAGCCAAATCCGACGTGGATTTTTGATGATCTAGGGAAACTGGATGTGGTTGATGAGATTTACGAAGTTTATGGTGTCAAACAGAATATTTCTTCACCGATTTGTCAAAACTACATCAACGTCTTTTGAAGTTACTAAGAAATTATGTGGTTAAAAGGGACAATGGCGGATGCCGTTTATTATGCTTTAACGATATTTGTATTAATTTGCAAAAGGACCTTGACAACCCTGTTGTGCATGGCCATTGGCCACTATCTAATTTTGGTATAACATTGGTGACTAAGATACAGGCTTGCCTTGTTTGGGGCGATTTATAACCTTTGTAATCTTATTGGTAACTAAATTTTATAATTATAAAAAAAAAACTCATATTGGTTCACTTTTAGCGATCTATCGAAATTTCATAATCACAGATCTACCTAAACGTTACCGGTACCACTTCCAGGTTCAATCTAAATCGAAGGCTCGTATTTTGTAATTGTAGCGAATTCGCGCGCATCTATCAAAATTAAATTTTACAGGATTTTGGGCTTTAAATCTTTGCTATAAAGGATTGAAATGTTACACTTTGTTTGTTTAATGTCCATTCTGTATATTTCCAGTTTTCCACTGTATTGGAGTCGACATGTCCGATGTTTTTACTTTATTTGAATGTCACTGCTGGTGCATCAGCACGTATATTTTGTTGAGGTTTATTTAATAAATTGTTTACTTGTATTGGTTTGTAGTGCTTTAAAGTAAATTGGCATTTTTGAAGATAGTATAGTTTGAGGTAGATCACAAATTGTCTAGATTTTCAATCGCTTCTGTGGTCTAGTGGTAGGACCACCTGTCTTACAACCTGAGGTCTCGGATGGGATTCCCCGCGAGGGTAAATTTTTCTGCTCGTAGGTTCTTAGTAGGGCTTGTTCTAAGTCCGCCTGGCTAGCTACCACCATCTTATTTAAGTCTGTCGTCATAACAACATTGTTAACAGCATTGTTGTGTTTCGGCAGTTAGAGGTAAGATAGCCAGTTTCTCTGTGGTTGAGGATTCCGGGTGGAGCTCGCTTCCACCTTCGGCCTGATCATCACTTACCATCAGGTGAGGTCCAGGCTAAGAGCTTACCCGCTAAGAATTAAACCCTTTCCGTACGTCTTAACGAATATTGATCACTCATTCAGTATTCAGTATTCATAAGGTATATTTTTTTTTAGTATTATGAAGAAAAGTGCAAACAGCTAACTGTTGTAAAGTAGCCGATACAGGCCCATATATACATATTTAAAAAAAAACATTTATAAGAAAAAAACTGCACTTACCTACAGCATCACCTATGAAATACAAACACTAACAACAGAAAAATCGACTCATCAAATTGAATAATCATTGACAAAGATAAAATTGTTGCAAAACTATCATTTTTGATGAATCGTGAACACGCGTCGTTTACGTGACGGATCGCATCCGTCCGCACGAGCAAATGTGAGTGATAACTTTATATTTGTGAATTTAAAAACGTGTGTGCCAAACTGAACCGTGTAGTGAAGAAATAAGAGTGTTGGTATTGTAATCGATCATTTAGAGTCGCTTCAATGGATTGATGTGTGTGAAAAAATTGGTTGTACATCTTGAAATTAAATTAAATTGATGTCATGTTTTGTGCGAGTTATGGGATCATGTTGTTTTTATAAAATTTCTATGTCTATATTCTGTAATACTGATATAAAGAGGTAAAATTTGTTTGTTTGTAAGTTGTATGTAGGGAATAATCTCGGAACAACCAGTTGGATATGAAAAATTATGTTTGTATTGGATAGCCCAATTCTTGAGGAAGTTCATAGGCTTGCGGACGAAGTCGCGGGCAGAAAATAGTTGTTTTTATAAAGTTTCTATGTCTATATTCTGGAATACTGATATTATGCTATGAAAATATTATAGAACGCTGAGATATTTATAATTGAAGAATATGCTCATTAAATTACTTCACATATTCCTTATAATGCGTCAGATTTTTAAAGAGGTAAAGCTCTTCAGCCACTTTAAAATTCATCGATTTTTAGTTTTTACCATACAATAATTGAAGTGATAAGTGATATTTATTTTTGTAAATTGGTTCAAAAACACTTTTACACGTAAAAAATATATTATATTTTAAAACTAGATGAGTTTGGTGTTTCCTGTCCGACTACTTTGAGAAGAAAGACCGAAACAAACTCAGAGGTCACAGTCGTTTTTAAAGTCCAGACATAATATTGGTCAGGCCATAGGAGGACCATGCAGATTTGTATCTGAGATGGTGTTTTGAAAGAACCACACAGATTTGAGTGGATATGTCCAGTTAGTGCATGTGTTTGTAATAATCGTGTAGTTCAACGCAGAGCTTAACGACTCGACAAACAATTAATGAACTAAAAACGCCTCATCATACCCTCAATAATACACCATTACCTATAATCAACAGAACTCCCAAATAGCTTAAAAGCTTTCACCAACAACTTCAACAAATCATCACAACTATGAACAATACGAACTAAGATAACCATCTTATATCGTATTCATCAAAGGCTTTACCCAAATCTGAACAATGTTACATCTGTTAGGAACTGTCAAACATTTTAGGTAGCAATACGTATGTAAATGTGGCGTCCCTTCAAGTTTATTGTTATGGCGAGATGCTCTTAAACGGCTCTCGATAGGCATAAGACGTTTGGGACATACAGCGATGGAGGATGAAGAATGGTCTTTGGTAGAAATCTAAGTTGTTTCTTCAATAAACTTGTCTTTTTACATTAATTTTGTCAGTGTCTAGATCAGAAGTAAGTATTATTTTTAAAATTATAGTTTAGAGTCTAGGAAACATCGGTGTTTCCTAGACTCTAAACTATGATATTATTTATTTTTGTACAATTTGCGTTGGAAGGCCTCCCACAAGGTGCATTCCACAACTTTCCTTGACAAATCCTTTACTGTCCAGGCTGCTCGTTTGTGGAACGCATTACCAGTTCCAATAAAGCGCGCGCAATCGTTGCCTATGTTTAAAAGACTCGTGAAAAAACATTATAATAATAATGTTCGTTATAATTTTGTTAATAATTAAAATATTCGTCATTTATTTTCGTTGCTTATATAGTTAGTATGTATGTATCTATGTATCTATTATATAGCATTTATCTGTGTATCTATTATAGTATATTTGACTTATATACCTTTTATTTGCACCGAAGACAACCCCATTTTAGGTCCAGAATATCACTGTCCATTCCAAGGTTGCCTGGAAGAGATCGCAGTAAGCGATAAGGCCGCCCATTGTATATTTTATAGTGTATTACTTTTTCTTTATGTAATGTATAATCTGGTGTACAATAAAGTATATATAAATAAATAAATAAGGTGGACCGAAGACCTTGTGGAGGTCGCAGGAATCTGCTGGATGTGGGAAACACAGAACCGGTCGAAGTGACGGGGCTTGGCTTTGTCTTTCGGCTGAAATGATGATGATCAAAGTATCAGCTTTTATTCCACTTAAAACTATTTTTATTATGTTTATTCTACGATCTTTTTGATCAATTTATAATCAAAAAGTACTACAACAATCCAACATTAATAATTGTTTTTATTTATAAATTCAATTTGACTACTGAAATAATGTTATATCATTGAGCTCTCAAAGCTTACATTTTTATATAAATCAATAGTGAAAGAAGTTATTTTCAATCACATCGAAAAAACGAACAGTAATTCAATCGAAGTTGTACAGAAAATGTTGTATCATTTAATCTACATCTGTATGTATCTTATGTACTGATCCGTGTCTAAGTGCTACGGATCTCGTTTTCAAAAGCTAGTGAAATTCAAAACAGGCCGTTTGAACGTCAATGAGTGCTGGGAATTTATTGAAATTACTACACTGTATATTTCGGATTTTATTGTATCGCTAAATGTCCCTGCTGTATCATTATTGCGGAGTTAGTGACTGGAAGTAGAAAATAAAATGCTTGTATACGAATTTGTGTTGTTTTGCTGTCTTCATATTTAACACTACATTTGGCTTTGTGATGTAGGAATCTTGAAGTTTTTCTTTTCCTTTATTCTTCCGTTTTCCCAGCCTATTGGAGGGTTGATTTTCCGTATAAATTGTAGTGAGCTTACTAGTGGTGGCAAAAGCAGGATTGCTTTTATCATTTCCTTGAATACCTACTGCAGGAAAATCATTTTACATATTTTCACTTCCTTCAGTTTCAAAGTTCTAATGTAATAAAAATATATTCTTAACTATTTACCCTATTTTGGTACAAATGAAATAAAATTGTTTATTCTGTAAGTAGGATATCGGAATCAATTTTACACGTCATATTAAAAATATATAATTTGGATGAAGTATAGTAAGGTAGAGGACAAAGAAGCCAATTATCTAACTTAAATGAACTTACACAAGAAAACATTACAGAAACTAAAATAAGAATACAAAATATTTAAAACGGATCTGCCAAACGAAGTTGACTTCCAAACCAACAAAAGGCAATTCATCGTTCAAGACAAAACTATTGTAGCAAACCATTCTAGCATAGCTTAATTTGGTACAGCGATACCTCAAAGGGGACTCAAGATATAATAGATAAGAACAGAAGGTCGGCTCCATACAACGTGTGAAGACAGGCGCACGTACATATAGACGCGCAGGTACACGTAGACGCGCACGTACGCATAGACACGTACGTACAGTAAGCTGCACATCAGTGGTAACACTTTCACCTTGAGCTGGCCTTAGTGTAAGCTTAATCAGCCTGTAATGTTCCCACTGCTGGGACACAGGCCTCCTCTCGATGAGAGGGAGTGGGTCGTAATCCACCACGCGGGCCCAGTGCGGGTTGGTAGATGTCACATGTCTTCGAATTTTTGGTTCTAGGACGGTTTCCACACAATATTTTCATTCACCGTTTTGAGAGCAGTGGTGATGAAATAATTTACACAAAGTAAAGCGCCTGTTGGGATTCGATCCTACGACCTACACTCTTAAGTCGCGGCCGTTACCACTGGGCCACCACTACTGCCAAGCGTAATACGGAATTTCAATAAAAATGCCATCAGCTAATTCAGATTTTGTTACCACTGACGACCGGCCTACCGCACGTGGATCGCAAACAAATGCCAGTCGCGAGTACGCTTGAACCCGTTGTACGTGAAGCGTGTATTTTAAGTTGACGTTGCACGTCTTCTTCTTGCATACATGTCTACTAGCCGTAATCTCTGTAGTCACCTCCTTTCTAGCTATATCATCCATGACACAATCCAATCATTATTTCTTTGGTCTTCCTCTGCTAGACTATTATTGTTCCACTGCAGGGCAAAGGCCTCTTCTCATACAGAGAAGGCACGAACATCGATCACCACATTTGCTAAAGACGGGTTGGCAATTACAGACTTATATTACCTATACTCCAGGTTCCCTCACGATGTTTTTCCTTCACCGATGTCAGTTATGTCCAAGATAAACTCAGAAAGTACTTATAAATTGAAAAAGTGACATTCGTAGGTATCTGCCCGGATTTAAACCCAAAACCTCATGAGTGAGAGGCCTTAACCACTGGCTCATCACACCATTTTAATCTTTTATCCATCTTTAATCATACCTAATTAACCCTTTTCTCAAGACATGTTCCTCATTGCTCTGCATCACATGTCTTAGAGCGAGCGTGATTTTTTTTCTTTTGCGATGTGGTCCTTCTCTTGACCTCGATTTCGCCTGGTGGGAAGCGATGGATGAGGTCCATGATAGAACGAGCAACCCTAGAAGATGCCTGCTGATTTTTGCTTTGAAAGCTGACGGGTTTAAATACGGTTTTGCTAGTTGTTTCAAATCAACCTTCTGTACCTATCTATTTGGTAGTGAAGAGCCGCGGTGGTTGTCGACTTCAAGCTAATGTATTCCGGCTATTGTTTGTGGCAGACGGGATTATGTGCCTGATATCAAATTGCTAGGTAAAAGGGATTGAGTCGGTTTGTCGATGTTACGGGTTGTGGCAAGAAATTGAAGATTGTTGTGGTTGAGTGTTGTTGTGAGTTTACCATAATATAGCAGAAATTATAAAATTTTGATAAGAAAGAATCGACGCAGACTGGGAAAGCAGATAATTTTGTGTATACCCTGGCTCAGTATGTATAATTTCATGTAGATCTTTTCATAATCTAATATGACAAAATTAATATCATATGAGGTCACGAGCCTAAAGGCTTCCGCAAGCGCAATGCAACGGTGCACCACGACTCCTGAAGAAAAATATCAATGAAGTTTTGAAGAAATTGTTGCACCAGAGTCGCATCGCGCCTGTCTGCTGGAGCCTTCATTCGCAGTAAGTATCTAAATTCACTATCTACATATCTTTTATCTAGCTCATAAGTTAACCAAAAATTATTCATAAGTCAGAAACAGTCTCCAGTAATTCACACTGGCTTTAAATTATTCAACGAAACTAACCTTGTTCTATAGCTAGTAAGTACAACAGAAGCTGCAAAATTTCAACCAACCACTTACAAATATCTGTAATTCTAACCATTACATCAACTTCAAAATCCCCATTAACACCCAAACTATTCGAAGTTTAAAGACGTCAAACTATAAATCCACGGTAACATCGACAAGACCTTTTACCAAGATTAACAATATCCCAAGCACTAGTTGGTCAAAGGACAAATTGCGATCCAAGACAGTAAATAATTAATTGTACTAATGGAACAGTTAGTTGGCAACGTTGAAATTTGTCAAAACAAGACGACGGTATGAATAGATTGTGGATGCTGGCATTGTTCAGTTTTGATGAGATTGTTTGGTTAAAATCAAGACTAAAGTAATAGGAAGCGGTAATGAAGTTTTAGATGATGATATTATAAGAACAGGAGGAACTGTGACTAAAAATATTAAAGAAAATACATGGTGTCAAAAGACCGACCACAGAGCCGTTTACCGCGCAATCTTTACATCAAATTAAATAACATTCAGCAAAATATATGGCTGGGAAACGACTTTTATTTTTGTGTGAAACATCGCTGTTTACGGCAGCGCGTAAAACATTATAGGTGCATGCAACGGTACAGGAGTTGTGGAATATTTATAGTTAAGTTAATATTTAATACTTGAAAAAAAAAATGAACTTTGACTTTCAATATCTCCGTAATCAGTAGGTATAGTTCAGTTCAAAAACAACTTTACAATAACGGCAAGAACAATTAACTATCGGCTTCGTTAAGCGTCTTTTTACAGCCGTTACAAAAGTTATAAAATTAACTAGCGAAACTCCACAGAACGTGACGTTTCATCGTCTCTCCTTTTATTCGTAGGTACATATTTAATATTTCCTTTTTAATCACATTTTTGTCCATTTCATTTATTTTTACGACTACAGATCATAAATCATCGAAAAACTTATCTGACAAAAGCAATACCACTAAAAATAAATAGCGTCAGCCATCATAATCCCAAATTGGTTTCCAAACATGAAACTTTAAAAAAGGAATCTATGATTGAATCAACACACGATAAATCGGTGAATTGAGGGACCCTTTATTGTTACTTGAACGAAGATGTAATTTTCACTGGATAAGGTGGTAAGGTAAGGTTGGCTACAGGGCGATGAAGCGTAGCGTATCGGGTATTAAACTCATCGACCGAATAGGTTTCAAAACTGGATTCACCGATGCGGACAATAAGTCTGCTAGACTGAAGTGGGACTGGGCGGGCCATGTATGTACAGGATGCTTCGGGACAGGTGGGCCAGAGTCGTGACGCAGTGGGTGCCAGAAGACGGGCGTCGTTACCGAGGGAGGCTTAGGAAATGCTGGCATGTTGACCGCGCAAAGATCAATGTAAAGCTATAGGTAGACCTTTGCCCAGCAGTGGGACCACATGGGTAGGAAAAAAAAGTGGTAAGGTCTTGATTCCTTATATTTAACATTTTGGTCACTCTCCAATACTAATAAATTGTTGGGACAAGGGTCTATTATTCTTTCCTTAACGTTTTAAGAATTAAAATGGGTAATTTGGGCGAAATGTTTTTCTTTTTGTGGACAGCGATAAACTGAATAGAATAACATTTGTATGTATGTTTGAAGGATTACTATGGTCTCTAATTTAAGTTTTCCTGTATTGCTTTTTTACACACTGTGTCTACGTTTCTTTGTTATTCAACTCTCTTGTCACAATACCTGTGACATTTATAATATTATAAGCAGTACCTAGATTTGTGCTCTCCTATATATTTTTCTCTTTTACGTGTTTTGTGCCCACTTAAATAAATAAATAAATAGATCAGTCGAAATTGTTTTTATTGAGAAAAAACATTGGTTTTAAATTTACCCATTTATCAAAAATGTCCTTTTTTAAATCATCATCAGCCGCAGCTGTCTAACATTCCAAATCGACTTACTAAAATATGAAAAATTTACGTATGTATATTTCTTTAGCACCACAGTCACATCCAGTCGCCTTTACTTCCTAACCTCTATTGTGTAAAGCAATATTGAGTGCGGGTGTAAGGGCAAGTAATTGTGAAGATGTCGTCGGATTACCGACCCTAGGGGTAAGCAGAACTTCAGGGATAAGTGATACATCAGTGTCGAATTGTGTCCGTTTGTGTCCGTGATACGGTTTGAATTCGGGATGATAGATGTGTTTTTTTTAGTATTGATTCTTGGTGTGATGTTGTGTCTTACATCGTGGTTAAGGTTGTGTCATGTAAATACTTAATATCGTATATTTTTTTGTCTTGGTTTATAAAGAAATGAGATATTTTTGGCTACTAAATTACAATTTAAAAAAAACATACGTACGCGTCGTACATATAACCTCCTTCTTTTTGGAAGTCGGTTAAAATAATACTTTACTTTTACCCGTACATTTGCACTTAATACTTATGTACCGTATCTGTGTCCATTTTACTATATAATAAAATAAATAAATTTAATAAAAATAAACTGTTTTTATTAGTTGATCTTTCTTAAAATGTTTCCACCTACTGATCACAAAACAGAAGAATAAAAAGCTTGTAGATAATACATTTTAGAACTTGACTTTACGTCATAAGTCATAAGTTATTTCATAACATTATATATACATACATTGTGTTGAAAATTTTACAGCGATGATAAATAAAATAATAAACAAGCATAAACATTACATTCATATTTAAAATTCATAACGCATTTATAATATATCAATATCTCTAATAAATAATTTTCAGGTTCAAAGTCAAAGAATTTATTTCAAGTAGGCCATTAAAAGGCACTTTTGAACATCAATATTTATATGAAAATAGAATTGATTCTTGTTGCCCCTTCCAAAAGGTAGTTTCGTATGGAGAAGAATGGGCAAGAAACCACATAATTGCTCGTTTAAAATGGTTTACGATATTTTTACCTATACATTCATTACAATCCTATATTATTAAAAGAGCAATATTTGTACATATAAATTTGTAATCACGTTCTCAAAAACGGCTCTAACGATTTCGTTGAAAGTTGCAATATATTGCAACTTTCCTTAACGACTTCGACTTTCTGTCTTTTTTTGACTTTCTTTAACGCGTATACGCGTTTACGGGAAAAAAATGGGTCTAGCTAAGTCTCATATCTGGGAAAATTCGTTTTCTCCGTATTTTCATCTGAGCAGAGTTCGGTCGCCCAAAGTTTAGAACAAGATGTTTACCTTATAAAATGACATGGTAGCATGGAATAATTAGTAAGTACCTACTATCATGGCAGCACGGAATTAGTATGAACTATCCTATACTATAAAATAAGCATTCTCTATTTTCACCCGAGCAGAGCTCGGTCGACCAGGTACTTAAAATTATGCGAAGACGATGTGAATTTACTAAAGTTAGCAGCAAAATGAACGAATTCTTACATATTATGTCTTTTGCAAGATCATAACTACATAACGTGATGTTATTTAGTTATGATCTTGCCTTGTTTCCTCGAAGGGTTGACGGAAGTGTACCTGTAGTAGGTACACCAAAATTTCGCCAGTTATATTTAAGTCCCATGTTATAGGGGGCGAGCCTATTGCCATCAATCGGGCACAAACCCAGACTCCGGGCTGCTACTGAGAAATTCCAGATAGAAAAACCCAATTACACTTTGCCCGACCTGAAAATCGCACCCAAGACCTCATGCTCAGCAGTAGCGCTTGCGACCGCTAGACCAACGAAGCAAAACAAGATCAATAAACATAATTACCGATACAAATATCTATTTCCATTGAATCTTTCAATAATGTGAATGTAAATAATCAAAAAGTAGCCATTTTATTTAACGACAATAGCACTCTAAAGCATTCCCCATTCCCTTTGTTTACTCAAGGGGAAATAATTAGAGCAGATTCGGATGAAAACAAGGAAGGAAAACGAAATAATAATTCATCAGGTAGCGAGAGATAATCCTGAAATTTTTAAAATGGGATGTAATAAAGGTATTGTTCCAATAAAAGCGATAATTATGATAAACATAATTTTTCGTATGTAGGTTGTGCCACTGTAGGCCAAAGGCGCTTCTGATACATGATTACGAGTTTTTATCGCCACATTTGTTCGTTCGTTGGTGATTTGAGACCAACATGTAAGTTTATTTATTTTCATAGAATGTTGAATGAAAAACAGGATTGTCAAATGGTGCAGGCCAAACAAAATTTGCTAAGAATCAAATATTTTCCAATTATTATACAAATTCCTAAAAAAATATCTTGTGCTACGAGTATCTTCTGTCTTTTTGGCGATTACTTGCGTATCTTAGAGAAAGTTAATTGACTCAGGCGTGACTTTACGGAAATCCATGATAAAATACAATAGACGACGTATATTTAGTAACCTAATCCGTTTAACTGTTCTGAAAGAGTCATAAAGAACCCTGTAAGAAATCGACACGTGTTTCACCTCTCAACGAAGCATCGTCAGGATGACGATTGACTGGTTGCGAACCCGGACACGGACGTGTTGCCACGTCAAGCGTCGAGAGCAGTGTGAATATGTGTATTTATCTTAGAGAATTATTATGGATAACTAAACTGATCCAGCGCTTCTTGGAACGTGATTTAATATAACTTATTCAGACTGCGATATCGTTAGAATTTGATTTGAACGTCCGCCAAAACGCTTCGGTTTTTGTGTACTCCAGCTTTATTGAAACGGGGAATAAGAGAACATAGAGATGAGGCAAATTAGCAATTATATTATAAAAAAATCATCGGTTGTTTTAAAAGCGGTGTCGTAGAGAATATTTTGTTTTAGCAACACGATACGACGTAATGAGGGTCGGATACGTTATATGAGAATGGATAAAAATAATGGATATTTTTTCTGTTTATGGATGTGTTGATAAAAATGTATTGGGGGATGCGCTAAGGTAGCCCTCAAAATTCAAATTTTCTTATTTTTTTTTGCAATTTACAGTCAGTGTCAGTGTCAGGTTCTATGTTGATTAAAATATGATTCGCGACCATAACAAATGGGTACTACTTGAAATCGAATAACGTAAGATCGAATAATACTTGCTCGAAAACGTTTACTCGATAGCACTTGAAATCGACAAATTATGAGCGAGACAGTTCACTACCTCGATGCATCAAAATCTCAAATAACTATAAGCTCGAATGATCGGCAGCGCGAAGCCCATTATCATGAAATATCATTTCTCGAATCACCATCTAATCGATTTACAAAATAGTTAGTAACGAAATATGAAATAAATGTCATAAGATACTTATGACACAGGTTCCCTTTATCTAGCAGAATTTTGATGCTCCGAAATTCATTTGGCATAACACACTTGGCATAATCTTCTTTAAACGAATATTTTAAAGGCATAATAAATATGGCTTTACAGAATTATAATCATTAGAATCAGCAATACAACTCCTTAAGCTAGAATAATCCTCAAATGTAATGATTTCATAAAATAGTCATTCAATATGGTTATATTTATTTATTTATTTATTAAAACTTCATGCACAAGTAAAAAATACTGTACAAAGGCGGACTTAATGCCTGAGGCATTTACTACCAGTCAACCTTAGGGTGATGCAGAGACAAAACATGGCAGGTGCAACATAAGGGATAGATAACTTGAAAATTAATACATACATACATACATATAAACCGAATAAACTTTTTCAGGAGAAATAACGATAGGTAGAGGAGAAAACAAATCTAGCAAATCAGCGCTGCAATGATTCTGCCAACTTATTCAAACAGTTTTTTTTTTGCCTGGTAATCACCGCCAGTAGTTGCTTAGTTTTTAAATAATTTATTTTAGCCCTATAAGATATATAGGACCAAAATAAATTATCTAAAAACAAGACGTAATTTTATAGATAATAACTTTATTTGCATAATATCTCACTAATTTCGTAAATAATACTCAAGCGATGAACGTACCTACACGTTCCTATAACAATATAAAAAAATACAAACATAAACTATTCAAAATAAATGCGGCAGCACACATTACCCAATCAATTCAAAACTATTTCAGAATCTGGTAATCGATCAAAATATCTCTCAAACTGTATTGTGTCCCTCAAAAATTTGTAACAGATTTGTACGATCCATTATGCCACCCTCGTTCCATACATATCTCTGTATTTTGTGGGGACAAGTGGTACTTATAGTACCGTTCAGAACTCTCCAACATGTCTTAGGATTGAGACAGATGGCCGAGGCTACACTTGAAAGAAAATTGTAATTTTTGTGTCCGAATTTTCTTCATCTTAGTAGGGTGAGAAAAATGAGGTTGTTATTGCGAAAATGACAGTGTTTGCCTTTATTTGGAAAAATATAAATTTTAAATTATAAAGTCAAAGTCAAAGCGTGTATTGCAAACGAAGTGTACAAACAAATATTGGTCTTATATTGTACTAGCTTTTGCGCACGGCTTCGCCCTTGTGGAGGTCAGAAATTATCCCACGGGAACGTACTCGTGAGATAAAAAGTAACTTATGTCCTAAGCCAGGTGATGGTCTACCCATGTGCCAAATTAATCCAAATCCGTTCAGCCTTTTAGCGTGAAAGCCTAACAAACAAACATTTATAATATTATTATAGTTAGGATGTTGGTACTTATGAGTAAGTATACGATTGTTGGCATTATTTACAACAAAATTTTCTTATACCTATGGGTTATGTGGTACCTGAAATAAATGTTTTTTTTTTTTAAAGACGATGACAATTACGAAGTTTACATGCGTGACGATATGTGTATGGAAATTTAGAGAACAAAATGGTTTCTCTCTATGACTCGCGTAGCTATAGCTAAAAATACTAGGTATCAATGGTTTTCTTTTTATACAATATACCAACAACAACACAGACAACCTATACCACCATAACTTAAGTGATTAAAAATAAAAATGCAAATCCGATATAACCCCGCCGCGCTGTCCATATTTATCTAATGTCATATTTGCATACGACATGTTACGACACGTCTCGACACGTGCCCACTGACGTTTCACGCAGATTACATTTATTTTCAATCTTCATTGTTGATTGAAAATGAAGATTTGCATGTTTTTGTTACTTTTATTTATAATGGGTAATATCGTCATGCATTTTCTTGTAATGGACTTAGAGGTAAGTAGGATTGATGTGTGGATATAAAATAATATAAAACTGTGACTTTTTATAAACGATATGTTGCGGACGAACCAGAAAGTATTAAGCTTTGTGCACACTAGCGCGACGCGACATCGCGACGCGACAACGGTTATTGTTATACCGTGAAGTTTTCTTAGAAACTGTATTATTCGAGTCGCGTCGCGCCGTCGCGTCGCGCTGGTCTGAACGAGCCTTTACCGGTTCATACAGGACCATTGTGCTTTTTTAAGCAAAATTTGTACAAAAAAATTTAGAATATATTGTAACAATTTTTTTTAACCTCGTCTATTCGTCTGCTTTAGGCTATATGGCCGTTGTTCAACCTCTAACAAAAGAAAATCATAAATACAAACCATTAAATAAGACACCATAATCTAATAATTTCCCACAACACTATTATGCCGGCTGTCCACTTGCATTTTTTTCTACCAAATGCTTGGTCACGACGTAGGGTCAACCAAAAAATGTGCGGCTACCGTGTATAGCCGTTTGTCTTCATTGGCGACAGGTTTATGACCGGGGGCGGTAAATAATATCGGCGCGGAAAAGACGTCATGCAACATTCATACGGTATTTCGATACAGGTTGATGTTGCTTTTGGAAAAGCTTATTTCTTAAAATAATATAGTACCGTGGAATTAATTTAAAACGTGTTGACGTGAATAGATTTTATTTACTGCTTACCTTACCATGTTTTTAGACGCGCCTCTTTCGGTTGAGATAACATATTTTTTTATACGGATTCAGGGAGGCAGCTAGTTCTAATCTTTTGTTGAACAAGTCACATTAATCTTCTCTTATTGCAAACTCAAAGACTAATCATTTAGGTATTTCAAATAGGCCCTTATAAGGTACTGTTGAACCTCAAAATTTACAAAAAAGTAGAATTGATTATAGTCGCCTCTTCCAAAAGCTAGTTTTGGTATAGAGAAGAGTGGGCAAGAAACTCTATCGTTACTCTTTAAAAATATTTTGTATAGTTACATTAATTAATAATTATATGTGAAGACGATGCACCTAGAAAAAAAAATACTATACCACAATAGGTAAAAATAATAAAAAATTAAGCAACGACAGATAAATTAATTATGAGAAACTTGATGGTGCTCACATATTTACACATTGTAAAAGTAGACGATTTTCCTAAAATTTTACAATTAATAAGTCAGTGTGTGAGGTAGTAATCATCATTACAATATCATTTAGTTTGGTGCTGGGATTAACAAGAATAACTATTAATCATCAAATAATCCGCATTGTTACAGAATTGCTATTGCCGAAAAAAAGAATTAGATAGGAAGTGTAACAGTTTTCTCAAACGTAACGAATATGGACAATGCGAGCTTTCTAAATAAAAAGACACGTCCTATATATGAGACAGTAACTGGATTTCCTCAAATACCTCTGAGCTGAGGGTCTATTTCGATATATAGGTGGACAACTGGCGTCATTCCTACTGGCTGGGATAAGTAGATATATTGTTTCATATTATTGCTACAAATATGAAAAATATTTGACGAGATATGATGATATTTTTGTTCCTTTAGTTTTTTTTTATGCCGCAACTAACTATCTGTTTTAATAGATAATTACTATTTTACTAAGTTGGATATACCGTTAGTAATAATTTAGCAGCAAAGTAGTAAAATTGACACAAAAATTTTAAGTTTCAAAACATAGTTGAAGTTTTAGATTTAGCTTCAGTCGGTACTTTGTGTAGTAGATAAAGTGAAATTGCAAATAAATAACGGGACAGGCAGCGCCATCTACGACATTAGGGTAGAACTTCTATGTCATAAAAATTGTGACCTATTAGCGAGATAACCGAGGGTGAACTATTATGCTTGGCGTGGGGTCGCGGGTTTAAATCGCATGAGTTCCAATAGAGCTTAATGAGCAGACATAAGTTTAAAGAACAAAATGAATATATTCAGAGTAATTTAAATTATTCAGATACAGTGGAATCCGTTTATAATGACATCGAAGAGAATTGACAAACACGTCATACTAAGCGGACGTCATACAAAGCATTTTTGTGGAAAAAAAAACAACCTTTCTTTTAGATAAATACTTATTTTAATAGAGAAACATAGCATATTAAATCAAAATCATTTTTTACTTAAGAAATCTGTCAAAAACGGACAAAATGTATTAAAAATGGGTTATAATAAGCGACATGTCTCTGTAAGCGAAGTCATTATATCCGGTTTTGTTACAAATAATTTTATATGAAAACCAAACTTCATTGTGTAATTACGTAATAATAGGCGGTTGGTCATTATAGGCGGAGTCATAATAAACTGATTCTATTGAAATATAATTTAACCCTAGAAAGATAACCATATTTTGACTGTCACAAAAGATAACCATGCGCTTCGGAGGCGCACGATATATTATTTTTTTTTTTTTTATGAAATACCTATTTATTGTATTTATTTACTTGATTGTTTTGAAATGTGGTTAATGAACTAATAATAAAAAACTTTTTTTAGTGAAATATTTTATATATTTTAAACATTAAACTTAAATCACAAAACCTCTAGAAAAAATCAACAAAATTAGCAGTCTTCTGTTTACAGGAACATAGTATCAAAAAATAATATATTTTTTTCTTAAAAACGAATTATATTATTTC
Source organism: Agrochola circellaris (assembly GCA_914767755.1). NCBI lineage: Eukaryota > Metazoa > Arthropoda > Insecta > Lepidoptera > Noctuidae > Agrochola > Agrochola circellaris. The sequence goes on from OU611861.1 coordinate 3,438,659, forward strand.
TTACTAACTAATCAACTAAAAAAATAAACAGTTATAATAAACATTTTATGTAAGTCTATATAAATTCATACTTTCACTAAAAGTCACACAAAAGATAACCATGCGCCTTTGGAGCGCAACACTTAGTCATAACTGCAAAACTATGGTACTTACCGCGTAAAAACGGCCGTCCCGCGACTCTGTGCACCGACCACTGAGCTAACTTAAAAGGACAGGTAGATACGAGCGCTCATTAGAAAGAAACAGCGATGTCAAACCGACGCGGGCGCCTCTGAAGCGTAGGTTATCTTTCTAGGGTTAACAAATAAAACCATATGAAAATTAAAAAATTGTATAACATTCCCTATTAGACGCCAATCCATGTACCATCCAAGAAGTTTATATCCAACCACCGTAAGGACTATTCTTGCTTGCAGCGCTCGGCGGCTATTGCACCGGGCCGGTAACAGATGTGGTCATCCTGTTCACGGGATTTTGTTTTGAAACTGGTTAGATATGAACTTCTTTGATGGTACGTTACCAATATCTCATAAAATATATTTTCAATCCATATCCCTATCATAATCGTATGGTCAACCGAAAATCCCTAAACGTATCAACCTATTAATCAAATCAAACTTAGCCAGATGGCATCTATATCCCAATAAAACCGATCCATACTTAAATATCAATCAATAAGATGGCACATTACATTACAATAATTACATTTACCCAAAAAATATTCACCCTCTAATATCATAATCCGTAGTTTCCCCAAAATACATAGTTACCCTAAGATCCGTAATTTCCCCGAAATCCGTTTAAACGCAACTATTTTTGGTAAATCGGTGTAAAGAGGAGTGGACGGTGTATGAGGGAAGTTTAATCAAATCATGGCGCAGACATAATCGAGTATTATGGAGTTTTGCGGAAAAATGATTTCGGTATTTTTTTGTCCATTCCATTTTTATTCATGACCGTGTTTTTTTATTGAATTATCATCTAGTTAGTTCTGGTAATGGCGGCCTTCGGTACATACTTAACTAGTAATCTGTCTGTAATTTATGAGGGCCGTCATTTTTACTGGGGAAAGTTACTTATAACCCGATTTTTATAACTGTGCGCATGTCAATGTCAAAATATTAGTGTTTTAGGTTTAAATAACAGCAATAACAACTTAACGAATAATATGGCAGAACTGTGCAGACGACACGAGTTATGTAGACCGTACTAAGAGGCGTCGGGGCACCGAGGAGCTAACCGAGCGGTTGAATTTGCTTATTACATTAGATTATACACAAATTGAAGATCTTTTCAAAACTATTTCATGACACAAAATTCCCTTTGCAACGCATATACAAGCATCCCAAACCACACACACACACTCACTCCACATCACACACACTCACCCCACACGCTTTCATATACATTCACATACATCCTCCCTTGCATGTATTCTTAATAAATTACCTCATTTCACGATTTCTATAACCAAGCTAAATGAGCAGTATTTCAACATTATAATGTGGGAGATTTTTATGTAAATATGATATATGAACCCAATGGTCTCCAGTGCAACAAAAATAATGTACAACTTTGGTTAGGGGGCCTGGTGACCTGACATACAGGTTTTGTAAAAAACTTAGTTTAGGCACCAGTCTTCCACAAATTAATTAAGAAATTGTGTCTGAAGACTATGTATTACTATCTCTGTAATTTGTGGTAAGAAAATAAATAAATTATTATAAAAATTATTATAATTATTAATTCAATTATAACAACCTACGACTTTGACACCTCCAAGCGCACAGTTATAAAAATCGAGTTATATCTTAATTCATCTTCCTGTGATCTTTCGAAATATCTAATCGTGAATTCGTGATAGCCAGTCAAGCTTTAGGTACAAAAATAATGATACTTAAGAGCGTGCATTCTGAAACTGGGCAACGTCGCAAATAGATGTCAAATATTTCACTGTTTTGATTAATTTGGCAATATTACTGTATGGAAATAATAAATATGGTAAATAGTGAACTAGAATATTAATAATGGATTGCAATTATAACACTGAATTTGATGTTGTAATCGTTTTAAGTGTAAAAAAAGCCATATTTCCTATTTCCATCCACTATTCCCAAATTAATCAAAACAGCGAAATATTTGGCAGCTAGTTGCGACGTTGCCCACTTTCAATATAAACGCTCTTTAGGTACTTACATAATTATTATCATAACCAAAAGCTTTATACATCACCGTTTAAATAAACTTTTAAAGTCAGAAAGCAAAGAATTGAAAGACAAAATCAGTGGCTTTTACTCGTAATATGAATCTTGAATAACTAGACTCTCAGTTGACTTGTAATACCTACACCGCATTACATCAACTACACATTACATCGCAGATAATCCAAAATACTTTTAGCTTACTACCACAAAAAGAGCATTCAATTTCGACAATAAATCATATATTACCTGTGGTAGGGATGTGACAGGCAATTTGTCATGTACCCGCTGACGCGAAACGAAGAGATCTGAGGAACCCTTTTGAGGAATACTCAAATCCTTTTGGAGGAATACCGAATTTTGTTATTGTTACGGTTATATGCGTTTTCGTTTATTTGCGAAATAATCGTAAGGGTGAATTTGTGGATGGTATTTTGAATTTAGTGAGTTTTGTTATTTTGTAAATAGGTATGAGTGGATTCAATTTAGTGGGAAGATGAGTTTCAAGTAAGGCGTGTTTGTTTTCTAATATTTTTCGAAATATATTATGTCTTTTAAGTTTTTTTTCAATTTCTACAAAAGGTTACAGTAGGCCCCTAATAACACAATTTAACGTCATTTACGAATCGCCACGTGTTTTACGTCATTTTCATTTCACCTTTTTAGAATTATTCTCTAAAACTAACTAATAAACCAATACGTACATTTTTGTTAACCAATTTATGATACTGGCAAGTAAGTGAAATATAAAAAGGTCATCAAAAGATTAGCGAGAAAAGGCTGTAAATATGAACAACAATATATTGCAAAAAATAAAAATAACGAACCATAAATTCTGTTTTTATTTCACCACCCACATACCCCATCTCACCCATGATTAACACATCATTAGCCATAGCCCTAGGGGTGAAATCGAACCTTTTTTCCATGTTAATTAAACAGATTAAAGGCGGTGTCCGCATGACCTATTTTCACCCCGACAGCATGCTTTTCATTCCCGCGAAGGGATAAAATACATAAGGGTAACGTTTGAACGATTTTAAATAATAATGCTAATTAGTTGAAGAAATATTGCTATGGTTTGTTTTAATTGGACGTGTCGTTATCACGAACTGAGGGATAAAATTAAAAGTTTTTTTTTTTTTATTTGGCTAAATATTTTACCTACTAGCTTTTGTAATGCGTGTAACGAAGTACAAACGACTAATTTGGTATGATTTTTATTTGTTCATAAAGAAAATCAGTGCATAGTCTATTAAATCAATGCGTGTCACTTCAAATACCTATACCACTACCTAGTGTGATTATTTTATTCATTTTAAGTTTTTTTTTTTTTTTTGTATGTGTGGAATGAGTAGGACGTTTTCTTTATTTTCATTATGTATCCAAACAAGAGCAAATAGGAAGCTTTATTACCCGACTACGACAAAGCAAAATGGAGGGTTATGATTTTGATTGGTATAGTATGTTCATAATTATGTTTCCTCATAACTTCTAAACTACTCCTCATAATTTGACAAATGATATACTATACTATACAGTACTATGTGACGTAAGATTAAATTGAATATGGCGCCCTCCAGAGGACATGAAGTTATGAACAAATTCAAAAATCCGGAGTCACACGTAATCTGTTCGATTTATGTCCTAACACGTGTGACTCCGAATTTTTAATTTGTCTGTCTGTAATGTCTTGTTTATACCTTTTTAGTTGACTTTTTTGCGTTGACACATCAAGCGTGAGAGCAGAAAACTCACACACCGCGCTCGACGCTTGACGTGTCCACACGTCGGGTCCGAGTTCGCAACAAGTCAATCGCCTTCCTGAGGATGCCTCATTGAGAGGTGAAACACGTGTCGATTTCTTACAAGGTCCTTTATGACTCATTAAGAACAGTTACGCGGATTAAGTTACTAAATATACGTCGTCTATTGTATTTTAGTTTTTTTCACTTGAATTCTGAATTTTATTTGCCCTACTCACTTGTATCACTCCAAAATAAATTCAAATGCTTTTCTCAGCGAATTCTCAACAATTCTCTTCAATTACAATTGCACCATAAAAAATAATGGAACAATGTTGACAATGAATTTTAACAAGCTATTCAAATTAAGAGTATCATCGCCAAGGCTTTAAAACCCAAAGCCAGATGGGGCCAAAGCTGAAATTATCTCATTTCATTATAATATTATTATTTGATGACATTTCTGGAGCAATCTCGGTTGTCGGTACACCTGAGACCGTAGTGTATTGAAGTGCAAACTGGAATTTTGAAACAGGAATGTTGATTATTTTTGAAAATGGAATAGCAGTTCAACATTGGATTATTGAATGGCCAGTAACTATACTACTACAAGGATCTCTGGGTGCTCGAATAACTTTGACGGGGCGTTGTTGGTTAACATTTGTGCAATTGTTTTGTGAAATGTCACTTGAGATCTATTCAAAAAACAAGATGGCGGCGTTCGTTTCAATTTTGGCAACGCGCCAAAATAACCTTCTATGCGCTTTATCTATGTAATTTGGTGACATAATACATACATATTGAAAGCTTTGCTGCTTTACTGTTAACTATTATAACTATTTTATTTTGGAAACTAAACCAACATTTATTCGATTTTCAGGTGAATATTTTAAGTTACATAAGCATATGGGTATTGTGCACTTGCCTTGTTACTTCACAAAATCATTGCGACAAAAAAAAATCTGCAAGATCCAACATAATACGGTACACAAATCTTAACAAGGTAAGTCGTTACCCGTAAATACGACTAAATTTCCCTCGCTTATACTCCAACATTCAATATCCTAAAAGATTTACTCTTACCAAACCAAAAAACATTTCATTCAAGGCAAAACCACCCTTGTGACATCAACATAAAGTTGATACAACACGCAATTGAAATTGGTAAAAGTGTAACCGCGAAATTGTGTTCCCAACTATTGATCTGCAGACCAGTCATTCAAAAACCAGTCTTATAGAAAACAAAATAAGGAGTTTATAAGCTGCAGATGTTTTGCCAAGGGTAAGTAAGTCCTTAACACAATTCGTGGGCATCTCGTCACAGAATTACGGGTGCGTTCACGTGTGAACCGTCTCTTACGGCGTCGGTGGCAGGTTACTTAAACCGCTGAGTTTTATTGATTGTTAGATAGCAAATCGGATGAAAAGACTGAGGTTTCTAAGGAAATAAGTAGGCAAGTACTTTGGTGGATTTCCGGGTTCAAAATATTTTAATTATAACCCTACTCGCTCTTGGCTAAATAATAACAGCAGTACGGGTCGATCGAAGGTTAAGCTACGCTTGCTGAGGTCGGTCTGTGGATGGGTGACCATTAATTTCATATCGAGACTCGTTGCCTCGCAAACCATGTTAAGCCGTTGGTGCTGGCTGTCATTCGTAGATCTTTGACAGTCGTTACGGGGGGGCTTACACGCTACCGTGTTACCCAGTAACTGGGTTGTGGAGTTCGGATAGGTCGCTCTATAAAAAATACTGGTATTCACCTGCATCAGGTTAGACTTGAAACCGACCCGAACATAGTTGGGAAAAGGCTAGATGGATTAATTTTGATTCGCAATTCGTGTGTATGTAAGTTTATTACGAATATTTAAGAAACATATAAATGGAGTGTAGGTTTATGACGTGCAAATGATATTCAACCTTAGGGTGGTGTAACTCGCAAGCCGATTTCCGGCCAACGTAGGCGCGGACTTGCGGACGGTGAGCGATGGGTAGCTCGCCGTCCGATAAGGACCAGGCCCGGGTCAACGGCGCGTTGTGTTCGATGCGCGCCTCAAAGAGATGTTAGCACCAACTGACGGGGTCCGTCAGGGCCAATGCCTGCCAGGGTTGCGAGTTTGTCCGAAAGGGAAATCGCGACCCCGGCACACAGGCAACGGAAGGAACACGGGTGGGTTTTAGTCAATAAAAGTCTGACACGCCCTCCCGCTCCGTCCAGAGCGGGAGAAGTTATTTGATAATTTCCCAACCTCAAAAAAAAAAAAAAAAAAGCACCAACTTTTTAGTCAGTAAAAGTCTGACATGCCCCTCCGCCCAAACCGGGAAAAGTTATCTGGTATTTTCCCACCCAAACAAAAAAAAAGGTTGGTGTAACTATTACCAGGTAGATTATATTACAATTCGACGTTCTACATTAGAAAATGGCTATTATGTAAAAGGCTTATAAGTCTGTAAAAATCTAACTTTGATTGCATGTATGCATTAGTAAAGATCACAAAAACATTCGCGACATTATAGAGTACATTAGTTGTCCTGGATTTAGGTGTTAATGTATTTATTTACTAAGGCACCAAGTCCCCAATATACAAATCACAGACACAAAAAATTCACACTCATTAAAATAAAATACGCTAAAACTCAATGGTCATTTCTTTTTATGTATTCGTATTCCTGAAAATCTTCGATCTATAAAAATATTATGTATGATGTTCGTCTCACAAACAATATTTCTGATTACCTGTTTATTTTATCTGAAAAACAAGCCTATCTAAATATCAAGACGTGAATAAAATATTCATCTGTACCCCATTTCTCTTTCGTTGGAGTAGAACAAAAATGGACAGACAGAGCATCATTTTAGCCCTTATTTCCACGTAATAAAAAACAAATGATTCTTACCATACTTTGGTGGTGAAAGCTGGTTCACACGATCTTAACGTTGTGCTGCGATTCCGCTCAAACTTTTCTGCTTGGTCCTATAATGTCTGTTATTTTTATCTTTTTGGAATAGTAGTAGTTTTTGTATAGGAAAAAGATAAAAATTAAACTAATTGTTGTCTAGCTAAAAAATCTTTTTGCAAAAAAAAACAACCGACATCCAAAAAAAAAACACTATCAAGTGAAAAATAACTTTAATTTCGGTTGTCTTTGGTTTTGTATTTTCCACTGACTTCCAAAATTAAAGTAATTCTTTTTTGGAAGTCGGTTGTTTTTTTTTTTATAGTTTTTATTTTATATTTTTCACTTTCTAGTTGTGGTACCTACCCCACACAAATTCGAATACCACTACCTGCTATTTAAATAACAGTGACAGGAAGTTATCATCATATCATCCACATATAACTAAGTGGGAAAAATACGTATTATTGAAGCTAACTCAAAAACCATCAAAGCAAAGTTAATAAAATTTATATGGGACCAAACTTATGCATACCCTTTCATACAAAAACAGAATTTCCAAAATCGGTTCACAATTGACGGAAAAACACGGTCACACATAAAAATATATGTATATATATACATACGCTACGAACATAGAAACCTTCTCCTTTTTGGAAGTCGGTTAAAAAAACTAAAAAAATCAATACGGGCCTAGTACTATCCCACAATAATTTAAGGTTCTTGCCATATACCTAGGTTCAGGCCTATTCAAATCGAAAAAAATTTCCTCTATTTGATAAATAATAAAATTGACAAGTAACCGTACCTATAACAGGGAAATCGTTCGGTTTTTTCAAGTAGTGTGTAAAGTATCTAAGCTTGTGTTTTTAGTTCATTAAAGATGCGTGCAGGCAGAAGCAGTCGCCGCCGGATGCCTTTTACAGCGGCAAGTCTTTGGCGGCCTGATCAATGGAGTGCGACTGCGGTGACCACAAAATATCAGGACATTTTTTTGTGGGAATCTGTCTGATACAATTATGCTTTATTTTATGAAAGAACTTGTAGATTCAGTGTTAACGTAGTCATCATCGTTAAAACAGTCGTAGGACGCGTTCTTCACATCAAAATTCTGAATTTTAAGTTGGGAACTTGTCAAATTCAACTTGAAGATTACTTAGTGATTTTTTTTTGAAATTTAAGTTATGCTAAAGTTCCAACGCTACGTCTACCGGTACGTGGTCGCACTACAGAACCTTTCGGCCCCATCGGCCATCAGTTCTACAAACAACGTGCTCTGCCCACTGCCAATTAACTTTTGAAATACTTGGAAGGCCGACCAGGTGAACCGGCCACGGGAAGCACAGAACCCGTCGAAGGTGCTTGGAGGAGGCCATGTCCAGCAGTGGAAGTCTTTCTTCTGAATGATGATGATGTTGCTAAAGTTTGACAAGTTCACAACTTCAAATTTACAGTTCAGAAACCTGGTGCCAGTCACCATCACAAAAACCGATCCTGCGCTACTTGTAGGTATCCAGTGGATTAACTTCACGATTTTACGATTTATGTAAAATTAGTTACCATGGATACCCATGGTAGCTGCCCTCCCCTGCCTTCCCTGGATTTTGTATGCCTAAGTACCTACTGCTGTCGATAAAAGTTATGTTAGAGTTACGTTAAAAACTTACTTTACAATGAAAAATTATGCATTAATTTTCAGAAGAAACCGCGCTGCGCGGCCTTTTTGAATTTGATTAGCAATGCCTTATTTATTTTATTTTCAAAACTCTTAACTTAAACAATAAACATGATCCACACTCAACCGAAAAATTCCGTCTCACATTTCTCTATGCCCATAGTCAACCTACTCTCTTTGACGTTCGCCGCCCGCATAAACAATAACATTCAAACTGAGTCACCTCAGGGAGTACCTTTGTCACGAAATGATCATCCTCACAGAAGGAAATCGTCAAAAGGTATATTAATGAGATGCGAGTCTTTGACGAGTCTCTCAAAAGGTAATCTCTGATAATACTCTGGGGAAGTTATTGTATTTTTCCTTTTTGTTGCAAGAATTATCTCGGTTGTTGAAAATTTTTGAAGGGATGTTATTTTAATTTGGTAATGGAATACTTGAAAATAAGAGTACCTATGCTATAATACGCGCATAATTTTAGAAGTTCTTTTTCTACATGCTATAATTTAAAAAAATGGTCTGTAAGTTTCTTGACTTTTTTTCAATCACTTTGTGTTTTTTAATAAAACACAAAAACACCTTATTAATTAAATTTTGGTTACCTCATTCACGATACATAATCATGTGAAAAACGCTATAGCTAGGATTTCAATATTTAATTTCAAATCAATTACCAATAAACTCATAAGGAGCGTTAAGAATGTTTGTGCGTGTCTACATCGTCTACGAGATTGTCTACGGCTGCTACGCCGTAGCTTGCTACTTTACTACGCCGCCGTAGCAATTGCGTTTTTAATTAGTCAGACAAAAAACGCTTGGGTTCCGTGCTAATTTACCGAATACAAATAAAATTGTATTTTTTTATTGAAATATTAGATTTTCAGAATCAAAACGTACCCAATTCTCACCAACTTTTACTGAAAATGAAGTTGCACTCTAAAATATAACCTTATCTTATAAACCGTGGTCAAATAAAATCACCGTCAAACTAGATTTGGTTCTTAAACGAGATTGTTACGGTTCAGATTGCTTCCTGTCCATTACCCCTTGGCTACAAACCATATTACTGCAATTTCCTTTCAGCGCCGCAACTTATTGAATTTATTTCTTTTTTCATGGGTCACTCTAAGAAAACATTCGGTTATTGGGGCGAAATGGGGGTTAATTATATATCCTGTGGTAAGGGTAAGGCCGGGCACGTATGTTGACATATTGTGTGTAACTTAATTTTAAAAGGTTGGTAGGATAAAATAATGTGAAAAGGTGAAATTTTTAGTTTAAAATGTTCAAATTAACATGAAAATTCATTTGAATTATTTTTTATTCCAAATATCAAAACACATCTTAAAATTTTCTTTAACTGTATTTTGTTTTAATAAACCATGACGTGATTCAACTAGGTAATCTCTTGAGCTACGAACAAACAAGTAATAAATCAACTTGAATTTTAAAAGCCTCTTTCTGAATCCTCAAACTTCTTACCAAACAGTGCCAACAGTTTTAACCATTCGCCTACGGAACATTAATAAGTAAGCCAAGAAGTAAGCAACAACAAAAAAGGTATATAGGTCTCCGTAACACATAAATAGTAGACAGTTTATTGACTTTCATTGAACCTTAGTTGTCCTACAAATAAATAAATAACATTACCACCTGAAATAAAAGAACGATAAACGAGGGTAGTCCTGAAATGTATTTAATTCCGTTCGGGGACCGTCTCGGTGCACGAATGGCTTCATTTACGATTTTTATTTCCGGCCAGAGTTGGGCTTAAGGGATAGTAAGGTGACGGTGAGGTAGTTATCGATAAAAGTTGTGCATTGGTTCTTGAAATCTCGTTAAATAATTTTAAAACGTTATGCGGTCGGACCGAAGTTCCTTACGCGATACTCGCACGCAAACACACTCGTATATGTAATAGAAAGAGACACAGAGAGAGAAAGTCGCATGGAAGGGGTATAACTCTTTTTCCTTACGTGACGATTTCTACCAGTCAACTTGTACCGCAAGCCGCGTTAAGGAACTAAGTTTCAACAAGAAGAATAGTAAGCTATTTATTTACCCTTCTTTAACCTTCTAGCATAAAAACATAAAAGTACAGAGCGGGGTATGAGGCATCACCAGTCGTTAGAAGGTTGGAGTTGTAAGAACTTCCTGATCGATGATTTTTTAAACTAAGCTAAATATTTTTATAGAACGAAGTTTCTTAACGCAGCTTACGGTAGGAGTTGACTAGTAAAAATCGTCACGTAAGGCAGACGCGTTATGCCCCCTCCATGCGACTTTCTATCCCTCTCTGTCTCTTTCTATTATGGACGAGTGTGTGTGTGCGTGCGGAACTTCGATCCTGACGGGGGTTCCCAGACCACAGAGGTCTTTAATTTGTTATTTTCCTTTTTTGTTAAATAATTCTAAATAAGATTTCTTTCACAGACCACAAAATTTAAACTTCAAAAATCTTAGTTTTTAATATTATTATTGTTGTGTTAAATAAATAAATAATTCTATCGATATCGACACCGGACAGCCCTTCCCATAATAAGCGCGATCCATGTATTGAGATTAACTTGTTTTTATAGCATTAGGTTAGTGTACATTAAATTTAACTATCACGCTTCATTGCTCGAATCGGAGGCAAGCAGAGACAATGAAACAAAATGTTTTAACTATTTATTTTAACTCCCCAGGTATTGGAGTCGTTAATGGAATGAATGAAAGAAAACAGTGCAGTTAAAGTCGGGTTAGAACGTTTGAATGGAATTGAATGTGGTTATAATTTAGGAAGAGCTTATCTAATCTGTGGTGGAGTTGAGAAAATCTTAAACTAAATTCCTGACTAGAAATTGGCTTTCCCATTTCTTCGCATAAGTAATTTTCTTAAAAGTTTGGTTAATTTGATCATAGATAATGTAACAATATGCCTAGTCTTTCCCAACTATGTTGGGGTCGGCTTTCATTCTAACCGAATGCAGCTGACTACCGGTATTTTACATGGAGCGACTGCCTATCTGACCTCCACAACCCAATTACTAGATAACACGATACCCCTTGGCAAGACTGGTTTTCAGACTTTCGGCTGTAACGAGTGTCTACGAATGAGTGCCGGGACCAACTGCTTAACGTGCTTTTCGAGGCACGGAGAGGTCTCGGTATGTTATGGATGGTCACCCATCCACGGACGAACCTCAAAAAGTGTTGCTTAACCTTGTAGATCGACCCGTGTTGCTGTTATTCTTTAGCCACGAGCGCCTCATCATAGGTACAGTATTATATCCTCAACTGCTTTGTTACTCAAGTTGTTATTCGAATTACGGAACTAAGTTCGAACCTCAATTCTTTTGCCAAGTAAGATGAGATATTAGGTCGTGGTTGAAAAACACATTTAATTCACTGTCTTTTTGACGGTCATAAACTTTTAATCGATAAACTTAAACTCATTTTAGAATTGTCAAAGAGTCGATCAGAGTCAAAGTCAAATCATTTATTTCAAATAGCCCTTGCACTTTTGAACATCAATATTTACAAGAAGATTCTAGTTGCTCCTTACAAAAGGTAGTTTCGTATGGAGAAGAATGGGCAAGAAACTCCACCGTTACTCTTTTAAAATGCTTTACAATACTTTGTTTTGGTACATTACTTATGTAATTATATCTGAAGACGATGCACCTAGAATAAAACTACTATACCACAATATGTAAAAAGAATTAAAAATGCAGCAATATAGCAGATAAATTAATTATGTGGTAGATACATTGTGCTCACATATTTACAAACATTATAGTAGACGATTTTCCTAAAATTTTACTATTAATAAGTCAGTGTGTGAGGAAGTAGTCACAGAATGTAAAATCAATGTCATATAATAAAATAAAATAAATGTCAGTTAGTCAGAAACTTGAAGCTAGATAAACTTCGTTTTTTATTTTGGAGTCCTTCTATTTAGAAAACCTAAAAAAAATAAACGAAATTATCAAATTAAGACATTACCTATGACAGTCAGTAATAAATACAAAATACTCCCTCGTACATTAGTATACCAACATACTGACAAAGAACATTCCTGACAGACACCTACCGACATCCAAAACAATAATCAATATAATGAAAACCGACCCCGGCGACTAATTAATCGCATGAACGACTTTCAATAATCGTCCGTACGGTCTGGTTAATGAAAAATCGTGCGGACACGTCCGTTCTCGTCCGAAAGAATCCGGTGATCCGGCTGACCGTTGTAATTGGGTGGTCGTTTGAATAGGACCACGTGTTTTGATCTAGGTAATGGACTAAAAAGAGGGTGCTTTTATTGATTTTCTTCTTGTTTTATTTTTATTGGTTTACATATTTGATGAGGAGCGAGTTTAAAATAGTTTGACAAGAAATAAGCTACTGATATAAACACTGACGACCAACATATCACGAAATATTTCTGAAACCACGTAAGATAGCTTTTGAAGTAAAAGCAACATTCAAGTGTATTTAATAGCGCGGATAAAACACCTATAAAAGTATTTTCAACATTTTTTTTTTTACTTCATGTACCTAGCTTGTGTTTAGGAGGTATTTGGTTTTTTTTTGGCACTTAGTAAAGCCTTTTTTTTATAGCTCGTCTGTGTATTGTTTTATTACAGAATGTTTTGTTTTAACAAAATATAATGGAGAAGCTAATATTGTAACTTCATAGGTAGAGAGGGAACAAAAATAGAAACATAAGGAGACAATTTGACAGAAGGTACCAAATAATTTACGTTTGCCAAACTACTATACAAAATTATTTTCTGGAATCGCAAATGTTAATAAGAGTTGCAAACCACAAACCATCAGGTGAGCCGCCTACTTGATTGTCAGCCAAAAATATTTAAAAACACACACACCAAGAAAATCACTCGCTTGCCGACGTTGGTCCATAGATGGGTGACTATCTTTAGATACCGAGACTCCTCCGTGCCTCGGATAGCATGTTAAGCCGTTGGTCCTGGCTGTCATTCGTGGATCTTTGCAGTCAGACAATTACCAAGAGATATCGTGTTACCCAGTAACTGGGTTGTGGAGGTCAGATGGACAGTCGCTCCATGTAAAATACTGGTATTCGGCTGTTCGGCTGCATCCGGTTATACTGGAAGCTGACCCCAACATTTTCGTTGGGAAAAGGCCAGGTAAATTAACACACGCCAATAAAATCTTATTTAAATGTAAATAACTTGTTAAGTTACGGATTCTTAGAACAGTGGTGCCCGCCACATAACGGCTGTCATGAAAATGAAAATGATGGCAGCGGGGTTTAACTTTACGGTGTCAAAAACGCTCTCTAGGAAAACACACCAACTTACTTTCATAAATAACGTTTCATTGATGTCATTCGCCGGTAAACTGCGGACTCTACGTGACGGCCACTGCTCTTTTAGGATGTGCTCCTTACATGCATAACTCAATCAGTCTCTAAATAAACTCAGGTGCACAAAAAATCTGCTGCAAGCGCTTCAAAGCGGAATCGTAAAATTAGAAAAAGTAGCTTCAAGCGATCCCTTATCCCAGTAGCTTTTATGATCCTATTATAAAATCGTCTTTATGCGCCATTTTATTGCTAAAGGACTTAGGTAATTACGTCACGGTGCAAAGATGAGATTCTCTGAGTTAAAGAGCTATTAAAAGTTTTTGATATTCCGGTCAGAGACAATCAAAATGTTTGATTGGATTTTGTTTTATTATTACTTTAGTTATTACGGGATTTAATAACCGTGTCTACGGTTAAATATAGGAACCAGCTTGTCTTTCTTCATTCCGAGTAAAGTGTCAAAATCATATAAATTAATAATAAAAATAACAAACATGGCGTCGAAAAATTCATCCAGATCGCTGTCGACTGGTAATGTTCCCAAGTGACTGGCGGCATTGCCACGTTGTATGGCAATGCTTAGCCTCTTGCCAAGGTAAAAGGCAGCCCTTGGGTTAGTTCGAGCTTCACAAAATATAGTATTTATGTATCTATTATTTAGGATATGTATTTATCTGTGTATATATTCTAGTATATTGTATACTTATTATTTGCACCAACGACGGCCCCATTTTATGTCCAGGCAAATCACTGTCCATTCTAAGATTGCCTGGAAGAGATCGCGGAAAGCGATAAGGTCGCCCATTGTATATTTTGTAATGCTTAATTATTATTTTTTGTTATGTATTTTTGTGGTGTACAATAAAGTATATATAAATAAATAAATAAAATAGTATTTTTTCTATTTCATTTCTATTGCCATCTCATGATGCATTTAATAGAGCCTTCACAATTGATTTTTAGCGTAACCTCAGCCAGCTCGGGTAACGCTCATCTTAACAGAAAACAAGAGAGTATTTTTTTTATTGGGCTGTTTTCAGCAATGAAACTGAACGCAATCAGCGCATCTAAACTGCAGCCAGGAGCTGTCAGTGTCAATATTCCCTAACAATAATGACACTGACAGCTCTTGAATGCGGTTTAGATGTGCTGACCAGTTTCATTGGTGTAATTCGCCCTTAAATTATAAATCTTAATCTCAACACACAATAGAAAAATATCGAAAATCATTTAAACAATACTCATAAATACAGGCTGTATCCAAAACTCAACCTCCCCTGTCATTTATAATAAAACCTTTTTTTATTTATACCTTGGCGACCGTCATTAAAGCATGTATTCCATCAAGCCGGTCCCCTGTCGCGCATAAACAATAGATATAAAACGAGCCAAGTGGAACACCCCCTTTTGTATGCGGACTCAGCTCGTCATGCCTGTCATACACTACAGGGGATGTCGGTTTGATTTCTGTGTGAAAGATTTTTCCTGGACGTTTTCCTGTAGTTGCATTTTGCATAAAGTCACATTGCTGCTCCTGGTACATGTTTCTTTTGAACTTACTTGTCACTTGTATTTTTTTTTTGTTTATCATTTAAAATCACAATTATTTTCGACATTTAATTTAATTCTGAAATGTTGTCCGAAAATTTTGTAACACTGATTTATTATTTCTGCTACAAAACAAATATCTTTGAGTAGCTATTTATGATTAAGGTAGCCAAAAGGGACATAATGTTGAGTTAAGCGACTTGCAATAAATACCACTCAAAAACCTGGCAGTATTAATAAAGCAGCCTGTATACGAAAACCCATTTAGTGCATTTGTAGTAGTTGAATTGTTGTCCAGCGCGAATCAATCACTGGCCTCAACCGGACACCTGATGCCGGCTGTCCTTGTGTATTTATGTGTACAATGAAACACAGACATGTACGTAGGTACAACATAGTGGGAGACCACGCAGAAGGCACCATGATGAACAGACTTCAATGCTGAAGATTTTTTATGACGAGATTGTTTTTCATTTTTATATATTGGGTTCACACCTATGAAATAGCCGTTTTTTTCTCACAAATAGAGAACCTTGTCACTTCTATGATTTAAAATATTCATCAATTGCTTGGTATTATATCGAATAATGACCATCATAGACCAATAGTAAAAAAAAACTTATTACTTATAGTTTTCTAAACATAAAAATACCTTAAAAATGACTCCGCACTTTGTTAGCAGAAATGACCACTATTTATTTAACTTACCCAAAACTTATTTTTGTCGCTTAATATAAGTGGCATATTACGTTATTTTAGTTTTTAAACATTGGTGCATAAAAGTTTTAAAACATTAGTATTCATGGTTGTTTTATAAATTAAGAAAATGTTAGTATGAAAAATGCAACTTCTTTAAAATTCTCTATAAAAAACGCTGATTTCATAGGTGGGGACTAATTTGATGGCACAGCAAGTGGTCTAGTTTTATTACGAAGTTACTATACTAGGAATCACCAAAGAGATCGGATAATAGTGACACTGGCTGGTTACTGTCACTTTTGCCGAGTATCGCAATGATAGTTGCGTAACAGTTGTCTTCTGAAGGCCAATTTCTCGTACATAAAAAAGGTTAACATCATCGCAATTTGTCAAACTTCGTCAAAAATGTTGGTAAATAGATGTATTTTTGATAGATTGCGAATGAGATGCGAATGCGGACGTTCTTAAAAATTATGGGAATTGCCCCTCTGATGATAGAAAATGATGTCAGAGCAGCCGCTGTTAAAAGTAAGCGAGTCGTGAGTCGCGAGCCAACTTCCG
Source organism: Agrochola circellaris (assembly GCA_914767755.1). Lineage (NCBI taxonomy): Eukaryota > Metazoa > Arthropoda > Insecta > Lepidoptera > Noctuidae > Agrochola > Agrochola circellaris. Next base: position 3,455,322 of record OU611861.1, read on the forward strand.
GGCACCGTAGGCGCGGGCTTGCGGACGGTGAGCAATGGGTAGCTCGCCGTCCGATAGGGACCAGGCCCGGGTCGACGGCGCGTTGTGTTCCACGCGCGCCTCAAAGAGATGTCAGCACCAACTGACGGGGTCCGGAAGGGCCAATGCCTGCCAGGGTTAAGAGTTTGTCCGAAAGGGATATCGCGACCCAGGCAACGGAAGGAACACGGGTGGGTTTTAGTCAGTAAAAGTCTGACACGCCCTCCCGCTTCGCCCAAAGCGGGAGAAGTTATTTGATAATTTACAAACCTCAAAAAACACAACGTTTCACAACCAGGAGCTGCTATATTCCGGCACAATCCCGATGAAATTGAAGGTGCTGAATCACGAATCACGATGACCACTTCTGGTAAAGGCTATCCTGCGCCGTTATACTTTTGTTTTTTTTTATTTTTCTATGATTGTGTTTAGTTTAGTTTGTGATCTTCTTGTGTAACACTTTTTCTTTATTTTTTCTTTAGAAAATACGTTTATTGATAAAAGACTATTCATTTATTAGAAATGCAGAATATATTCAACGTTGCTGCCAAAACACAAGCAAAGCCACATCGCTAGAAAATAAAGTGACATGCGATAATTCTTAGTATTCAACAAGAAAAATCTCCACCCAATAGCTTCATTCTGGTCTTTACTTGTGACTATTTAAAGCTTTTGAATAAGAAATAATGTAGGTGCTCAATTCTTCTTTTGGCTTACCAAGGAAAATTTAATTTCAAAATTGGTTGTCAATCAGCGGTATTTGACGATCAAAAGTTTCATAAGAGAGCTCTTGAAAATTACCACCATTGTAGGTACAATGGTGGTAATTTTGAAATTATTAAAGCGTAAGTACGCTTTAATAATTTCTAACCTGACGATATTGAAATCGGCATCACGATAGCACGGACAATTAACATGTATGGTAATAATGAAAGAAAGAAAAAGTATTTATTGAGACTCGCACAGGAAATCACACATTAAACTAAAAACACACTAAACATACATTTAAAAAAACGAACATTAAAATTTAAAGAATGAAGTCCTCCTAAAAGGCTCCTATCTCAGCATGATGCCGCGACATTTAAAAGAAATAAAATAAAAATGTCGCAGCGAATGAAGACACTTTTAAACTCCATACTATAATACACATATTTCACACACACACACGTATTTCCATAGATATTATAAACGTTGACGGTTCACGTCAACGTTTATAATATCTCCATGATAATATCGTCACGTTCGCCACTTCAGTGTTAAAGTTAGTAAAAAGAAGAAGACCAACTCAAAGTCCTTAACTATACTGATTCCTATTAATCAGTCCATCTGTACCAGTAACAATTACTGATAACCTCCTCCTCGAAAATGGTTCCATTTCTGACAATTTCCAAACCACAATAATGACAAAATCGACCACATTAGGTTCACGCCACATAGAAAATGTAAGGTAACCAAAAAGAATTATCTTTCAAATACTGGCAATAAAGAAAAGCAGTTAATAAGGTAATGTCACGAACCTACCATAGACGGAAAGTGTAGGAAGATTATGATAATTACGCAGAAGGGACAATTGACATGCGATCCTATTTTTGTTACATGATTTATTTAAGTATATTATTACTGGATTTTGCCCTCTGTTTTGCCCGAATGAAGGTTGGAAATTCCACAGGAACGTACTACAGTGAATTAAAAAATCTATGTCATAACCCAGGTCATGGTCTAGGGGGACCCTAGTATAGTTACTGAGACCAACAATGACAAAATGCTAGAAAGTTAAAATGATGCTCAATTATTAAAAAACCGGCCAACTGCGTGTCTGACTACGCATTATGACAAGTTTCGTAGTTGAGATGAATTTAACAACAAAAAAAACTAAAAATTGTACTTGTAAAACATGTTCTCTCATACATCGATATACGTCACGGTCAATTCTCCAACATAAACTTTGAAACGCAAAAGAAAATGTTGGATAAAACTACAAATGAACAATTTTCGGATTTAATCCTTTACACGTGCTGTGAGACCATGCTTCCTGCCAAATTTCATGATTCTAAGGTCAACTGCCAGTAGGTTTTGATTTATTTGCGAGTATCAAAATATGTCGCATGAATGGCCGTATTTTTTTATTGCGTTGACTTATAAGCTTGATTTTTTTAGAGCTCCTAGGGGCCTTACGTTTTTGTTATTAATTTCAACTTGACTTCCACGCGTTCCTGAGAAAATGAGTCTTGACAGACTGACAGACAGACAGATGGACAACGAAGTGATCCTATAAGGGTTCTGTTTTTCCTTTTGAGGTACGGAACCCCAAAAAAGTGTGAAAACGCGTAAAAAGTTTTTAGAGGTTCATTAACATTCAAAAGTGTTCATCATTAGGTCATTAAGGTTCAAGAGGATCAGTAAAATATTTCCCATAACTTAGTAAGGTAGAAAATATAGGTACCCAAATTAATGATTAAGGTACAATTCCGTAGCCGACCGCAGGCGGCAGCAGCAGGCGACGTGTCGCCACTACTAGCGTAACTAGCGACAGGTCAGTTTTATAAAAATACATAGAAACCAGTCGTGTCGCGACACGTTGACACGTTGCCTGCTGTTGCCGCCTGCGGTCGGCTACGGAATTGTACCTTTACACTGGCGTATCTGCCACTACGACTTTATACTCTTTGTCCTCATAACGTTAGGTTTATTTTTGCTTTATTGGCGTTTCCATACAATATAGTGGTGCACCGTTATGGTAGCGTGAGCCAGCACTATTTGTTAGCCGACGGACATCGGACTAGCGCAAATAACTTAAAACGAAGATTCATTGCGTTTTAAATTGATAAGCAATAAACTGGTGCAGTATTTTTATTATTTTCTGTATTAAAGTTCTGGTTTTATAATTTAATAATGGTATTTTTATTATTTTCTGTATTAACCGTTAAAGGCCTGATAAACAACTAATTAACGTGCTAATTGACGTGCTTGAGGGTCACCCAGGGCTTTACCGGTTAAAACTGGTTTTATATAAAATAATGTCCGATGAAGTATAGGAATTATCAACTACAGTGGTAATATTTTCTTGTACATTAGTTTCCACGCATTTTTTGGGAATCTTTACAGGTTAAATTGGTAAGATAATAATATTCTTTTATTTATTTAGACTTTTCGCACTCAAAAAAAGGTACAAAGGAGGGCTTAATACATTAGGCATTCTCTACCTGTCAACCAAGGGTGGTGAAGAAATAAGATAGCAGGTACTTTGTGTAAAAGGAACAAAAGATTAAAAAAATCAAAAAACTTTTATAGAAACTAGTGTTAGCTATTTCTATACATTTCGTAGTTTTAGGATAATTACAGTAATTTTGAAATAACACAATAATTGTATTTGGTAATATTAAAAAGTAATTTGATTTGTTTAAAATGCTAAAATGGCGCTACTGGCTATTATAACGTCAATTGACTTTTTTAGTCTGACAAGGAGGGGCGCATTTTTATAGTTACGAGGTAGCGCCATTTTAGCAAGTCAGTCGTTGTTGAGTTGGGAAAGTGTAAGGAGCTCTGTAATACTCATGTAAGTACTGAGAATTGTAATAATATAATTACAAATGCATTGCCGTAGTTCTTATATTTGTGCTTTTATTTATGGTTTGAACCCAGTAAATAAATCATGCTTATTTGTTTAAATGAACGCTTTTATTTCCCTTTTGCTCTGGCTATTCTAACACTAGTAACTAGTATGAAATATAGTTAATGTAATAAATGTATAAAAACGTGATTGCAATGTGCCAGTTGGCGCCAGGAAAACCTTTATTTATAGAAATAACAAAATTATAGTTACAAAAAATCTAAAAGACTAAAATATCTCTTAGAGCACTGTCGCAAATTTTCGGTAATCTTTGTGGTCCTCTTAACTTGTTAATGAGTTCAAACACCGGTTTCAATTCATCTTGAGTCACTCCCTGTAATAAAAAAAGGGTTATTTTAATTTAATTTTAATTGTTTTTTTATGAGTTGTATTGCAATATGTGGTTAGCTAGCGACTTCGACTATTGACCATATTATTTTTTGTAATCTTTGCGTTATGTTCATGAACGGGTGCTGCTCATGGTGACTGGTAGTCTTGCACTGAAACTGTAATTTTGACGTTCGAAAAGTATTTAATTTCAGCCTAGTACATATTAGCTGTGTATCTGAAAAATTTAAGCACTAATACCCGTTTTCACTAACACTAAAAAACACCAAAATTACCGCCTGAATATTATTGCACTGTTTGATTTTCAACTCTCAACGCTGTGCCGAGCGTTGTAAATCTAACAACTCGCTTTTATTTAGGCATTCATTTAGTTGTCAACAAGTGTTAGTTAAAACAAAAATAATTCACCCAGGCTCTATAGCCATTATGATAATTTTATCTTTAAGAAAATGTTAGCCCATGTCGCATGTCATCTTGAAATTATTAACCAGTCAGCAGGTTGTTGGATGGCATCAAGCCGCCTTAATTTATTTTTGTAATCAGATTCTTATTGGTGTCCAACTGTCCATGTTCGGCAGTGGAATGGTCTACATTTAACTTAAGCCAAGCGAATGTTACAAGAAACTTCCTCATAAGAAATTCACCTGTTTCCGCCGGTAGATGACGACAGCAATCATCCTTCCCCACAGCATTTGCATCAAGAACGGCTGTGAACCTTTAACTTCTAGAAGATGCAGCTGCATCATCGCATCATGTTTCAGGGCCTTATCTGTAAAATAGAAAGATAAGGTTTGCGGGTAACCGGGTTGAGGTTACTTTACCATTTTTTCCATATTACGATCACACAGTGGAAGCCAGTTCGTGGTTTGGAGAGCATCACAAAGAAAAGAAAACAAAAAGGAAGGAAGGAAGAGGAGGAAGGAAGGAGAAGGAAGAAGTGAGAAGGGAGGAAGAAGTTCAAGTAGAAAAGAAAAGATAACAGCTCTTTCTCTCTCTGTGATTGTCGTAAAAGGCGATTGTAAACTAGTGTTCTTTTTTTGGCAGGAACAGAACATATCTACTCAAATACGAGCAGTCAAACACGCTGGGGCACACATAGAAGCCACTTCCAGGCTAATAAATAAAAACGAGTGCACCTTACAGTAGCCGCATACGTCTGACATCTTGGCTGACAGTTCCAACCTCTCGGTGAATGGGTTAGTCCCACCTGACAGCCAACTCTAGCACCACGCGCGCTCTTCGGTCAAATACCTAAAATAGGGCGCGCTTCCCCGGCTTCCTGTTACACACTGCCGTCCCTTTTCACGAAATCACTCCCACAGATACAGGAAAGCCAGAGAAAAGATGTTACACATCAATAAAAATAACTCACGTACCTATATCATTCTTGCCAATATCCAAAGATATGACTTGTTGGAAGCACCCGTTCACTCCTGTAATGGATTTGGACCAGACATCGAAAGGGTTCTCAGTGTGGTACCTCTGTCGTACTATGATGCCGTCGGTGTCTTTTGGCAGCAGTTTCTTTGGTGATGTTACTGTTTTATTTATTAGCCATCTTAGACCACCCTGTAACAACATCGATATTTCGTTATGAAGAAGACTTTGTTTCGTAACATCGACTATTTTACATCAAATGATCGATCGATTTTTATGAAATTAACCTTTAAATAGATCCTGCAAAATACTTAAAAAAACAAAAAAAAAAGTATTTGAGAAGTCTGGCTAAACGACATCAAAAAAAATATATGCATGACGTATGCACTATATAATTCCGCTAAGTAACATTTTTATTTGATAAAACATTAATACCTCACGGGGCGAAAGGCCTTTGTAAGTTAGCACCTAGCTTAGCACCTTTTTTTGAGCTGTTATAATAGTGTCGCAAACCGCTTTAATATATCTAATAACTCTATAAAAACAAAAATGCTGGCGTTACAGGCTTTTTTTGCTTGACAAGAGCTATATCGCATTACATATGCTCAAAAAAGGAATGTGATGTTTTTGTAATAATAAAAAGTTATTTTATTTTTTTCTCTTTATTATATTTAAGATTGTGTATATATTTTAATAATAAAAACAGTACATTACTAAAAAATAAAAAAAAATAAAAAATTAAGAAAAGAAATGAATGCAGCAAACATTGCCTAAGTAAGAGTAATGCCCTGAAAGTCCACCTTACATACCTACCCAGCACGTTTTGTGCATGTAAATAAATAAGTAATGTATACATGCAATTTGCTCCAGGATACGATAAAAAAGCGGGAAACTCCTATAAGGTAAACAAAATAATGCACAACCCTTACCGCATCAGTCTCACTAATCTCCACCTTATAACACGTCACCTGTTTCTCAGGAAACAACTTTTCAGGTATAATAGCCACCACATGCCAAGCACCAATCAAATCCTTCATATTAAAGTTGGCCTGAAAGTTGTCACACTTAGTACTGTTATCAGTACCTTCTGAATTTACCAGGCTTATAACGAGTAGGATTATAAAAGGTGTCATGTTCGAATGAGGTTGAGGACCGAAGTGGATTTCGGAGCGAATCTTGTGGATTAAGTTGGTTGTACGGTGGTGATGGGTTTGGAACAGATAGAAAGGACGAAAAGAATTATCTAAATACAACTGGAAGCAGTAGTAAAGAGTCCAGGCTCATCACCATCATCAACATTGGCAGCCTTGTTCGATCCACTGATGAGTATTGGCCTCGTCCCTTTTGTGCCATGTTTACCTGGTCTATGCGAGTCTCATCCAGTTCTGCCCCGCGATCTTCTTCAGCAGTCTACTGCAATAAAATAAAATTAGTTATGTCATTATAGCCTGCTGGTTTCATAACCTCTTACATTTTAAGAATTATGTATGAAACTCTTTTGACGTGATCGTAGGCGAGTTTTATTTCGTCGCTTGAGTTTAAATAAATAAACACTCATGGGCATTGTGGTCTCTCGAGACAGAACAACTCCAGTTTAAAAGAAGTAGTTTTATGTGTTGTGTGTTTGGTAATGTTAAAGATTAAGTATAAGATACAATAGACGATGTATATTTAGTAACCTAATCCGCTTAATTGTTCTTAAAGAGTCATAAACACACACTCACTCTGCTGTCGACGCTTGACGTGTCCACACGTTGGGTCCGGGTTCGCAACAAGTTAATCTTCATCCTGAGGATGCCTCGTTGAGAAGTGAAACACGTGTCGATTTCTTACAGTGTTTATGACTCTTTAAGAACAGTTAAGCGGATTAGGTTACTAAATATACGTCGTCTATTGTATTTTATAATGGATTTCCGCAAAGTCACGCCTGAGTCAATTAACTATTAAGTATAAGCAAAAATATGTTCAGCACATATGATTTTATAAAAAATTCTGTATCAAAATTATAGTTTTTTTTGTCAATTCTAAACACTTCCAAGTACTATAAGATGAAGTGTGAGAACTCGACACGTGGGCGATCGTTTTACGTGCAAATAATTGGATAATCTCTTAATGTCTGCTAGTCTGGCGTGTGACACATTTTAAAACAATTATTCAATTTGTGTTCTTCGTAATAATTGGAAGTCAGTCCAGCGACCTAATTTTATGAGTTCATTCGCAAGACCCTGAGAAATTCCTGTGAATAGTTTTTACATCTTTGATCTTACATGTTTAGTATACCGTACCCAAAAGGGGGCCAACAGGACCCTATTACTTGACTTCTTCGCTGTCCGTTCGTTCGTCCGTCTGTCACAGGACTGTATCTTTTCAACCGTAATAAGTAGAGACTTGAAATTTTTACAGAGTGTGAACTAAGTACTATTAATAGTCGCTATATCAAATAATAAAAATAAACTTTAAATAAAAATTAAAGGGAATATAAACTTATTTGCGTTTTTTGTTAAATTAAAGTATTTAAAAAAATTAAGTAGTGGTAAAATACTGTGATTCGGAAAACTTCATGTGTGAGTTCGACTCGTACTTGGTATCCTTGTATGTTTAAAAAGCTCACTTTTGATAAATAATAATTGTTTTTTTTAATTTTAATCATAAATGAAATACACTGGTAAAAATAAATAGGTACTTCAATTGCAAAAAAAAACCACTTCTTATGTAAATTGTTTGCTTAATTATACTTGAAATTATTTCTTAGTAAAAAGAAAAACTTCTTATAAGGAAATCTAAAACACACACTTAAACAAGTACAATGCCTGAAAAGGACAAAAGATCACATCCCAATAATAAAAACCAAGCTTTAGAATTTTCTTTTAAATCGCCATTTTCCCATTCAAAAACATCTCAAGAATTATCTGTGTTCCCATACAAAAACACGGTCATTGTTTAAAAAGTCAAAACCGACATAGATTTACTTGAACAAAGGCAGTAAAAACGGTTTATAGACTTGTTATTGCTGTCCCAACGGACAGTGGGAGTGGTACAATTGGTAATGTTATAGCGATTTTGGTTTGACTGTTCTTTTATTTGGTATTCTTTTGTCGTCATTTTTAAATATTTTATCTACTCTCATATCGTAATATTCGAATTATAAACTTCAAAACGATTTTATATTGCCATACATTATAAAAAATACCAAAATTTAAAAATAGAATCATATTATAACTTTTTCTCTAACAAAATAATGTTATAATTTTTTTTTTTTCTATTACGATTCAGGGCAAATCCAAGAAGTTAATATCACCAAGGAGTTTTTAGCAACTTTTGTAATGGAACGTTAGCGGGGGACAGCAGCACCGCTCTAGCGCATGCGCGGTGATGTGCTGGTGCAGGCGCCATCCATACGTGAAGTTGTACTGAATTTCGTGGGAATCATTTATTCTTGATCTTTAACTTTGATCTTTTATTTAGTTATTTATTTACTATTAAGTCATCTATTCAAACTAGATGATACATGAGAATTTGCACATTTTGAACGTCAAAATTCCCCAAAACGCCAACCCTTCACCCAGTTCCTAGTGCTTTAGCTGGGAAAAAGAAGTGGCCCTACAAACTCCCCAGCAGGACAGTCGTGAGTTCTCCTAGGAATTTAACTAGGAGTTATTGAATAGACAACCTAAGTGTCATTACAAGAAAATAAATATACCATCTGAATAAGTTTACTAACCGCTTAAATCTTGCACCGTATTCAAAAGACCGAATCGGTGGAAACAGATTTTAATGTATCCTATGAAAATCTTCATTCAAAAGCTCTTTCCCTTTGAATTTTAATATAAATCTCGAATTGGGAGTTTATTAGCGTTGGACGAATACCAATAAATGTGAAAATTATGTATTCTTTCGTTCAATGGATATTTATGAGAGATTCTTAGGAAAATTTTTGACGAAAATGCAAAGCTGGTTCATTTTAGAAAACAAAAAATTAAATTGTTTCAATGGTTGTGCTTCTTTCGACTTAAAATTATAAATCTTGACATATGACAATTCAATCTACATCTCAAACTGCATCCACAGTAGGTACCCATTTATGTCATGCTTTTATCAATACCTTTTAACATACATATATCACAATATAATATATTAAGACAATAGGGTTTCGGGGCGAAGAAAAAGGTCTAGTAAATTATTTCCTGGTGCGCTGCTCAGCTGACTGATGACAGACTCATGTTGTCAAAAAAAGGTGCTCGTCGTCTGTTTTTTTACACAGCTTCTAGCACATTCTAGCTAGAAGCACCCTTATTGGACGAGCGGATTGTGGCGGGAGTGGTTTGAAATAAGATTGCGTTATAACCTCAAGTAATCTTAAAAAAATCAACGTCCTTTTTAGGGTTCCGTAGACAGGCGCGACGCGACTACGGAAGACCAATTTCCGTGAAGGTTTCATAGAAATTGTTCCACAAGAATCGCATCGCTTATTTGAGCCTTTATTGTCTCTTTTCGAAAACATTTTCCAATGACTCAGTACATCAGTATTAAAACTCCCGTTTCACGATTTATTATCCAAATTATCCTTAATCCAAACGACCTTATAATTTTTAGCATCTAAAACAAAAATGGCAGTAATTAATCTTACCCTTTCACGAGCTGTTAGTCTCGTCGGTAGAGGATTTAAAGTTTGCGACTCATTAACTACGAATATTTCATAAAGCACCTAGGTATAGGGTTATTCGTCAACATTTTCGGGTTAATGTCAAAAGGAAGGATTGATGTTTTTTATTATTACTGGCTTTGAAATAAATCGTAGTGTCGTAGAATATATATTCCTATTCTCTGAAGCGGTAGATTATAAAATAAGGTGTAAATACCGAAGGGGTAGACAGTGTATCATCCACATTACACCAGTTATGTTTACGTCCCATGCAATCGAGGCGAGTCTAACGGAACACAAATCCAGACTACAGGGTGTCACTAAGACCGATTCCCGGCCACCGTAGGCGCGGGCTTACGGACGGTGAGCAATGGGTAACTCGCCGTCCGATAAGGACCAGGCCCGGGTCGACGGCGCGTTGTGTTCCACGCGCGCCTCAAAGAGATGTCAGCACAACGGAAGGGGCAATGTACAGGCAACTGAATCAACACGGGTGGGTTTTAGTCTGTAAGAGTCTGACACGCGCGCTGACCTCCCGCTCCGCCCAGAGCGGGAGAAGTTATTTGATAATTTCCCAACCTCAAAAAAAAAAGGTGGTCACTAAGAAACGCCTAAAATCCACTAATACTTTCTCCTAATCTGCAGAATAACACATTTACAATGTCAATGTTTTTAATTTTGACAGTTCGACAACATTTTATTGCGTTATTTACGTTGTTGAGCCGACAAAAAAATTTCAAACATATGAAGCAATGGATTAACAATTTCCTTCTAAATCTTTCGGATTATGATTAAAAATGTGTTACCAAATTGGGTACTGATCAATCGTTTGAGTACCTAATACAAACGTGAGTGTTTTGTTTTTGTATAATGATAAGACATAGGAGCAGTGGTGGTCCAGGGTAGCGTCCGCGATGAAGTTAGGTCGTAAGTTCGAACCCTGACAGGCTACTTTGTGTAAATTATTTCATCATCACTGCTATCAAAACGGTGCAGGAAAACATCGTAAGGTAACTGACATTTCCTAGATCCAAAAATTCTAAGACATGTGCCATCTACCAACCCGCACTGGGTCCGCGTGGTGGATACGGCCCACTAACCTCTCACTGAGAGGAGCCCTGTGTCCCAGCAGTGGGAAAATTATAGGCTGATGATAGGTACTACATTAATGACATCAAGATCAAAACTTGACAGAAAACACAACAACAGCTAATTAAAAAACGAAACAGATCTTCAGTTATCTCCTTAATTACCATAGCCATTAAAAACATAAAAAGAAACAACATTAATTCAGATGGCATACCGAAATAAAACTCTATAATGAAATTTCAACAATGGTAACACCATGAAAACTGCAAATCTCTCCCATTGGGCGCAAAGACAAGTTTTTTACGATTGCATAAAGCAACGAAACCGGTTTTTCATTTACACAGTTTTAGTGGTGATAAAATATAATTAAAATATTTTATATTTGCTTTATCTCGAGGTTTTTACGGTTTGTGTGCTTTTAGGAATGCTGGTAGGTTTGAAGTACAATGGGAAATTAGTAGTTTTTAATTGCTATCGTCAGTTCGTCACTCACCGCTCGCCTGGGAGGATGTTGTCTTCATGGTAGACCGCAGCGAAGGTGGTGTGACGAATTGTCATCGGTTCGAACCTGACCATGTTTGCCGGGCTAACATTGTCAGAAATCGTACCAAACCAGTTTATGGAGGTAGAAGAAACAAAAAAATTGTTATCTCATAATTGATGCTTAATGGCTTTATTCAGAGGCCTGGATTATCAGCGACGCATTTTGGAACCGCCAGTTTAAAATCCAGTTATTTACTAATTTCATAGTACCCGATTTCGTCATAACTGGAGTTTATCTCTTCGTTAGTGCTCCTGGTTCTATTTTTTGAAACATTAGGTTTCTGAACACTCAGTAAATGAAATTCTTTTACTAAAATCCAGTGCTCATTGTGCCCCAAGACTTATCCAAAAGATATAATCAGAAATACTCAGTTTCTCGAAATTAACAATTCTCTGAGCGTGTTTTATATTTAGCTGAAAAGCAGTAAAGTGTAGAATGCACACTGACTGCATTCATAGCAGGAATGGGAAAAAAGATAATTTTCATTTTTTTGCGTTTGTGTTTGTGATATTTTAGCTGTATTGAACAGGTAGGATGTGTCTTTAAGATGTTTAAATAAGAAAAACTTTACTTATTGTATTAGACAAAAAAAAATTGAGTCTGATAAGTAGACAATTTAAGATTCATATTCCAATAACCGAGTAAATAGATAAGGGGGCAGTGGGCATTCTTAAAAAAAAAATCTTCTCCAGATTTTTTTTATTGCAGTCAACCCAAAAATCGAGGGCTAAATTATCACTGCATTTAACCCTATCAATGATCCACAAACCCCCGATTGGGAAAACCAATCATGTCTTTATTTAGCAAGGCTGTTGTTTTGTGATTTGTTACCAAAAATATCGGTTCAACAGACTTTTAGAGCATTACCCTTATTATCGCAGTCCACTGTTACATTACATACACCACAGCTTTCCGCAGTCATTCCGGCCCAGCAATTCGAAATAGGCTTACAATAGTTCACGAACATCCAACATCCGTATTTTCAACAAGACATCCGCGAACATCCCCCGGGAGGATGTCATCCGTCATCCACGACGCGCACTTAATTGGAAACATCCGGGAACGAATTTAAATTTGAAATTCAGTTTCGGAATCGTTTTATCTGAGTAACAATGTCGTGTCTTTATTATCTTTTAAGATGGATTACTGCGTTTTGTAAATAAGTTGGTGATTGCATTAAGCAACGTGCAGACTAGTGCAACGCGACACCGGCTGTTATACCGTGAAGTTTTCTTAGAAATTGTATTGTTCGAGTCGCGTCGTGCCGTCGCGTCGCGCTAGTCTACACGACGCTTTATAATTTAAAAGTTTTGTAGTCTGTTTGAATGAGGGTATTTCAATGATCCCTAGAATTATGACTTTTTCAGTTTTTTAAACTGATTGAGTCCCCAGTTGCCTTTGTTGCACACAACAAATCATCCTTAGATGGACAAATGAAATCTTTAGTGTGGTTGTTGATGTTTTCGACATCTAATCATAATGATAATTTATAATAATTCATTGTTATAAATGAATCCAACAAACTGATGCATTTTCCAACGCACTTTTATCTGACTGCCGAATTTATTTATTTATTAATCACCAACTTGCACTAACAGTAGTAAGACACCAAACATACAAGTTATAGGCTAATAAGAGACGGTCATGAAATTAAAACAAGACAAAACTGGATTTACCCGTAATTATACAAAATTAAATAGGATTAAACAAATAAATAGAACTATACAAAATAAAATAAAATATTATTAATTTACTGTCCTTTTATTTTCCCTGAAGTTACAGGTTCGAACAGACAGGACTATTTAATAAAAACCGACTGCCGACATATATGACAGACAACAATCCGACAAATTAACAAGTTTTTTTTTCATAGTTAGAGCTTGTACTAAACAGACTAAACAAAACCAGTCGTGAATATAATATGTCAATTTTCATTTTTTTTTTCAGTTTTCGCTTTGTTAGTTAAATAACAAAATCCCCTGGTATCGTAGAAAATGAAATTACACTCTAAAGTTACCTACTCTTGCAAAGAAGCGTTACATTTACAAATACAAAACAATTACAACCTAAAAGCTACAAAATCAATTACAAACAGATTTACAAATCCTGCGTTCACTTAAATTAAAGGTAAATTAAAAATGCGCCACTTACTTCCACCCTTTATCTAAAAGTGGGTACTCAGGTGTGAAATTAGTAGAGAGAGTGCATCTGCCAGCACTAATTAGTAATTATTATAGTTAATTGTACCTCCTTTTAGCGGGTAGATATAGATTAATGTATCCTTTGATCCGTTTGAGGTTGGTTAGACTTTTTTTGGGGGTAATCTTAAGAAGGTGGTGTCTTTTGCACGTTGGTAATTGATTTGAGTGTCTAGAGGGTTGAATCCGTTGGGGTTTAAGGCCTGTCTCACCGTTGACGAGGAAGCGATAAGCTATCAACGATTTTCTTGCTCTAGAAACGCACAAAAGACTGTAGGTGCCGTGTAAAAGAGATACATATATTAATAGTTGATCGCTGATTGTTTACACCGCCCGCGAGTACTCTTTTGTCGCAGAGACGATCGCTTGGCGGCCAGAATACTCGCTGAGAGACTCACGCTTCGTAATGACGCATATCGTAGAAAGTAATCGCCGTCGCGTAGGTACTCGCTGCTCTTTGCTCGCCTACTCGTTTTTAGTAGTTAGCTCTATTTTTTTAGCTATTAGTCGATTTTGTTCATTAGTTGTGTGCTAGAGAATTTAAACAAAACTATTTGTGATTTGAAAAGTCGAGTTCTTTGTTTTGCATGTGGCTGAAAGGGATTTCTCAAATAAGTTAAGTATTCATGGAAAATCACAAATCTTCGCAACAAGTTTTCCGAAAAATGACGGGAGACTGACGTTTGAGTAATCAATCAATCCCGTTATTTTTTTTCATTTTTTACGAGAAACTACTTATCATTTTGAACATTTAAAAATATCATCAGCATCGTTATATGGTCTACTTGCATGTGGCTCAACCACTTTTTTCAATTTCTATACAAAATATAGCAGAAAAATTATGTTGACCAAAACTTTTTTTTTTATAACCCCCGTTAGTAATATATTTTTTCCTATTATTTAGAAAACATATCAAGAAATTTAAAAATCACACATTAGTCACCTTTTAGCTATCGTTGAAATAAAATCAATATTTTATTTTATGATTATACAACATCTTCATTACGTAAATCAAATGCGAAATAAACCATATAAAGCTTTGTGCAGACCAGCGCGACTTGTCGCGCGACGCGACACCGGTTATTGTTATACCGTCAAGTTTTCTTAGAAATTGTATTGTTCGAGTCGCGTCGCGGCGTCGCGTCGCGCTGGTCTGCACGAAGCTTTACACAAAAATTGTAAAAAAAAAAAAAAATGTTTATTTTTGTGTTTTGTTCTTTCTTTGCGTCATGTGTACCGCAAATAAACGTATTTTCTTTATTTTTTCTTTCTATATTTTCGAGAGCGCAAATGTGATGCAACTATTAACAGGTGCTGTGACTGACACGAATGGCTTAGGACCACGAAAACTGTACTTTTATACTTACACAGACTTAATGTTCAATTATTTCAAGCTTTCTTACAATTAGATAAGTTATTGAAGAAAAGGGTTTTTTTTTCGTGTACGCCCTTAATATGGCAATGGGACAGGTGCCAAAAGCAAGTACTCCATATTAATGGTAAACCAATCCGGGTACTGCTATCATAAAATTAAAAACTGGATCATTTTTTAAACTAAGTATACGGTGTTGTAGTGTTAAACAAGAAATGAGCAAAAAGCCCAAGTTTTCGACTTAGGCTTAAGTTATAGCAAATCTGCCAGAAATACATAGAAAAATAAACATTACCCATACCTATTACTACAACATTAATAAAAAAACGACCGTAATTATACCCTACCTAACCAACTAACTACATTACCACCCTAGTTTTATTATTTAAATAAATACACCAAAGGTTTTTAACCCTGTATTACCCTGTCGGCTTGAAGACAAGACTGAAGTCATTGTGATGCACCTCTCAAATGACGTCACTACTTATGCGCCATTTGCAAAATGTTTAGCTGGGCGCGGCATGGAAAAGTACAGCCGCTGCAGCGATTGAAAGCGGTGGTTTTGTCATAAAAATATTAAAAGTACTTTAATTTACATAAATACTTTAAGCCTTGTAGACTAAAAGTTTTCAGTTACAAACTTATATAGACTTCATTAGTTTGCTGTCATGTTCGTGAAAGATGTCTGACCATAAGAGAATTTTCCATTTTTCTGCATTTATTTCCAGTAAAATAATTTTCAGCGCTTTTGCCGCTTTAAAATAATGCGAATAAAAGCTTTGCTCGATGCAGCGATTGCATTCATCACTTTTATATGTAGGGTGGCCAAACTATATTGAAAATCAGAATCAGATGCCAAAAAAAAAACTTCTATTCCTTTCAGTATATAGACACCAATCGTGAGTTATAGTAGTAGTTCTCTGCTCTCGACGCTTGACGTGTCAACGCGTCTGGTCCGGGTTCGCAACAAGTCAATCGTCCTCCTGAGGATGCCTCGTTGAGAGGTTTAACACGTATCAATTTCTTACAGGGTTCTTTATGACTCTTTAAGAACAGTTAAGCAGATTAGGTAACTAAATATACGTCGTCTATTGTATTTTATAATGGATTTCTGCGAAGTCACGCCTGAATCAATTAACTAAGTAGAAACTTGTTTCCTACTAATATAAAATATTACTATGGCCAGTTTGTTTTGTTTGAAAAAAACAGACATTGCTGTCTCTGGGATAGCAACACATCTACGATGCCTCTTCAGTCACAGGTATTCATGACGTCGTCGATTAGCACTTACAATCAAGTGGGGTGGATAATTTTTCAAAAAAATCCTATATATCTTATATACGAAAGAAGATTAGCTGTTCCCTTCATTATAACGAGCTATGCGAACATAAATGTATGGAACAGCTGTTTTTTTTTTCGCGATTTCCGGATTGGCCCCATAGTGATAATGATGAGTACAATGACCCCTTATGAGGATGGAGACGAATTAAATTTCACATTGTATATAATATTAGACTAAATAAAAAAAACAAGACATAGCGGCTGCAAACAATACAGTGAAGCATGCCAAAACTACACCTCTATGCATACACGCTCACACGCACACATTTACAATCAAACTACACCTCACTAAGTGCACACATGTTTACGAAACCGGTTTCATGTCCCCGATGACAGCGCTGTGTATTGGTTTTTTTTTTTGTTCTGGCTTTAAACCATGGTCACATTACCCGATGACGGACGGGCGGATACAGCAAAACTAATGCCTGCATCATAACGAGTGACGTCACAGTGTAGGAATTTAAACGCGATTTATACAGTTTAGTGGGAGCGGCAGCCACACCCGGGTTTGTTGTGGTTTAGAACTACTGTTATTAAACGAATAGTAAGTGCATGTGGCTTTTTATTTGCATGGGAGTTAATAGTTTTAATTAGATGCCCGTAGTCGAAATCTAAACTTATTGGTTGACTCGTGCGAATTTTCGTATTAAGTGAATTTTCGTTTTATGCAGTAAAGGTTTTTCTTAACTTTATCCCATAAAATTCAAAATGTGCCAATTGCCTAATATGTATTTACGGAGTTGTCGATTTCGCCCACAAATAAATAAATTAAGTACGTGCGAATTGCCTCAAGAAAAAATTATATTATTTAAAATTGTCTATTCGCCCGTTTCAGATGAATAAATTCATGCGAATCAACCAATAAGCTGAAATCTGTGTGGTTACATAATATATAACATTAGATCACATCTGTAATCCCGGAAGGTTTAGGCAGAGAATGACCTATGGTACTCTCACATTTCGCCAGTTAAGTATGTTTATGTCCCGTGTAATAGGGTGCAAGCCTTTTCCCATCAACCAGGCACTAGACTCCGGGTTGCTACTGAGAAATTCCTGATGGAAAATAAATTAATAACACTTTACGCGACCTGGAAATCGAACCCAGGACCTAATACACAGTAGTAGCGCTTGCAACCAATATGGCATCAACGCTTATGTGGTTGAAAAAAAAAAAAAAAACGCAAGCAATGAAGCTTCATTGTACCTAATTGTGTATTTTTAATCGACTACCCAAATAGGAGAAGGTTCTCAATGGGTTCTCAAAAATAACTTTAATTTGGGAGTTCAGTGGCAAAAACTAAAATACAGAACCAAAGACATCGACTGCCGAAATTGAAGTTATTTTTCAGTTCCAAGTGATTTATTTTTGGAATTCGGTGGTTTTTGTTTTGTAAAAAAGTTATTTTAGTGTTTTTTTTGGAAGCCGGTTTTGTGAATAGCATGCGATTTTATTTAAATTATTTTGGTTAACTATTTTATTTATCGAATAAAATGCGTTGGCGTGTCTATCAATTGGTATTCAAACAATCATAACAACAATGGGTATGTGTGGCAATAAAATACTACAGACACCATATCCATTGAAGTAACATTTTGGTCAACAAGATCAAACGATTCCTGTAAAGTTATATTGAATAATTCTGCAATATTGAAGATGCAGATAACCGATTACGTTTCCGAACGGATATTATTCAAATTCGAAAGATTACGATCTCATTCATAGACTCGTATTATGTATCATACCCGAACGCCCTTCGAAATTCAATCAAGATTCGATGCATTGATTCAAGATGGAACAGATTCATATAGAGTGAGACATCACCGCAGTACTACTAGTTCCTTATTAGGGGAACCCACTACTACCCCTATTGGGTGTTCCCCTAGT
The DNA here is from genome assembly GCA_914767755.1 of Agrochola circellaris. Classification (NCBI taxonomy): domain Eukaryota; kingdom Metazoa; phylum Arthropoda; class Insecta; order Lepidoptera; family Noctuidae; genus Agrochola; species Agrochola circellaris. Next base: position 3,473,746 of record OU611861.1, read on the forward strand.
AGTGCAGATTACTAAGAGGCTGTGTCGTGTCGGAAGTGATCGTAAAACTTTACGAACTGGCGCCCTCTATCGGTGACAATCATCTTCGGGCACAGAGTAGGCAGGCGCAGGGACATTTTTTTCATAAAGTGTTTTTTTTACGTACAGGATAAATAATAATTATTTTGATGTGCAAATTAAGGATCTCTGTGTTCTATTAAATTTGAAAACGTTTTATGAAAGATTAGATTATATAAAGATTTTATTTAGTATTAGAGTATAATAGGATTTTTAAGTAGTGGTTCCTATATCAATTAATTATTTTCCATCGAAAAATATGTTAAAACTACATTCGAATTACATTTAAATGTACTATCGAGGACACAGGCGCCTGATTACTTTTCGATCTTATTTCTTAGGTAATAAGGTCGAAAATTGGTCAGGCGCCTGTGTCCTCGATAGTACTACAGAGTAACTGATTTCCTAAAAATAATTAAGAGTCGTTAATTCCTATATTATGTAATGTTTTGATAGTCCATCAAAACGTGGGCGAAAAAATACGTATTATTTTTACACAATAGGTGCACAAAAAATCTCTGAAGTCATCCCCTACTCTGTGCTATAAGGGCTGAGATTTCAATAAACGACATCGGTGTTCTGATTGCAACGTTTGAAGACGCTCTACATATCCTCGTTAGCAGTGACAGACTGACAGCAGTCACATACCCACTGTTATATGTTTATTGACGAACATAAGCGAGATTGTTCTCGGTGTAGTAGCGGCAGTTACAGTGAGTGACTTTCGAAATGGTATTTTATTGTACTTACCTATTTATTGTGTTTTTTTTTACTTGTCTTATTTAGTTATAACAAAATGGCTTATTAACATGTCGATGTTAAAAGCGTTTATTCTGAAAGTGGGCAACGTCGCAAATACATAGAGGTCAAATATTTCGCTGTTTTGATTAATTTGGCAATATTACTGTATGGAAATAAGAAATGTCGCTAACTAGCGAACTAGAATATTATTAATGAATTGCAATTATGACAATGAATTTGATGTTTTAAGAATTTTAGGTGTAAAAAAGGCATTTGGAAAGTTTCCAAATACATTTTTTACATGTAAAGCTAAATATTCGGTGTTACGATATTAATTATTGCATTTCATAATAACTAGTTAGCCACATTTCATATTTCCAAATTAATCAAAACAGGTAAATAATTGACAGCTATTTGCGACGTTGCCAATTTTTAGAATAAGCCCTCTTAAGAAAAAGTCGTGATTTTGGACCATGTACCGTGTTTCTTTAACAAATAAGACATGTAAAAAAAATACACTTTAGTCTTTACAAATAATCTTAGAAAGTGTGGACTGTGGGAGATGCATTAAAAGAGCTTACTAGAACGTCTGAGAAGAACATGTTTACAACAGCGGATAACATGGCAAACAGTGTTTCTAGTTCTTTTGCCTATCTTGCCAGTTTGCCTAATTCAGTGACCAGTATTCGTAGTAGTGACGTATTCCACAATGACATGAATATTTACTTAGTACGAGTATTATTGTTACATTAATACGTGAAGCAAAAACTTTGTACCCCTTTTTACAAAAATTACGCGGACGGAGTAGTATGAAATTTGGCACAGTTAAAATTTATATGGAGAAGGAGTGCAGAAAGTTTATATTTTTATATAATATACATTAGAAATAAATAAAATTAATAAAAAAAACATTACACACACTACCATGCGTTTGACAGCATAAAACATCGTAGTCATCAACGTTCTAACTTTTAAAAAGAAATAAAAGATTAAACTGCCCTCCTAATAATTATAGTGTAGGTTTGCAAGCTAAATGAAGACGCCATGCAAAATGAGTGTTTATCCTCAAGGGAGTAAGCTGACAGAAAAGTAATTATGTTTAATCCTTAGGGCGAGCAGTTCACGAGCCAATTAAAGGTGTCAGAGTCTGTTGTTGAAATATAAATATTATTTATTTTTTACGTTTCCAGCAAAATTTTAATTACCTAGTTATTTTAGAACCAGTCAACTATGCAGACAGTCTGCTAAGGTTTTAATTACTGTTAATACGGGAAGTATTTCGAATGGACATTTTTACTCATTTGATCACAAAATATTAACAACAAAAATAATTAAGTATTTCAATGGATACTTTGCAAACCAAACACGCAATAGTTCAAGTCAAAGGTTTACTTAAAGATTGATTTAAATTTACTCAAAAATAAGTTGAAGTAATGCTTTGTTAGGGGTTTGACAAGTGATCAACTTAAATTTCTCAATTATGAATCCGGGAAAATGAATCTTTTTAAACTGCTGCTAGATAAGGAGAAAAACAAAGAAAAATTCCAAATAAAGACTTCTCCTGAAAAACACTTGCTGTCGGTAAAATAAACTGAAATGAAGACAACGAGGGCAAAGAGTAATGATCCTGAACAGGTCCGATGAATGTTTTACATCAGAAGGATATGTATAGAGCTGAAAATTGATGTGTTTTTATTTCATGTTGAATTTTAAGTTGTTAGGAAATTCGTAAAGTTCTTTAGTAGAGTAGATCCTTTTCTTGTTGTTCTTAAGATTTTCCTGCTTCCTGTAGAATTTACTAAATATTTTTTTTATATGTGGAGGGGTCGGATCAATTTCGAACACTGTGTCGATATTATGTTTTTATCAACAAGCAATGTGGCTACGAAATAAGCTTCGTCACATATTTCTTAAGTACTGTTTATTGTTATCTATTTTCACGTGCAAATTAACCGAAACTGCTAGGTCAACGCCGGCTGTCGCTGAAAATCAGCGTTGGGGCTCTGTCTCGCATAGGGTCGCAGCATTAAGCTGAGCGATGGCCGTTTTGCGTGGATGTGACGCATATTTTCCCCCAAATTGTTTATTTTTGTGTTTTGTTCTTTCTTTGCGTCATGTGTACCGCAAATAAACGTATTTTCTTTCTTCTTCTTCTTTCTAAGTATAAAAAGTAGGTACCTACCTTTAAGTGGTGCTGTTCCTGTTGGCATGATTCGGCACAGGCCAGGCGGCGAAATCTCTATTTAGAAAAAACTTTTTTTTTTTTCCGAACCGATCCGAATATGATTCAGCGAGGGTAGATGCCGAACGAGGTTTGACAACCAACACGAGCCGAATAAAAGCCGAATATGTGTACCAAGTAATTGCTTCGGGTCGTCTTTGTTGGTCAACAAAATATAATGTCAAATCGAATGTGAAGTGTGTAGCAACCCCGATAAGCAGTACCTTAACCTACCTTTTTGCTTCGTTTTTTTTTAAATATATATATATATAATACAGATTGAATTAAATAATTAATAATGTATTTTCGCCTGATTGCCTCATTGGTCTAGTGATCGCAAGCGCTATTTCTGAACATGAGGTCCTGGGTTCGATTCCCTAGTCGAACAAAGTGTTATTTGGTTTTTCCGTCAAGGTTTTCTTAGTAGCAGACCGGAGTCTGGATTTGTGCCCAGTTAATGGCAACTGGCCTTACCCCTCGGGGATTACAGGCGTGATGTTATGTATTTTTGCTGAAATGCGTTACAACAACTCTATATCCATCCACCATTTCACCCGTCTCCATCGATCGTCCCTGATGCGTCGAGATAGGTCACAGAGAAGATTGGCCAGCAATACCTCTCGTCTTATTTATTGGGCCGACAGACAGACAAATGTGGCCAAACGTATTAATGGCTCCAACTCTCCAAGGTTTTTTCTACTGCCCTATTAGATCTGATTAGAGAGAGTGGGATGGTGTAATGGACCGATTTTTTTGTTGATCGCTTGTTATTTTTGAAACGTTAATTGGATTTCTTTTTATAGGTAATATTTTTTTTATATCGATGGATTATTTCTGAAAGCGGATTTTCTTATGGAAAAAATCGTAGGAAACCTAGATAGATTTTTAGTAAATTTTGTTACAAACATATTATAAAAGACCGAACGTTTATTTATTAAAAAAACAATAATGACCTGTTTCCTTCTAATAAGTTTCGGTTAACTTATCTAGCCGAAAATTTGATTGAACTTCTGTTCTGTTTCTGTTTTTTTTCTGTATATATTTTTATTTTGTAATATGCGTCGTTTTTGTACAGACATGTTTTTCTCAAACATGTTTGGGAATTCGAACATTATTTTGACAAACTTCTTCGAGGTAAATCGAAATTGCGATACTGGTCGAATACATGCGAGCGTCCGGCCAGCAATGTTTGTATGAAAATCCATATCTGTCGTGTTATTTAAAAATGGAATGTACATTTTACTTCAACACATGGCAATCAAGGAGTTAACTTATCAAAAAAAATATTTAAATTTCGATTTGTCTTTCAAATAGAGAGCTGTTTAAATAAAGAATAAACAAAGAATAAACAAATAAAGAATGAAAAATTATTGTTGTTCATCATTGATTCTGGAATTTATAACTAAATTACTAGTTTGAATTTCCGCGCAGTATTTGAGAAAAGTACTATATACCTTGGCCGCATTGATTCGCCTCGGCCCACATTTCCACGATCGTCCATCAATGCTCTTGTTGCAGGCTGCGACAGTAAGATACTATTTCATTCATTCATAATATCATAAGTCATTTCTTTCAAAACAAAATACATTGCGTTGAAAATATTAGAATGATGGTAAATCTTATATATAAAATTCTCGTGTCACAATGTTAGTCTACATACTCCTCCGAAACGGCTTGACCGATTTTGATGAAATTTTTTGTGCTTATCCGGTATCTATGAGAATCGGCCAACATCTATTTTTCATCCCCCTAAATAGGTAGGGTAGGGTAGGTAGGGTAGGTAGGGTAGGGTAGGTAGGGTAGGTAGGGTAGGTAGGGTAGGTAGGGTTGGTAGGGTAGGTAGGGTAGGTAGGGTAGGGTAGCTAGGGTAGGGTAGGTAGGGTAGGTAGGGTAGGTAGGGTAGGGTAGGTAGGGTAGGGTAGGTAGGGTAGGTAGGGTAGGTAGGGTAGGTAGGGTAGGTAGGGTAGGTAGGGTAGGTAGGGTAGGTAGGGTAGGTAGGGTAGGTAGGGTAGGTAGGGTAGGTAGGGTAGGTAGGGTAGGTAGGGTAGGTAGGGTAGGTAGGGTAGGTAGGGTAGGTAGGGTAGGTAGGGTAGGTAGGGTAGGTAGGGTAGGTAGGGTAGGTAGGGTAGGTAGGGTAGGTAGGGTAGGTAGGGTAGGTAGGGTAGGTAGGGTAGGTAGGGTAGGTAGGGTAGGTAGGGTAGGTAGGGTAGGTAGGGTAGGTAGGGTAGGTAGGGTAGGTAGGGTAGGTAGGGTAGGTAGGGTAGGTAGGGTAGGTAGGGTAGGTAGGGTAGGTAGGGTAGGTAGGGTAGGTAGGGTAGGTAGGGTAGGTAGGGTAGGTAGGGTAGGTAGGGTAGGTAGGGTAGGTAGGGTAGGTAGGGTAGGTAGGGTAGGTAGGGTAGGTAGGGTAGGTAGGGTAGGTAGGGTAGGTAGGGTAGGTAGGGTAGGTAGGGTAGGTAGGGTAGGTAGGGTAGGTAGGGTAGGTAGGGTAGGTAGGGTAGGTAGGGTAGGTAGGGTAGGTAGGGTAGGGTAGGTAGGGTAGGTAGGGTAGGTAGGGTAGGTAGGGTAGGTAGGGTAGGGTAGGTAGGTAAGTGCGTCGTAGATAAGTCCCCGTGCGAAGCCGGGACGGGCAGCTAGTAATAAAATAAAAAAGCATAAACACACACATATACATTCATATTTAAAATTCATTACGCACTTAAAATATATTAATATCACAAATACTTAATATAGACACTATAAAACAAGCTTAGAAAAAGAGGCGTAGCAGGTGTTACACTGGTCACTTCCCTTTACTTACAAAACCGAGTCCCTTATTCAATTCAAAACAGTACCTACCAACCGAAAACTATCCACAAACAAAAATAAACTTCTTCAAAGAAAACCAAGAACATCTGGCCCTGAATTATGCATACCTACCCTTAACATCTAAATCCAATGTCCAACCAAGCGACCTCTTAAATGAACCTTGTGGCCACAATACACAGAACCCTTTACGCTGGTCAATATTTATGAGCGTCCGAACAAATTTACCGAACAAAGGGGTCATTGTATTCTGGTCAACTTTTTTAGGACCTTATTGTGAAGGTGGTAAGGGCGGTTATTGTTATGACCACTTTAGAAGTTTTTGTTACGAGTGGCTTTGATGTGTCGTGAATTTGTGTGGGATGAATGCTGATGAATGTGGCTGTGATTTTGAGAGGCGAGATGTAGTGAAAGTTTCTTTGGTATATCTTTTTTAGAGTAGGTATACCTACCTGCTCTAAAAAAGATATACCATATACCTATGGTGGTATTCGAAAGGCGAAAGTATTTCTTGTGAAGTATTAGGGAAGGGGCATAAATATTTGTCATATTGCTTTAAGTTTACATATATAAAGAACAAGGACTTATTTAAAAGCTGTAATTGCAAATTTCGAGCACAGAATAACCATGCTTCTTGTTGCATCAAGACATGTGGGTGAAGTACTATAGGTAAGAAGAGTGAAAGAACACTATCTTTCCACTACGTCATAGTTGCATTTTTTTGTAATTATTATTTTATACTAAGTACATTACGAGTATAATTAAGTATATATATTTTAGTGATATTTATTTTAGTAGTATGTATGTAAGTTTATTCTCATAATGTATGTTTATAGTTAATATTATAGTTAAATTAGTGAATAATTAGGTGTTTTGATTTAATGTATTTATTTTCTCTTCTACTCTTCACGTTGTCTACATCTCTTTAACTACTTTCCTATCGCAGGTATGCTGGAAGAGATTTCTTTAGAAATAAGCATCACCTTTGTACGTATTTTTCTGTTCCTTTCTTCTTTTTTGTTTATATGTGTGTACATAAACCGTTAAATAAATAAATAAATACACCTCTGCCTAACCCTTTAGTGATAACGGACGTGATGTTATGTCTGTATTATGTTCATGTTACTTCAAGCACCTTTCCTAAATTTATACAAAATGCTACAATCTCAATACTTATTTGTTTTCCAAACATAATTATTTGATTATACCTACATTTCTTCACAACATGATATAAAGGACGTGGGTATACTTCTATTAAGATGATTTTCTATTAAAACAAAGGAAATATCAATCAATCAAACACCTTGTCTTCCGCGCACCTCTTCCAGTCTGTCCCAGGTCTTTTTGAGGTCATCGGCCCATCCAGCAGGGGCGCGTCCCACACTACGTTTGCCAAAAGAAAATAAGATTACGTCAAGCAGAAACATCTTCGTCCATAAGCTAAATAAAATAAATAAATAAAAATAAAATTCATTAATTTCAGGTCCTTGACCCATATTAAATATACACAACAATGACAACAATACACACACAGTTACACACAATTACAAATCAAGCACCAGTAATATGCCTGCTACAACAATGCCCAACGTAGGGGCAATCCAGTCGCTGAGCAATCATCGCCAGGACAGTGTTGGAGCTAGCCCGCACCCTGCGCACCAAGGACGCGCACCGCTTGCGCATGGTGGCGTGGAAACAGTCGGTGCGCGCTTCCGCAAACATGCCCGAGGCGCTGCAGAAGCGGGGCAGCCCCAACACTGCCCTGAACGCGTTGTTGTATTGAACACGAAGGGCACTGTAAGCAACTTGTGAGTATGATGCCCATAGGCTGCACGTGTATAGGGAGGTGCAGAAAGCTTTGAAAAGAACCAGCTAACCTACTCAATCTCGTCTCATATAGACGCCATCTTGGAAACCGATCGAAAACATATCCGAAATCATTACCCATTGTCTCATAATCCATCAGAACCGTGAATATTTTACATTCATCGTAATACGTCACATGGTTCCCGTGCCACAATAAAATCTTTATGGCTATTGCTTCACATCTCTCCTTTATGCTATCCTTGATCCCGTATGGAAGGTTTACGGGGTTTTCCAGCTAGAGACACTGTGTCGATCTGTGTCTAGTCTGTATGAAGTTTTAGAGTGGTTGTTTGAAACTTTTGGTGGAAATATTTTTATAGATGCTATTCTCTAGCTATATTATTTTCTAAATATTCACAAAAACCTATTTTTTTGTGGCTAAGTAATAACAGCCGCGTGGGTCGATCGATCAGGTTAAGCTACGCTTGCCGCGGTTGCTCTATAGATGGGTGACCATCTTTACATAACAAGACCCCCTCCGTGCCTCGGAAAGCACGTTAAGGCGTTGGTCCCGGCTGTCATTCGTGTATCTTTGATAGTCGTTACGGGTCGTCAGAAGCCCGAAAGTCTGACAACCAGTCTTACCTAGGGGTATCGTATTTCCCAGTAACTGGGTTGTGGAGGTCGCTCCATGGAAAATACTGGTATTCAGCTGTATCCGGTAAGACTGGAAGCCGACCACAATATAGTTGGGAAAAGGCTAGACAGATGATATGAAACTCATGTTAATATTTACCCTTTCAATGAATCACACATTTTGATAAAAATAAAACGGATCTGTCTTCTGTCTCAGAAGGTTTTTCTTTTAAACTCCAAATTTTTCTCTCACAGCATCTGTTGATCTCAAAACTTCTGTGTTCGTAGTTCAAGTAAAGATTTGTACTTTACGACGCATGTACGGGAAATCGATCGTTTATTCAAAGCAGGTGATTCCTTCCGAAGCTCCATTTATGAGCGCTCTCATGTTGATAGCCTGGGGAATAATAACGTGAATATAATTTGCAAATTGAAAACTATTAATGTCAAGGGGATTTTAATCAATTGGAGTTTGTCGGGATGTTAGGTAGGATATTAAATTGTTCATAACACGTATCTTAAGTAATTAAAAAAGTCCAAATAGGTAGGAATTGAAATCAAAATATAATAAACAGTCTTATTTCTCCTTTGTGTAATGTATTCAGAGCTCCCTGTGCAGTCAATGGTTAAATTCATACCAGCAGCCTAATTACGTAATGCACGATCAATAATAAATTGAAATGAATTGATACAGATTGCTAGTCCATTGCTTCATAAGTTCGAAAAAAAAATCTGCTCAATTTTTTTTTCGAACTTATGAAGCAATGGACTAGCAATCTGTTTCAATTCATTTCAATTTATTATTGATCGTGCATTACGTAATTAGGCTGCAGAGCAAATGTATTTTTTAAATCAGATTTTTTCATTTAATTTAGCACCATAAATGTTTCTTGCTTTTTAAGATTCCGTACGCGAAGGGTGCCAAACGGAACCCTGTTACTAAGCCTCCGCTGTCAGTCCGTCTGTCTGTCAGCGGGCTGTATCTCATGAACCGTAATAGGTAGACAGTTGAAATTTTCACAGATTGTGTATTTCTATTGCCACTATAAAATAAAGTTAAATGACCCCTTTAATTTTTAACTTTATTCATGCAAGATACGTGTTTTATTCGGCATTTTTTTGCTGAATATTGTACGGTGGGAGTCCGACTCGCACTTAGCCGGTTTTTTATTTTCATTTTAAAAACACTTATATATAATAAAAAAAACCGACAGTTGTACTACACAATCATTCACACAACAACGAAAAAAAATTAAAAACCCATGTAGGTACCTACCAATATTAAAAACATAAACAACCAACCGAAACATTACTGTCACATTTCCAAAGAACAATCGGGGCAATTTGGTCCCACCAGCCTCTTGAATTAGCCGATGTCTTGGGGCATTTGTTTCCTCAATCAAAAGTGCAAGTGGCTTCGAGTGGGTCGAAACGACCTAATGAATTCTCTACTTTTAGCTTTCTTAAGGGGACGAAAGGAGAACGTTGTACGTGACTTTTTGTAGATTATCTGTACCGACGGTATTTTTCGTGTGATGTTTTAATTAAGCTGGTTTCATGGTTTCTCTTTCGTGAATGGACTTTAAACTAAATTCTATCTGTACTTTTTGTATGTTCGCTGTGTATTACTATACAATAATCAATGTTAGATTGATCCACTAAGGATGATTCATTTTTCCATTACAGATTACCAAAGATTCTATGCAGCAAATTTGTTGTAGTATTTAGGCGAATCACAATTTTTTTCTGTTATTTGCATAAAAATAATATTGCTATTTAAATAATATTCTTCTTTTGTCGACCAATTAAATATCATTCCCTCTTAATAAACGGTGCTCAAAGTTAAAAGACGTTAAAACCTCTTTTTTTTTGGACAAGCAGCGTTTATAAATAAGGACGGGTTTATAAATATGGTCTTAACCGGTAAAGCCCTGGGTGACCCTCAAGCACGTCAATTAGCACGTTAATTAGTTGTTTATCAGGCCTTTAACGGTTAAACTGACAACTTTAGTCTCAAAAAAGATGATAATTATTATAAATGTATAATTTTTTTTTTGTGAAATCGTGTTTTTTAAAATAATTCAATGATTTTCAATGCCCTTCGCGTTCAATATAATAACGCGTTCCGGGTATTGATGGGGCTGTTTCATTTCTGTAGCGCTTCAGGGATGTTTGCTGATGCTCGTGTCGATTGTTTTTACGCTACGATGCAAAAAAAAGCGCTTCCCTGGTGCACCGGGTGCGGGCTAGCCCCAACAATATACTGCAGTGTATCGTGAGCAGACTGGACTGTTTGCGTGCGAATCGCTGCTGCAAGCTTTCCACATCTGTGTTGAGCGGGTAGTAGTGATAAGTGTGTAGGTTAAGTTTATTAACATACACTCGAGAGCAATGAATCCGGGTCACTTAAAGAATGTTAAAAATCTCGGAAACTAAAAATGATAGGTTAATGCAATAAATTGTATTTAATAGACAATGTAATACTCCTTAAATGAAAGTAAAAAAAATATGAGTCACCATACATTTTATTAACACAAAATTACATAAAGAAAAAAACTGCTGATCTCTCCTTAAAACAAAAATAGGAAACATGAAATTTTTGAACTTTATTACGATTTTCTTGAATTTTAATACTTCGTATTGCCTCCTCGTGCTTCCATTACTGCGTTTACGCGGTTTGGCATGCTGTACACCAAGTTCCTTATACGATTTTGGGGAATATTCTCCCATTCCTCTGTGAGAGCAATTTTGAGCTCACGAAGCGTGATTGGGGGAGGGTTTCGTTGTTTTACGCATCTGCCTAGCTCGTCCCAAGCATGCTCGATCGGGTTGATATCCGGGCTGCGCGCTGGCCACTCCATTCGAGTAATGTTCATCTCTTGAAGGTAGTCATTCACAATCCTACCTGTATGAGGTCGGGCATTGTCATGCATAAATATAGCATCCTCACCTAAATTGACCATAAATGGACCAACGTGATCATTGAGGATTTCTTCCACATATCTTACGCTAGTTAAAGAGCCGTTTTCTATGATCACCAGCTCTGTGCGACTTTCAGAAGAAATTCCGGCCCACACAAGTACAGACCCACCACCGTAGGCTACTTTTTCTTCGATGCATGCTTGCTTGAATCTTTCCCCTGGTCTTCGATACACTCTGTGTCTTCCATCGTGCTTGTAGAGCATAAATTTTGATTCGTCGGAGAACATAACTTTTGACCAATCTTCAATACTCCAATTTACGTGGCTCTGGGCATATCTTAGTCTTGAAATACGATGCCCACGCTCCAGTTTAGGGCCGTTTGCAGGTCTAAGGGGTTTTAAGTTAGATTCAGCAAGCCGACGTCTTACTGTTTATGCACTTGGGTTACTTCCTCCGAGGCGTCGAAACTGATTTGTGAGTTCAGTTCCTGTGAGAAAGCGATTTCGAAGCATGGTGTTCACCAAGTATCGGTCTTCTCGTGCTGTGGTACACCTGGTTCTGCCCGTTCCTGGTCTGCGTAGGTTAGAACCAGTTTCTTCGTAACGTCGGAGAACTCTTTGTACTGTTGACAGCGACACACCGACAGTCCTGGCTGTATCGCGCTGACTCCGGCCGGTTTCCAGCATTGTAAGTATTCTGGTGCATTCTTCAGGCGTAAGCGACATAATTTCAGCTTGAATAATGAATATAGAGCACTATCAACATGGTTTATGTACCCACATAAATGACAGATTACAAACAAAAGCAAAACCAAATGCTGTAATTTCGTAGTTCCATCTTCGAAAGTGGCCCTTTTTCAAATTTGATTTTTTTATGATATAACTTTACAATAACTAAGAAGTTTTAATACCTTCATTTAAGGAGTATTACATTGTCTATTAAATACAATTTATTGCATTAACCTAGCATTTTTAGTTTCCGAGATTTTTAGGATTCTTTAAGTGACCCGGATTCATTGCTCTCGAGTGTAGTTGATAAGAAATATTGTTACTAACATAATGAGTCCTCCTGGCACAGGCATCTAAATGCTTAAAAGGAGACGCCACCAACTGTATAACGTACAACATGTAATAATGAAATAAAACATTTTTGATTTTGATTTTTTGATTTGATTTGAGTCTTGTTACTTGTAAATAAAATATAAATAAATAAAATAAATACTTACCAAGACTTATTTCCAAATCTTTCAACACGTGTTACCGCCTTATCCTTGAAGAGCAAGCCAGGGGTGGCGACTGTATTACAGTTCGAGGGTCGCATTCCGAAGATTACTGCGTTGCCTTCCTGAGACGTTTACTGGGTGTCACTGGTAGATGTAGAGATCTGGATGTGGTAGGTAAACATTAAGTCTACTTTATGTGGTCAGTTCTTGTAATTAAAAATACGTGTTATAACAACTTAAAGCGTCGTGCAGACTAGAGCAACGCGACAGCGCGACGCGACACCGGCTATTGTTATGCCGTGAAGTTTTCTCAGAAATTGTATTTTTCGTATCGCGTCGCGCCGTCACGTCGCGCTGGTCTGCACGAGCCATAAAATAGGATGAATACGATTGACTGTCGTGAAAGACCAGTGTTCCTGATGGGTTTTATTAAACAAAAAATGTGTTTCAGTCACCTTTTCGACACGAACACTTATGGATGACATAGGATTCTTTGTCACGGATATTATACGGATAGTCGAACCAAGTCTTTGCTACACAATGGTCGCTATTTTTATTTTAGCTAAGTTGAGTTTAATTAATTATTATTAACATCCAATGCAAAAAAAAAATTAAAATATGATGTGTCAACTAATAAAATCTTGCAAAAGCCAGCAAAAGCAGAAAAAACACTCAGAAATAGCTCTTCCATTGTCCATAGGTACATCTCTGTCACGCCTGTTCACAATTTGCCTCAATAATGCGGCTGCTTGTTTTACCCACTTACAGGCCTTATACAATTTATTATTAGGGGCCTTCCTTATAAGAAAGCCTATGATGATGGGACTTGAAGACGTTCGTAATGCTGTATGCATCTGTCACGATTTTATTGTTATGGAGCAGATGAGAGATACTTGGTACTAAAAGCTTTTGATTTTCAATATTTCTGAGAAATGTAACGAACTTTGTCACAGAAAATTAGACCAATTACATATGAGTACGTACCAGAACGTAGTACCTAATCTGCGTTCGCAATTTATTGGCCAAACATGTACAGAAACACGAATTTTTCACTAACACAAACATTAACTTTTTGCAAGCGTAAATAAAGTTTATTTTAGACCGACTAGTACTGTTGAAAAAGTCATAAAAAATATGAAGTTATAGCGCAGACTGAATCTTATGTGTAGGCATTACAGTTGTTTTTCCTAAAACTCGGTTTTAATTGCGAACGCAGATTACTGTGATCGGCCTCAAAAACATGAAATAGTGAATGGAGAAGAATGAATTTACTTCTCTTCTTTTCGTGTAGTTAGTGATTAACCTGGTGTCAGAGTTTTTTCAGAAAGCCGCCCATGGGCCTCTGACTTGGCTTCACATCCGTCGAGATATATCTCTCAGGCAGCCGTTTTATTTATTTATCTTTACATCAGACACACAGTCCATAAAAATCAAACAAAACTTGATAAAAAATTAAACAAAAAATCAAAAAAAGAAGCCGTTGTAGAAGTAGGGTTGTTAGTAGTACACACAAAAAGTAAAATTAAATAAAATGGTGTTACAAGTCTATTTCTTATTCCTCTGCAGGTGTACGCCTGCCCAGTACACGGTAAATGGACTGTCAATTTTGCACGCTAAAGTTTTAAACAACTTATCAATGATTTACTTAATTGTCTTCAATCATTGTTCCATAATGTTTATATCTATGTGTAGTCACAAACATATTTATTTCACATTGGGTATTTAACTGTAGCTACTCAATGATACAGTATTCTTGAACACAAATTGTAGACATATACGAGTACCTAAAAGCAAATAATAAACTGCAACATTAGAGGGTTTGCCAATGCGTTGCTAACTTTAGAGACGCCAAAATTTAAAAGTCCGAATGTGCCTATAATTTGACCGTCAAACCAGGATACAAAAATTCTTTTTCACGGTAGCTTTAAGTAGATATATTTCCCTTTCAATACCAAAAGTAATGAACCTGGGTATGAATATCCTCATTACTAGTTAATTCGAAAAACTACCAAACCTGTTATTTGAGGAACTTAATTTAAAGTGCTAATAATAACACCAACTCGATATCCAATCATTCAAAGTTATCACGAAATAAAGTCATTATACATTTACACAAATATAGAGAACCTTATAGTTCTCATTTTAAGGGTACATTTCCTTTGGCAGCTATACATGAAATTGTGTTTTAAATTAAGGGTGACAAATAAGATATTACTTCCTCAATAGTAATTTTAAAATCATTATGTCGTTAGTATTGTTTGTAAGTATAGATTTTTTGAGTCACTTTTGATATTGATACTAGTTTTGAAATTAATGATAGTGGCAAGTTTTTGATTGACTTTGATACCGAATTGTTTTTTTTTGTATTTGCTGTCTCTTTGGCGTAGTGGTTAAAAGCTCGACTGCAGAGCGTGGGGCCCTGGGTTGGAACCCTGGGTCAGGTAAAATATTATTGGGTTTATCTATTACATAATTCTCAGTAGCACCTTGGAGTCCGGATTTTTGCAGGGTTATCTTCGTTGGCAAACTCAAACTCATAGCATTTATTTCAATTAAACCATTCATAGGTATTGAATTTGAACTTTTGAATTGTCAAGGAGTCGGTCAGTCAGAAATATGAAGCTACTTACCCATCCCAAAGCGTAGCTAGTTCCTATGGAGAAGAACAGGCAGGAAACTCCAATAACACTCTTTTAAATAAAAATATTGATGGAAAATATGAAATTCAGGTGTATGGTTAACCGAAGAGTAGGCTACTACTCAGCAGTCACAAAATTATTTAAAAGTAGTTGCAACTTTAAAAGTAAGCTGCCTATATATGTCTTTGATTGAATGATTTTGTTTTTGTACGAGTATCTAGCGGTCGCAAGCTCTAGTGCAGAGCGTGGGGTCCTGGGCTGGATCCCCGAAACGAGCAAAGTGGTTAGAGCCTAGAGTCAGGATTTGTTCCTAGTTACCCATGTGACATTGTATATATAACTGCCCTAATCTGAATGTTGGTATTGTATCTACTCCTGTAAGTACTGTGAATGTGAATGAGACGAAATTCAAGTCTTGTATAAAACGCACACTATGCAGGCAGGCATATTATAAGTTGGAGGATTACATCACTGATAAAGATGCTTGGCTCAATGCTGGTCCTGCTCCACAACCACAACTAATTGATTAACATTTGAAAATACTGTTGGAGCTGCTGAAGATTTTAAGACCATCTTTGCATTGTATAAAATCAATCTCCTTTATATTATATAATTGCAGAGCACAGGTGTGAGTACTATGTACTAAAGAGCTACCATTTACCGGGTAATACGTCTTTTGTTGACTTGAATGTGCCCTGGCGGCTGTGAGTATGTCATGCTCACTCAGATGTCTCGCTGATGGTGGCGAGTGTGTTGGATCATTTAGCTCCCTTCTAAATGGTTGAGCTGAATGGTGCTGATCCATGCGTCATGTTCGTGAACGGGCGCCGTCAGTTGGGACTGGTCAACTCTTAGCGGCCATGGCTGATTTTAATTTTTGAATTGTTCTTTGTATTACGGACGTTTTTCTACATTGTTCTCACATGTATAATTTCAACATGAATGATGTAACCAATACTTTGTAACAATTTATTTTATTTAAAAGAGTGTCCGTGGAGTTTCTTGCCCGTTCTTCTCCATAGGTACTTACTACGCTTTGGAATGGGCAACTAGCTTCATATTTTTGACTGACCGATTCCTTGACAATTCAAAAGTGCCTGTAATGGTTTAATTGAAATAAATGCTTTGAGTTTTGAGTTTTTGAGTTTTGTATCCACTGTCGGCCTCTCCGACAAAAAGCTGTTATTTTTCCAATAATAGTGTCTATAAAGACCCAATCAAAAACTGCAAGCACATATCCATTACACCCTAATAGAAAGTCGACTCTAAAAAGATTATTGACGGCGTTTCACCAAGTCATCAGCGAGCAATCATTCCCTGATGACTAGCTAACGTGATTACAGTTTCATTACCGGGCGCTGTTCAGCCCCCTATTTTAATTGATAGTATGAAACTATTGGGTTACTTGTGTATTTGGGTTTGAAGCAGCGGCAGCGATTTAAAGCGGGTTTTTTTTTAACTTTTTTATTTTGTATTGTGAAATAGCTAGTTAGCTATAGGTAACCTAAAAGTGTATGTGTGTGAGTGAGTGTAGAGGGTGTGTACAAATGCGCTTTTACATGGCAAATCTGTCAAAAACTCACAACGTAGATTTCAGCATACATAACCTATTAGTATAGAAATGGTAACACCATTATTTAAATTAAAAATGTGTTTGTGGTTTTTGCAAACAAAAAAGAATACGATTGGCAGCCAAAACATACAATCACTTTGTAAGTTTTTTAATATTAATTACTATATTGTCTTTACAATTGGAACTTGTGAGAAAACATTGATAATAAAACATAGGAAAAAAGGATCTCTTAAAAATATACACTCTCGAAATATCTAAGGTCTATTTATAATCTTATTTCCAATTGATCTTATTTCCACTTAAACAAACATCAACTTTATGCAAGTGTAGATAAAATTGATCTGAAAAAATCTGATTGATTTTGATTGTCTGCAAAAATAAAAAATAAAACATGATAGTGTAGCTCAAACTGAACCTTATATAGAAGGAGTAATGCGGAGCGGAGTTACGGACAGTATCTGTCTATTGATGCGGAGCGGAATTCCGGACTATGCGGAGCTAGGCCGAGTTCACGCGACGAATAATTTGAGTGGGCTGCAAGCCTCCGCGGCCGGGATTTTCCGCTTTCCCGCTCCGCTTCCTCGCTCCGCTTCCCGGTTTTATGTGAATTTTTAAACTAGTTCCAAAATCCCTATCCACTGAAGCGGAGCGGAGATTTTATGCAATTCCATTGGTTAATATTGGCACAGCTCCGCTCCGCTCCTCTCCTCTCCGCTTCAGTGGACAGTCAACCTAACGCTTGTACAAATTTCACTCCTCATACCATACCTTATAAAATATAATATAAATGAAAATTGATTCTTAAGGAGTAAACTCCAAAAAACACAATAAACCATCGCTGCAGCGCTTCAATAACTACAAACACATCGAAAATAACACAAGAATTTTTCAACCAGCCGACTGTTACCGCTGTAATCTAATTAGTACACGCTTAACACACGTCTGCAGCAAATGAGTTTAATTAAAAACTGAATAGTTCCACTGTCATGATGCGATCAGCCAGTTTCAGATAGCGAAGCAGGTTTCATTTTGTTATCCAGTTTTATTTTAATTAATTTAATTGTGTTTGCGAAGTGGGTGAATTTATATGGCCGTATTTGTATTATGCTCGAGCTTTTATCTCACCAGTTGTAGTGATTTTTGTGTATGAGCTCGTCATGAAAAGTGTTACAAAAATAACTATGTCGTTATCAAGTTTACCTGTATGTACATAAGCATATTACACTAAGCGGTAATAGAAATGACCCAAATCCTAAGAGCGAATTTGTGAACATCTATGGTATTTTTAATGAGATTATAATTATGCTTATCTTCTTTAGTTGATTATTTTGAATAATTTCACATTAAGTTAGTTTAAAATTGAATTTTACTGTCGCTGAATGTATTAATACGTTTCATTAGTCACTTTCTATATAGATATTTTTTACAAATCTTTCACAAAGACACCTAATCACATAAAACTGTTAATGGAAAATTTATAAGTTAAGTACCGACAAAGAAATTCAAAGTAAATAAATAAATAAAAACAAATAAATTATCTTCCAATTACCAAACCCCTGAGAGGCCATCTCTACCCCTGCACTACAGTGTAAAGCACACAATATGTACATACGTGCATTGTTGTAGTGGCGGCGCACAATACGGGAACACTAATGGATTATCAGTGATTTGCATTTAGCTGGCTTTGCTGGTTAAGCTTATGCAAGAATGATTCAGCTTGATTGTGGATTTATAAGTGGGAGTAGTTTGTGGTAGCTCAAGAGTGCAAAAGCTCGCATGTACTAATTTGATATGTTCAATTTTATATCCAAATGACTTTGAGTGGCAAAAGTAGATACTAAAAGACGCAAGGTCGAGAAGGTTAAAGGAATCAGCTGGTTGTGGGAGGCTCGCAGCCCCGATCGTTGTGGCAATAATTTTGGAGGCTTCCCCGGATCTCCCCTTTGCAAAGGAGCGGACGACTTTCGGCTGATGAATGTTATAAAAGATTCTACTAATTTGTGCAAAAAGAAGACGCACGCTTGGTGCGCATTGCTCACGGTAACAAACTAAAGCTTTTTACCGGTGAGCGTTGAGCAAAGAGCATGAACCATCATCAATGCAGGTTCGTTTTCTACATGAGGAGACATATGTGGCCTGTCAGGCAGAGATACAAGAAGTTGGTTTTTCAAAGCAGATCTTTACCTGATCATTGTTCAAGTGTGTAAAATAGGAAGGAGGAATTCCTAGGATGGTGCAACGTTTTCACCATAATAAATCTATACATAACATAAATTAAAGTCGCTTTTCGTGTCTGTCTGTGTGACCGCGTTGTTCTTCTAAACTACGCAACGGATTTTGATACGGTTTTTTACCATCATTTAGAGAATTTATCCCGGAGAGTTTATGTGTATTGTGGTGGCATCTACATCGCCACATGCGAATTACGCATCAAAGATCTGACGTCACACAACATCCTGACGTCACTCAAAATCCTGCATCGCGCAATTAGAGTTTACCGCGCGGTGGACATCGCTTTAACCTCTGGGCAGTTGCCCGCCAGACACGACACCCGTCTGGTCGGAGGATCCTCCCTTTTCTATGGTGGATGAGTGAACTTTACATCCTGTTCCTGATACCCCTAAAGTATAATACATTTATATTAAACTTACTATAATAAAGAAATCTCGATGTTTTGTCAAGTCGTAAAAACCGTCCGAAGCAGGGGCGGGGTGGCTATCTATAAAAAAAAAACTAACATTTAACATGCGATTTGATCATTCTCGCATAGACCCGTTGTTCGGCAACAATGATGCGAGTCGACAGAGGCGCCCTCTCACGGTCCAGTTGAAAATAATTGTCTCACTGATAGCGCCCAACTCATTCGATAGTGCACATATTTGTGCGTAGTTATGTAACGTTCTTAGTAACCCTCCCCTTGATATACAATCAGATTGGTAAAATTTTGCAAAATGTTATTGCGGAAACTTCATATGGGTACAACTACGATTTTCAAATAGGATGTATCAAAAAATATCCTTTAAAAATTAAGATATCAATATTATTTATATATTTATTTCATTTATTTCTGACATAATTCTAGTCCATAGTTTTACACACACACATTTAAATTATAAACTATTTTAAATTCTAAACAGATAAAAACCCAAAATAAAATTTAGATAACTTAAAAAAAAAAATACCTACAAACACATATTATACAAAACACACATTACAACACATACACATTTACATTTACATTTTAATAAAATTAATTTATTTTTATTTTTTCGTCTATGGAGAAGAAAAAATCCTTAAATATTAGATACAAAATAAATATTCCCGATACAATGTGAGTAAAAGTAACAAGCCTTTCTGGAACAGTAAGAACACAGCTAGGGCTTACCAGAGTTCAATTTTTTTCTTTCGATAATATCTATATAGGTATGATATCCATGAACACATAGTTATAGGTAGGTTCCATGTTATAATATGGACTCGTACCAACACTATGAGAAAAAATTGTACCAAACAACTAGGTGCAAAATGTCACCTTTGAAACGAGAACTTTGCTGTGAAAAGATGACCAATTAAGGAGCTACTCAAATGAGCTGTAAGTCACCTCACACGTTAATTAGTGCTTCGGTCACAAATCTCAGCATAAAGCAAGTCGTTGTTCCGACACATTACACACAGGCGACTGTTTGTCGACACACATTTACGAGCGAGCCGGAAATCTGATAGCGACACCTTTGGTAGTGGCGTGAAGGTGACTGTATTAGATACTTTTGAATGTGTGCATGTTATTGTCAAAAAAATTATCATAAATCAATACCATATTATTATCATTACATATCACAAAACATGATACATGGAGATCTATCGTGTTTTAGGTCTTCCTGTACTTTTACCTTATAAATGCATGCTCAAATAACTCGTCATGGATTATACAGGTATTTGTATGAACCACATATTTGTTTGTTTGTACCATAGACACAGTATAAATATTGACGAGACCCCAAGCGATAATCGCGGTGCCGTCAGTTGCGGGTGCCGTGTCGAGTCGAGCGATCACCAAGATCTTTTAAAAAATGGAGGGTAGGTTATTATTTCAAAAAATATGCCTAGTTTCCATACTGTCCATATTTATACTGTGACATAGCTGTGTCCGGTCTGGCCGTAGTTTTTAATTGCAATTCCAGTTTATTTTTCACTGTCTCTACACAGTTTGAACAGGTCCTAAAATTACAAAAATAAATTATACAATACAATTTTCAAAGCAGCAAAATATTTTTATATTTTCTCTCTCTTATTCCAAATTTTTGAAGTACCGATCCCATCGACATTACAGCGAACACACCCCAGTTGTCTCACTACGATTTAAGAAGACAAAGGGCAGTAAAACGAGTGATTGCTCACTACACTGCCGGCGACAGAAATGCTGTGGACACAGACTGTGATAGATATAGTTAGCGTTAAAATGACCATTGTGGGTTACAAGGAAAATAACTGTAATTTAATTTTTTGCTAGAAAATGTCTAAAGAATACACTAAGGTGTAAGGGGTTTACTTAAAAACGTAGCTTCAAGTTAAGGCGACGTTAAACTGACTTTTAATGATTTTATACTGAAGATCACGTCTAAACGAGTAGATAAAACATGCTAAATGATGTAAAAATAACTATGAATTAAAAGAAAAAACACGCTAATTGGTTAAGTGGTTCTCCAGTACTTCCGAACTTACAAACAGAAAGCACGCATCTTCTTTCTGCATGTATGCTCGTTAGTGCGTTGTAATAATTATGTTTATAGGTCAAGTGCATTGCAACTTTATTATACCTTCTGAAGTATGACAACACTTTCCTACATACAACTTAAAAAAATACACTTGACCCAAATGCAGTGATGGCGTAGCAGCGTAGCACTCAGCGTAGCGCTACGCTACAAATTAATCGTAGGGAGTGCGTAGCGCGTAAAGCGTAGCAATTAAACCTATTCTAATGACGAAGCGGGAGTGATGCCTATGATACTTAATGATGCTAGGAGGCACTTAATAACTTGAAACCTTGTTCGTGTAATAGTTTTATTGTCACGCAAGTTGTCTCTAAATCAATCAATCTGCCTAGCCTTTTCCCAACTATGTTCGGGTCGGCTTCCAGTCTAACCGGATGCAGCTGAATACCAGTATTTTACATGGAAAAACTGCCTTTCTGACCTCCACAACCCAGTAACTGGGTAATACGATACTCCTTGTCAGACTTTGAGGCTTCTGACGACCTTTAACGACTGTCAAAGTTCTTCGAATTACTGCCGGGACCAACGGCTTAACATGCTTTACGAAGCAATGAGGAGTCTCGGTATGTAAAGATGGTCACCCATCCACGGACCAATCCCGACAAGCGTAGCTTTACCTGATGGATCGACCCGCGCGACTGTTATTACTTAGCCACGAGCTCCTCCAAGTTGACTCTAAATGATTAAGCAAACATGTATTGTTGTTTAGTCACAGTTTACTAATAATATTTTAAAGGAAATCGGTATTTTGAAGTAGATAATACTAAGATATTTTATGATAACTTAAAGTCAGACGATTAAGTTATATATTTTTTCATTTATGACAGTAAGGTTGGCAGAAAACTCGATTTTAAAAGCTTTTCTATAGCTTCAATGCAGTTGCAATATACGGTACACACAGATCTGTCTGTAGGCCAATTTATGACCGTACTCACTCACTTTAAAATAAAACTTCAAAGATTTCATAATGTCTGTTTTTATTAGTATTGTGCATGTACAAACTTAAATGACTTAAGTTGGATTTATGTGACGAGTTGTAAGTATAAGAGGAAAGTTTGAAATGACTCTTAACTATTACGTCATTCTTATGTACGACTTGCATAGGAAGGTTCTTGTTGTGAAGTAAATTGCCTGCAGTGATGAGTATGTTGATTGGGAAATCGTCGTTTCGCATAGCAAACGGCAAACAGGAAGAATTACAAGTACCTATAAACAAATATATCAAAAATATATTGTCATATTTAAAAGGGTCAGCAACATCGAAATCATGAAAAAATTATCTGCTGTCCCATTCAGTCGAGTAGGTATTAAAGTTTTATATGGGGCGGTTGATTAATTCTGGTGAAAAAACACTTCCTCTCTCCTTAAACATCATTATTACATATAATAATATAATATATATCTCTTTATTTCCAGTTTACAATTTTACATAATATACCACTTGAAATAACATGATTAATTTGTCATATAAATTGTAGGTTATTGCAGAGTTATACACCTCTGACACCCAAGCTAAGATTAAACTTGTGTTATGGGTGTCAGGGCTCTCAAATTATCACCGGTAAAACAAATATATAATTCCGTGCTCTTGTTTCATGTTTAGTATTTGATATATTTATATGGATAAAGTTATGCTTTATGTAGGTATTTATTGTATATGTAGATGGTACACCACTGACTACCTGCAGTACTATCTCTCCTTCTCCCTTTAATCCATCCAAAGGTTATCTGTAAAAGATCGCTTTTAGCGATAAGACCGCCCATTGTATCACCCTATGTAAAATTACTAAATTTATTTCTGTAATTTTTTTGGTGTTCATAATAAAGAATATTCTATCTTTTATTTATCTATTATATTTTCCCGATTACGATTTTAAAGCATGTTGAAACAGTTCTGTTTCTTTTATTATTGTTAATTTCACATTTCTAATGTGATAAACGATTAATCATGTTGTGTAGGTATTGGTATACCATTCTGATACAATATTCCCCACACAGAAAGGGCGTGTTGCAATGATTTACACTCTCTTGTTGTATGCTAATCAAGTGCTGAGCACATCTGATTTACGGCCAAAGTTTTGAGAATAATTATAACAATACTTTCGTGACACCATTCTCATTCAATAAAATAGATTTCTCTAGATAAATAAAATGAAAGTTATTGAATACTAGATAAAGAAAATGAAAGTTATTAAATACTAGATAAAGAAAATGAAAGTTATTGAATACTAGATAAATAAAATGAAAGTTATTGAATACTAGATAAAGAAAATGAAAGTTATTGAATACTAGATAAAGAAAATGAAAGTTATGAACTTAAAGAACCCCGATATTTCATTTAAATAAAATAACGGGGTTCTTTAAGTTCATCATGTTTGTGACTTAACTAAATGTTAAGTTGTTTGAAAGAAGTGTTATAATTTGTAGGTCGATTTGCTTCTATAGTATAGGCATTTTCACGCACAGCCGCAAGGGTCGATCGGGCAGGTTAAGCTACGCTTGCTGCGGTAGGTCCATGGATGGGTGACCATCTTTACATACCGAGACCCCTCCGTGCCTCGTTGCCGTCCCGGCTGTCAATCTTGGATCTTTGACAGTCGTCCGGATCGTCAGAAACCCATCCATATAAAATACTGGTTATCAGCTGTATCCGGTTACACTGGAAGCCGACCTCAACATAGTTGAGAAAAGGCTAGGCAGACGATGCTGATGTATAAGCATTTGCTCACGCCGTTTTAAAATAAATGGTCCATCAGTAAAACGTAATTCTATTTTTAATAAAGCCGTTTATTTCCAAACATTGGGTACATAATTAATTTGTTAACAGAAAGTATTTGGGTAGTCAATTATAATATGTCCCGCAGCTCAGTGTGCCTTTTAGCATAGGCCTCCTCCAACTGTCTCCATTGTGTTCTGTCCTTGGCAACTCTCAGTATGGACCTAGGGTTAGCCTCCCTAGTGTCGTCTTCCCATCTTGTTTTTGGGTGCCCCCGGTTTCTAGTCCCGTCACATCGTAACGTCATTCTATAATCTAGACATATTAAAGACAGTAGATAGATTGCGAGATGCAAAACAATAATAGGTACATACTTTTAAATTTATATTAATAATCCGTCAGTGTAACGTCACCGGTTTTTTGACGGACTGACTAGAGTCCGCGCGAGCAGTCAAGTCCAATAGACGCGGCGCTAGTGTCTACGTCATTACATCAAATTGCATTAAATCAAATTAGTTCCACAATTTTCCGCCGGGCTTCAGTGGTGGCGCAGATTCTATGTATCATTTTTGGAGAATACCTACTGTTTTTACTGCCTTGCAGAGCCATGCAATTAAATAGCCTCCAAGGCCAATATAAAAAAAACGAAGCCCCCTTTCTCCTCCCGAGAATCAAACTCAACTCCAATGAGTTTGTGATTGTGACAAGATCAACACCATGTTCCAATGATTAATTCCCTCCCGTTCTATGCTAATTGTGTACTAAGTGGCTTCTGATTTACGGCGCGGATTTAAGTATAATTATTTAGCGAACACCCTTCGAAACTTGAGTATGTCATTTGTCAAGCAATGTGCTAATTACTGATGTTCTTATCACGGCTTTGTCTTTGTCTCAGAGGGTGGTGGGACTGGGAGTGATCGTAAGTAGATACCTACATGTATATGTAGAGGTATGAGGAACAGAGTATAAAGTTCACTCATCCTCCATAGAAAAAGGAGGATCCTCTTACCAGAAGGGTGTTGTGGTGGTGGGCTACTGCCGACGATTGAAGTCGGACGTTGTATATATGCCAGTCGCGCGGCAAACATTGCTTGCGCGATGCAGGATTTTGCGTGACGTCAATGTGATGCGTAGTTCGTATGTCGCGATGTAGATGTCGCCACATATTTGAAGGTAAATTATATACGAATTGACAGGTATGAATGTTGAGTGTGTATTGTCAATGTAGGAGAAAAAATTAATTAATAAATAAATTAATAAACAAGACTAATAATTATAACTGCCTCGTTGGTCTAGTGGTCGCAAGCACTACTGCTGAGCATGTGGTCCCCGGTTTGATTCCCAGGTCAGGCAAAGTGTTATTGGATTTATCCATCTGGAATTTCTCAGTAGCAGCCCGGAGTCTGGATTTAGGCCCGGTTAATGGCAATAGGCTAGCCTCCTATTACATGGGACTTAAACATAACTGGCGAAATGTGGGTGTACTAAATGTACACCTCTGCCGACCTCTTCGTTGAATACAGGCGTGATGGTATCTGTGTGTTAATGATTATGAATTTTATGTTAGATAAAGAAACTTTTTCGATATTTGAGACTCCTAATTAGTTTAAATTTTACACAATTGAATCATAAATAATTTATAATCAACTAAATAGTCTGTATTAATAATTTGAAATAAAAAGTATAACAGTGTTGTTTAGAAAAAGAAATAAAGTTACTATGGGTTACACATTCACCTGTAAACTCCAGACAGTATTAAAATGTACAAATACTTTTACATTTCTTCCTATATTCACTTACAATACATAAACTATGAATCAGTATCGAGCGGGTATCAGCAGATATACTAGTGTTCGGGTAATTTGCCATCGGATCATTACCCCCGCGGCCCCGACTCGATATCTTCACCCCTCTTGTCTTTATTGTGACAGACAGGGCGCTATTACGGGGCAGACAGATTTCTGAATATTGTTTTTTAAATTGAATTATGGCGCGCTTGGGTCATTAGTGCTATTGAGCATAAAAATATGCTCAAGATTATTTTTTTACTTCGTAATGTGATTGAGTTTTTTTTTTCTTATTTATCTTAACGTTTTTGTACAATTGTCAGCTTCTAGCAATATTTGTCTTCATATTATGTGCAGATTAACGACTATTATTTATTAAATTCTTTTCCCTTACCCATGGATATCTCAAAAATCTCTTCTTTTAATCTCTTCTTTTGCTGAGGCCGCATCTGCGTCTATCGTGACGAAGCTTCGCACAGTGATACGATACACGCAGATGTGACCAACCATTATCGGTTATCGTCGCGATAGTTCGGGCAACGTAGCGCTTATCGCCCGAGTGGCGGTATATGTAAAGTGGCGAAGCCGCTAATGTGACTACCGTATTAGCGCGATAACTTTTTAGCGAGCAAAACGTACGAAGCTTCGTCACGATAGACGCAGATGTGGCTGCAGCATTTGATATATTTGTCAGCCGCCATGTCTATTTTCAACCCCTTTCTAGCCACTTGATCTTAATTTTGAGAATATTAAGTATCTTTTGCCAAAGTCAAAATTCATAATATTTTATTTCACATAAACCTACAAGGGCACTTATGAAACGTCAGAAGTTAGGAGCGCGGTTCTAATTGGTCGTTGCCTATGGAGAAGAGCCGGCAAGAAACTCAATGGTTACTCTTTAAAAAGTAAATCGTTTTTACAATGTTTTCAAATTACAGTGTAAAAAGTATGAGAGGACAGTGTAGGCCTATCAACAATGCCAGAAGTTTATCTCTTCTGACTCCCCAAAGTCCAGCAGCCTGTCAGGACATTGATCGACGACAGTACCAACATCACTTAATCCACCATTAGAACTAACGCCTCACACTTAACAACTAACACTATTCACTATGTGAAAAATGAATCCTATGAGGGTAGATACACAAGCGTTTCGGGACCATTTCCTCTTCCGGCGCAGCATCCATCTTAGTCGGATGTTTGCCGACACCCTTTTTAAATTATGGTGTCGTAATGATGGTGTACCGAAGGTCTTTGTGTGGGCCTTATGGGACAATAGCCATTGATACATCTATTGGTGAATAAGGATCTCCTAATTATCTTAGCAAGAGGATATTGCCTTTGAATTGAACTACCAATCAATACCCCTTTTCCCAACTATGTTACAAACAACAACTATGCGAAAATCGAACCCAGCACTTCTTGCTCAGCAAAATTCAAAATTCAAAAGTCATTTATTCAAACTAGGCTGAGAATCAGCACTTTTCGAACGTCAAAATTACATAAGACAGTCCCCCAAAAACGCCCACCCTTCACCACTTTCTAGTGCGTTAGCTGGGAAGAAGAAGTGGCGCAACAAACTCCCAAGCAGCACAGCTGTCTGTTCAATTAGAAAGAAAAAAAATGATTCTATATAATAGTATTCAACATAATTAACCTACTTTAAATTATTATCCATATGTTAGCTAGCACACGCCAATATACCAAACAAAATCATCGAGAACTATACTCGGGCAGAAATAAAAACTAAACGTAAACAAAACTTAACATCTTAATAAAAGCCTCCAGGCATAAAGGGCGTGCCCGCTTACATAAAACTGTAACTGGAAGTTATATTATGATAAACTAGGACCATCGAGGTAAAATAAATAAACAGTTAATTACTAATAGCAATAAATAATATGATCAATTGTCGAGGTCACTAGTTACATTTTTCAATACAACTCATAAAAAAAACATTGTAATGAGTAGATTATGTCAACAAAAAGCTCCGTAAAGCTATTTCTAACATCTAAACAGCAGATACCGCGTAACAATACACTACCATAATCCCCATACCAACAATATATATCTCTTAACACAGATCGAGGGTAACACAAGTATCTACAAGTACCTACATCGCTACAGAAACCTTTGTGTGTAGCGAAATAATAGCTACACAAGTGGACTGGATAATGGCGATCATTATATGGACATCAGTCTTTTGTCCAGCCGTCTAATTGAGTTGCCATGGCAACGGTAAGGTAGAAATAATTGGCGGTAGATGTCTGTGATGGTTGTTTTGATAAAGAACTCCATACCTATAATAAATCATAGTTAATTGATTCAGGCGTGACTTTGCGAAAATCCATTATAAAATACAACAGACGACGTATATTTAGTAACTTAATGCTATTAACTGTTCTTAAAGAGTCATAAAGAACCCTGTAAGAAAGCGACACGTGTTTCACCTCTCAACGAGACATCCTCAGGAAGGCGATTGACTTGTTGCGAACTCGGAGCCGACGTGTGGACACGTCAAGCGTCGGGTACGTGTGCGCTTGATTAAGTTCTTAAAGATATGTTTTCTTTCAGTTACATACGGTTTCGTTTCGGTGAAACGCATCTAAATGATTGTTTATAATAGAAATAATAAAGTCATTAACGTTCCCACGTCTGTAAATACGAGTCATTTTAAATGGCAAACTTCAAATGTAGATGGTTTGAAGTTTGCCATGTTCACATAAATCTGCTGTAATGACAAAAATAACAGCAAAATAAAATAATATAAAAACTATATCCGCAAGCTATCATCCTTAAATTTTAAAACAGAAGACCTTACAAATAAAATTCGCCAACTATTTTCAACCACTTCAGACAATCCCTACTTATTCCCAAAAAGCATAAAACCATTCACATTTTACCTACGGATCTACCGCTAAATTACCGCAGCATTACTAGCGGTATTACCGGTCGGTAACTGCAGCCCTTTGCGTTTGCTCTCAGTGGGTCTAATAGTAAAAAATTCAAGCGGTCAGTGAACAAAGAAAGTTGTTCGGAACAATTTTCTACTTCAGGAAGAAGTGGGGATTATGTGAATGTTGGAATATGTTGAGGAGGTATTTTAGACAAATTATAGTTTTAAGTCTCTTATTCTATGTAGAACGATGCTTAAGGATGAATTCATATATTTTATTATGTATCATAGATCAGCATGAAATCCGTGACTATTCAGTACTTCATCGTTTACCCCATTTTTAATGACGCCACCAAATATGGTTGAACGATGTCGAATATACAATGTGAAATTTTATTAACGTCCGCCGAAAAAAAAAACAGCTGTTCCCTACATTATAACGAGCTATGCGAACATAAATGTATGGAACAGTTGATTTTTTTTCGCGATTTCGGGGTTTGCCCCATAGTGAAAGTTGTTCAAAATGATGAGTACAATGACCCTTTAAGAGGATGCAAACGAATTAAATTTCACATTGTATACATTAGTCTTCAAGTAAGTTTGTCCAGCTTCGTCATCAAGTTCCCACCCAATTGAGAATTTGTATCTCAATTTCAAATTCTCAATTCAGAAATTGAATGAAGGTGTAGGTAAAGTTACTAATGCCTTGTCCACTAGACTTTAAACTTCTTGGTCCCTACGAAGCACCACCGGCCATTGACAGTACAGCAGAAAGTACAAAACTTCACCACAAAGCGTTCAATTATAAACAAAAAACGAAAAGAACAGTAATCTGCCTCAGTGCCTTTGACAGACTCGGGTTTGACTTTATAGTTTAGTCTGGATTATGCTGAAAGCGGCAGATTTACCGAAAATTTTAAAAGGTGGATTTGGGAAACCTTTTTTTCCGGTATTAATGTGTTCGATAAAGCAGGTCTGTGCATTTTTATTATATTTAGTCTACGGCATGTATTAGGTTATGTTTCGCCTTTGATGTTCGAAAAAGTAACAATTTTACAGTCCATATTTAAATTACTTCTTACACACTTAATATAAATATGACGGAGGAGGGTACTTGTCTCTTTTGTTACTATCAGGCATATTTTAACTACTGTGGGTTATTGCGTAATAGAAAAACCGTTTGCAGTTCAGCTATCTAATTACGCAACACATTTTCGTTGACAATTCCGACTAATCTGTTTCACACATTCAATTTGACAGGTCAACAACATTCATTGTCTTATTTACGTTGTTGAGCAGTTTTTTTTTTCGAACGTACGATGCAATGGATTAGCAATCTGTTTCAAAACGATTTAGATTCTGATTGATCGTGTATTACGTAATTAGGGTACTGGTCAAATTATAATTTACGATCAAATTAATTACACTAGCAATTCACACACTGTAGGTACACGACATAACTATTCGAAACGCGCGAAAGTTTCTAAACGTGTTTACTGCTTGACTGCCACCGATGAACCCTGCTTAGCTCCGGCTCCGGCCGGTCCGAGCATTATGTTGTAGACTCTGTCGAACGCCGGTTGGCAGCGCTGGCGTCCCGATTAGTCGCATCAGTGACGTATTTGCGACAAATACATAAATTCACGCCTTTTTCCCAAGCAGGTAGGCAGAAACTGCAGAATGCCTACGCAGGCTACGATTCTTACATACTCCTTTTGCTTCGTTTACGTTCATAAATCAGTGGTCATAAACGCACGCCGGTAGCGACTTACTTTTTACTTAAATTAAATACCATACTAATTATATGGGTCGATTTCATGGGTTATGAAAATAGTCAGACAATCTTCTTTTCGACTCATATTACTTATAGAGCCGTATCTAATTATAACCACAAAGTTAATAATGTGAAGGCTTAATAAAGCTTTAAGTCTAATACTAAAGAGCAGCTATTTTTACTAGGCACTATAATATTAGAGTAACTTCAATGACTATAAAGAAAACTACCACGAACTACCATTCCTAGAAAGTAATTCCTAAATAGCCCTTCTAAAGGTCTAATAGACCAACTGAACGCCATTAGTCCGGACTAACTAACTCATCAGTGACTAAACAACCTACATTACTTATTACTTACTAGTTTGCGACATGTAGGGTGAAAACACTCGACATTATTATTTACAAGCGTCGCGATACTCGATGCGACAACCTGACGACTTGCTTTAGATCTTATACGGGGTGCTTAAGTTTTTCGTTTTGGTTTATTTATGGAAAGCAAAGCTATTGACTTGAAAAATACCAAGTAAATAAAGTGAAGGATTTATTGTCCCTTGTTTTAAATTAATTTGGACAAAACTATATTTTGACCCGCATTGTGTGGAAAAGGGACAGAGAAGTCTTTTTCTCCGTCTACCTTTTCAAATATCTAATCTAACTATCCCTCCTGTCAGGCTACTTAGATTAGATATTTTGACCTATATATTTGTGATAATGTCAATATGAACTCTGTTATACAGACCGTTAAAGTCAAAGTCAAATCATTTATTTCAAATAGGCCCTTGTAAGGCACTTTTGAACGTCAAAGTTTACAAAAATTGAATTGATTCTAGTCGCCCATTCCAAAAGGTAGTTTTCGTATGGAGAAGAATGGGCAAGAAACTCCACCGTTACTCGTTTAACACCCCTCCCGTTGTAATTAAAGATTAAAATTTCCTTATCAAAAATCGTGGCAGTATTTTAATTAACCTACCTTCATACTTTTACTAAGAAAAACTAACTTTATTAAACAAGAAAACTCGCTACATAACTTAGTAAACTAATCCACTCAACGAAGGCCAAGGTCTCGGCTAGAAGTAGTTGCAAATGAGAAAGTTATAAGACCTTTATGTTTTCCCCACAGAATACCTTTAAATTAAAACCTTACCTTATATTTTAATAAACCTTAGAAACAAACAGGTTAACCTCAAACAAGATTTAAAAATAAAGAGGAATTAAAGCCAACTTGGCTCAAACATTGTTACATCAACCTGTACATTAGACAAATTGAAAGCAATGAAGTCGAAAGCGTAAGTTCTCAATCATTCAACTTAACGACAATCGGGAAGAGGGGATGCGTACGCGGCGGTGAGATGACATTTTCGCGAAATGGATGCGGCATAAGATAAAAAAAAAATTACGTCATCAGGTATATCTGAACAGTATAGGGACATAACGATAATTTTTGAAGCATTCTTTAGTTTGATAGGCTCATGTTTCTATGGCAACTGTGCCTAGAATATTTCTTTTACATTTTTTTTTAAATATTTAATTATTAGGTTGACTGGTAGATATACCCCTGGGTTTTTTTAATCTATGTTGGCAACGTATTTTTTCTGTAAGTATCACAAGCTGGTATTTTTTTTGTTCTGCCCTTTTATGAGCTTAAGCGTAAAGTTCGCAGTTCCGGCACACACTTACTAATAAACTATTTTAGTTTATCTCATACCGACACGAGATACATTGCCTACTCACTACTAAACTAACACATCCACCATCATCCACATATCCTCGTCCCAGACCTACGGTGCTATAACAAGATTATAGTGTAAGAGCATGGTGATTGCCGGCCGGCAACTAATGGCCGGTCTTAAACATTTTAACTTGATTTTCGGCCAATATTTGATCAGTCAGTATGTTTGCATATTTTTTGTATCGCAAGCAAAAGTAACTGTTTTAAGTCTGAATTTAATGAACTTAAACGTATCGTTCGCAATTTTGAGGCCCGTTCGGAGCACACTTACTCATAAATTATTTTAGTTTATCTCGTACTGACACGAGATACATTGCCTACTTACCACTAAACTAACACATCCACCAAGATCCACACACCCTGGTTATAGATTCACGGAGCTATAACAACTTAATAGTGTAAGAGCATGGTGATTGCCGGCCGGCAACTAATGGCCGGTCTTAAACAATTTAGCTTGCTTTTTATTGACGCGACATTTTCTCCCTATTGCTCGTTTTCTATTGTTGTTTTTAGTTTCCTTTTGTGATTTGTATTGTATTGATTGTTTTGAAGGGATGAAAGAAGTTTTTCTGCCCTGGTTCTTGAAGTCTGTTGAACGTTTTTATGTGTTTGTTAGCCACTTTGACTTTTCTCATGAAAAAGATTATGAGCCTTCGTTGTGCTGCACATGTTTTTAGAATTTTAAATTTTTTAAGTTTATAAAAGATAGATCAAATAACAATTAAACATATTTATAGCTATAGCTAATTTGTCAAGTATGAATGTCAGATACTCAAACACGTCAAAACGGCTGAAATGATTGCAATGATATTGTTGTAAAAAAAGTTCCTTGTAGATCTTCAAATGTGTGTGTAATTGAAGATCCCTAAGGAACTAGCTTTTAGGACCAAGCCACCGGCAAAAACTAGTTATGCTCCTAAGAATAGAACTAAGTAATCCTTCGACTTTCTAACATCAAAGTCAATAGACATGAAAAAGATTCCAAGATAAAGACACATCTTTCAACGTTTTCTATTAAATGGTGGCGTATTGTTATCTAAGTCCCACATTATGAACTAAACCCGTTGCCACACAGTGACAAACGTTAAACCGTTGTCAGTCACAGTAAATAACGCTTTGTTATAGCGACTATAGTAAATAACAAGTCTTTGTGAGCTGTGAACGCGTCATTTTAACTAAAACGCGATCAGCTTTGACGTTTTAGTTTAGTCCTGTTCGTGATATAGGATTCGACATTAAAAGTATTGAACAAAATATTTTTCATAATAATAACATTTTACAAATACCTAGTAGTATATTCATCATCATCATTTCAGCTGAAAGACCCAAGCACCCCTTCAACCAGTTTTATGCTTCCCGCATTCCTACGGCCTTCACAAAGTCATCGGTTCACCGTTTGGGAGGCCTTCCAACGCTACATCTTCCGGTACGCGGTCGCCACTCCAGAATTTTTCGGCCACATCGGCCTTCTGTTTTGCGAGCAATGGCCCTGCTCACTGCTACTTAAGTTAGGCAATTCTTCGGGCTATATCGGTTAGCTTGGCTCTCCTGCCGATCTCTTTATTTCTGCCATAGCCACACCAGTACTGCAGCACTGCATAGCCCTCTCCAGTGCTTTTTAGCCTTCTAATAAGTATAGTATATTAAAACAATTGAAGAGTACCTTAAAAAAAAATGTTGTATCGTCTCTTGTTTTTTTAAATAATCAATACGCATTCGCCTTCGCTAATATCACTTGTTCCGTGAAGGAATTTATATAAAAAGCCTTTCATTTTTATGTAGGTCAACCATTCAGACCATTTCTCATTGGCGGAAGATTACAACTTTCCAACCATAAAAAATAAAAACTTAAACGAAAAACTAGCGTCCAAATCAAAAACATTTCCCGACTCACCCATTAGTTTACCTCCGCCCGTTTCTACCAAATTCGAGTTGACAAACGAACCACAGCCAAACAGCCGATCTGACGTGGCTTTGTGAAACACCCGGTCAATACTCAAAAATTAATTAAACCACAATCCAATATGTCCAACAAAATTGCTAATAATCAAACTGCAAAAAGCCTTTTCAGATTATATCGATTTTTTTTGATAATTTTATTGATATGTGGCTACGATTTCAACGTCATAAAAAGAACATTTTTAAACTGGATTGTCAGGGTCTACTGTTGCAGTCTTGTTATACTGGTTATATACTCCTCTGTGGTCTGTTGTCCACTGGAATTATCGCAGTTTTGGTCATTACTGGAATATTCAGCTTCAGTGATTATCATTTTATGTTTTGACAGCCGAACAGAAATGTTCTTTGAAATTTTGATGGATATCGACTGCTATTTGAGGATTAACAGACGCCATCATATCCACAGCATGTATAAGCTAGTCATCTCGTCCATTATTACTTGGTCTGTTCGAGTTTCTTATACTTTGATGTACTGTTATACGTACAAATGCTACGACAATTCGTATTTATTTATCATACGACAGTTTTCTTTAATCGCTCTCGATTTCAATCGAGTCTGGCGATGCATAATATTCGATGCTATTCGGTATCGGTTGAAAATCCTTCGAATAAGATTGGAAGAGACTCCGGAGTATAATTATTATTTATACGTGAAGAATAATAAAACTATCAAGGAGGATAAGATGAAGTTTTGTCTGTATATTTATAGAAGTATTGCTGATTTGGTTGATATGATATTGCCAGAGTTGAATGCATCGGTAAGTAGTTTGACTTTTTCTTTGTAAAATGTCTTTCGGGCGAGTTGCAATAAAATCCGCGATACAAAAAAGGGCAGTTCGTTTCGCCTAAGCTACACTACCACACTTTAATGCAATAACTTTTATTCTGTACACGATTTTATATCCCAGAAAGACTCACCTTTTTCATTCACGTGTCTATTTTTGTTTTTATAAAATTTTTCATAATTAATTAATTCCAGTTATTCCTGAGTGTCGCTGGGAGTTTACCGAAACTAGTTTCTAATGTCTACAACATATTGACAGCCATTGAGGGCCACGTAAGTATCACACTAAAGAACTACATTATGTACATAACTCAAGTAATATACATGTGACGCGAAGGAATATAGAACAATCCCAATAGCAGTTTTGGGT
Organism: Agrochola circellaris; assembly: GCA_914767755.1. Lineage (NCBI taxonomy): Eukaryota > Metazoa > Arthropoda > Insecta > Lepidoptera > Noctuidae > Agrochola > Agrochola circellaris. The sequence continues at coordinate 3,509,151 of OU611861.1, forward strand.
ATTTCGATGGCTATAAGATTAAGAGAAAAAAACCACAAACTTAAAAAAAAAAATGAAATTACTTTAATTTCGGAAGTCGGTGTCTTTGTTTTTGAATTTGTTGTAGTGTTTTTTTTTCAGTTGTTTTTATTTGTAGCTGTGTCCCCATACAAATTCGAATGTTACTACCTGCTATGTAAATAATAGTGATAGGAAGTTATTATAACATCATTCACATGGAATAAGTGGGAAAAATACGTATTATTGAAGCTAACTCAAAAACTAGCCAAGCAAAGTTAAAAAAAAATATGGGACCACCACGCAAGCTTTCTCTACCAAAATACAACCTCCTCCTTTTTGGAAATTGGTTTAAAAGACATACTGATGTGACGGCTGATAGAGATATATTAAAAACGAAGACATCCTGCACCAACTCCAAATAAATTGAATTATGCGCAGGAGTAGATTATGGCCGGGACAGATTTAAGGATTGATATCCATACAAAATGATCAATTTTATCATTACTAGCTGCACCACGCGGTTTCACCCGCATAAGTTTCGATCCCGTGGAAATAACGAGATAAAACAATCCTAATCCAACCCTAGGTCCTAGCCCAAGTCATGGTCGACCCATGTGCCAGATTTCATTCAAATCCGTGCAGTCGTTTTAGCGTGAAGGTGTAATAATAATATAATAACTATTATTTATTTATTTCTTAAAGTGTGGTACAGTCTGTTACAATAAATATAATTTTCCAATTTTCGGATAATCAGAAAAAGAGTAACAATAAACAGAATTGAATCTGGCGTCCTAGCTAGGTTACATGGTAACCCGTATTAAGGATCGCCAGCCCAGGTTCCCACAGAAGGAGCACAAATAATTTTTAATAGAGACTGCTTAGGACTATAAGGTGCAAACGTATATTTACTTATACTTACTTAACAAACAAACTCAATATCGCATTTATAACATAAGTTAGGATAATGTTAATCCTGGTTTTATGTCTTTTAGGAGCCAGTCGAATCTCTCGGCTACGTATTACTGCATGTGCTGCAAATATCACTGCTACTGTTCTCTCCGTTCGTCGCTGTGGAGTTCTATTCGGTGGAAGTGGACAGAATGAGACTGTTTCTGATGCACAGGCTGATCGATGATAACGGTATGTGTACGAATAGCTGTGACAGCGCCCGCGTGGATATCGAAAAAAAATATAGCATTGAAGCTTTAGAAATATGGATACTTAAATCTATGTCTTAGGCACCCGCCCCACCGCCGACAAGGAAGCTACTAGCTATAGACTATTTTCTCGCTCAAGAAACGTACAATACATGTAAGTCCCGTGTCAGTAAAAGAGATACTTGTATGTCGGCATCTACATCGCCACACCTACGCATCAAAGACCTGACGTAACACAAAATCCTGACGTCACAGAAATCCTGCATCACGCAATTAGAATTTACCGCGCGAACACCATATACATACATAACTTCCCCGACATGAATCGTTAGGCAGTTGGCCGCCAGACACAACACCCAGGTCGGAGGACCCAGGTCTCTCGGGGTACGGAGGTCTATAGAGGATGAGTGAACTTTACACCCTCATCTCTTTTCTCGTTTTCTTCTTTCCTCATGCCTCTAAACTTGTATGGTTAGTTGATTACTGACACTGCCGACGAGAACTCCCTCTCCAGTAGTTTGTCGCAGCGTTAAGAGCTATAACAGAAAACACTCGCTCGACGAAGCTCGCTTGGCGGACAGAAAATTCGCTGAGAGACTCTCGCTAGGTCCATACGCATACCAGCAAATGACTGGGCAGACATTCTACTCGTCGCAATCGCGCACTCGCTCATAGCCCAGTGACAAAACTATCCGAACTACTCACTGGCTGTTCGTTTCTCGCTAACTCATTTCTAGTTGCTAACGCTACTCGCTTTTCGCAAATCGTCGGCGGTGAGACAGGTCCTAGGCCCGCTTTTTAAAACATCGATCTATTTATGTCTATTGTTTGAAGATGACAGAGGAGCTCGCGGCTAAGTAATAACTACCGCACGGGTCGATCCATCAGGCTAAGCTACGCTTACCGGGGTTAGTGTGTGGATGAGTGACCATCTTAACATACCGAGATTCCTTCGTGCCTCGGAAAGCACGTTAAGCCGTTAGTCCCGGCTGTCATTCGTGGATCTTTGACAGTCGCTACGGGTCGTCAGAAACCCGAAAGTCTGACAACCAGTCTTACCAAGGGATATCGTATTACCCAGTTACTGGGTTGTGGAGGTCAGATAGGCAGTCGCTCCATGTAAAATACTGGTATTCAGCTGCATCCGGTTAGACTGGAAGCCGACCCCAATATAGTTGGGAAAAGGCTAGGCAGATTGATTGTTAGAAGATGACAGAGACAGAATGATGATTTAAAAATGTTTAACGTTAAATAAAATTCTGTATTGTCAGTGATTTGTGGCGCAACTGGGCCTAAAGTGTGTGCAGTGGACTTAATATTAAGGTTGATAACTTTCGGCTTTTTTTTTCTAAAGATGATTAGTTAAGGTTGATCCGAAAAGAGGCCCGCGAAATTCAAAATTTCTTACGTTGTTTTTTTTCAATTTGCAGGTCAGTGTCAAGTTGTATCTTGACCAAAATACAAGACAAACAATTGTAATTTATTTTGAAACCGCCTAAATGTAGTGAAAAGGCTTTGACAGTGATATTAATTTATTCCTTCTCTATGTAGCACGCCTTTGCAGTATACTGAAATCATTTAAAACTAAGTTTTATAATATTTATCCAATCTTGAGCTAAATTTAAGAGAGCTTTATTTTTTTACAGACTCAGCAATCAAAGAAGACGTAAAATTGTTTCTCCGCTACACTGAAATAAGAACGTTCAAGTACAGAATATGGCGAATAATACCTATTAACATATCTTTACCATTGGAGCTTATCAACGTGTGCATTTCTTATGTAATTGTGATGATTAACTATACTCATTTGTTTGGTTGATAAATATTTTTAAATCTTACTGACAAATATTGATTAGTAGTCACTTAAGCCGCCACGTCTACAACGTACTGTCAAATGACGTCACTGAAACGTGCTAGTAAGTTGCCAGATATTCTACTCGTCGCAAACGCGCACTCGCTCATAGCCCAGTGACAAAACTACCGTCCGAACTACACACTGGCTGCTCGTTTCTCGCTAACTCATTTCTAGTTGCTAACGCTACTCGCTTTTCGCAAATCGTCGGCGGTGAGACAGGTCTTAGGCCCGCTTTTTAAAACTACGATCTATTTATGTCTATTGTTTGAAGATGACAGAGACAGAATGATGATTTAAATACGTTTAGCGTTAAATAAAATTCTGTATTATCAGTGATTTGTGGCGCAACTGGGCCTAAAGTGTGTGCAGTGGACTTAATATTAAACTTGATAACTTTCGGCTTTTTGTAGCCCCGCGAAATTCAAAATTTCTTACGGTTTTTTATTCCAATTTGCAGGTCAGTGTCAAGTTGTATCTTGACCAAAATATCATTCGCGACCATAAAAAATACATATCTCTAAGTTAGATTAGATGACTTTAATTTCGAAGGCTTCCTCGGCGGATCCACCTTGACATAATCTTTCTTGTTCACCAACAGAACAAACAAGACAAATAATTGTAATTTATTTTGAAATCGCCTAAATGCAGTGAAAAGGCTTGATAATGATATTAATTTATTCCTTCACTATGTAGCAGGCCTTTGCAGTATACTAAAATCATTTAAAACTAAGTTTCAAAATCCGTGTTCCGTTTGTTGTCCGGATTTGCTTAAAATTTTAACAAATTGGCTTATGATTGAATAAAAAATAAATTACCATAATTATTTTCTGAATAGAATGGAATAGAAATAATTTATTTGGCTTATAATGTAGGTATACAGATGAGATGCAACTGAGACTATGAGACTCCCTCATGGTCTAGGTTATATCTTATCTGTAACTCTGTATTTATCTGTGGGGGCTTGTAATTAGCAATTTAGTTAAATATTATTGTTACTATAATGTTATTAGTCTGTAAGCCTTCCGAAAACAAATAAATAAATAAATAATTAATAATATTCATCCAATCTTGAGCTAAATTTAAGAGAGCTTTATTTTTTTACAGACTCAGCAATCAAAGAAGACGTAAAATTGTTTCTCCGCTACACTGAAATTAGAACGTTCAAGTACAGAATATGGAGAATAATACCTATTAACATATCTTTACCATTGGAGCTTATCAATGTGTGCATTTCTTATGTAATTGTGATGATTAACTATACTCATTTGTACGGTTGATAAATATTCTGAAATCTTATTGATTAGTAGTCACTTAAGCCGCCACGTCCGCAACTTACTGTCGAATGACGTCACTGAAACGTTATCTATGCAAGTAAGTTGGTTTTCCTAGAGTGTTTTTTGAGTCCGTAAAGTCAAACCCCGGTGCCATCATTTTCATGACGGCCGTCCCTGCGGGACCGTAGTAAACTAAGGTTTCCTAAAAACGTCCATCATCTATTTACGTTTGTTTTTCCCAACTATTGGGATTTAACCAATGTTGAAATTATACATTTTATGCAATAAAGAAGTAAGTTGATAAGTTTACATACTAGAAGCTGTGGAGTTTCTAATGTAATGACTAGACATCGGATTATATGCACTAAAAAAGGCCGAAATATGCCCTAAAATTCTTCACAAACGCCGAAATATCCACAATGCAAAATCAAAAAACCATTTTTATTTTTTTATTAAGACGGTGTAAAAACAGCGTAATATTCTTAAAATTAAACTAGCACAGTTTTTGTGACAATTTACAATTAAGTATTTTTCCAAATTTTCTAGAGCAAAGTCACCCAGTATTAATATGTACGCCGAAAACGGCCTCTTTACGTCATCTGTCGTCAATAGCAATAATTAAAAATTTGGCGCCATTTATGTTGATACCTGTGCCGTTGATGTAGGCTTCCTAAACGTACCTCCCACAGCCCGGTACTAAACGAAATATGCACGATTGGGAAAAAGGGTAAAAATATGCATTAACGCCATATTTAGAGAGTTAAATGCATTTGCATATACAATCAAGCGAATGCATAAAATCCGATGTCTAGTAATAATTGTCAGGCATATTTGAACACCCGGAACGACTTTTTAAAGGACTACAACAGGACTACAACAAAGGACAACAGGACAGGATTTTTATCCGTGGAATAACCGAAGCAAGCGCTGCTTAGCTTTGCAGTCCAATTGATCCACATAGTTGTAATTTAGTTACGGACCCTTTTCAACATCAAACAATGTCTAGATATTGTTTTAAAGTATAACAAAACTTTATAAGAACGTTTCCTTTGAGGTCAGAGTTTGACGGAACGAATGCACATTGCTGTAACGATACAAACTTAGGAACATTTCCAATTCATTTGATTCGAGCATATTTATTGTTTTGAACAATTTATTCGATAGCATGAAATTTAATAATTTTAGAAATTGATTAAATTGTTTTTATTTATCAAAATTATTTACATTTATCATGGAATTATTGCCATTTATAACTTAATAAATGCCAAGTGTTTGAATGGGTAAGTTTATTTTTCAACCACCTTTTTATAAAGCCAGGTATCTTAGTTCTATCTTAGTTAAGATGCCTCCAACGGTATCAGACTGCTTGAAAATAGAGCTTGTTTTGATTTTTTTTGTTGCAATCGGGTTTTTATTTATACCTTTTATTGTGTTATATTTTTGGAATCGTCACCTCAAGCCCTTTAATTTGATACTCCACATGGCCAAGGTACAATATTTTTTTCAAGGCATTTTTAATTAATATCTATAAATCCACCATTTTGATTATATAAAAACAAATGCTCAAAGTCAACCAACGCAGCATAAAATGAAAAACAAATTAAGAACACCTTCAATCAAAACAACATCACCACTTCATTCTAAACAGATCCATTATCAAACAGTTCAATCTAAAATCACGCTGAATCACTTTAGTACATTATACTTAGTATACAACACATTATTATCCGTCTAGACTGATAGTTGCTGATGCTATTAATCACAGCTTTTTGTTACCATCCTGTACTGCACTTAGCATAATTACTGCAGAATTTCCTTGCAAATTACCCGTAGATACAGCGTGGTTTAATTTAGATTATTATCTTTAGTTGAAGATGGGTTCGTGTTAGATAGGAAATGGGAAAATAGATGATGTTTTGCTCATTTTGTTCTGATACATCAATCAATCTGCCTAGCCTTTTCCCAACTATGTCGGGGTCGGCTTCCAGTCTAACAGGATGAAGCTGAGTACCAGTATTTTACATGGAGCGACTGCCTATCTGACCTCCAAAACCCAGTTACTGGGTAACACAATACCCCTTGGTAAGATTGGTTGTCAGACTATCGGGCTTCTGACGACCCGTAACGACTGTCAAAGATCCACAAATGATAGCCGGGACCAACGGCTTAACGTGCTTTCCGAGGCACGGAGGAGTCTCGGTATTTAAAGATGGTCACCCATCCACGGACCAACTCCGGCAAGCGTAGTTTAACCTGTTGGATCGACCCGTGCGGCTGTTATTACTTAGCCACGAGCCCCTCATTTTGTTCTGATAACTAATGTATTTCGGAACTTCAAATTAAAAGGTGAAAAGACCTAAAACTGTAGTCGTAAATATGTAGATATAACATAGTAACCTTCCCAGTACTGCTTTCTTTCATTCTTATGAAACAAATAGATTAAACTAAGTATCTCACTGATTAAAAAATAAGTATTTCAAAACAAAAACAAGTGGTAATTCAACACATTTAATCCTAAACTTCGTAGCAGTAGCTACGCCAAGCGCTACGCCGTAGCACCCTTAGTACCCTGCGTAGCAAATATTAATATTATAAAAGAAAAACAAGAATGTCAATGCTCTTGTGTTTATCTTTAATTTAAATATTAACGTGTGAGTGAGACGATGTTATTATACGCTGCCTGCGAAATAACGAGGAAAATTGAACAAAATCAACACTTATTATCTAGTGTTTAATGTAGTAAGAATAAATGGCGGAACACAGAAGTGGTGGAGGAGGCATTTCTATTGTACTCACCACACTCACCACTCACAATTTTTATGACAGAAAAAATTGTTTCAACTTAAGTTCGAAAACAACTGTTATATCTTTGCGATTAAAGATAAATCTGTGCATTTGTATTTTGTGTTGCATTCACATTAATAGTGCCGTATTTAACTCTGCAAATATAAGTATTATATTAATTTTATAAATTCGATAGTGAGTTTTTTTGTTTGTTTGTTACGCTTTCACGCTAAAACGGCTGAACTGATTTGGATTAAATTTCCCACATGCGTAGACCATAACCTGGGTTAACATGGATTGGAGATAGGATAATTTTTATCCCGATATTCTCTCGGGATCGAGACTTATGCGGGTGAAACAGCGGGGCGAGGCTAGTAAGCTCATATTTAAAGCAGATTGTAATTATATTAGGACAACCACGAGTGATCATATAACAAACACGTTGGCTGACTTATTTATTCGATTAAAGTAGTAAAATATGTTACAGAAAGTAGATACCTATAATAGTTTCAAGTGGTTAAAATCCTGCTATTAACTAACTATGTCACTATTATTAAAACTTATGTAAAATATTGTTTAAGAAATCAGTTGTCCAAATAGTAATTGTAAGAACTCATGCCGCCTGTGATACAGGTTTATCCTAGTACAGGCATCATACTTTGTAATACCTACGTTATTTCTAAGATTTATACTGTATTTTACCAATTTTTATTTTTGAATTAATGTTATGTTAAATGTTATGCTACATAAATGAGCAATAATTATTCTTACACTAACTGCGCCCCGCGGTTTCACCCGTATACGTCTCGATCCCGTGAAAAAGTCCGAACAAAAAGTATCTTATGTCCTACTCCAAGTCATGGTCTATCCGTGTGCCAAATTTTATCCAAATCTGTTCAGCCGTTTTAGCGTGAAAGCGTAACAAACAAAAAAATAAGCATTTAAGTTAGGATTCACAATACCGCATCCACCTGTCAAGTCAAACCCAACATCAATGTCTTTCTCGCTCTCCCGAAGAGACAATAGTACTTCCTTCTTTTATCTCCTTTATTAAGTACTGTAGTGACGCAATATCCGGCTCCGAAGAGCCTTAGTTTCATTACATATAAGTTGCTTATCACTATACTTCTTTCAATGGTCGCTGTATTGTTTTTGTTTGAAAGAATTTTAGTTTCTTTTTTCGTGAGTATTTTGTTTTTAGATGAAAGTTTTTTTTGTTTTTTTTTATAAAGTCAGGTGCGTATCACTTGCAACCGGCGTACAGTACTCAATACTTTATTTTCATTCCACAATGTGTACTTAGGTGGTAAGTTGAAGTTAATTTCCGTGTCGATCATTTATTAGATTTATCGTGTATAATAATTTTAATTCAGGACTCAGTGCCTCAGCTCTATACAGGGTGACTGGATCTGGACCCGCCATAGCAAATTTGCATATAGAGGAGGTCATTTACTAATTATTGAACCTTACTTTCCCTAGCTAAAGTTTTATAGTTTGGGAGATATGTAAATTTTTATACTTTATTGAGATTTTTCCAAAATTTTACCTTCAAGCACATTCATAATTTTTGTTTTGCATTATTTTAGTAGTTTTTTTATTATTTGTTGGTAGTCATAAATATTGGTTATTAAAATACCTCGGAACTTCCCTCAAACTAGGGTTAAAAAATAAGAGAGTAAGGTTTTAAAAAAAAAATACAAAAAAATCTTTACGATCAAATTAATAAAAACTGAAGTTATGAATGCTTGAATGTCAAATTTTGGAAAAATCTCAATAAACACACAATCTCAATAATAACATAATCTCTTATGTGAAGAATTTGCAATACACATTGTATTGCAAATTCGTCACACATTCTTCATGTTATAGGTTATGTCTGTCACAATTATTACGTTACTCCCGGGAGTCACAAGTGCAAATACAGTCAAAACCATTTATAACGACTTCAAAGGGACCGTCGACCAAAAACTATGTTAACAAAATGAAATGTTGGGACCTCAAAATTTTGTCGTTTTAAGCGAAATTGTTATATACGATTTTGACTGTATAGATTAAGCCTGCTTATGATTAAGACAACTCTTTGAACTCAAATCAAAGCTTCCAAGAAACAGTGTCTCCATCTATTGTCAAATGACTGTAAACATTTACAATCAGACGCACAGGAACAATTGCCATCCATTCCGCTTCAAGGCAATCCAATCCATTTGAAAATAGAAGTAGAATTCGAGTTAATTGTCGTTTTACCAATTTACATCGCCCCATTCGAAACCCAAAACCCTTCAAATTTCAACCTTATTTTGTTCTACATAAAATTTGTCAAAGTTAAAGTGGGGTGTAAAGTTACCGTGGTGGTGAAAGGTAGTGTTAGGCCACGAAATACGAGTATTGTTCATTTGTATGCGCGTGAGTGAATTGGTTTGAAATGTGAAGGGCTTTAGACGGTATTGCCTCTCTAACTTTTGTTTAGAGCTGATGGAGATGTTGTTTTAGGATGTGGCGTTATTTAGATGTGTCTGAGGTCCGTTTTAATGGTAATGTGATTTTGTAAATTGGTTTTGAGATGGTGTGTTTGGGATAGGTTTTGACATCTTAAAGTGATGTCAGTAAGAGAGTTATGGTAATGTTAAAAGAATCGCATAGGTAGGTACACATAATGGGTAATGTAAGACCTATGTCAATTGCTTACGGTTTCTACAGTCTTGATACAGTGCTAAGTGTCTGACAGATTCCTAAAAGCTGATGCGACAAGCGCGACGCGACGGTGCGCCGCGATTCTGGTAGAACAATTTCCATAATTTTTTCATAGAAACTTTTCTTTCTGTTTGAAACCTTAACCTCAGAAGTATTTTTCAGATTCAAGATTATTTATTTGTGGAAACATGAGTACACAATACGTTCAGAAAGATACAGTTTAAAGTAACAGTGTCAACAACAAAACAACCCCAATATTTTTTCATCCAAACATAACAAGCACTGACATGATATTTCAAACCACCTATCATGATCCCTCGAAATCTAAACATTTTTGGAAATCGGACCTCCCTTAAAAATCTAAGGTATCCCTTAATATGACAAATAAAACGCAATAATAAAAACAACAAGACAAATATAAAACCTCGTACACACGTAACGTGATATTTTAAAAGAAAAAAATATGGACATGTGAAGACCTTTAAAATGGACGAAGGGGAGGCAATTTAATTTTCTTTTGGACTCTATTGAGTGAAATCCAAAGCATATTGGACAAATATAAAATGCTTTGATGTAATGTTATCCCTCTATTATTATTTTTCCTTTTTTCTTCGTGTATTAGCTTCGTTTTTGGACATACACGGTTTCAATTTGTGTAATCAAATGTGGAATTTCGAAATTGGATGGTATTTTTTTTATAGAGAATTGGTTTTGAATGCTCGTCTGTAATGTCACGAGTAAAAGAAAATGCATGCCAAGTAATAATCTCGATATCAATTAATCTTTTTGACTGGACATTATGATAAAATAAGTGTATATTTTGAGGTCGCATACAAACAATTGTCATTAAATTACAAAAAAATATAATTGGAACAAAAATATGTGACACAATTTTCCCTAAATTCCAAATTAATCTAATACATCAAAAGTCCAACAAAAACGTACAAATCGCATTCATTGGACAAAGAGAATAGGCGAAATTATTAAATTTTAATAGACGCAATATCAAAGTACGTTCGTCGAAGCGACAACGCGTGATATCGTCAAAGAGAAAATTCCTTTGTGATAATATCGTGTCATTTTATTTTTCATTTCATTTCAACCGGTGTGTCCTGAGCTTTATGATGCGTTAATTGCTTTCATTATGAGGAATGTTAAATGGCGGATTATTTAAAAAATATAATTGTGTTTTTATTGTTTTGTTTTTAAAGTACGAAGGTACTGATAAATACATGTTGTGACATGTCCTAAGTTATGAATATTAGATGCAGGAACGACACAAAATTTATGTTTGACGTAGGAAATTTGGTATAGGAAAACCTTTGTATCTTTTAGCTACATAACAATTTTATTAATAATTATATATTTTCGTTTTATTAGTGGGTTACTATGTAGTTTTTACGAGCAACTTGTTCTTTTTGTGTTTGTGTTCTTTCTATGCATCATGTTTACCGCAAATAAACATATTTTCTTTCTCTTCTATTCTTATTTTGTTTTCTTCTTTTCTTATTTTCTTCTTTTCTTCTTTCTTCTTTTCTTCTTTTCTTCTTTTCTTCTTTTCTTCTTATCTTCTTTTCTTTCTAACTTGGCAGCAGTTCTTTAGGACTGCTTATTAGTCAAATCTGATGTTAAGTAAAACACGATGAAGGAAAAAATCGTGAGGAAACCGGTAAGCCTAAGAGATATTTCTCGACGGCATGTGAAGCTAAGTCAGAGGCCCATGGGCGGCTTTAAAACTCTGACACCAGGTTAGTCACTAACCACACGAAAAGAAGATTTGGTTGGCTGTAGCCATGACATTTAAATCGACAGCATATTAGTTTTATTTTTGTGTATATCCTTTCAGATGCTGATTGAAAGTCAATCAGTCACAAAACTGTCAACTGTCAAACATCATGATCACCATCATTTTAGCCTGGAATCACCCACTGCTGTGTACAGGCCTCCCATTTTTTCTGCCATACTTCCCGGTTCCGTGCGTCTGTCATCCAGGTATTCCCCACGACTTTAATGATATCATCGACCCAACGCGGTTTTGGACGACCCTGGTTTCTTTTGCCTAACCTTGGCTACCATTCGGTCACAGTTTTACTCCATCGGTCATCTCCGCGAATGACTAGATGCGGAGAATGTACTAGGTGTGGATGTCTGTAATGGGTTGCTGGAAATTAATTTTAAGTTTCCTTCACATTTCTTCACAATAATAATAAACCTAACCCATAATCCTTATATAGGTAATCAAACATGAAACTCATTAGCACTTACAAGTCACGAGCTGCTGTTAAGTTAACGCCCGCGTAAACGTTCCCCGCTAATCCGCGGCGCGTATAAAATGCACTGCAAACGTATATTTATTATCGCGTTAACGTTATCAGTGTGCGCGTAGAATCGTAATAGTAGGTATAAATTGCGTGTTGTGTTTGATAAGCCGAATGTCTGTAGTTTATTGGTACGTATGTATGTTGAGATTGAGACTTTGATATTTCGTTTTACGTAGGTAACTCGATTGGGAAAATGATACGTAAGTAATTTTCCTGGATGCAGGAACTTAAGTTCTTTAAACTGCTGAGCGAATTGGTAAGTTCATTATGATAATTATTTAAAAAATCGACATGTTTTAAAACAAATATCAAGTAGAAACTTAAGTTAGAATTATATTAGTCTTATACGCTAGATTGTAATTAATTATTACAAAAATAGTTCTTTTTAAGAAAGAATGAAAACAAAATCAATAGAAAGCAATGCCGAATCTTCAACGCGTTAAATGTTAAGAAGACCAATGACCGCAGCTGATGCATTTTGGTCAAAATAATATTTCGAACCAATACTTTCAAATATTTAAGACTTGTGGCGGCATCTACATCGCCACATGCGGACTACGTATCAAAGACCTGACGTCACACAACATCCTGACGTCACACAACATCCTGACGTCACACAAATCCTGCATCGCGCAATTAGAGTTTACCGCGCGATGGACATATAAATAAGCTCCCGACTTCAACCTCTGGGCAGTTGCCCGCCAGACACGACACCCGTCTGGTCGAAGGATCCTCCCTTTTCAATGGTGGATGAAATGAACTTTACACCGTGTTCCACATGCCACTAAAGACTAAATCAGAATAGACTGCATTATATTGAAGTCAGTAGAAATTGACTCTTTAAGTATGTGTGTCAAAAAACTAGGATGCAATACAAAACATTGGAACTACTGTCACTACAATTTTACCATTAATGTTGTAGATTAATGAGGATTTACCGTACGCAGTCACAGACTTTCAGTGCAGACTTTTCGGTACCAAATCCCCTCACAACATCCTCACTCTTGATAGCACCCATTACTCCTCAACCTTAATCTCGTAATTACAGTCAAAACGTAAAGTTGGGATGAAATTTTAATCACCTCCCCCTCCCACCTCCCCCTCTGCTGTCCTCATTAACACAACATTTGAAGATTTAAACAGTCATCGCTCGCTGATGAGTTGTAAACTTGTAAGTTAATGTTAAAACATCTTGAGGTTATGCCACGTAAGATCTCAATTCTTGCTCTCAAGTAATTCTGACCGAAAACATGCATTTAATATGTTATAATATCATCATTGCCCAGTGAGAAACTGTGGTGGTAAATTTTTTTGTTTAGTTAAATTCGCCGAAATATATATTTGTAAACAAAGACGAAAAAATACTCTCATTTTCTTGTTCACCCGTGTTGATCTCGGTCTTCGTCTTCGTTTGTAGATAAAATGACTTGAGAGCAAAAAAGATTATTACGAAATGAAAACTTCACATCATTTGCAAACGAAATCAAACAGAACCGGAAATATCAGAATAACTACAATACATTTAAACTAGGTAAAATAATGACAAGACACACACACATACACAGTCACATTTTCGTCGAGTTGAACTCCAAAATTACTGACAAATGCTTGCACTGACACCACTCAAATCTGTTCTTTCTTCAATAAACCATTTCAGACCCTAATCTACATAGTTCTCATATTGCTTGACCAAGATTATGTCTGGATTTTAAAAGAGACTGTGACCTCTGAGTATGTTTCGTCCTTTCTTCTCAGATTAGTCATATAGGAAACGCCGACCTCATCTAGCTTATTTTTACATGACGTATAAAAATGATTCCGATATCCTATTTACAGAATTAAAAAAATCATTTCATTTCACAGACAAAAAGCTACCGACCCTCATACTTATCGCTCATTTTACCGCTCCTGGCGTAATGTAACCTAATTCTATTCCCTTTGCATTACAGACATAGACGTTTTATCTTGTCATGAAAACAGGCAAGTTTTAACGTTTATTAAGAGTAGTATTGTGTAATTAGTCAACGAGTGTTGTTTACAGGAAATATTAGTCTTGAGGAAGTTTATGCGATCATATTTCGCGAAGTATAATAATCTGGTTTATTTCGTACTACTTTTGTTAATGATGACCACCGAGGCCATCATTAGGAATGGTTTGTCATAACTCGATCGTATACTTTGAAAGTATACATAGAGAAGTTTGATAATAATTTGCTTAATGATAAAAACTTAATAAACTTACTTCCGGACGATAGCGATGCTTACGAGTACTTCGACGCCTAAGCGTCCTTTTGTCTTTGTATTTATTTGTATAATGTTTTAGTGTTCGATTGTATATTGTTTATAAGATTTATATGTAAAGTCATTTAACCACAAAGATAAATAAAAACAATTTACTTAAAATATACATAAAGAAAGGGATACCTAAATGTTTTGGACAAATAAATGATCTTTATCTTTAAACAATTTGATTGAAAAGGCGTTTTAACACTGAATAGAAGAAGATTTTTTATTAATATTCGGGTTAACGTGGCACGCCAGAAGAATATAAAAAAACGGATTTTACATTGTCTACTAAAACGTAATTATGTAAAATCAATGTAAGTAAAATGTATGAAATTTGCTGAATAGGCTCCTTTTTGCTAATATAAAAAGCTAGTCTGCCAGCGCTTGCATTTCATTTTATGCAGAACTTGCTGCGCCTCGCGGTTTCACCTGCATAAGTCTCGATCCTGTGGATCCCGGCATAAAACATATCCTTTGTCCTAACCCAGGTCATGGTCTATCGATGTGCTAAATTTCACCCACATGTGTACAGCCGTTTTAGCGTGAAAGCGTAACAAACAAACAAAGAAAGAAACAAATTTTTGCATTTATATTATTAGTTGTTTAAAGTTAGTATTATATTTTAAAGTTAGGATTCCAAAAGTAATGGAGATTTAATATCGAATTATGTAAATAAACCATACATATATATAAACAAAATCGTAATACAACTACCACGATAACTAAAAATCACTCATATTAAAAATGATAAATCACAGTTCACACTCTCAGGGCGGATTGCACCGATGCAATATTCCTGACACGCTATTTGTCATGAACGGCTGACGTGAGCTAGTGTGAACCGTCACTGATCTCGTGTGCTACATGCATCGCGTTTCCTAGGATTTTTCAGAAGAAATACATGAGATTTCGTTATAAACTACTTGTTTTGCAACGTGTAGGTTGAGATTGGGTACATTTTATATCACGTGAGATAGTTTGTGTATGTCAGGTAGTTTGTGTATGAAAGAGAAAGATTGTTTGTGGAAGCTTGTTAAAAATATGTAGGATCGTAGTTTATAAGTCAAAAACTACAAAATAAGTGTTCCTTTTTCCTATGTATTCGTTAAGATACTGTGTCATTAGATAACAGCGTCTAACTTCACAATTAACTATAATTTTATTGTCAACGGATTTTATTTTCTTTGATTTATCGGATAACTGTGTCCGCGAGAACAGTAATTCCACATCATAAGTGATTTCATTCTTTAGCACATAATTTTTATGATATATGTAGGTAATAGAATTCTGCACCCAAATAATTTTAGCACAACAACAGAAACATAACTCTACGCTGCACCATGTGCAATAAACATCAAGCACACAGCTTTTAAAACAAGCCTTAACAGCCGTTAATAAAACCCTATCACATTATACCCTCAAAACGGAGCACCTCAAGCAATAAACTGTCCGATTCACTACTTAACCGGAGTTTAACGTGCGCGCCGTTAACTCCGTTCAATCTGCTTAATTGAGAATGGTTTCACCGACCTTTAGGGTGCGTTTCCACTGAAGCGGAGACGAGCGAAGCTGAGCGGAGACGTGCAATCACAATGGTTGAAATCTTCATCGCGTCTCTTGTCTCGTCTGTGATTGGACGATTCCTGCACGTCTGCGCTCAGCTCCGTACGTCTCCGCTTCAGTGGAAACGCGCCCTTAATGGGCAGTATGTTAGTTATGCGTTTTGGGAGATTCAGGCTGTATACTTGAAAGTAATTATTTCGAGTAGGATAATGGTTTATGGTATGAGTAGAAGCCCTTATAATTGGCACTTCACTAAGTCCACAAAATAGGTCGTGTTACCTAATTCTAAATAAATTTCATGCCTGCCATCCATGAAGACGCACCCCACTCTTCCTATAAGCTTACAGTACAAGAGTGCAACGTTCCGCTAGTCTCTTAGTATTGTTGATACACTCTTTATTTATTATTCATGTATTTATTTATATAACAATTGCTTGCTGCACTTACAGTAAACACCAAAGCGCGCAGCAAGCCAACAACAACATTTAGGTAAAAAACTTCATTCAAACATTTAACGTTTTACTGCTGTTCAAAAATATGTCAACGTCGGGCTCCTGAGCAATCAGGGCGTTCAGCAGATTGATCGCCTGGGTTGTGGGAGCATATCAATCAGTATGGGTACGCGCAGGCGGAGCCGCGAACAGGCACCGCGAGGCACAGGCGCGCGACCGCGCAGCCGGTCCGGAGCAAACAATGAACAGCGAGCTAGAGTAGTCGCGTCATCGATCTTATTATTGAGCAATAAGTAGTATTGCATCAAAAGTGCACACTTGCGTCTCAGTTCCAACGTGTTGATACTTACCATTCCCGCAACAAACAGAGACGGATACAAATAGGGATAATACCCATATATTTCTTTATATAGGTAGCGAGCAAATTTTCGTTGGACCCGTTCTATCATGAGCTTATATTTTTGCTCATGCGGATCCCATACCAGCGCATTATACTCCAGTTTGCTACGCACAAATTAATAATAAAGAGTCAGTATAACATTCCTGTCTTTAAACCTACTTGCCTGTCTCATAACAAAACCAAGTGATTGGAAGGCCTTGCCACAGATATTATTAATGTGCTGATTATAGGTCATATTCACGTCTAAGGTCAGTCCCAGATCTTTACCTATGAGTGGGAATTGGTAAACACTAGCGATATGTTGCACACTTATACTGTATGCGATTAGGAAGAAGAGTGGGGCCTCTTCGTGGATGACACTATCTATACAATACTAACTGTACGGGTACAAGGGACGGTGATACGATAAACTGAATCTATAAAAAATCATCATTATAGAAACTCCAAACACGGGCTGAAAGTAAACGGTGACGTAGGTAACTGTAAGTTTCTTTATTCAAG
Source organism: Agrochola circellaris (assembly GCA_914767755.1). Classification (NCBI taxonomy): domain Eukaryota; kingdom Metazoa; phylum Arthropoda; class Insecta; order Lepidoptera; family Noctuidae; genus Agrochola; species Agrochola circellaris. The sequence goes on from OU611861.1 coordinate 3,526,435, forward strand.
ATATGAAATCCTGAACATTAAATACCTACCTCATTGTATACCTAATCTTTAATGAATAATGATGAAATGTAATTTTGATGAATATTATCACGGTTTATGCACCATCTCTTCCTACCAATTTGTACGCCACGATATGCGGCTGAACATGTTACAACTTTTCTGCATCCCATTATTATCCTGCATGCAATGTATCATGTATACCATGTTTAAACAAATAAAATTTACTTACTTACTTACCAATCTTTTACAACCGAGTTCAAAAAACGAAGGAAGTTCTTCACACTAGACAATGAGCTTAGCGTTAACTAAAATCCTTAAAGTAAAAAAAATAAATTTAAATATAATGTAAAAGTTTGTATGTGTGTTACACAATCACGCAAAAACGGCTGAACGGATTTAGATGTGAAATTTAGCACACAAATGTTTTATAACACAGGGTACTTTTTATTCCAATACTGCCGAAAGGCGAAAGGTGGTATCTCTGAGATACGCCCTTTTAGTTTTTTTTTATAGCAATCAATAGCTATAATAGTTTCGCATCTAATGGTATAAGCCACATACCGCTATCTAACTTAAAACATTAAAAAAAAACACTCAGAAGTTCTTTATATCCTTATGTTTCATTAAATTACAATTTACAAAAAGTCAATTTTCTGAAAACTTACTCCGATTGAGATACCGCCTTTCGGCTTAGCAGGGCAGAATAGGTAAAACGTTCCCGTGGTATAATTTCCGACCTCCAAAGCAGCGGGCTAGTTACCTATTTAATAAATCGTCAAATCATAATTACCTATCGTTTACCTAACAGGTGCTTGTTTCTCCACCAAAGCCTTTACTCACAATTTTTTCCAATTACAAGAACTTCTATTTATTCGTAAAAATCACGCAAAACGTGATAGTATCGCGTGTCGGTCACTCGTATGAGATATATTTTTTTATGATTGCCAGCGGTCGCCACAATTTGCCACCCCTGCTTTATGCTTTGGTGCGTCTTGTAGCGGTAGTTATTTTACGCGACCCCTGGATTATGTTCAGATTGAGAGAGTAGGTAAGTATTTATTAAATTCCCTGAATATTTTTAACCGTTTTCCAATGTTATCGAACCGTTTCAAGCAGTAAATTCATTATTTCGGTCGGTAGAAAATTTTAAATATCAGGCTCAAAAAAATCCTTCTACGCAGTACCTACTTTCAAACACTGCCGCACTTAGAATATTCTTGAACGTTCACGTAATGCAGTTATTTCAAAATCACGATAATGCTCTCTAAAATTACATGTATGTGTGTTGAAAGCGTATGCGGTTAGCACCTATGTGCTATTTGATATGCACTAAAAACTATCATTTTGAAGTTATAAGACTAGGAACAGTGTGGGTACTGAGATAGGCGGAGATGTATAAAGAAAAATACATGCTGCTAAACTAAAATAAATTGGAATATGGATTGGAGAATGATAATTTTTAGAGAACGAAGCGGCGCACAGTGGGCCCATACTGAAACTTAGTGGACTTAGGCAACAAAGGTCCAATATCGATGCGATTTTTTTATATGATGTGTTATGATATTCCTGATAACTTTTATTCTTATTAAATTTCTTCTAAAGTTGATAGTTTGTCTGAAAAAAAATTAATTAGATTTTTTTGTATGGAGCGAATCACGTTTAATTTTTTTTCTTCAATTGTGCTAATATTTTGGGTGTGTGGCGTGAGTATATGATAGCTAGGGTTATTCTATATTCACGAAAAAAAAATCAGCGCCGGCCATCCGCGGCAGCGCGAGTAACAATTCGGTAAAAAAAAAATGTTTTGTAGGATTTTTTTTGCCATTTAAAATAAATTCAAAGTATATTTTTTGTCTCATTTGGCTGTTTTGACCTTCTTTTTAGTTAAATATATAGTGCGGCGGTACTGCTAGTACTGACATATTTTTTTACAAACGGTGTCCCTATTCTGAACACACATCTCACGTTGCCGCGCGACCATCGGATTTCTTTGTCCATTATTCTGTAAGCCGATATTATTGGAGCACAAATTGAATTGTCATACATACTCGGGGGGCCTTTATTGTGTTTTAATGGTGGACGCGCACGTACGGAATATTGGGTTTGTTTATATGAATAGTGGTATTAGATTTAGGTACTACTTAATGCCTGCCGGGGTTGCGAGTTGGTCCGAAATATATCGAGGCCCCGGCACACAGACAACGGAAGGAACACGGGTGGGTTTTAGTCAGTAAAAGTCTGACACGCCCTCCCGCTCCGCCCAGAGCGGGAGAAGTAAAAGTAAAGTAAGTAAGCAAGTAAAAAAATGTACTACTTACTAATTCTCTGGCCCGTGATTTATATAGAGCTTTTAGTTTAACCTGTGTCTGACTGATGTCATATTAGACTGATATTTATGTTGTTGTATAAAAGCAACTAAAATGTTTATTAATTCCAACAAAAGAGATACCTGTACACATTAATTAAAACATTTATAGTAATCATTACGTATTTTATAAGTGCATTCTTTCTTAATTAAGTAGGTACAGAAGACAAGTTTTACTTTAAATGATAAAGATGTATTTAAGCTTTGGAACTAAATTAAGAAATAAGAAAGTCGTAAATAAGGTTTTCTTTGGGTGAAAGCATCTAATCTAATATATCTCAGCCTGTATTGACCCACTGCAGGACCTGTCCCTTTTGCAAACAACTCTGTCTTTTGTAAAACAAAAAACAAAAAACTCACACAGTAACTAATCCTTACTATCCAGCTTCATATTTTTTTAATACCTTTTAGTTTATAAACAAAAGTATACTGTGTCTGATTTAAATAAATAAAAAAAGCAAAATAAAAAACTGTCGGTTACTTCAAACACTATTTTGTATTTCTTACAATGTCACTCCAATCTCTGCTGTTTCTCTAAGCCAACGATACCCACTCTCAAATAAGTACGCTTTCTCTAAAAATATAGAAGCTTTCAATAATATTAGCGCTAGCTGCAATACTCAGGTACTTTACATTTCATAGTAGAACTCAAGTCAAACAGTTGCATGTAAGAATATTGAGATTTTATTGAACAATTTCTTTATTTTGATATACTACGAGTTTTCGATGCTATTGCAGTCACTAGTCGCAGAAAGAGTTTTATTACATTTTTGACATTCTTCTTCTTATCTCGCTCTGACATTATTTATGCGGAAAATAATTTGCCGTGTTACAAACATATTGGCAAGTCACCAATTTAGGTAGAGGAGAATCAACCCACTTGGCACAGCACTAATTTGATTGTTTCTAAGAGACCAAATTTTTTCGTACACTTGAAAGAAAACACCTTGAGCTCATGAATACTGATAATGACTGCTGCACTTCATATTACAGGTTCCATTCCCGCATCGAACAACTGCTCATAGCTGTTCTGGGTCCAACTGTTTATGTCTGTAGTTAAACCCACCCAGAATTTCAGAAGATTGACAAGATGGGAAAATTCGAGTAAATGATTTATTTACTAGCTGCGCCCCGCGGTTTCATCCGGATAAGTTTCGATTCCGTGGGAATATCGGGATAAAAAGCATCCTATGTCCTTTTCCAGATCATGGTCTATTTATGTGCCAAATTTCATCTAAATCTGTTGAGCCGTTTTAGCGTGAAAGCGTAACAAACGAACTCAATTTCGCATTTATAATTTTAGTTAGGATATTTAAGCTTCTCGCACACAATAAGCTACACAGGTGGACTTCATCCCTAAATAGTTTTAATACTCGCAACTTAAACGACACGACAAATAGGTAGACACTCGAACAAAACAAATAGTAGTCCCTCTTCAACCTCTTTCAGAACTTCTCAATATTTCACAGACGACTAACAAACTTCGTCCGGATTTACCTGCTTTAAGTGATTAGTTCCATTTGCGAAGCGCACAGCTTGAACCAAACTGTCGAACTGTATTGTGTGATAAAGTTTAAGGCATACTGATTAATTATGAATTTCTATGAGTCTAGGAATTTAAATGGATGTAGGTTTTCTCTAGGGAATTGAAGTTTTAAATAGAAATGAAAATGATTTGGCGGTTAAATATCAGTGGTTTGAACCAAAAGTTTCAAGAACTAATGAACGCTACTGACAATGCTAAACTCGTAGCTCAGTACTGGGCTCACTCAATTTAGATTGCCATCGACAAACTTTGAAAAATTAAGCTTGGAGAGGCTGCAAAGAAAAAATTACTACATCCTAAATATATAATGCCCCCTATGTGTGACCGCCCGTATTTTTCTGAATATTCATGAAAAAATAACTTTAAAAGGGGGGGGGTCTATCTTTAATATTTTTCATGGTATACAATTTTTTTTTTTTTAGTAGCGTTTGTGACCTCCGATATGATTGGCTTGATTTGGATTCTGTTTATTATTTCTAAAAGCTTAACTCATAAGCTTTTAGAAATTCAACATTGTATACCTATTTGTTGAAACGTTCTCTTGCATAAGAACAAATTCGCCCCAGGCATACCTACCTATTTATTCCATTACAAAGCTTTGTTATACATCTACATTAAAGGTAAAACGGTAAGGTAAGGATCGGTAAGGTTTAAAGGGAAAACTGGAAAAAAGAGATTTATTTTAAGGTGAAATGTGCATAAAACGCCATAATAACTGGACACTTAATCTAATCTAAAAGAAGTATCAGTGACAAAAATCTTCTCTCAAAGAACGTACAAGCACTTACAATGACTTATAAGAAGAAGTAAAGTCAACAAACCAAATCACCCCATCTTAAGGCTCAGTGCTTTCTTAAACATTCATTAGTCACCTTTTGTATGTCCGTCTGTGTGTCACATCTCGGAAACTGGAGGGGCGTTAGAGCGAGTATTAATGTTGCTGCTAATGATCCCTGATACGGATTTGTATATTCAAGCTGTATGCAGTTGGGGGTAGACAGTAATGATCGGTGTTATAAATGTTTTATTTCACAATCGTTGGGAACTTTATTTGTGTTTATTAATTAACTATATTTTACACTTTTTGCTATATTTTTCTTGTACTTCTTAATTATCTTTTATGTTTATTTTTTCATCAAAATCGATAGGAACGCGTCAAGCTACGACAAACCCATAACATGACATTGACGCCATTTGTAAAATCTATGGCACTTTCCGATAAGATATTTTTTATGACCCAGTTTGTAATCACATGTACGCAAACTTTGCTTAGTTAAAATGTATAACTATCCTATAATAATACTACAAAACCTACTGACCCACCCTTGACTATAATCTATACCTACTTATATTAAAAAGAGGTGTGAGTTTGTATATTGCGGGTATTCTCCAGAACTACTGATCCAATTCCAAAAATTATTTTACTCATGGGAAGTTCCGAGTGTCATAAGGTATATTTTATATTAAATAAGAAATTTCACCCTGACAAAGTCACCGAAGTTAGTAAAAAAAAAGAGATTGAGCACTCACATTCAATAACTGAAGTATCTAAAGTTTCGCATAAATAAATAAAAAAATAGTAACCCCCAAGACTAGTATTTTTCAACTTCAGACTGCAACTCATTTCAATATATATCAATGTATGTGCTCATATCAATCCAACATCAAAATAAACAAAAAATATCGTCAATAGAATTACCTCCACCGGCTACAAGTTAATAGAATAGAACGAACGAGCAGAAGAGTATTGAATAGAACATTTTGTTCCTGTTTCTGTAAACAGTATGTAAACGACGCGGGTACAGCCAGTCAGTCTGTTTGCTGTTGGCAGAGGATTGGTTTTGGAATATACGGGCGGACAGTTGGGCGAATATTATTATTTATTAAGAATTTAGTTTAGGTAATATTATAACTAGACATTGGATTATATGCACTATCAAAATACCAAAGTATACATGCAACTATGCACTTAAAATGGGCGAAATATGCACAGTCAAAATACTATTTATATATAGAACTTACGTTTATTTCACAATATATTTATATTAATAAAAGTTGTAATTCTTGTGACAATATACAATTAAATATTTTTGCAAACTTGGGACGTTTCAATCAATCTGCCTAGCCTTTTCCCAACTATGTTGGGGTCGGCTTCCAGTCTAACCGGATGCAGCTGTACCAGTATTGTATATGGAACGTGGAACTTGGGACGTTTGTCACTTAATATTATTTTGTAGGCTGAAAATGACCTCACTACGTCAACAAACGATAGTGGACAGAACTTGAAATTTGGCGTAATTTCTGCAGAAACCTCTTCAGACAGTTTGGTCGGTACCGTTGATAAATACGTTGACTTTCTTTATTTTTATAAAGAACAGCATTTAATTTTAATTTGAATAAGCAATATCAATGAAAAAGTACTTAGATATGCAATAACGCTATAAAAATAGGGTTTTATGTATCCATAAGCTAACATGCAAATGCATATAATCCGATTTCTAGGTAATTATAACTGTTCGGCAATTTCTTCCTAAAGTTATAAGTAAATCTACTGAATATAAACAACATGACATCACGCGTTGTTTCCCCGCATGGCTAGGCAGAGGTGTACCCATAGTAGATACAACCACTTCACCAGTTATGGTTAAATCCCATGTAATAGGGGGCGAGCTTATTGCCATCAACCGGGCAGAAATCCAAACTCCAGGCTGGTACTGAGAAATTCCTAATGAAAAAACCCAATACCACTTTTCCCGACCTGGGAATTGAACCAGGACCTCATGCTCGGCAATAGTGCTTGCGACCACTAAACCAACGAGGCAGTTCAACAGAACAGCATCTACTTAATATCTTCTACAAAAATCATTCACTGACAGACAACGCAAATCCTATAAGAACATTTTTATTCTTAAATAACGAAGGTGAGCATTAATAATGTAGGATTTCGGAAAATTCATCCCCTTGTGACGGCATCTATATCGCCACATGCGAACGCTGACGTCACGCGAAATCCTGCATCGCGCAAGCCGAGTTTACCGCGCGATCAGCATATATATGACTTCCCGAGATCCAACGTTGAACATTTGCCCACCAGATACAACACCCGTCTGGTCAGAGGATGCTCCATAGAGGATGAGGGAACTTTACACCCTGTTCCTCAAACCTCTGTCCATAAAGGGTTAAATTGGGGATGAAAGTTTGTATGGAAGTTCGTCATTTTTGTCGATGGGAAATTCCATGACACATGCGCACGACTTGTTAAAAAGAAACGCAAAAGGGTTGGGGCGAGACCTTCTCGTAGTAGTAAAAAATCCTTCTTGTGAGAAAGATAGTCCTACAAAATATTACTTTCCATGTTTGGCCTCAAAGGAGCGTTCTGCGGTTCAACGGTGCTTAAAAAATTTTTAGGTAGCAAATTTTGTAGCTGGAACGTTCGTTAAGTATCACCAACTCTCGTGTTAGTTTTTCAGTTGTCGGCTGGTTGGTCAAAACGAATTCCTATTTTTTTTTTGCCACAAAGAAGTGTCGATGCACTATAAAGTTTCAAGACTGCAATAGAACTAGAAGATCTGTCTGCCCACAAACATATTAATAAAAATATATTTAAAATCTGTCGAAATACAACTTTAAAAAATATTCCGCTCCACACGATATCCACCCTTATGTAACAACAGATTCATCTGTATGCAGTGCCGTTTTTTCTGTGACTTCCCTTACTCCATGCGATTGGGATAAAATCGTTTGCAACGCGCAATTGTTTCGTATCGCCTTGATTTTGAATTTCATTAGTCGAACATGACTGTCTGTCGAGTTAATTGTAGACTCGGAAAACTCGGAAAAGGAATGAAAGTTCATTTGGTTATTTGTGATTTGGAGGGTAAACTATAGATATCTTCGTCATAGTTGCATTTTTTTTTTGTATTTATTATTTTATACGAAGTATATTATACTTAAGTATATTTATTTTAGAAGTATGTATGTAAGTTTATTCTCATAATGTATGTTTATAGTTAATATTATAGTTAAATTAGTGAATAATTAGTTGTTTTTATTTTATGTATTTTATTTTCTCGTCTACTCTTACACACGTTGTCTACATCTCTTTAACTACTTTCCTATCGCAGGTATGCTGGAAGAGATTTCTTTAGAAATAAGCATCACCTTTGTACGTATTTTTTTGTTCCTTTTTTCTTGTCTGTTTATATGTGTGTACATAAACCGTTAAATAAATAAATAAATATCTGTAATTATTTAGATTTGGATTTATCCCTTTTTTTTAAACGTCGAGGGAAATACAACACTTAGCGTAGCACAATGTTTTCTACGCCGTGGATCAAAGCATAGCAAATTCCTGTGTAGGAGTAGAAATGCGAAGTCTCTAGCCTTAAACAACCAGTAATTACCACTACAATTTCAAAGCTAACAGAAAGATAGATCTTTTCGGAAAAATACAAGAAGTAATGTTTTCTTGTTTGTTCCACAATACTTTTAATATTTAAAACAGGTTTCTTACGATAGTACTTTTTAAATCCTTATAAAATTCAAAAGTCACTTATTCAAACTAGGCTGAGAATCAGCACTTTTCGAACGTCAAAACTACATAAGACAGTCCCGCAAAAACGCCCACCCTTCACCACTTCCTATTGCTTAAACTGGGAAGAAGAAGTGGCGCAACAAACTCCCCAGCAGCACAGCTGTCTGCAGTTGGAAAAACTTGATTCTATATAATAATGCTTTGATGCAAAAATAATTTACATTAGCACAAATTGCAATCAACTCATAAAATAAACACATTTTAATGAGTAGATTATGTCAACAATAAATGGAAACAAAATTTAAAATAAATTGACTTACAGTTACAATTATATGAGCTCATATAGCATATGAGCGTGTATGAGCTCTGTCTTTGTCTTCGATTCTTTGATTCTAAAAACACTTGTTTGTTGCCTTTTTGTCGTCTAAGTAATCTTTAACTTTATAGAAACCTTTTTGACTACTACTATAATTAGAGTCTTCTTAGCCTTAGTCAGTCAACAACAAAACCGCTACCACTCACTAAATCAGTTAGTCTAATTAACCCCAACTATTTATATAACAACGTATCGATACCAAATTACACTGACAAGCTAATCAGGCGTACATTATACATAGACAATAATGCAATCATCTATATATTATGCAAACACGGTAATGACTTGCGTTAATAGATTCCGTTCCACTGATTTGCCTCATTAGATGGAGGAAATTACTAGGTATTTGTGAGTTTATGTCAATAGATATCTTCGTTTGTTTGATGGCAGAAATCTTCTATAAAAAAAAAAACAAATCAAATAATGATGGTCAGATAATGGTTTGATTTTCAATCAAATTATTTATTTACAGTTCAGACAATCCAATTTGTTAGTTACATACACATCTTAAACACTAGTGTTAGTATATAATAATATTCGGCAAATTTTGGTCATAATTACTAGCAATGTCAAATAATAATAATAAAATAGTAATAATATCATTTATTTCAGTCATCACAGGCTCATAGAAAAATACTTTAACCTAAACATACATATTTTAATATAAACAAAAACTTGTGTTAATAAATAAGGCTTAGACTATGTTAGTAGCACTTCACTTTGCAATTGACTCTGTGCTGTCGTGTGGAACTTGTCCGCGGAAGCGATGGAACACCACATCTTGCAGCCAAAAGTCTTCTTCCATGACGAGGGGCAGATAACAGTTCGGTACACGCACGACGAACGCCTTGAAGTTGACGTTTCGGTGCGATTCTAGAAACTGCACCCTCGGTGTGTACCTCGTCTTTTGACGCACGTACTCCACGATGTCCTCCGCCTTAGTGGTGTAGTGTAGGCGAGAAATGTACACCGGTGTGTTTGGCTTTGCGGCACGCAAGCTCACTTCGGGGTCCGTAGGAGCTTTGCCGCAGCGGTTCTTGTTCGTTTGCGATCGGCGCTTCCTCCTTCTTCCTTAAATAATGTAGACCTGAACTGAAAATAGGTTTCGTATTGACCGGTCTATCATTTTTACATACGTGACGGGTCGTCAGAAGCCCGAAAGTCTGACAACCAGTTTTACCAAGGGTTATTGTGTAACCCAGTTACTGGGTTGTGGGGGTTAGGTTAGACAAACACCTCAATCCCCCCGCTTGACCAGACGGAGCCCGCAGAAGCGTGCTGGCACTAGTCGGGGACTGCATTGAAGAGTGCTTAAGTACCCCCCTCCGGTGCAAGTGTGCGAGGGAACACGGGTTGGTTTTATTCAGTAGAAGTTTGACAGACCCCTCCGTCAGCCCCAGGACTTCAACGCAGGGGGGTTCAGAATCATGTACTGAATCCATGGTAAAAGTTTTCGCGTCGATGTCCCTGCCACCCTGTATAGTATCAAAATATACAACGACGCCCTTTTATTCAAATAACAACAAAACAATATGATTACACCGGAGGGTACATACATTGAGTGATGCAGCAGCCTATTACAAAAAAGAAAAAGAAATAAAAGTATGAAAAATATTCGAAACAGGTACAGTCAGCCTCAAAAATTTTATACATCAATCAAAAACAAAAACACAATCAAACAACAAACAAACAATCAAACAATTTTATACATCAATCCATTTTATTTTTATCATAATTTTTTTTTTGTCATCATAATTCTATTTATTTTTTCATCATCATTTTAATTCATTACTTATCTACAATATTTTTTCCATAATACTGTATCGATGTGTAACTTTAATTAAGTACCAAACGTGTAAAATGTTTTGTGGCTACATATTGATACAATACTCTGGAACAAAAATTGTAGACAATCAAAATGAACTCTTGTTGGTGTATACATCTCTTTGAGACTAACTGTACCATCATAACACACGTATTCAGTCATCCGTCAAAACAACAACCGCCTATAGTTTATAAGGTAGAGGGGAAGAACTGATATTCTCGATATTATTATAATATACTTTTAGATATGTCACTGTTAGTGTTAAATACCGAACACCGGGAATGGTACTCAGTACTTAAATTTTGACCTTTTGCGTATACCAGTAGGGTTGAGGGTTCAAATAAAACAACCAAACTGTATACTGATCTATGGGTGGTTATATTTACTAAAATTTACAAGACCCTAGCCGAATCGTGGTAACGAAACCATAGCGACTGCTAATTCGACGCCAACGCCATCTAGTTACGTCATTTACAACTTTGGACAAAAAGTAATTATTTTGTTGATCTGATTGATCATGCATGATCATTAACATACCGCCCACCAAGGACATTACTGACGGAATGTCCTTTTTGAACTACATTATAGGTCCGAAATTGTAGCAAATAAATTGATCTTAAACATTTTCAAAAGATAAAAACTTACATAATATTTAAGGTAAACTTAAACTTTACTAACATTAAGTTACATTTGTCGAAAAATAAATGACAAAGTGTAAAAGTAAGTACAACAATTGTAAAAAGAAAGTTAACAAACCCTGTTGGGGAAAATATACGGTTTCATTGTGTAAATGCGTCTTAAAATATCTTAACAATAACAGAGTATATGTAAAATGTAAACAATGTAAAATAAAGCTTAACATGTGTAAAACATCTTTGTATAAATAAAAGTTTGTAAAAGTTGATCTAAAATAAATTATAATAAATTCATTGATCTGTAACTGGTAAAATACAAAGTTTGGATGTTGGCCTCTTAATAGTAGAGGTCTTAGTGCGTAATGTGACTACACGGGTGATATTATCATCACCGGGATGCTTATCTATTACGCGACCTAACAACCAACGACTTGGCGGCAAATCGTCTTCTTTAATTAAAACAATGTCTCCAATTTTTGGCTCAGGGACCTTTAAAGACCATTTGTACCGGTTCATAAGGTTGGACAAATACTCTTGGGACCAGCGCTTCCAAAATGACTGTAGCATCCTTTGAATGAATTGCCACCGCGACAAATAACTGACATTTGTGCTTGCATAGTTATCGTCTGGTACATTTACTATCGGCTCTCCGATCAGGAAATGTCCAGGAGTTAAAGGTAACAGCTCACCAGGATCAGTAACGTTAATGACGCTCATTGGACGCGAGTTCAAACAAGCTTCCACTTGATTGAGGAGTGTGCTCATTTCTTCGTACGTCAAGGTAGCATCACCAATGACCCGTTTAAGGTGAAACTTTGTAGACTTCACCCCTGCTTCCCAAAGTCCGCCGAAATTAGGACTATGTGGGGGAATGAAGTGCCACTCAGTACCGTTGGCCTCGACTTGCTCTGCTATTGATGCCTGAATGGCAGCCAACTGTTGTAATTCTTTGGAGGCACCTACAAACGTTGTACCGTTGTCGCTCCAAATCTTGGCACAATGACCTCGCCTAGACACGAAACGTCTGAAGGCAGCTAAAAAGGCTTGTGTGGTCATGTCACTGACGACTTCTAAATGAAGAGCACGGGTGGCCATACACACAAACAAACATATGTAGCCCTTGTACGAACGGTGCCCGCGACCCTTCGTTGTCCTAATACTTATAGGGCCAGCATAGTCAACACCGCTATGCAAAAACGGTCGCGCTGGAGAACACCTTACAGATGGCAGAGAACCCATCATCTGGTTCTTGATGCTAGCGCGACTTTTAGCGCATGTTACACATTTGCGCACATGATGTTTGACCAAGTTCCTGACTCCTATGATCCAGTAGGCGGTCCTCAAATAATTTGCCATCAGCTGAGGACCCCCGTGCAGAGTTTTTAAGTGAGCATCTGCCACTATAAGGTTTGTTAGATGACAAGAGTTTGGTAGTACTATTGGGTGCTTTATCTGTTCACTTAATGGAGCCTTCTCAAGTCTACCACGAACTCTGATTATGCCCTTGTCATCAAGATATGGACAGAGTGAGTTTAACTTACTGGATTTTAATTGTAAATAGCCTTTGTCCTGTAATTGTAAATATTCTATTGTAAATATGTCTCTTTGTGTTTGCCTTATACAACATTCTAAAGCTGCTTCTTGTTCTATTTTCTGTAAGTATTTTTGTTTAAATATGTTGTTTTTTAAAAACCGTCTGCAATAAGCAATAATTCTAACTAACTTTTGTAATGAGGAATAACGTTCGAACATGGAGCACTCTGGAACTATCGCAATGTGAGCTTTCATTGATTCTTCCAAGTCAGTATTCAACTCATTTGGCCTTCTGTATCCTATAGATTTTTCGAAGAGAAACGGTGGTCCGGAAAACCATAAACTATTGGTCAGGAGTGCACTTGGCAATATGCCCCTAGAGGCACAGTCTGCTGGGTTGTCCTGTGTTCTTACATGAAACCATTGAGATGCCTTCATATTAGTCAATATTTCAGAGGTACGATTGGCTACAAACGTCTTCCATCTGCTTGGATGACTGTTGAGCCAAGCTAACACCACGGTTGAATCTGTCCAAGCCTTAATTCTGTCCTTTGAAATACTTAAGACATCTGCTGTTTCTGTCAGAAGATTTGACAGCAGAACTGCCCCACACAGCTCTAAACGAGGAATGCTAATTTGTTTGACGGGAGCTACTCTGGTTTTTGCAACCAACAACGAAACATGGATTTTGCCGACAACATCCACTATCCGCAAGTAAACAACGGCTGAGTATGCTGTTTTGGAGGCGTCACTGAAGCCATGCAGCTCAAGATCATCGTTTAACTTAGTGCCAAGCCAACGAGGTATCCGTACTTTACTAAGTTGTGACAACTCTTCACGGTAAGTATCCCATTCTTTCACTAATTGAGTGCTTAGTTTTTCGTCCCAACTAACACCTGCAAGCCATAATTTTTGGATGAATGTTTTTGCTAAAACCACACTAGGAGCTAACCAGCCTAGTGGGTCAAATAATCGAGCTATGTCCGAAATAATTGATCTTTTAGTTACAGGTGCAGTCGTCAGCGGAGGAAGATTCACCGAGTACTGGAAGGTATCTTCGTTGCGGTTCCAGGTAAGTCCCAAAATCTTTATTGTACTATCTAATTTGATTTCTAACCCTTTCTCTTCTTTGTACTCTTGTTTCTCTAATTCATTATTTTGTATAATATCCATTTGTCCTATTGTTTTGTCCTTATTTTCATTCGTTCTAGTTTGATCTGTTTGTTCTTTAACGTTGTTTCTTTCAATTTCATCTATTCTCTTCAGTATTTCCTGACTGTTGCTGTTCCACTTTTGTAATATAAATCCACCCTTTCCTAATAATGCTATCATTTGCTTATATATTTCTATGCCTTCTTCTACACTATTGCATCCTGTCATAAGATCATCCATGTAGAAGCTATTTAAAACTTTATCTGCAGCAAGTGGATAATTTATGCCTTCATCAACTGCGATCTGACTCAAAGTTTTGACTGCTTGATACGGCGCAGAAGCTGTTCCAAACGTCACGGTCACAAGTTCGTAATCTTGAATCTCTTTGTCAGGACTGTCACGCCAGAGTATCCTTTGGAACATGACATCTTCTTCCGCTACTCTAACCTGGCGGTACATTTTAATAATATCAGCTACAAGTCCTATCGGATGAATCCTCCATCTTAGAACCGTGTGACGTAAATCTGCCTGCAGTGACGGACCAACCATAAGCGTATCATTAAGTGATACTCCTTTGCTGTTCTTTTCAGAAGCGTTGAAAACAACACGAACTTTAGTTGTGGTCTTGTCGTTTCTAATGACTGCGTGGTGTGGCAAATACACTGCTTCTTCCTTCTTACTATCATCTTTCTTCACGTGCCTCATATGTCCTAATTTTAAATATTCATTTATAACTTCTGTGTACTTTTCTTTTAAATCTTTGTTCTTTACTAATCTTTTTTCTAATGCTTTAAACCTTAATTTAGCTATGCCACGTGAATTTCCCGACTTGCAAGGAGGATCTTCGTCTCTGAAAGGTAACCTAACTATGTATCTGCCATTGCTATCTCTCCTAGTGGTCTCACTATAAAACTCTTCGCATTTCTTCTCCTCTGGTGTAAATATCTTTTTATTAGTGGTGACTTCTTCTATTTCCCAGAATTTTCTTAAAATATCCTCTACCTTACAATGCATTACATTAATGGTTTTTATTTTATTCTTTGCACTAGTGCCTTCAGGACCAACAGCACCCGACAGCACCCACCCTAATGTAGTGCTCTGTGCGATCAGTGTACCAGAAGGACTCTTTACTAAACCTTCCCTAATGATGCAGCTATAAATATCAGCACCCAACAGAATATCGATTTTGTTGGGTGTGGTGAACTCTGGATCTGCTAAACATAGGTTATTAATACCTAACCAGTCGAAAGTGTCTGAGTTAAGACTTCGCTCAGGTAAGTAAGAGGTGATCTTATTTAAAACATAAGCACTTAATTGAAACTTAAAGCTAGGATCGACACGAGATTTAATCGTTAGTTGTACCATGTATTTTGTCATGGTTGACCTATTATCTCCTAATCCTGACACAAACCCTTGAATTGGGATCTTTCTCAGGCAAAGATACTGCACTGTGGCCTCTGTTATGAAACAAGCCTGCGAACCTTGATCGAGCAAGGCTCGGACCGTCTGGTATTCACCCGTCTTTGACGAGGCCTTTATTAGCGCAGTGGCTAATAAAACCTGTCTGGGCTTTGCTACCCTCCCTGTGGACAAGCAAGAGACTATCTGAGTAGCACTAGTTGATGGACTAGCACTATCAGTAGTAGGCTTTGCTTTGGGGTCTTGACCTTTATTGTCCAAATGAAGCAAGGAATGGTGGCGCTTCTGACAAACTCTGCAACTGGTGTTATTTTTGCAGTTGTAAACAGTATGGTTACTGCCTAAACAGTTGAAACAAATCTTGTTCTTACCAACGAAATCCCGTCTTACTTCGAGAGATTGTTTGGCAAACTGTTTACAGAAACAGAGCTTGTGAACCTCTGAGCAGAATTCACATTTCATTGGCGATGATGATTCTGTGGCTAACAATGTTTTAGGCGTATGATTGTTATTGACCTGGTGGCCTGAACCCCTTTTTGGTTCTATGCACTCAAACGCGCGGAAACGTTGCTCTAAAAATACTTTAAATTGCTTAAAGGTAGGGAAATCATTGCCGGAATCGCTACTACTGACACTTAATTCCCATTGCTTACGCGTTTCAGGATCTAATTTAAATGTCACTATATGTATGATAATAACATCCCATGTACTCACATTTATACCTAAGTTTGATAATGCATTTAAACAATCACTGGTGGTGTCTGAAAGCTCCTTTAATGATGTCGCCGACTCAACTTGCATACGTTTGATACCAAATAAACGTTTCAAAATACAGTTGGCGAGATATCTTTTATTACTGTACCGCTTGTCTAACAGATCCCAGCACTGACTGTAATTGGCATCAGTTATTGGTGTATTCCGTATCAATTGCTCAGCTTCACCAGTTAGATGACTTTTTAAATAATGCAGCTTTTGCACATTATCAAGTGAATTATTTTTATGAACTAATGACACAAAAAGATCATGAAATGTTGTCCATTCTTCATATTTGCCAGAAAACATTGGAATTGCAATTTTGGGCAACTTGACCAGTGAATGGGCAGACCTAAATGCACTACTAGAAGAACCATCGCCATGTGGTATTGGTTCACTTACAACTCTAATTTTATTGAGCGTTGTTTTTATTAAACTTTTATAAGTTATGTAAGTGTCCTCGGTTGTATCATAAATATCAACGACCTTTTGATCAATATCATCTAATTTAAAGTTCTGATAAAGTTTAGTATTGGTATTTTTAAACGATTCCCAATCCTTCTCTAATAATTCTTGTCTAGTTTCAATATAGTCGACAGTTAATCTGTCTTTAGGACTCTTTTTGAAATTTGCTAATCCTTTAATAATAATACTTTGAGAGCCCCTCAATACGTTGATTAACCCCTCCATATTTCAAACAATTAAATTAAAAATAAGTTAAAAAGTGTAAAATTGCTAAGATAATTTCAGATCTTTGTGACACTAGATGGAAATATAATAAATAAATTAAAAGTTCATAAACAAAACGAATGTAAACAACTCAACAAGTGTATAAAAATAATGTTTGTTCTAAAATAAAGCTAACCAATTCGAAATAAAACACAAGTCCAATATGACCAAAATATTCTAAGTCCCAATTGTTGCTCAAAATTTTACAAGTGTTTTGAAACAACTTATAATCTGGCGGAAATCGGGCATAGGTTCCACGTTCCGTCGTTTTTTAAGAAACTATTCTAAGTTCTAAACTAACATGCACAAAATAATACAAGTCTCTAATAACTACACGTCAAATTTTCTAAGTCTAATTAAATATAATTCTAAAAGTCCAAAATTCTTCTAAAACTTCTAAGTAAAAATTTTTGAATAAATAAAGTCCAAAATTGCTTGTCACTAACTGCCTTTGTTTAATAGTAAAATGTACTCACAATTTTCACTTCACTCACACAACTCGATGATTTGGTGTATGTGGCGCACCCTGGTGGCTACGCGTTGAACTATGGATATGACGTCAGTTTTCTGATGTCACGATGAACTGGGTGTGACGTCCTTTATATGACGACACGTTGAACTACGAGGGTGACATACACAGTCACCTCACGTTTGAACTGGATGCAAGTGGCGCCCTCTATAACGTCACTTTTCTGCCGCTGCTGCTGACCCCGTCCACTATACTGGACCAAGCTGTCGCTGCCGATGCGGGGAACCGTGTACTCTAGCCACAGCGATCCACTGTGAGTACCGGGATGAACTCAAAAAATCCGAAACTATATCCGGGTCGTAGGACCAATGTTAAATACCGAACACCGGGAATGGTACTCAGTACTTAAATTTTGACCTTTTGCGTATACCAGTAGGGTTGAGGGTTCAAATAAAACAACCAAACTGTATACTGATCTATGGATGGTTATATTTACTAAAATTTACAAGACCCTAGCCGAATCGTGGTAACGAAACCATAGCGACTGCTAATTCGACGCCAACGCCATCTAGTTACGTCATTTACAACTTTGGACAAAAAGTAATTATTTTGTTGATCTGATTGATCATGCATGATCATTAACAGTTAGTGTTGGGTTCTGTTTAAAATATTATTCTCGTTGTTTTCTAAACCAAACTAGGTAATGTAAATAATTTAAGAAATTTACAAACAAGATCAGTTCAGTACTTTTATTATTAAAAATCTATTACATATGTTTCAGAACATCAGAATGTGTGTCAGGGGAAAATGATGATCACGATGAGAAAATTTATAAATATGACATCGTCCTTGATCAAAATAATTATAATTTATATAATTATTTTAGATAATTATAATCCATACAATACATATAATTAATTTACTTAAATACTAACATTACATCAAATTAAATAATTTACAATAATAATTAATAATAATGAAGATGATTTTAGTTATACAATTTTTCGAATGAAACGAGACTAGAAAACTATAAAATATATTAATGTAAAAACGTAACACCAATTCTAAGAACAAATTATCCTATTCCAAAAGAAGTGTTTTTTCCGTCCCGTAGACTCGCGTAGAGTCTACAGTACCTACATGAAAGAGAAATAAAATGCAATGCTAAGTTGACATCACAGGAAATTATTTTATTAATTTATCAAATATTAGGTTCCCCTATGAAATCAGCGTTTTGTATGGAGAATTTTAAAGAAGTTGCATTTTTCATACTAACATTTTCTTAATTTATATAACAACCATGAACACTAGTGGTTTAAAACTTTTATGCACTAACGTTTAAAAACTAAGTTAACATAATATGCACTTCATTAAGCGACAAAAATAAGTTTTGGCTAAGTTAAAACAAATAGTTGTCATTTCTGCTAACAAAATGAGGAGTCATTTTTAAGGTATTTTTTATGTTTGGAAAACTATAAGTAATAAGGTTTGTTTTTACTATTGTTAGTTGTTTATGATGGTCATTATTCGATATAATACCAAGCAATTGATGAATATTTTAAACCATAGAAGTGACAAGGTTCTCTATTTGTGAGAAACATAGGTGGGATATTTTTAGGAGAAAGATGAAGAGTACGTGAGAATCGTAGCAGGTGGTGTTCTGTAGTTTCTGCCTACCATTGCCACCCATGTAGCAGGCGTGAATAATATGTAAGTTTATATGTTATGATCATAAAAACTCCACGCCGTCCACCAACTTATAGGGAACAAAATTAATTGCTGAATTACTATATTAATCGGGAAATTTCCTGGTATTACGAGTATAGCGTTTTGGAGGACTGTCTTATGTAATTTTGACGTTCGAAAAGTGCTGATTTTCAGCCTAGTTTGAATAAATGACTTTTGAATTTTTAATTATTGTCATTGGACTAGCAATAAATAGTGTGCAAGTTTTGCTCTCTAAATCCCAGTTATTTTTACACGAAACATTTCAAATCTTCAGAGAACAGCTTTAACATTATAGAAATCGATTCCTCATATTCCCACAGAACCCTACAGTTCGCTAGCTCAGGGAAAATGTTTAAAACATTAGTGTCGAGGGTATAACGGGAAGGTGCTGTTCTGCGGGCGTGATAAATTGATTTCAGGTTCAATACCTGGGTAGCATCAAACTTATACCTACCAGTATTCTTTAGTTATAAGGTAAGTTATAAATATTGACTGCCTTGTACGTTTAGTGGCCGCTAGCACTACTCTAAGTCTTTTTTTTTTTTTTTTTGAGGGTGGGAAATTATCAAATAACTTCTCCCGCTCTGGGTGGAGCGGGAGGGCGTGTCAGACTTTTACTGACTAAAACCCACCCGTGTTCCTTCCGTTGCCTGTGTGCCGAGGTCGCGATATCCCTTTCAGACAAACCCGCAACCCCGGCAACTACTCTAAGTCTTGGGTTCAATTCCCGGGTCGGGCAAAGTGTTATTGAGTTTTTCCATTTAGAATTTCTCAATAGCAGCCCGGAATCGGGATTTGTGCTCGGTTGATGGCTATGGGGCCGCTCCCTTACTTATTAGGTTTTTCCATCAGGAATTTCTCAGTAGCAGCCCGGGTCTGGATGTTTGCCCGGTTGATGGCAGAAAATCGCCCCCTGGTACATGGGACTTAAACATAACTAAATGTGGGTGTACTATAGGGACACCTCTGCCTAGCTCTTCGGGGAATACAGGCGTGATGTTACGTTATGTTACACACACTTCATTATATGCCGCTAGACAATAAGGTGGTGGTGTTCATAAAAATAAACCATTTAGATACTTACAGTACGACACAACTTAGATGTAGCCTCGGCAAAATTCGTAAAACCGATCACCATCCGAACTGAGTGCATCTTCAAAATCACCAATCTTTATTACTGCTTTAGGTGAAAATGATCTTTACGCAAACGCAATAACTTGTGAAGTCATTTAACCAAATACATTCGTAAAATTGAAATGAATGAATGTTAGTTTTCAAATTTATGCTACATCTAAGTTGTGTCATACTGTACCGAAGAAGTTCATATCTAACCACCGTAAGGACTATTCTTGCTTGCAGCGCTCGGTGATTATAGAACCGGGCCGGTAACAGATGTGGTCATCGTGTTCACGGGATTTTGTTTTGAAAATGGTTAGATGTGAACTTCTTTGATGGTACCTAATTTCAGAGGTAATTCTCTGAAATTATTAGCCTCATTTATGCGGATTTTTTTTTCAAGAGAATAAGATGAAGCATCTAATGAAAATGGTCAGACAGATATCTAAAGTTTGTTCTAATTGAGGAAATGAAACTATCGTAATTTAGGCTTCATCTTAATAATAAATTTAAGTTATATAAGATCCTCCGTACTATGGAGCTGGGGAGTTTGTTGCGCCACTTCTTCTTCCCAGCTAAAGCACTAGGAAGTGGTGAACGGTAGGCGTTTTCCGGAACTTTCCTATATAATTTGTGACGTTCAAAAATTACTGATACTCAGCCTGATTTGAATAAATTACTTTTGATTTTGATTTTGCAATAGTCCCAAGTTTGTTCTCAGGTATCGACTTTCAATATTCCAATATATTATAGCAAAAGCATAGCATAACTCTAATTGCTACGAGATCGTAGCTGGCGTAGGCGCTACACAATCACGGCTACGGCGTAGCAATATAGTAAATCCGTTTACTACAGGTACACAAATCACCAAAAGATTTAAAAATACAACAACTCATACAAATAAACAATTTGTCTGTCCCTCACAAAGGTCAGTAAGTACACAAAGTCCATCAGAACCCAAATAAGCTTCTTATACAAAACCTCTTTTTAAAATACGCACAAAAACCGGCTACTTTCGATTTGATAGAAAATCGCTTCAAATCCCTTGATAATATCAAAACCTTTAACAGATAACGAACCTAGTTAAAATAAGACTCTATTTCATAAGCAGCAAAGTTGAAAATTCTTTGCAAGTTGGACATTAAAATATTATTTCAGGCTCATATTTGTCAACATGTCAAAATAGCCCTTTGATTTCGGTGTCCCTTTAGTAGGTAATATAAAGATGGGGAATAAAGGGAAAGGCCGATGCGGTATATCAATTTTGTTAAAGCGATACGTCATACACGTGATTTGGTTGGGTGGAAATAAATATAATCCATAAACATTGGATGTTTACTATTGGAGAACTGTTTAGATTTGGTTCCTACATATAGAAAATATTAGAAAACTTAAACTTTTTAAATGAGTAACGGTTGAGTTTCTTGCTCATTCTTCTCCATACGAAAACTACCTTTTGGAAGGGGCGACTAGAATCAATTAAATTTTTTGTGCCTTACTTAAGGGCCTATTTGAAATAAATGATTTGACTTTGACTTTGACTTTGTTCAGAAGTCAGTGTCGTGTATTTTGTAAAAGTCAAACTAGGAAATTGTATGAATCTCATGGTTATATTGAAAATAACATTTCCTAATACTTTTTAAATTTGAGTTATCAAAAACTGATAACTTCTTTACTTACTTTAATTACAACGTTGACTACAAAAATGTTTCTTTTTTAAACCCAGCGTAACTTCAAAGCTGAAAATATGCAAAGATAGTAATGAAAGATTCTCTTATAAAAAATCTCTAATGAATCTGTGCTATAACTATGTAACATAATATACAAGACTACACAATACAATTTTGTCACGTAGCATACCTCCGTAGCAGCGTAGCGAAACCGTAGCAGAACCGTAGCACATCGTAGAGGTAAATGGAGGAGAAATTGCATGCTTTTTTTAAAACGAAGTAAAGTTATGAAAATATTCCGGTTATGGCAGAACTTTGCAGTAGATTTTGCTTTTTATTTCATGTTTTCTTCGCTGCAAGATTGGTATGTTTCTAAATAAAAGGTAGATTATTTTGAAAATTATTTATTTATTTATACAGGGTGTCAGGGACATCGACGCGAAGCCAGTTACCATGGATTCAGTACATGATTCTGAGCCCACCTGCGTTGAAATTTTTCGCCGGTTATTAAAAAAAAAACAGCTGTTCCATTCATTTTGACCGCGTAGGTATTGTCCCTGACACCCTGTATATACTTGAAAATTATGCTAAGTGGCTGGCGATACACTTGCAATAGAACCGTAAAAGCTCTGAAATGGGGTCACATAAAAAAGTCTTGGACGACATCAACATTTTTTGGCTTTTTAGAGCATGAGGAACAGGGTGTAAAGTTCACTTATCCTCATCCTCGTTCTTTGTTCTGTTCTGTCCTCATTAGAAAAGGGAGGATCCTCCGACCAGACAGGTTTTGTGCGGGCAACTGCCCGATGGTTGATGTCGGATAGTCTTATACATATCGTTGGCGCGATAATCTCTAATTGCGCGATGCAGGATTTGTGTGACGTCAGGTCTTAGATGCGTAGTTCGCATGTGGCGATGTAGCCGCCACAGCTTAAACGCTATAAATAACCGATCAAATCACAACAATCACCCAGTTAGGATGAGAAAAATAATTTAACGCCAAAAATAAAGTTTCTATTTTACCAAAGACACTTTTGAAGCCGTTGGAAAAATAAAAACAATGCAAGCCTTTTTCCTTCAGTTCCTATTATCCTCTAACTGAAAAAGAACATGAATATTCCCCCCTAAGTGCTGTTTCCAATTCAAACTCTTAAATAAATTAACATCAATTATTCCACATGTACACTCGAGCATAGAATTAAAACTTCTCACGTGCACGATTCTATTTGAAAATTGAACGGACAGAACAGAACAAAGGAGTGTTTTCTGTCAACGGCATTTCCTTTTGAAAATGGAATGCGGCGATTCGGTCCGTGTCCAATGACCGACCCGTCTGCCGTAGTACGATTTTCAAATGTATAAATGAAAACACTGGGATTTTTTGTTGCGACTGTACTTTTGTTTATTGATATCCGCCATGACAGTATTGTTATTTTTTCAAATTTTAAAACCGGTTACACTGAAAACTTGACTTTACAATCATACTTTTATTCAAAGCATTCTGTACATAATATGTCATGTATTGTTCATCTGAAAATGGAGACCAAATATATTAAAATTTTAAATATATTTTATATATTTAAAAAAAAATGGTACAGACAAAGTGTCGCTGTACAAGAAAACTAAAATCCAATCACGTTACCCTACAACACGACGTAGTCTTAACACGAACATGTATGAACAACTTAATGAAAGTTTAACTTGTATGCATTTTTAAAAAGGTTGTCGCAAAAGGATGTTCACTTTTTCTTTTGTAACTTAGGAACCTTATTACTTAATTGGACGCAAAGTTATTCTTTTTGTCGTTGGAACTAGCTTGGTGAAACTGATAACATGAAGAAACAATATTTGACCGCCTCGTTCCGGGTTTAAACGATACGTCATACACGTGACTTGGTTGGAAGAAAATAAATATAATCCATAAACATTGGATGTTTAGTAGTGATAGAACTATTTAGCAAATATTATAAAAAAAATTAAAAGAGTTACGCTGGAGTTTCTTGCCCATTCTTCTCCATACGAAAACTACCTTTTGGAAGGGGCGACTAGAATCAACGAAAATTTTTGTACAAATTTTTTGTGCCTTACAAGGGCCTATTTGAAATAAATGATTTGACTTTGACTTTGTTCAGAAGTCAGTATCATGTGTTTTGTAAAAGTCAAATTAGAAAATTGTATGAAACTATTGCTTATATTGAAAATACCTAAATTACCTAATACCAAAGTTAAGCTTCGTGCAGACCAGCGCGACGCGACACCGGTTATTGTTATACCGTCAAGTTTTCTTAGAAATTGTATTGTTCGTGTCGCGGCGCGGCGTCGCGTCGCGTTGGTTTGTACGAGCTTTTATTCTTTTTATTGTTGAAACTAGCTTGGTACATACAACTGATAAAACAATTAGAAATAATATTTGATTGCGTGGTTGGTTCAGTGGTCACAAGCACTAGTGCTGAGCATGAGGTGGGGCTCCCAGGTCGGGAAAAATTTATATCTGGAATTTTTCAGTAGCTGGCCGGAGTCTGCATTTGTTCCTGACGTCACATCGGGCCACACACCAACACCACAACGTGATCGCGGGCTTCCCCCACCTTTCCACTCGCTCGCCGACACCTTGAGCGTGCGCACATATATCGGTCATCTAAGTAATTGTAATCAGCAAAAAGAAATACAGTACTTGTCTTAACGGAATCAAGTAGTTTTTATTCAAGACCACCAGCAGCACACCTGGAGCTTGATACTCAACAGCATTTGTGCCCGGTTGATGGCAATAAGCTCGCCCCCTATTACAATTAATGGGACTTAAACACGGGAAATATGACTGTACCATGGGTACACCTCTGCTCAACCCTTCAAGAAAATAAGAGGTGATGTTATGTATGCTATGTAAATATATGACTCAAGTATTTCCAAAATCAATATTCCTTTCCATGAAAATGTTTCATCTAATACATCAGTGACAGAATCAACACCAGAACCTTTTAATATCAACACTTTTAATTTCAACCCTTCAAACGACATCAATAATTTCTGCAAAAACGTAATAAAAAACAGACGCCCGCCAAACATCAAACGCTAATAATTTTCAATATTTCAAAGTCCTCTCCTCAAAAAGAAACAATAACTTTAAAGAGTTTACGAGTGCATAAAAATTGCTTTGGGGTATTTTTTACCCCGAGCGCAAAGAAAGGGTTTAAGGGCTTAACCCTTTGGCGTCGACAGTAATTAATGGCAGATCTCAAAGATTTTTTTCTTCTTTAGAAAACGCGATTCCTTTGATCTGATTGTTTAATATCGTAATGAACTTCGAAATTGGATTTTTGTATTATTTACAGTAGAGGGTTTAATAGTGGAACTAATATAATAGGCTATGATTCTATTTCAGTGCTAATTGCCTATATTTTGAATATGACGGTATGGAGCATTTATAAAAGCGTTGGGTAGGACTAAAGCTACGGTTTTCTAAAAGAGCGGTGGCCGCCAATTAACGGCCGCAGTGACCACTTTACGGTGTCAAAAAACGCTCTCTCTCAACTTATTGCCACCTTCACGTCTGCCTCAATATCTACATTATTGATGTTCAACTAATTTTCCTAAATAATGTTTCTGTGATGTCATTCGCTGGTAATTACGGACGCTATGTGGCGGTCACCGCAGTCTTAGGAAACCAAAGCTTTACTAAAAGAAACATAACATTAATATTTAACTTTTACGTAAATTAATTCTTCTGGAAAACTAACGTGCGACGGTCGCTAGTAAGACAACTCCCAGTTTTTTTTTTACGTTTTTAAATTCTACAACGCTTATTAAAAACAACAAAGCACATGTGCATTAATCAAAATCAATGACCCAATTCACAAATTGGATTCCCAAATCACCGATACATCCTAATTACGACTGGTCACGTATTTGTGACAGAAGTGTATAAATATGCACGTCATTGCAAACAAATGAACTTTTCATTACACTGCCGTGCTGGCGCGTGATTAAACGCCTTTACAGCCGTAAAGCGATACCAATACACAACGCAATTTGATTATGATTCAGGGTTGTCCGTAAAAAAATATAAAACTTTAGTAATTTTAGGTATATTACTTTAGACTATATTTTATAATTTTTATTTTTGTATAATGCCTGTTTGTATTTTTTTTATATTCATGTACCTAATTTGTTATCTTTTAATAGTGCTTTTGTTTGCTATGCAATTTATTGTGTTCACTAAATAAATATTGTAAAACATTTATCAGATCCCATTATTTAACAACCTTAAAGTTTGTTTATTGCTGAATACTGGTATTCAGCTGCATCCGGTCAGACTGGAAGCCGACCCTAACATAGTTGGGAAAAGGCTTGGCAGATGATAGTTTGTTTACTATTACTCCACGTTTGCCCTCTAACCGACCGTACACCCCTAAACGCGCTATTAACCGTCGATCTGTTAATCATAGGTTTGGTTTACAGCCGGCGCGAGCGATGTATCTCGTACAATTGTTATTTACTGCTTTATTGCGGCTTCGGATTGCCATTCACTGCGGCTTTTGGTATTGTACCGACTGAATTGATGTATTGTCGAATTTGTGATCCGTTATTATTGGTATAAATGTGGGATTAATTTGTTTGGTATACAGAAAAACATATTTTTTTTAAGTGGAATAAAATTGCTATTTGACAGTTTAAACATAGAAAAATTATCCAAAATTTAAAATAATTGTTCGGACTAAAATTTGTATTAGAAAATTTAGCCCTTGATTAACGTATAACCAGTTTTATAAACTTTTATTTAAGTAATGAATATCTGCAGTAATTCGTCATAACTGAAGGCACATTGGGTCAAAAGCACAAGCTAGATACCTACTAACTAATAAGAGACTTTCTTTTTTTGACTTCATGAAAAGTTGAAGAATTTTTCTATAATTTCAGCGCAAGAAAGTCTCTTATTAGTTAGTAGGTATCCAGCTTGTGCTTTTGACCTTTTAGCTTTTACCTTTGTTGTTTTATTTAAATGTTTTACCACTTTTAGCTTTTTTACAAATTTTATTAATAGTCTTCAAATATTTTTTTTAATCATACAAATCGCTTGACACTACCAATAGATAGTGTGAAGCTACAGAGGTACTTCAAAGAAAATCCAATTATTTTACTAAAAACATTTCATGCTCCTCCCCTCTCATTTGCCAAATAGAAAACCAGCAGGACATCGCATTCCCAGAGAGTTAATACCAATGGTACCACTAAATTGTACTAAAAAGTACCGCTTAGCTACATATTTAATAAGCTGTTCATCGGTCCCTGCTGAGCTGTAGCGGTGGAAACAGCTTGTAAATGCGAAGAACGCGTGACTAGAAACTTTTAAGGCTTGTAATATAGATAAAGTTATTGGCCGTTGTGGTGAACGGACGATTCGCTTTTGTTTTTTTCATGACTTCAGGGAAACTAGAAGGTATGGTTACAGTTTCGTAATGATACTTACCAGTTTATTGCAATTAACTTACCATGAATATCAAAAGTGTAATTAAAGTAGATTTTTTACTAGATATTGCACTACCGTCGATTAATATGAAAGCACACCCATTGATTTTACTTTACTTCTTTTTATTGCACTTGTTTATATAGATTTTTGATGTTGACTATAACTATACGATTATTATAGTAAATCTACGCATTAAATCATACAGTGAAAACAAACTAAATTGAGAAAAGAATTGTAAAAACTCCAAAATCGGAAAAAGAAAGTTTGTTGTGCAATCTCGCTAAAATTACCCGACAAATTTTAAATTTTTCTCATTTACTATCTTCCCGTTTCTCTTCCCAAGGCGAGCGGAAGAGTGATTATTTATAGAAATTAATAACATTCTCACCGTGATACTAAGTGCTAGGTTCACGTAGGTTAGCTAGACGTTCAGACCGGCTATGATTAACGAGGCCACGGCTATGACAGGTGGGTGAGGCTATGCGGCTATACAGCGTGTAGGTAAGACGAGAATTTATTTTGTAAGAGATACTTTTATGAGGGCAATGTGGTGTGTTCGTTAGGGTTATAACTGTTTTAGTAATGA
The DNA here is from genome assembly GCA_914767755.1 of Agrochola circellaris. Taxonomy (NCBI): domain Eukaryota; kingdom Metazoa; phylum Arthropoda; class Insecta; order Lepidoptera; family Noctuidae; genus Agrochola; species Agrochola circellaris. The sequence goes on from OU611861.1 coordinate 3,554,338, forward strand.
AAATGGCCTTTTTTGTCTGTAAAATAAATCCTAAGCTGAGCATAGTAATTTTCGCAGAAAGTGGTTTTACAAGGGTAGTAAAAATAAACGGTAAATCAATAAATTAATGTGTTTGCGTTATTCAGGAAGAGTATTTTATTAATAAATGATTTAAAAGAATATATAATTTACTTTAAAAAAATTAAATACTGGCCACAAACCTTTAAAAAAAAACACTTGTGTAAATTTTACTGTTGGTTAGTAAGAAGTGATTGTCAACCAACCAATATACAGCCAATCCATAACCACCCAATATTAAAAACCTATATTTTAAAAAAACTTTTTTACATTGTAAATACCTTTACAATTGCCCAAATACAGTCATAGAACATTTTAAAAACAATTGAATTTAAATGAAAGAGGTGAGGAGATTTTTAGAGGTCTGATAATATAAAACTTGTCATGTTTATAATAATTGTTATATTAATTTATTAGTATAATAACTCTTTGTAATTTCTGCTTACAGATTTTTTTTTTGTAAATTTGTGTAAACATTTTGGCTTATAAAATCGCCTTGGATGAGTCTGTAAGGGTGTTAGAATTATGATTTAAATAAATAAATAATAATAAAACGACAACCTCCTGTGTACACAAGATATAACTTAGATGACTCAACGTGTCTCGGTAGCGGCGGCCACTTGAACTGTCAATTAGAAGATATTGAGAAGCCATGATTGACGACACCCTAATGCTCAGATATGAACTGTTTTGATTTAGTAAGCTGCTGCACAGATGCACAGGTAGATCTGTGCATAAGCAATAATTATTTTGTATTATAATGTGCTTTGCTAATAAATATAGAAGTCTCTTATAACATCATGTGGTATTTCAATGACGTAACTAGGAGAAGCGAATAGGCGAAAACAAACCATAAATGTTACAAGAATAAAGATCTTATTTGTTTGAATCGCTATCGCTTACTTTGCTTAGTCAAAAATGGGAAAAAATTACCTTAGCTACTACTACTATTAAGCATATGGTATGGTGGTATATAGTTACGCCATGAATCAAAAAACATTGATCTCTACATGACAGCTATACTCCATTTAATGTGTGATATTGTTGAAATGACTGCACTTTACTCTTTTGTTTTTGTGGAAATGGTAATTAGATTACATTGCTTTGTATTTACCGTGAAATAATGGAGTTTATTTTACGTTCTTACCTATCGAAATAACGAAAGGTGGATAGTCGTTATTTGTCTAATTTTGTAATAAATGGGGTATAGGTACATGGCTCTTTCCTCACGCAAAAAACAATGGAAATGGTAATCAAATCGCAGTCAATCCACTTTAAGAAATAAAAAAAAACCGGCCAAGTGCTTGTCGGACCCCGCACAATGAAGGGTTCCGTAGTTGGGATGAATTTATCCCAAGAACAAACTTAACATTGTAGTTGAAAAACACGTTCTCATGTTTTTCAAACTGCAAATTTAAGTTGGTTGATTATTACTCGTTAACCTGTACAGCCTACTTAGTTCTGATAGTTTTTCTTTTAATTTCGTTATATATACTAGTGCTGTGAATTTTTTCACAAATCCAAGTACAACCATTTAGCTGGCAGGGGGGGGGGCATTTAACTCTAACAAAAAAAATTAGTTAAAAGCTAAATATTTTGCAATTGGATCCCTGAATCCAAAAATAGTTTTCACAAACTCACAATATTTTTGAACGACCTTTCTAACGGAACCCCACAAAATGGGGTAAATGAGAAAAAAAAAAACATTCCCACTTTACGTGTAGCGGAGGTACCCTAAAAAAAAAAATTTTACTTGATTTTATTTTACCACTTTGTCGGCATAATTAGTATGTATACCTAGTCAAATTACAGCTTTCTAGTATCAACCGTCTCTGAGCTAAGCCGCGGACAGACAGACGGACATGGCGAAACTATAAGGGTTCCTTGTTTACTACGGAACCCTAAAAAGGCACACGTACTTAATCATAATATACAAGTCTTCGTTACTTTCCCAAAAAAATGTGGTCTTCCTTTGCACAAAAACAATTTCCTAGTGATACTATTCATATATCTACGTGAGGCGAGAGTCACAGATACACGCCATTAATTCTCGAGAATACACCTGAAAAGAAATATGTACAAATAAATCAATCATCACTAGATACTCGCTAGATATTTAAATACTTTGCTTTTGGTTATGGCTGCATGAACATTTTCTCCAACAGTACCATTTTTTTTGTTGCTTTAAAAAGGAATGCCATATTACAAAACTTCCTTTCCTCTTAACCAACTTCAAATAAGTGTTCTGAGTATGCACAAAAACCAAGGCATCTCCTAATGTTATTGTCCTCATATCCGCACGAGGTGAGAGTCCCAGTTACACGCCATTTATCCTGGCCGTCACTTGTTCCTGTGGGCCATTTGTCAAAAACTCGGATGTCACTACTCGTACTGATTTATGGGCGTACGGAATGCAATACTTATAATGGATAAATATTGTAGGATTTTTTGCAGAGATGATAGGGTGACTATGAATGTCTGGTGATTTATTTTTTACAATGAAATCATTGAAATTTAGAAAACCGAATGAGTTTAAAAAAAATATTATTATAGTCTTAAGCTTCGTGCAGACCAGCGCGACGCGACAGCGCGACGCGACACCGGTTATTGTTATACCGTCAAGTTTTCTTAGAAATTGTATTGTTCGAGTCGCGTCGCGGCGTCTTGTCGCTCTGGTCTGCACGAAGCTTAAAAGTCAAATTCTCGCGTGTGTTTTTTAATGTTTTCTTCGGACATTCCTGACCGCAAGGTTATTAATTTATTACTAAAGGTGTCAAAGGAGATAAGACATTGCCATAGTGAAAAAAAAAGTTCTAAATTTAAAAGTCACTTATTCAAACTAGGCTGAGAATCAGCACTTTTCAAACGTCAAAATTACATAAGACAGCCCCCCAAAAATGCCCGTCCTTCATCACTTCCTATTGCTTTAGCTGGGAAGAAGAAGTGGGTAAAAGGGGATATAGCTACCTAGTATTTTTTTTATATGTATATAATTTTCCGTGCTTTTCAACACACCTGATTGGAATAAAACACATTTTGAATTATAAAGATATTTTAAAATGCTGCAATACCTACTTAAAACTAAACACAGACAAGTCACCCTACTGACAATCGAAGTCAGTCTCCGGTATTCGGTTTACACCAAATTGAGCTGTCAGTGTGACGTCATCAATCATGACGTAACGATGCCATGTAAATTGTGACGAGTATTAAACTTCTTCTCATTTCCTTGAGTGTACATGATATAGTTCGATACAGTCGGTGGAGCGTGCATGTATATCTATCATTTATATTTATTTGGGAATGTTAAAAGATTCAATGTTTTTGTAATATCAAGTATAAATAAAGTGTTTTAAAGTTCACAAATTTGGAATCTGTTTAACTAAACATGTTCTTCTGTTTTATCTGTTGAAGATGACCTAAAACAAAAATAAATATCAAAATCTTTTACGGCACGTAATAAGCTTTAGACTTTTTTTTGTACATATACCAATATCACAATTTTAAACTCTCACTTATTTACAATATTTTAATGAATTTCACAAGAAAGCCCCCGAATACTACAACAGCATCTATGAATTAACGGGAAATAAATCATATAATCCATAATTCACCAATCAATAAGATCAAATACCGCGCTAATTACTGTAACATTAATCCAGGTATAATTAGGCCTCGGCCCGCAATCTCACATAACACTCAATTGACAAACACCGGAATTAGGTACTTGTCCGTAGTTAGGTGCCTATCTGTAATTAGGTTGTTGACATGTTAAATCGGATGTCAATTTATCTGATATAGGAAATGGTGTTGTTACCTTATTAGGTGATAGTATTGTGTTGTTGTTATCTTTGATGTAAATCTCATGTGCTGACATACCCATATCTTAATACATGACGTAGAGGTCAAATTAAGTATTTAACTTTACTAGTGGTCGCCCAGAGGTCGAAATTCGAACATAATTCATTTAAATGTCATGATTCTAAGGTAGCCATCTTGTGTCAAACGCATGGTAGTGTGTGTAATGTTTTTTTTATTAATTTAATTTTTTCTAACGTTTATTATATAAAAATATTAGCTTTCTGCACTCCTTCTCCATATAAACTTTAGCTGTGCCAAATTTCATACTCCTCCGTCCGCGTAATTTTCGTAAAAACGGGTATAAAGTATTTGCTTCACGTATTAATATATAGATTGTGCATGCTGTGGATCTCCTATAAGTGAAGGAGTACACCTAATTAATTCCAGAAAACCAATTCTCGTAAGTAAAATTGTTTAAAATGTAGTCGCTAACTCATCTCAGCGACACTCAATGACAAAAACTTGTCAAAAATGTTGGTAAATAAAAGGTATTGAAGACGGACTAAGAATGACATTTAAAAAAAAATGAAAAAGTGTTTATTCACAGAAATACATTTTTTTACAAAATATATTCTGCCAAACTGCAAAGCAGTTTGTGGGCAGACGTAGCTTACAATGCGTCTGTTCTTAAAAATACTGGAATTCCCCTTTTGCTAATTATTGTTGTCATGTATTGTGTTTATCTTTTGTTGAAGATAGTAAAAAAAAAAGAAAGTATTTTGTCAAAATCGGGAACTTAACTTTGAAGCCTGCTGTTTCATTCTGTGTTCCGTTAAAGCTTACAATTATTTATCAATACTGCGGTTCTCTGCGGTAATCTGTTTCTAGGGTTCCGTACCTCAAAAGGAAAAAACTGAACTCTTATAGGATCACTTCGTTGTTCGTCAGTCAGTCTGTCAAGACCCTTTTTCTCAGGAACGCGTGGAGATATCAAGATGAAATTAATATCAAATACGTAGGTCTGTGGTCTTGGACATTAAAAAATAATCTTTTAAGTCAACTCAATAAAAGACTACGGCCATTTATGCCACATATTTTGATACTCGCAAATAAATCAAAACGTACAGGGTACTTCCCGTTAACCTAGAATCATGAAATTTGGCAGGAAGCAACGTCTCACAGCACAAGTAAAGGTAAAAAACCGAAAATTGTTCATTTGTAACTTTATCACATAAAAAAAATATTTTTTCGATATCAAACTGACATTTGCAGTTGGAGAATTGACTGTGACGTATAACGATGTATGGGAGTGCATGTTTTCAACTACAAAGTTCAGTCTGTTTTTAGGATAAAGCTTCGTGCAGACCAGCGCGACGCGGCAGCGCGATGTGACACCACGTTTTCTTAGAAATTGTATTGTTCGTGTCGCGGCGCGGCGTCGCGTCGCGCTGGTCTGTACGAGCTTTAAATTCATCCTAACTACGGAACCCTGCTTTGTGCGTGGTCCGACACGCACATTGCCGGTTTTTTTTATTTATGATCTGCCATGCGTCATCGCGTTTGGGTAGGAATAACCCTTTCTAAATCCTTCCTTTCTTTTTATTCTTTCAGAGAATAAATAAATGAGTAATAAAATAAATAAATAATAAATAAATATTACTGTTGCAAAAAATTAAAAATAAATAGACGAATAGGATATAATTTAAATATTTTGTAATAAGCTTCCTCTCTCCTACCTACTTATTTAAAATTTTGCGGGGTCCATAATTGTTTCATTTTATGTATTCCTACCCCCTGTATGTGTACATTATGGATTGCAATAAAGATAAAGATAAAGATAAATCAATATCTAAGTACCTACACGGTGGACAATAATACGGTATTCATTTTATAGAGAAAGCTTAACGCCGGTCCAATAGCACAATGGACACATGTAAATCCACACATCTATCCTCGACCCCCATAAGATTCCTATTACCGTCCTTTATCAAACATGTACTAGATAAATAATGACCAATCCACTTTAATCAACTTATTTAAAGAGGTAATTCATTGCATCAAAATCCATTACCAAGTTTATTTAAACAATTGTTTAACAGAATTCAATCTGCATACGTAATGTATAACTAACAATGTTTTTGTGACGGACAATGGGGTAAAAGTACAGAATAGATAAGTACAGAAGGCCAGGTCAAAACCTGCGCTGTGGCTCTGTCTTGCACAGGGTTACAGCATTATGCTGAGCGATGGCCGTTTAGCATGTGACGCATATATTTCTCCGTTCTTTTTGTGTTTCTGTTTTTTTTAGCGTCATGTTTACCGCAAATAAACGTAATTTCTTTCTTTCAAAAAGCACCCACACAAACACGCTTCATGAACAGTCACAAGTATAAATACTTTACAATTACGCAAGATTCAAAAGCCACTTTCTCCAACAGTATTGAAAGTTATATGGTGCAATTAACATAGTGACCAACCATAGAAACTGTACTATTATTTTCTAGTTAGCGTGTCGATACCAAATATTAAGTTCCTATTTGGCCCAGAACTCAGCAACGCTAACACCATTCGCTGATGCAGATATAAATATACTATTATGAAATATGTAGGTCTTTACTCAAAGTTCTAGTCGTGTTTTTACGAGAAAATCGTTTTGGAATTTTGCGTCAGTATAGAGTTATGCTCATTACTGTAAAGCGAGTGCAAACGCACTTGTGACTGGCATTCCTTTGACGCCAGCTCCACACCTTGGTCAAATAGCATTGGCCAACGTTGGGGCCAATGCTAGTTTATCGATACACAAGTTGAATGCAGTTGTGCACTAACGTGTGGAGCCAGAGTGAGACAGTTTGAGACCTCTATACGTACGTATCTATGTGTGCGTACATTTTCACTGTGTGGAGTGAACCTTCTGACTTCAGAATTATTCTCTGGTAAAAGGCAATGTCGACCATTGTCCGAAGTGACAAATGTAATGAATAATTTAATGGGTGTTCGTGATTAAGATAATTGAATGTTAGCGTTCTATTGAATTGGACTGAGTGGTCATTTGGATTAAGTTATTATTATGTAATCGTTTTAAAGGTTTTTGTTTACTGGTTGGACTATTTAACAACTGTTTGATTATGTGCCCATTGTTGTTTGATTTGGAAAGGTAACAAGCACATACAAAATGAATTATTACAAATTTAGAATAATTGTAAAATTGTTTTTAATTTTTCATAAAGTCCGGTTACGTTTTTAGGGTTCCATACCTCAAAAGGAAGAAACGTAACACATATAGGATCACTGGTAGTCCGTCCGTCCGTCTGTCAAGACCCCGTTTTCTCAGGAATGCGTAGAGGCATCAAGTTGAATTACATTATCAATATCAAATACGTAGATTTATTTTCCCTTGGACCTCTAAAAAAATGAAGCTTTTAAGTCGGCGCAATAAAAATATATGCCCATTTATGTGACATATTTTGATACTCGCACATAAATCAAAACAGGGTACTCCCTGTTGATATAGAATCATGAAATTTGGCAGGAAGCAACGTCTCACAGCTAAAGGAAAAAGTCCGAAATTTGTTAATTTGTAATAACAAAATATTCTTTTGCGATTACAAATTTACATTTGCAGTTGTAGAATTGACCGTGACGTATATCGATGTATGGGAGAACTTCTCAACTACTAAGTTAAGTTTGTTCTTGGGATAAATTCATCCTAACTACGGAACCCTTCATTGTGCGTGGTACGATACGCACTTAGCCGGTTTTTTGTTATAATTTTACTAATATAGCGAGCATAAATTGTCTTACCGATTAAAGGAATTTTCTTGTAGCTTTCAATTAACATAAAAATCGAAAAATAAAAAGATGCCTAAAATATTATACCCCCTAATTCTTAAAAATAAATTATGCAAAATTAAAAAGAGCCTTCCATTTTGAGCAGATTATAAATCTCAAATCATTAAGTAGACTGGATAAAAAACACTCAGAGACCAAATTAAATTCCCATTTTTTCCACCCACCCTTGAAATGCGTGTCGGATTCAACGGGGCTTTATTGCACGGAAAATGGGTAAAAAAGACCCACTCGGGCAAAAATCTTGAACTGTCAACGGTCGGTGTGAGTTATGAACGTTTAGATTGTTCTATGATGAGAGATAAAAATGTTTTACAATAATTATAAACAAGACGGATAATTTATGGAAAGTTATAACGTTATTTTAATCTTTTGTATGTTGGTTGACTGTAAAAAGTGGTGTCCGATCTCATTGCAAGTGCGTGATTAGTGAAAATACAAACGTGTCAAAATAAAACACTTTAAAACCATGCAATTGAGATTACAATCAATGAACGTTTAAAAATCCAGGTGTTTCTTAACTGATTTATGAATATTCTATTTTCAATTCAAACAGATTCAGCTTATCGTTCTCTCAATCATGCTACAACTTGCACCACACAAAAACCCGCCCAGCTATTTGTAAGGAAATCAATGCAAAGGAAACACAAAGCGGCAAAATATCGCGACGTCCGCCACAGAGGACTGAAATGACCAGCTTCTGACGGTAAATTTAACATTTTTACCCTCAGCGACATAGGGTTACCCTTTCCGTTTGTCCATTGAATATTACAATACTGTTATGGCAAGTGCGAGGCGTTTTGACCCTTCCGCTTTTGTTATTTATTGCGTATAGGAATAATATCAATAAATTGTTGTGCACTTGTGCACTGTGCAGGGTACATTAGCTACTGATTTTTTGGAAAAAATATCGGGTTATAAATATATCGTTTGTGTAAATCATTTACTACTCGATATTTCAAGGGGAATTAGTTGTAATTACTAAGTTAAATGACAGAAAACAATAATCATAAAAAAATATTATCTGCTCTTCTATGCAATATATTTACGTATTGCTTCTTCGAATAAAGAATTTAGAAAACCAATAAAGTCTATCGAGTGAAATATTTTTCCGTCACAGAAAACTCGGAATAAGGTATCATTAATTTTGAATAGTAGAAAAAATTGGGTACAAAAATAATGTATAATAGTTAGGGCTATTATACATTATTTTTGTACCCAATTTTTTCTTCGCAAACTGTAAACTAATTTAGCTCTGATATATACAGAACATACACAAGTCATAATCCTGAACAAAACCACGAATCAACCATTTTCTTTTACAACTCAACATTTCTTCAAAACCCTATCCTTCCCAGCACATTAATCACGAGAGCGACATGCATTAAAGTAAGGGAAGGTAATTAATATGTTCACGTCATCTCCTCACGACTTCGCTTCTCATTAAGACGCCATTAAACTGAAAACACGCCATCTTACAAAAAGATCTTCTCTTGTTCTGAGAATATTCATTTTTCATCAGATAGAGTACCTACTTTGTTTGGAAAAGCAAGTATTAGAATTCTTACATCATGTTATTTGTGAAATTATTAATTAGATTAAACTCCTTTCTGTTTATTATACAAAAACTCACTGTTGTAGAGATGTATAAGTCAGCATAAATCTCGATCCCGTGGAAATATCGGGATAAAAAGTATTATATGTCCTAACCTAGGTCATGGTCTACCCATGTGCCAAATTTCATTGTTTGTTAAAACAAACAAACTCACTTTCCCATTTATAATATTATAGTTAGGATTCGGTTCAGTCAATGATATAAAATTCTAATGGTTTTCGAAGAGAGGAGGCCTGTGACTCAGCAGTGGGAACATTATAGGCTGATTATGCTAGTAGTTACTCTTGACGTAACAATTCAATTACCGTCCTTGCACACACCTGTAAATGGTGCTATTTTGTAAAAATGTCACCGTGAAGAAGTGAAGTGAATGTGTCAATCCCTAATTGACACTATTGACACTTCACGCTTACTTGTTTGTTGGCGTGCTTGTTTGTTCATGTGATAATTTAATTAGACACTCTGTTCAAACCGGAAGATATCAATGGTACTTGGCGGCAGATACATCATCATTTCCTCCCCTTTTTTGCCATAATTCCCGGTTCCATGCGTCCCTCATCCAGGTGTATCCCACGACTTTGACGATATCATCAATCCAACGTGCTTTTGGACCGCCCTGGTTTTTTTTGCCTAACCTTGGCCACCGTTTGGTCACAGCTTTACGCCATCGCCTTACTAGATGTCCGGTCCAACTTCACTGGAGGCGCATTGCCCTATCTCCAACGGCAGATACAGATAATATAGTAGTAGGTACTTACAAGACGAGTCCTTTCGCAATGAGATGTAATACTAAAACAAAAGTAATACGTAGCGTAGTTAAATGCACAGAATCCCTTACAAATTGCAATCATACCTACGTACAAACACATGATGTCATGTCCACAACTTGGTCCTTTTAATCCGGACCCAGAGGCGTGTATAGAAGTGCCAATATACTTCAACAAAATTTGCACAACAAAAGCTTATAAGCTCGAAACCATTTCACACACAGAATCCCTCTCGTAATGAAACCAAACCTGTGGAAACCGGTCCCATTTGCAAATACTCGTCAACCCTTAATCTGCCGCTTGCATTTTACGATACCTAAGGCAATATCTGTCAATGTCCTTATCAATAAATTGTGAGCGTTTAGAGCAAACGACGTCGTTTGACGGTTTGAGGCGCGCGGCCGTAATCCGCGGTCTATTGGACCCCATCTGCGTTGCAAGGGTTAAGTCGCGACAAATAGACCATTTGCAAATAATAAGACGCAGTGAAAGAATAAATTAAGGGCTTCGAGGGTTGGTCGTTGCGTTTTGGGGTTGAATTGAAAATCTGTGTGAAATGCTTTTTGTTTCATGAATTGGATTATATTTTTAGAGAGTTTGTAAAGGGGGTTGTCATTGGTCAGCTTTTTATGTTTCGTTATTGTACTGATTAGGAAATTTATACTATAGGTACATATTACCATAACGCCTATCACAATAGGTGCACAACTCTAATATTTTTACAGGAGTGTTCTAAATAGACCAAAATAAAAAACGTATACAAATGATTGTTAAAAGATAAATGACGTATGACCCAAAACCATTCGATACAATAGTTTTGAGCACTTCATGTAATAGATAAGAACTTGTTTTAGCTGAATTTATCGTGTGTTCCAATTTCATTATATTTTACTCAAAGCTTATGTTTAAATTTAAAAAAAACTGAAGCTTTAACCGTTAAAGGCCTGATAAACAACTAATTAACGTGCTAATTGACGTGCTTGAGGGTCACCCAGGGCTTTACCGGTTAATCTACTTTTGTTGCTAACTGACTATACATTAAGTTAAGTGCAACAAAAATATTATTGTCCTGTATAACTGCATTTTTTGAAAATACATTTATTTATAACTTAGGTAATAATATCTTTAATATCGTACTACCCAGTAAAGTTGGGATGTGGAGGTTAGATAGGCAGTCACTCCATGTAAAATTATTCAGCTGTATCCGGTTAGATTGGAAACCAACCCCAACATAGTTGGGAAAAGGCTAGGCAGATGATAAAATATCTTTAAACCTATAGATATTCTCACAACTTTTTGAAGATTTAACAAACAACTCAATAACATCCAAGCAATTAATTTTCAATTTGAATCCGTAAACAAAATTCATTAATATTATCATCCATAAGTTTTCCCCTGGACAACCCGTGGAGTTGTCTCAAGGCGCCGTTTTCCGTCTTACAGTATGGCAATTAATAATTATTGCACCTAGTTCCGGCCGTTTCCGGCAGGGGAGACTTCCGGTACACAGGGGAGTGACAGGGGAAAGTTAGTTTATGATAAGTACTGAGAAAGGGATTGTTGAAGTTATTGTGTTAATTTTTCAAATAACTGAAATGTATGTACAGTCAGAAAAAAAAAAAACCGTCAATTTACCGTATAATAGCCATTCCATACAAATGTCAAACTATGACAGTTTTGATTTGTATATACGGACAATTTAAGTTGGTAGCTTAGGCAGTTATCCCACCGCCGGCGATTAACGAGTAGCGAGTAGAGCTAGCAACTGAAAACGAGTTGGCGAGCAACGAGCAGCGAGTGTGTAGTTCCGATAGTTTTGTCGCTGGGATATCAGCGAGTGTCCGAGTGCAACGGGTGATTACTCGCACCACTCGCTCAAGAAACGCACAATAGATATACACTCCGTGGAAACAAAAGGGATGCACATATTAATAGTTGATCGCTGAGCAAGTATCGCTGAGCGAGTATTATCTTTGATAGGTCTTGTCGCTCAACGTCAAACTAGTGGAGCGAGTCCTCGCCGGCGGTGTGAACAGTCAGCGATCAACTATTAATATATGCATCTCTTTTGTTTACACCGAATGTATTTCTGTTGTACGTTCCTAGAGCGAGAAAATAGCCAATAGTTAGTCGCTTCCGTGCGTGGTGGAACAACTGCCTTAATTGCTTAAAATATATGTCCCATTTTATATATTTTCTTGTATAAAAGATGCAGTTAAATAACTATTCTTTATCATTGTGGATGTGCAGGCCAAGAAAACGTCACGGTTAATAGTTGCACTACTCATATGCATGACGCTTCACTTTTTATCTACCTTTGACCTGCCCTTTGAGAGTTTGGTACCTAACCCCCTATTAGGGCGGTATGAAAATCTGAGAAGAACAACAGAGTCGATGGTACGACTTTAGAAAATTACTTCAGGAATCACGGATAGAAGCGAAATATACAGAGAGACTTCGAGACCAGTTAACAGAGAAAGGACTTTATCCAGATGTAAATTAATAGAATTGTGGCGGCATCTACATTGCCACATGCGCATCAAAAGACCTGACGTCACACAACATCCTGACGTCACTCAAATCCTGCATCGCACAATTAGAGTTTACCACGCGGTGGACATATATACAAGCTCCCGACTTCAACCTCTGGGCAGCTGCCCGCCAGACACGACACCCGTCTGGTCAGAGGATCCTCCCTTTCCTATGGGGGATGAGTGAACTTTACACCCTGTTCCTCATACCCCTAAAGAATTATAGAACTAAAATCTACCTTTGAATATGCTTGGATACTATATTAAAGGCTCTGTCGAAACCACATTTCACGTCAAAGCGCATATAAGCTGAAATATGAAGCACACTATTCCAGTTTTAATTACCTAGATTGGTAGCGTACATCACAATTTATGAGGACAATATAACTGCAGGTTTATGTCCTGGTATGTAATGCGAATTTTGATTGCCTTGCTATCTATTTCCGACGTGCTTAAGTGTATTAGTATTGCCGTATTATTTTCATTTGGTCGAATGCGTTTTATTGCTGGTTCTAACTGTACTGGTATGTCGTTGTCATCATCAGCGGCTTTGAGCGCTTTATTATTGGATACTAATATTTTAATAATGTTTTTATTATGGAATTAAGGGATGACTCATTTCATGTTGGTGTAACTTCTTCATGTGGTTCATTATTTATCGTATTTATTTTAAGGAGCTCAAATGGTCTTAAGGATGGAATAATCTGTTGAATTATGACAAAATTTTTCATCTAGGAATTAATTCTACTTAAAAAAACATTGTAATTTTGGCTGAAACTGGTCTTAATTACTACATAAGGTACCTATATCCCTTAAAAAGCATTCAATAAATATTTCATTCTTTCATGAATTAATATCTGACTCTTTCGTTCTGCTCTCAAACGTTAGGGACCATCATTATGTAGGTAGTATTCACCGCTCAACATATCATACTTAAATTTTGTTCTATTTTCAAACAACAGTATCTAAGACACAATCAAGAAGCTTTTTTAAACTCGAATAAATTGACAAAATATAAACAAAAACATCAACAAATGCCAACAAGTTACATCTATCTAAACCGTCAGCACCAATGTCTTCGCATTTCCTCACAAAATCACCAAACACACAAACACAAGAGGTCCCCACATGTCGTAACACATCATTAATCTCTGATCTATGTGACATTTAATTACCTAAAACACCATATATTAGGCGTTCTTCCGTCCTTACCCCATAGGATCACTTACAAACTTATCTGCAACAAAGATTTCCAAAATGAACCCTGTTGCTTTGTGATAAGGTTGCTATAAGTGCAGGAGTAACATGGTCAGGTTCTGGTAATTAATATTGTCTTTCTTATTGCTTCACGCCTAAGATTTTATTGCTTTGTTATATGTTTATATTATTGGGAACGCGTGAATCGTCACTCATGATCAGATGTAGGTATCTAATCTTATATTGAATGCCATTATTTTGTTTGAGGACCCAATCACGGTAAAGTTCTGAAACGAACTGAAGATAGACGTACCATCGAAGAAGTTCATATCTAACCACCGTAAGGACTATTCTTGCTTGCCGCGCTCGGCGGCTGTAGCACCGGGCTGGTAACAGATGTGGTCATCGTGTTCACGGGATTTTGTTTTGAAACTGTTTAATTATGAACTTCTTCGATGGTACATCTACTACCTAAAGATGACTAGAAGAGATACAAATTGTAGAATTACTGAACTAACGACGACTAGGACCAGAACTCAGGAGGTATACGATGATAACGACGGTAATGAAGGCCAAGGTCTTCAAACAATACGATTGTTGCCTGGGTAAAAAAAAAAACTATTTAGCCCGTCATCGTCAGTCAGATAATGAAAAAATATTAGACACGGTTTTGCTTTATCATATTAATAAAAAAATATTTAGATAAAACGCATTAAAGTTGGAGTGGGGTATCGCCACGTTACAATTCAACATAAAATCTACCGAAGAGTGATATCATGCCACATTTAACTCAATGTATTGCCGTAATCTTTTGATTACTTAAAAAAAGAAAAAAAATCCTGTCCAACTTTTTTAATTAAAAGCTTTTATTTAACTTCACTTGTATGTATGTCCTGGAATATTGCAATCAATATTTCACCCACTTCCACTGAAGCTATCGGGCTGAAATATGGCATACGTGTTTGGTTCTCGTGATAATGCATGATAATAAAAGCTTTTTTTTTTAAAGCTTTTTATATTATGTAGATCGCACACACCTGCAGTCTAAACCAATTTTTTTTATTAAAAACATGTGGCGTGCTGTGTCGCTTGGCTATTTTAAAAACCCGCAAATGACGTGTACGATAATTCCGGTATATCGCCCGTTAGCCTACCATAATCTTTTAAAATTAATATCATAAGGTAAACATTTCTAGGAAACAATATTTTTTTGATAAAATATCTGAAGGACAAAAAAAAATTTCGTAATCATCCCATCATTGTCAAGAAAGTATATATTCCTGTATATACACATTAGCAATCAGTCACTGCATCCGTCAAGGGGTTGACTCTACCTGTCTAACTCATATATATCGAATAAAGGTTAAAAAAAAAATATGCATCAAAATAGTCTATACTATTACTATTTTACAAGATTTTTTTTCCCCGATTTGGAAATGAATTTCATAGCGAAAGTTGTTTAATATGACGGGTAGAATCACCCCCTTAATGGATGCAGGTGATAGAATCGCCACCAGAAATTGACAAATATTAGATAAAATAATAAATAATAATAAATAAAATAGTAAAATTACAAAGCTTGATGACTCATGCTAGGGAATCGAAAGCATACCAACAGTATTCTCAGTGTGTTCGCAGATCGGTGGGATTCCTCGATGTTGCGGAGGTGGATGCAGCTCCACGCTGAATTTTAATTTTATGTTTATCCGTGTCTGTACCTACTAACACTAGATGTTAAGTAAAATTGTTACTAACCCTAAGGACTCTGTCCGAAATAAAATTTATTATTATTATTATACCTGTACATAGATGCATACTTAGCTGCTTTTAATACAAACCTTTCAAAGAACATCCCACCCAGCTCAGAAAATATTAACCCAAAAAACCAAAAACTAAAACCAGACAGTAAGAGTTTCCTGCTATCATCTTCAAGATTACTTAATGCACATTCCTATTCTGAAACGTGGTGAGTCCCTGACAAATACCAGGACATTTCACAGTCTGCCGGGCGTAGTGGTAAGGGCGAAGACACACAGTTAGGAGCTTCGCTTGGTACCAAGCTTGGTGGTAGCGGAGCTTAACCAAGTGACAAATTAAAATGGAATTAGTAAGTATTGGAATTTAGAATTAGTAGTCTTGCAGCGTGACATCAAATGTCAGTGTGGTCATTACTAAAGTAAAATCATACTTTGGGAGCATGTATACAAAGATTAGCAGTCTCACGTAACGAAGGTCTAATCATCGATAAAGAAATTCGTTTTGCCGAGCAGATATAGCAGTCCCAAACACCAAAAATATGTGGAAAATAATAAAAAAACCACAGACAATTTTTTTTTTTTTCGAGCTGTTTACTGACAAGACTGAGAAACGAATAGTTGCATGTGTCCCACTGATGGACAAAGGACAACCTCTCCTTTTATTTCCATACCTTACGATTTTGTGCGATCTCTGGTCATGTTGCCAACATGACCAGAGATCGCACAAAATCGTATAATCCTTGGAATTTAATTAATACTGAAATTGTACAAGAATCTTCTAGCGCAGCGTGGCCAAAATCAGAACTAACCTAAAACAGCAATTTTATATACATTGATACGCTATTTATGAAAGTAATTCAAAGTCAAATAATTTATGTCAAAAAGGCACTTTTGAACGTCCAAATTTACAAAAAAAATTGAATTGATTCTATTCGCCCCTTCCAAAAGGTAGTTTTCGTATGGAGAAGAATAGGCAAGTTACTCTTTTAGAATGTTTTATAATAATTTGTATACATTAATTATATATATTATTATTATTTTGTTATTTTATATTATTTTATTATATTATATAATTATAATTATGTGAAGACGATGCACCTAGAATAAGATTATTAAAAACTAAGCAATGACGGATAAATAAATTATGTGATAGATACATGGTGCTCACATATTTACAAACATTATAAAAGTATACGATATACCTAAAACTTTAAAAAGTAATAGTAATAAGTCAGTGTGTGAGTTCAAGTAAACACAGAATGTAAAATCAGTGTTATAAAAATAAAATAAAATAACAAACTATATAATTAACTTAGCAACCAGTTTAATTTTGTCTAGACTCTAAATTGTCCTATGGAGCAGGACCAGCATGTTTCCAAGCATTCTTATCTTGGATATAATCCTCAATTTTTAATAAATACTTGTTTAAGTTGGCGTGTTTTCCTAGAGACAATTTTTTGACAATGGAAAGACAGACCCCGCTGCCATCATTTTTATAACAGCCATTACTGCAGCCGTTATCAGGCGGCCACCGTTCAGTAAACCGTAGCTTAACCGAAGCAGCCGTGTGGCTTCGACCTAAGAGCTCACACAATGCTGTAGTATTTTAAATGTGGATGAAATGCGAGCTACGGTTGTATTTTAAGGCGAGCCAAATTTGTGGACATTTGTTTGCAACAAAGCACTAAATGGGATGCATTTTGTTTAGTAGTGTTATTTTGTGTGTGCTTTCCTTTTGATTGAGTGATGTTGTGTTGAGTGGTTTCTTGTAATGTAACATAATAATATCACGTTTTCTTTTTTCTAAAAGGGATAAACAGAGGTCTATAGTGTGCCAATTATGTCGAGTCAGAGGTATAAAGGTGCGCATGCTGTGCACGGGTACGCGGCGCATTTCAGCTGCGTGTATTAATTTGTTTGACAACGTGGATCTACGTTTCCACTGGAGTACACGAATATGACCCACGAATATGTATAGCGTGGCACGGCGCACGGAGAGGCTACGCACGCATGACTGAAAACTGCGCTGCGATAAGTGAGCTGTACAAAATCGTGGGTCATATTCGTGTACTCCAGTGGAAACGTAGACCCACGTCGACAGCGTTGAGCTATGTAACCGCCTATTCGAGCCAGCCACGTATGTATCAATGATGTCAATTCATGCGTAGCCTCTCCGTGGGTTGCAGTGGACACAACCACATACATTTTCTTACAAAGCGAAACTTAATACACGTGCGTAGCCTCTCCGTGCACCGCTGTGGGCCCGCGCCTTAAAAGAGAACCGGCCTTTTTGTGTTAACCGGAAATAAATGTGGGTTATCTGTGGTGTGGAATCTGGGCTGCTACTGAGAATTAACAAAATTATACATAATATAATACCATGCCGGTATTCCTCGAAGTGTAAGGCAGAGAAACACCTACACCCACAGTTCCCCCGTTATGTTTAAGTCCCATATAATAAGGGGCAAGCCTATTGCGATCAACCGGACACAAATCCTGACTCCGAACTGCTACTGAGAAATTAATGATGGACGAAACCCAATCACACCATGCCCAACCTGAGAATCGAACCCAGGACCACATGCTCGCGGGCTTGCGGACGGTGAGCGATGGTAGCTCGCCGTCCGATTAGGACTAGGCCCGGGTCGACGGCGCGTTGTGTTCCACGCGCGCCTCAAAGAGATGTCAGCACCAACTGACTGGGTCCTTTAGGGCCAATGCCTGCCGGGGTTGCGAGTTGTCCGAACACAGGCACACAGGCAACGGAAGGAACACGAGTGGGTTTTAGACAGTAAAAGTCTGACACAAGAGCGAAAGAAGTTTATTTTTTTAAGTGTGCGAAATTATTCCCACACTTAAAAAAAAAAGGACCACATGCTCCTCATGCATGCTCATGACCAACATGGCAGTCACACACCATAATACCATAAAACTCACACTATAACAAACGTATTTCTTTTCTTTACTTTTTACCAACACTATTTAACATAGTCAGGCTACAATGTTCCCACTGCTGGGATACAGGCCTCTTCTATGTGAGAGGAAGTGGGCCGAAATCCACCACGCTGGCCTAGTGCGGACCATATTAAGAAAGAAACTGAGATGATAAAAATATTACACGAAGTCCTATCAAAAATCAAACACAAAGCAGACAAAACAACTTATAATCCAGAATCACAAAACATTTGTTCTCATCGGTATCTTCGCCAATGAGAAATGTTCTCCGTAGCGGACATTTATTTGATGTCTGCCAACCGTGTGATAGATGCCTTGCGCTTCGCTTGGTTCAGGTAGCATTAGTACTATAATATGTTTGAGAGTTTCTGTAAATCTTGTATACTTTTGGAACTGAAATAATCTAAGATATTAATATAACAACTTAAAAAAATTGCATTCAAAACACTTGAAGGTAATAATGAAGTTAAAACTGAAAGGTAAGAAGACTCGAAGGATCGGAGCTGGATGGTAGGGATCAGAGTATTATGAGCAACATAATTAGCGAAGTAAAAACTGATAATTAAGTATTCAGTTTTTAAGCTATTGCATAGCTTTTATCGGAGACTCTGAGCGCGGCGACCGAATGTAGAAATTCCGTAACGAAAAAAAAACCTGACGCGAAAGTTTGTGAGGATGGATGGATGGATGTTTGTTACTCTTTCACGCAAAAACTACCGAACGGATTTTAATGAAACTTTACAGTAATGTGGCTTATATATCAGAATAACACATAGGCTACAATTTATAAAGATTTTATGTGATTTAGCCATAATATAACGATAAGTATCCAGTAAGTCGGAAAAAATCCTGCCCTCTGAGATCTATCTTTGCGTGCGCTGCCTAAACCGCTGGAGTTACATGAAAAGAATGTATTGTGGGGTTGTTTGTCTTAAAGAGTTCTAAATAAAAGTCCGCGACAGCATATATCTACCTTTTATGTGGAAGCCATTATAGCCAAAATAGTGAGCTATAAATACATTTAAATTGAATACTTTTTTTAAGTTGCATATTTTAGAGTATTTAGTTAATTCGTATCAAAATAAATACCTTCATCGCTTTCGGTATTTAATGTAGATAAAATTTGTCTTTTACTTTAAGTAATTTGGACTAATATTTTAAAAGTTAGAACGATAAGAATGACCTGCGATGAGTCGACGGCGGGCGCGCAGAACGAGGGTGGAGGGGCGGGATAGGCAATGACGCGCGATCGCCGAGTGCGCGACCCGAACGCGGGCAGACGCGTGAGGGCAGACGTCATTGACGGTTGTGTAAATTCTGCGATTTAGGGGGGGGGTATAGGGGTATTTTTTTAAAAAAATATTTTAAATCAACAATATTATCTTCTTATTTTTGAATATATGCTATGCAATAGCTTTACCGCGGCAGTCCTGGAGTGCCACACGTATTTTTTTCCTAGCTAATTATGTTGTAAGTATGTCTGTAGGTTTACCTTCGAATCTAACTTGACGCAGTATTTTCTACATTATTTAAATTACTTATGTTTTTTTCAGCGGCACATTACAAAACAAGATAAACGAGTATGCAGGACATCACTAAGTGCTTCAATACATACATAAGAAATATCCCACAGAACCCTTTTCACCGTACAATTCCGTTGCCAATCGTAAATTTATCTCAGGGGCTATTAGTTCGATAAAATTCAACTAAAACGATAAATAAAACCGACTTTGACGGATAGCCCATTTCCCCCACAAAGAATAGCCAGACCGAGATAACCTTGCGGTCGAAATGAACTCTAACGTCAAAAGCTTAGAGTTGAAAGTTAACGTTACTAGTTGGTAAAGAAAAGTTGGTGAAATTTTTGTATCTATGTCACATGGGAATGTTTTGTCCGAAACTAAACTTATTTACCGTCGAAGACTGAATAAAACATTAGCAGAAGAAAGATGTACACAAATCGAATTGGGACAGAATGATTCATTTGTTTCCACTGATAATAATGAATTATCTGATCGACGTGTGTAATTGTGGGTGGAATACAAAAATAATAAAAAGATATTATGTAGTAAGAGATTCATTCTTATACATATTGATAAACGAACTGTTTTTGCAAGATCATGTATTGGTTGTATAACTAGCGACCCAGCCCCTAGGGTTCTACTCTCCAAGATACGGGCCTGTCAGAAAATAGTTCCAAACTTCGAAGTGGGTTGACTTCGAAGTTTCGAACTATTTTCGGACACCCGATTAACTAACTTTTTCGGACGAGTAAAAACACATCAGGAGTAATATAGGGACAGGCGTCAAATCATGGTGTCATTAATTCTTAGTTTGCATCCCGAACAAATCTTATGTCCATAGGTGATTGATACGGAGTACGAACAGCCCGTAACTTCATCCAAAACTACGTAATTCGTCCTAAGGGAGTAGTCCTCCTGCTTCGCACGGTTTTTTCGTCATAGCTAAATATTAACATTTCTTTATTCTATTCATGTTTAGTATGAATGTATACATATAAACCCTACGAAATAAATTTTCTAAACCATGGTAGAAACCGCATCAAAATCAGTTGCGTTGTTTAGAATAACAATGCACACAGACAGACACGAACAGCGACTTTAATTTTATAATACGTATAGAAGCAACAGTACCCAAAAGTTTATTTGAATACGAAATAACGATCTTAAGAAAGAGACTGTCACACAGATGAGTAACAAATACGAAGCTCCACAGTGCAAAACTTTTTCCTAGGTATCTCCAATTAGTTAATGACAGGGTAATATCCAAACAAATCTGCCTAGCTATTTCCCAATTATGTTTGGGTCAGCTTCGAGTCTAAATGGATGCAGCTGAATATCAGTATTTGACATGGAGCGACTGCCTATCTGATCTCCACAACCCAGTTTCTAGGTAACACGATACCACTTGATAAGACTGGTTGTCAGACTTTTGGGATGCTGACTACCCGTAACGACTGTCAAAGATCTACGAATGGCAGCTGGGACCAACGGCTTAATGTGCTTTCCGAGACACAGAGTGGTCTACATTATGTCATGGATGGTCATCCATCCACGAAGCGACCGAGACAAGCTTAGCTTAACCTTCGATTGGCCCGTGCGGCTGTTATTATTTAGTCACATTATTGTCTAAACCATTTCAAACAAATAAATCGATATTTTTCATTCTTCGCTCTCCCATTCCGATTGAACGATTTACGGATCAAGCTTCAAAAACACAAGTACCTATGTCCCATATCATATATTATCATTCAACCCTTTCAATCCTCGCTTAGTCCCCACCACGAAGCGATGCGTAAAACTGATCCAAAGCTAATGTTTGTCTTTGTGACCGAAGGCAGCTTTTATAATTGGTTCGTCCACCATTTTTATTTTCGTGTCGTTTGTCCAATGTTTTTGCCTCAGGGTGTCTGTGAAATGCACTTAATACGGGTGCTTTGATTTGAAAGCCATCATATTTCTCGGTGGCACGTTTTGGTAAAGGTTTCTCATGTTGTGGAAATGCTGTATTTTTTATTTTTGTTATAACTAATATTTTTCTCGATATATCAATGCATCGTCTTTATTGTAACCTGGTTGACACTTGAACAAACTAGCGAAGCCTTTAGGGATGCTTTTTCCTACTCACCAGCTTATCTAGCGGTAAATATGCATGAGACTAACACGGATTGATGCGCTTGAGGTTTTGATTAAAGTAAAGTCATCAGTCATTATTTATTCTTCTTAACTAATTTAATCACCAACACAAATACAGCCAGTCACTGAAGATCTCCCTGATGAATACAAAAATAGATGTGCAGAACTTACTTTAAAAGGGATACATTTACCCTTAATAACCAACAATACTTAGGTATGGTGTCTTATCCAATATCGTCAGCCTATGCAGTTGTATTTGGGAGTATCAAAACCAGGTTGACATCTGTATTCAGATCCAGTTGCTTGTGTCTTTGTTAAAATGTGATTTCATCTTAAAATATCAAGTTGTATATATTGAGCTAGCGTTGTCAATGAAGTTTAAGTAGATGAGATGACCATTTCAGTATTAAGTTTTAAAATATCGTAAGGTTCAGCGTATATCTTTTCACAAATCGTAAAAAGTCTCATTTTTACATTGGATCCTGCCTTCTACGAGTCATTGAGTTTTATTTATTTGGTTAACCAAACTATAAAAATATAGGTTGAGCTGACACCAAGTCGATAATTAAAAGAAGTCATATTGTTGCCAACCGTACGAACCTTCAACCGGTCATTTAGTTTTTCTCAGTTGGTACTGCTGCTCATCAACTACTTGAATCAAGTTACCTAATTTAAATATAGAATTTAATAAATCATTTAGAGATAGAACTGTATGTTTATTTTATTGATTATTTACACACATTCTAAGAAATATAAATATTGTTTAATCGATTAAACCCTAGCGCCATCTAGTTGATTTGTGGTAAACTTTTACCATGATTCCTAATATGTACTATAAGAACACACTACTGACTTTATTACGATAAAAGATGTTTTTAATCCTTACAAGCCTGGCACAAAAGGAGGAGGCCTATACTCAGCAGTGGGTAGATGATGATGATAATGATGATTGTTTTTATTACCGTCTTTTGAACTGTCACTGGATGATAAGGTAGTCTTTCATTTTATGAACACGTAACCGTTTCATGTGTTTTTTATTAATTTGCCTGACTGCCGTGATTTTTCTGTGACTTCCTTCTATTTACCTTTGTGGCAGCATCTCTATGCCACATGCCAACTACGCGTCACACTCACATCACGCAAAATCCTGAATCGCGCAAACAAGGTTTACCGCGCGACGAGTATACAGTATGTTAACTAACATAGGGCGTTCCCGTTTACCCGCAATATACTACAGCAGCCATATCAGTCTCGTGCGTGCGCGCTTGGCGTATGGCTGTGTTTCGTATTCGTACATCTAAGTCAAATAAGTAATTGCGACTAATCCAGTATAATCGGTTGTGTTTATTAATAGTGTATACGCATAAATAATGGTGAAGTGTAAGAAATGCAATAAGGTCGTGTCGATCGCAAAAGATGAGATCTTTAAATGCAAAGGCCCATGTGAAGCAGCCTTTCATAAAAAGTGCGTTACGAGAGCTACCCTCAAAAACGAAAAGTGCGAGGATTGCGTCTCCCCGCCCGGTTCGCAGCCTAGCTCGCCTAATCTTGAGGAGCCGAATATTGCAGTAACCCTGGCTGATATGAACAGAAAAATGGATGTTGTCTACAAAATGGAGAAAAAGCTAAGTGAGCTGGCCGACCTTGTCGATTTCGTATCTGAAAAGTATGACAATTTGTTGGAGTACCAGAAATCAACGGAAACAAAAATTAAAGCCTTAGAAAACATGAATGCACACTTGGAAAAGTGCAATAAATCACTAGAAGAACGTGTGAATGAGCTGGAAGAGAAAAAAAAGGAGAAAAAGGTGGAGTTAGCTGGACTGGAGAAAAAAGAAAATGAAGTTGTTGCAAATATAGTTGCCCAGGTTGCTCAAAAGCTCCAGATGGACGTCATCGTCAGTCAGATTGAGTATGCAGAGAGGGTAGGCCGTGAAAAACCAGACGCCGAGAAACCCCTGCCAGTAGTTATAACGCTGAGAACAAAAGAAGCCCGTGATAAGTGGATCGAAAGTCGCAAAAAA
Source organism: Agrochola circellaris (assembly GCA_914767755.1). Lineage (NCBI taxonomy): Eukaryota > Metazoa > Arthropoda > Insecta > Lepidoptera > Noctuidae > Agrochola > Agrochola circellaris. The sequence continues at coordinate 3,578,544 of OU611861.1, forward strand.
CGCTTGACCAATGGCCAAGTTTATAGTACAAACAATGACAGCCGCATCTATATAAATGAGAATCTCACGAGATATAAAAGAAACCTTCTATGGGTTACAAAAAACCAGTTAAAGAAAACCTACAAGTACATCTGGATACAGGATGGAAAAATACTCATAAGAAAGAGTGACGACCAAAAGAAAATAATGTCAATTAGGAGTGAACGTGATATTGAACGATTCATTGAAAGCAATGTCACTATGGCGGCTTGCTAGTTGTAGTTATAGATACGTGTCTAGTGCACACATAGTGCGAAGTGAACGCTGCGAGCATCATTAAGACATAAACAAATAAAAGTGGATCGTTTCGATGCAATTGTCTCATTGGAATGTCAATTTACTAGGTTTAAAAATGCAATCACTTGGGTTCAAAGTATATCTAGCAACAACAAATACCTACACACAGTGCACCTAAATGTTCGATCGATAAGAAAAAACTTTAATGAGGTGCTTATTTTTCTTAAAAATTGCTCTAATATGATAGAAATATTAGTGCTGACAGAGGTTAACATTAAGAAAGATGAGTTATCGTTATACTATATAGAGGGGTACAATATGTTTGCAAACACAAGGGAGAAGACAAGAGGAGGAGGTGTGCTTATTTATGCTAAAGAGTATCTTGTTTTCAACGCAAATAAAACCCTGATAAGTTCTGTGGAATGCCTTCATGGTAAACTCACGTTGAACAAATCCACTATAAATATACTTGCAGTCTACAGACCGCCTAAAACGAATAAGTTGTTATTTGTTGATGAAATTGAGCAGTTTATCAGGAAGATCCCGCCGAACGAGGACATCATCATGTTAGGTGACGTCAACATAAATCTGTTAGGAGTGAGTGAAAGTCATCAAATATCAAGGTACAAGGACTGCCTGTGTGGACTAGGCTTACAGTGCGTAATACCAGCTACGGAGGTGACGCGAGAGGCTATCGTCGCGGGTGTAAGGGAAGTGTCGTGTATTGATCATGTTTGGGTACAAACAGGACAGCTGCAGGACTGCCAGTCGTTTGTTATTGAGTGCTTCATGTCGGATCATCATGTGGTTGGAGTCTCGATACCGTTAGATGCGACGCGACTGTGCACTGGTAGTAACTCGGACACTCGGTATGTGATTAATAATAAGATAGTAGCTAAGAAAATCAGTGATTATGATTGGTCCCAACTGTTGTTTATTGATTGCCCGTTATCTATGTATGATAAGTTACAATATGTTTTGAATGATATTTATAAAAATAGTAAGACTGTAATGCCAAAGACTAAAAAACGGAATACACAACCGTGGATAGGAAAAGGTTTAAGTAATATGTTACAGCGTAGGGATATGTTATTTAGGGATTGGAAAGACACACCTAACAATAACACGAAAAGACTAGAATACACACGATTTAGGAATAAAGTAAACAAATTGATATTTAAAGCAAGAAATAAGTTTCGGCAAGAAGAAATAAAGAAATGTAACCGAGACCCAAAAAAAATTTGGGATAAAATAAATAGTTGGACAGGTAGAAAAAAAGCAAATATAGATGATATTGTTAAAAGATACTTTGGAGGTAAAGACACAATGTATAATATATGTAGTAACTTTGCAGATACATTTACTGAAGAAATTATTAGTATTAAACATAACTGTAATATAAAATTATTAGATATAAATATGTATGTTAGGGCAAGTGATGTAACGTTTCTCTTTAGGCCAGTGTCGAGCAACACGGTATGTAAAGTTATCGATCAGCTGAGCAGTGACAAGGCGCCGGGTATTGATTGCATTCGTGTTAGTGACTTAAAAATAATCAAGAATAAAATATCGCCGGTATTGTCGCACTTTGTCAACCTGTGTTTATCGAAAGGGGAATATCCAAGTGCACTTAAAAAAGCTTTAATTAGGCCCATCTTTAAGCAGGGAGCGCACTCAGATTACGCTAACTATAGACCCATCGCTATCTTATCAGTAATTAATAAAATAGTGGAAAAAATGGTAGTCGGTCAGGTTAGCGAATTCTTAGAGCAGAATTGTATACTAGCAGATGCACAACACGGTTTTAGGCGCGGTCGTAGCACCACTTCAGCACTATCACAGTTCTCGGAAGACATGAATAGTAGTCTAGATCAGGGTCATCAGGTCCTGGCACTGTTCATTGATTATAAAAAAGCGTTTGACACCTTGGACCACGAGGTCTTGTTGCAGGCCATGGATGAGTGTGGGATCAGGGGGCCCACGAACAAGTGGTTCCGGAACTACTTGACTGGCCGAACCCTGCAGACCTACATTTCTGGTGTGACGGGTAAAGAAGCTGCGGTAAACCTTGGCGTTCCGACTGGTTCCGTATATGGACCAGTTGGCTATGTCATGCATGTCAATAGCGTCAGTAATGTAGTTGGGAAATGTCGAGTATATATGTACGCGGACGACATGTGCCTTATGTACTCCTCTAAGAATATACAGGAGGTCAGGGCTGTGTTGCAGGCTGACTTCGACAATATTACCCGGTGGGCGCACGATAACGGCATCATACTAAATCTAGATAAGACGAAAGTGATGCATGTGCACTCGCCCCACAACCTTGTGGCAAAAAATGTCGACAGTGTGGATATAGGTATCTTGGGCCACACCTACGATTGCATGCACGTCAGAAATGTCAACTGTGTCTGTCAAAAGCTGGAGTATGTCAGTAAATTTAAGTATCTAGGTCTGTGGGTGGACCGTAACATGAACTGGAAGACACAGGTTGACACAGTGTGTACAAAGCTTAGGTCAGTGTTAACTAAGTTCTATATGCTGAAGGCACCGTTGAGTAGGAAAACGCTGCGTGTGATTTATTTTGCTCTCGCCGAGTCTTTGCTAAGTTATGGATTAAATACTTATGGCCGTACATTTAAAACCTATTTGAACAGTATAAAATCGCTGCAAGCTAGATTTATGAAATACCTTGTTAACCCAAAACTAAAACTCCAGTGTAAAGAAAATTATGAAAAACTTTTTGTTGTATGTAAGGTGCTTCCTGTGCATGAAAAGGTCAAGTATTTAGTGGTTCTGGAGCAGTTCTATAACGACCAATTCAAAGTACATGTGCAAAACACTTACAATACAAGAAGTGTTAGAGAACGTAAATACGTGCGAGCGCCAGTAAAAAATTACTACGGCAAAAGAACCAATAAGTATTTGACCCCTACACTGTTCAATAGTATCGACTGGTTGAGAAAAGATAATGGTGTAATTAGCAGGCGAACACTGGGGAGTAAATTAAAGGTTGAACTGTTGAATGAAATGGTTGCAACATATGACAATAATTAATCGATTGAGCACTGAACTGAACTGTCCAACAAAATATTCTTACCGTCCATTTGAACTACTCGTATTTGTGTCTACCTACTTAGATGTATTATATTGTATAAGTAAACCAAATGTTTTAAGACGAGCGCTAATCCTGCCGACAAACTGTCACGCAGTTTGGCAGGTTTATAAAATGTATGCAAGTATTTGGTCCAAAATAAATGATTTATTATTATTATTATTATTATATGTGTAAAAAAATATTAACATCGTAAAACCATACATACCAACGTTTGTAACCATATCATGATTTAAAAGAGTGTCCGTGGAGTTTCTTGCCCGTTCTTCTCCATAGGAACCTACTACGCTTTGGAATGGGCATCTAGCTTCATCTTTCTGACTGACCCAATTACAGGCACTTTTGAATTGTCAAGGGGGTCGCCCTTGACAATTCAAAAGTGCCTGTAATTGGTTTATTTGAAATAAATGCTTTGAGTTTGAGTTCGAGTTTAAAAAACATAGATTTTTATTAATAAAATATTCGCAAAATACGTTAAACCAAAACACTCTGTACACGCGCACTTATCTTTCCACGTTGAAAGACAAGACAAGAAAGACAAGTAGTGTTATTTTTTTTTTTTTTACCTTTTTTACAATTTTAATAGTTTTTTTCATGTATGGACGCTATACTATTGTGGGTAAACGGGAACCCCCCTGTTAGTTAACATACTGTATATATAACGTCCCGACATCAATCGTCGGGCAGTTGCCCAACAGACAACACCCATCTGGTCGAAGGATCCTCCTTCTCTACAGAGGATGAGTGAACTTTACACCCTGTTCTTCAAACCTCTATACCTTCATAGGTATCTCATCGTGCCTCTTATTCATCACTATTCTAGTCTACAGTTTCTTTGGTTTCAGTTCCCTAAACTTTACTTACCCTAACACTTCTCAAGAAAACACGATAAGAAATCTCTCAGACTCGCATAACTAAAATAGTTTCCAGAAAAATACGTAAACCAAGAATTGCATTAAATTCTAAAGGAACTTCGGCATAATGCTTTCAGAAAGTTTTATATAAACACGCACGTAAAACAAACGTGTCATAAACAATATTAAATCCTATGAGTTCTGAGTTCCACGGTACTGGATAGTCCAAGTATATTAATGTCGCAAGTTCGCGACGTACGGTATCCGACTTTTGCATTTCCTTATTTTGTTGATCTACGAATTATTTTGGAGGAGTCGTTGTCGTAATCCATCTACTATTTTGATTCTAAATTTCTCATCATTAATCATCGTTAAAGACCTTTTGGTTTGGTCTTGACGTTGTTTGAATGACTAAAGGTAAAAATTTTATAAAATTTTAACAATCAAATAAGTTGCTTTTTATTTTATTTTGTTTATTTACTTAGGCAAACCAACTAAATACACAAATACATTCAAAGTACATATCATTTACAAATACAATTGCATTGCATGCATCTGCATGAACATTAAAGGTAAGCACAGCATTTTATTAAGATCGCACTATACAATAATAATTAATATGAAGATGGATAACAATGTAATTATATCTAATATCAATAATCTTTTATATTTAAAATAACTTGACTAAAAAGACGGAAATGGCGAAACTATAAAGGTTCCAAAAAAAATACAAATAATGTTTTAACAACAAAGTTTTTGCCTGCGCCGAAAAGGCCTCCATCTAATTACTATTTAACACGATACTCCTTAGACTTAATACTGGGCAAACACTGAAAAAACACAAAAGCACCACATCCAAATGATAATTTTGGCAGTTCAAGGTTGCTTCAGAGTTAAAATCTGTCTCTAAAATCGGAGGTACAATCCAATGGAGTCACGAAGTATATGCAAAATGCATGATTTATGACTCATATGCATTTCGTCGCCTTGTGCTAACTCGATTCGACAACTTCGTCGATATATGACTTGGAATATTACTGTTTCTTTGCTACCGTTGCTTATAAAGTTTTGAAGTTCGGTGTGACTCAAATTATTGGGGATGCTTTGAAAAATCTAGATTTAGTTTATTTATTTATACTTCAATAACGCCCTTTGAAAATAGTTCTAAGAAGAGAAGACTATATTATGCTCTATATAATTAGCATTCTGATAGACGACATGGATATAAAATGAAATAATATAATCATAATCAGCCTATAATGTTCCTACTGGTGGGACGTGGTAATCCACCACGCGGGCCCAGTGTGGGTTAGTTGGGAAATAAAATAATGATAAGAACAATTGCAACGTGCGTAGGTGGAAATACCTAGGTATAGATATTTTATCAGTAAAGAATTATCCGTCAACGACACGTTGAAACCATTAAATGAACTCCACATTTTTTTTTATAGTAATCAGCTATAACACGAAAAAAAAGTAAGTAGTAATTTCGAAATAATTCCAGAAGTCTCCCAAACAATTACCTATTAAAAGTTTGTGAGAAACTTTAGCACTAGCGACATCTTTTTGTAGTCGGACCTCTTTGCATACATTACAACATAACTGATCATTTTATTTTTAACAAACCGCTAACATGTTAAAATTATAATTTAGCTGAAATGATAAAATATCTTGTATTACATGAAGCTACATCAGTTATAAACGATATAGCTCATAATAATATTATCAAAACCATTCACGTGTAACCATTAAAATTTGAAACCGTTAACCGTAAACCTTTAGCGGCAATAACATGCCTCAGTTAGGATATAGTTTTATGTGCTATAACTGTTTAACACGTTGTGCTAGCTTTTATAAGCCGTTTCGACACATGAATAAATTTAATCGCTTTTGGTGACATTAAAAAACTTTTTTTTGTGTATCACCTTTCCATGTTCATCTCACGATATTTGTCCTATGTTATCAATTGATTTTATACATACAGTTAATATAGCAGTTGACCTATTCATAATTTTGGGAAATTCCAGGTGGTAGTCTTGTTAATTCTGAATGTGAATATACCAAAAATAATAATAATACGCCGCCATTATTGTCTCCCATTAAGGGTCGTTCAAACCAGCGCGACGCGACGGCGCGACGCGACGGCGCGACGCGACTCGGACAATATAATTTCTAAGAAAACATGACCTTATAACAATAACCGGTGTCGCGTCGCGCTGTCGCGTCGCGCTAGTCTGCACAAAGCTTTATTGTCCCACTGCAGGGCAGTGCTGTATGTTCTTCTCTCATTGATCACCACGCTTGCTCAAGAGGGGTTGGCGATTTCAGGCTTATATTAACTTAAGTCCAGGTTTCCTCATGATGTTATCCTTCACCAATGTCTGTAATGTCCAAGATAAACTCAGAGAGTACATATGAATTGAAAAAGTAACAAAGGTACTTGCCAGGATTTGAACCCACAACCTTGAGCATGACAGGCGAGGCCTTGTCCACTGAGCCACAGGACATTATTATATAATAGGTACTTATAGAATATTATATTACAGAATATACCAAATACTTTGATATTCATTGCTTGAAAACTTTAAGAAAATATAATTCGGTGTTTTTTTTATTAGCCTATGCTGTACCACTCCTGCGCAAAGGCCTCCCTCCAGTCCATCCATCGTTCGCGAGCCCGCGCGTGTGCCTTCCAGTTTTGACGGAACATATCCAGCTCATTTTGGACACGTTCTGTCCTTCAAGATACAGGATTTTCCTAGTTTTAAGGAGTCTCACTCTTTTGTAAAAGCCATACCAATCCCATAATTAAACAACACTGATGTTACCTTTTTTTTTTTTTTTTTTTTGTTCCGGGGTGGCAATTCCTCATGGATGTCCTCCGCCCTGGGGCGGGCGGAGGGGTCTGTCAGACTCTTACTGACTAAAAACTACCCCGGTGTTCCGACTCACACCTACGCCGGGGGTCGCGGGAACGAAAGAATCTTCCGCAACCCCCGGCCGGTGCCGGCCCGCCATCGCGGGCCTCCTCTCGGGTCAGGGGGGGGAGTGAGGTGTTTGACTCCCCCCGCGACGTCTCAGAGGGGCGCGCGTGGAACACTACGCGCCGCCACCTCGGGTCCTGATGAGTGGGGGGCGACGGACGTCCCCGAGTCCGTCGCCCCTGGACCCATTTAGGGGGGCCGGAAGAGGGCGTTGTCCGCCCTCCGCCGACGCCCGGTGCGCCTGCTGCGGGCCGGGTGAGTGGACGAGATCTCCCTCTCCCTTTCCGCAGCCTCCTTCTGCGACACGACCGTCTCGCAGAAGGCGACCACCGCGTCCCAGGACTCGGCGCCGCCGACCATAGCGTTCACTACGGCCGGCAGCGACAAGTCACTGCCTACTCCTGAGATGAGGGCACGGCGCGGCTCCTCCCAAGCGGCACACTCTGCCAGCGTGTGCCGCGCCGTGTCCTCCCGGCAGTCGACGCAGTGGTGACACCGGGACACTGATGTTACCTAGGCTAAGTTTTTGGTAAATAAATGATTACTTACTCATCCCGCCATCACCTACGTCGTCTGCCGCGACCCCGCCGACCGACCCCTTCGGTGTAACTGGCAACAATGCTGCCAAACTATTTGCGACTCAATAAATGGGCCATATCTAAGTATCTAAGTATTTGATTGTATTTGATACGAGTACATACTTTATTTAAAAAAAAAACAAATATTAATGTTTTACTTAAAATCAGTTATTACTATCAAAGCTCAACACAATACTCTAAGGTATTTAAAGGTTATATTCTACCCCATAAAGTTCATTATTACACGATCACAAGAAGCTAATAAAATGTATCCAGGAACTGGTATTTCGCACCGACGTGGTAGCGGCGGCCGGCTGCCGAACATGCTGAAAAAGTCTAATTACGATTTTAATAAGGTTTAAATTCATTATTACTAAAGGATGGTCAGTTAATGGAGAAACGAGCCTTTACTTGTATGCGTTATCATGCATGTTAAGAATTTAAGCTATCATCAAGGTGAAGGTATAAATTCAATTCACATTTTATAATAAAAACCTATCAGTAACATTCCACAGCCCATACCATATTTTATAGTTGAAAATTTCTATTATTCCCGCCCCTTGCCTCGTTCGGGTGCGATCTACTAAAGGCTCTCACAGACAGGCGCGACGCGACTCAGTGACACAAATTCTATGAAAAATTTCTCGGTAATTATTCTGTCGGTGCCGCATCGCGTCGTCGCGTCGCGCCTGTTTGTGGGAGCCTGACAGCGACATGTCCTGAAACTGTGAAACTAAGATTTCTGTGCCAAATCTAAGTTCAATATTAATGTATTGGTTATACATAACAAACCTTCCCGAGAAAATCCCAAAATTATGGTGTAGTGTAGAAGAACTAAGTGTATATACACTCGAGAGCAATGAATCCGGGTCACTTAAAGAATCCTAAAAATCTCGGAAACTAAAAATGCTAGGTTAATGCAATAAATTGTATTTAATAGACAATGTAATACTCCTTAAATGAAGGTATTAAAACTTCTTAGTTATTGTAAAGTTATATCATAAAAAAATCAAATTTGAAAAAGGGCCACTTTCGAAGATGGAACTACGAAATTACAGCATTTGGTTTTGCTTTTGTTTGTAATCTGTCATTTATGTGGGTACATAAACCATGTTGATAGTGCTCTATATTCATTATTCAAGCTGAAATTATGTCGCTTACGCCTGAAGAATGCACCAGAATACTTACAATGCTGGAAACCGGCCGGAGTCAGCGCGATACAGCCAGGACTGTCGGTGTGTCGCTGTCAACAGTACAAAGAGTTCTCCGACGTTACGAAGAAACTGGTTCTAACCTACGCAGACCAGGAACGGGCAGAACCAGGTGTACCACAGCACGAGAAGACCGATACTTGGTGAACACCATGCTTCGAAATCGCTTTCTCACAGGAACTGAACTCACAAATCAGTTTCGACGCCTCGGAGGAAGTAACCCAAGTGCATGGACAGTAAGACGTCGGCTTGCTGAATCTAACTTAAAACCCCTTAGACCTGCAAACGGCCCTAAACTGGAGCGTGGGCATCGTATTTCAAGACTAAGATATGCCCACAGCCACGTAAATTGGAGTATTGAAGATTGGTCAAAAGTTATGTTCTCCGACGAATCAAAATTTATGCTCTACAAGCACGATAGAAGACACAGAGTGTATCGAAGACCAGGGGAAAGATTCAAGCAAGCATGCATCGAAGAAAAAGTAGCCTACGGTGGTGGGTCTGTACTTGTGTGGGCCGGAATTTCTTCTGAAAGTCGCACAGAGCTGGTGATCATAGAAAACGGCTCTTTAACTAGCGTAAGATATGTGGAAGAAATCCTCAATGATCACGTTGGTCCATTTATGGTCAATTTAGGTGAGGATGCTATATTTATGCATGACAATGCCCGACCTCATACAGGTAGGATTGTGAATGAATACCTTCAAGAGATGAACATTACTCGTATGGAGTGGCCAGCGCGCAGCCCGGATATCAACCTGATCGAGCATGCTTGGGACGAGCTAGGCAGATGCGTAAAACAACGAAACCCTCCCCCAATCACGCTTCGTGAGCTCAAAATTGCTCTCACAGAGGAATGGGAGAATATTCCCCAAAATCGTATAAGGAACTTGGTGTACAGCATGCCAAACCGCGTAAACGCAGTAATGGAAGCACGAGGAGGCAATACGAAGTATTAAAATTCAAGAAAATCGTAATAAAGTTCAAAAATTTCATGTTTCCTATTTTTGTTTTAAGGAGAGATCAGCAGTTTTTTTCTTTATGTAATTTTGTGTTAATAAAATGTATGGTGACTCATATTTTTTTTACTTTCATTTAAGGAGTATTACATTGTCTATTAAATACAATTTATTGCATTAACCTATCATTTTTAGTTTCCGAGATTTTTAACATTCTTTAAGTGACCCGGATTCATTGCTCTCGAGTGTATATACAGACACTTTTTTTATGCAATTTGTATTTAGGAATTTAGGTGATAATAAAATTGTATTTATTTTAAATACTTATGCGCAAGTAGTTGGATTATCAGTATCATAATGTTGAAAAAAACGGTCAAGTGCGAGTTGGACTTATGAACTGATTATGAACGGATTTCGTTCCTCATCACTGCCACTGAAATTATGGATTGTGTGCAGAATGATATTAATGAAATGTATTTAAAACTAAAGTAAAATCCAACCTTTGTTCAAAGGCTGGATTTTACTATTATAATTATTATTCTATTAACCACTACTTAAACGTTTCAGACTTAAATAGTTGGTCGCTGTGAATTAGCTTACTTCTGACAGGTTATATTTATTTATTTATATTTTATTTATTCACTCCAAACATACAAATATCTTTACAGGCCAATCCCAATCCCAATATGAGTTCATATATTTGTTATTTTATTTGACTGCCCTACCTTTTTCTACCCTACCTACCCTACCCACTCTACCTACCCTAACTACCCTACCTACCCTACCTATCAATTTGGTGCAGCCGTTCTGCGTGATGCCGTGACTAAGGGAAATAGGGATTCATTTTTATATATACAGGGTGGAAGGGACATGATTCTGAAAGCGCCTGTGTCGAAATTTAAAAAACAATCTGCTGTTCCATACATTTTGAACGCGTAGGTATTGCACTTTTCTATGAAACAGCAGTTTTTTTTAAAATAACCGATGAAAATTTTCAACGTAGGGAGGTTCAGATTCATGTACTGAATATGGATTCATGGTATCAGTTTTCGCGGCGATGTCCCTGATATTCTGTATAGATTGACATAATCTTCTCATTACAATGATTTTTTTAGTTGTATTGCAATATGTGGTTAGTTAGTGACCTAGACAATTGAACATTAATATTCTTGCCCGATAAACCGGCAGCAAGTTCGTCATGCTGCCTTAGATGTCACTGCTTGCGGTAGAGTTGAGGGTAGGGTTGCCTCCTTATCCCTCAAATATGGCGAGTAGGGTTAATGGCTGATCTTTGCATCATACTCGTAATAATTATCTGTTTATTTATTTTACTACGATGGTCTTAGTTTACGAGTACCATTTGTGCCTTCTAGTTGCATGTGTTTATACATAATACAGCATTGCACGTGTAAGCACCCGCCCTTTTGCCTGAAGTATTTTATTTAGATATTAAGTTCTGTTTACGTTTTTAGTTATAATTTTTGATTCCTTGCTTGAGTATATATATATTTTTTTGTTTGTATATTGGCGAGTGCGAACTGACATATGGCAAATAATTTAATTTAATGTTTTGAGTTGCGAAATGTATTTTGCATTCTATTGTAAAGAATCATGTTTTTCTAATCATGTTTAATTAATCAATTGTTATTTAATAAGTTTCTCCCACAAGGACGAAGTCACGGGCTGAAGCTAGTAACTACTCAAACTGCTAAGCCTTTTCCCATCTTTGTTGGGGTCAGCTTCCAGTCTAACCGGTTTCAGTTGATATCAGTATTTAAGATGAAGCAACTGCCTATCTGACCTCCACAACCCAGTAACTGGGTAACACGATACCCTTGGTTAGACTGGTTGTCAGACTTTTGGGCTTCTGATTACCCGTAACGACAGTCAAGGATCTCCGAAAGACAGCTGAGAACAACGGCTTAACGTGCTTTCCATGGTACGGAAGGGTCATGTATAATGGATGGTCAGTTTAAATAATAATAGAAATATCTAAATCCAAATTCCATGCGAATTTTAAAAGTAAAACGTTTTTCATTCTTCATACGTGATATTTCAATTATTCAATGGATTTTTCTTTGATAAAAACAAAATAATTTGCATTTCCAATATTGTTTTTTTTTTTTTAAGTAACTAGTAGTAACATTGCTTTCATACCTGACATAACACATTTCGTATAAATACTGACGACTGTCGATGGACACCACAAACGTTTAGAAGTGGCCACGATGATGTTACACGCAGTGGTAGTTGTGACGCTAGCGGGCTTGGTTGCGGCTGACTTTGATCCAGAGTTGCACGCCAAATACCTAACGATGCCAAAGTTATCCTTCATCGAGTATTTCAACGCACAGAACTACTCTTGGAAGATGGCTGACTACGACAATATCCAGGAAAATTATACTACTTGTGCACATTTTGATATGGAATCTATGGAAAAATTACCATTTAGAACTCACGATCTGGAAGCAATCGATCTGCCGGTTAACTTTGATGCCAGAGTTAATTGGCCCCAATGTGAAACTATAAAAGAAATCTACAATCAAGATCAATGCGGTTCCTGTTGGACCTTCGGAACTGCCACGACAGCGTCTGATAGAACGTGTATTCACAACGATATACATGTCCGTCTTTCTGAACAAGATCTAGAATGTTTACAAAATAATGTATGTGGTGGAGGTAGTTCATATGCCGCATTTGTTTATTGGCAAAACAATGGTCTTGTTAGTCAAGAATGTAAGCCGTATGACATTAAAGAGCTCTTTAAAAATAAATGCAAGACTAAATGTGTAAATACCAACAGAGATTATAAACAAGACAAACATTTCGCCGAAATGATATACCGAATATCGAATGAAAGCGATCAAATAAAAGCAGAGCTAGTAAAAAATGGCCCTATTCAGGCCAGTTTTAATGCTTGTCTTGATTTAAAAACATATCAATCAGGAGTGTATGTACACAAACTTAAAGTTAAATCAGGAGGTCATAGTGTGCGAATTATTGGCTACGGTGTTGAAAATGGAATAGATTATTGGTTAGTGGCTAATAGCTGGGGGAGCAATTGGGGTGAAAATGGATATTTTAAAATTAAAAGTTACCAAGAAGAAGTTGAGTTTGAAAATATGTTGATGGCTGGTATGCCAAAGAATTAATTATTTTTAACTTTTTTCTCCTCATAAGTCGGAATGGCGACCAGATGCTTGAGGTTGGCGAGTGCGATCACGAGAACCTGACCGGTTGAATTTTTCACCAGAATTTGTTATGTTTATTGAATTTTTTATGTTTTAGTGCCTATTCAATTTATGTATTCACTCCAAATATAATATGTTTTTATCTTCGTATAAGTTTTATTTTAATTCGTTTCCGTAGACTTCTGACGACCCGTAACAACTGTCAACGATCCATGAATGACAGCCGGGACCAACGGCTTAACGTGCTTTCCGAGGCACGGAGGAGTCTCAGGACCTATGTGAAGATGGTCACCCATCCACGAACCAACCGCGGCAAGCGTAGTTTAATCTGATGGTTCGATCCGTGCGGCTGTTATTATTTGTGCCAAATTTCATCCAAATCCGTTCAGCCGTTATTGCGTGATTGAGTAACAAACATCCAAACATACAAACTTTCACATAAATATTATTAGTAGGATATACTAGCTGTTGCCCGCGACTTCATCTGCGATCCAGGATGAAAAGTAATCTATGTTAGGACATTTGGCACAGGGTTAGACCTTGACCCGGAGAAAGGTCAAGGTCTAACCCTGTGCCAAATGTCTTTACCTATGAAATTGCCGTTCTGCAGTACTGGCCATTTCAAATCAAAATATTTTTTGTTTGGCTAAGAATTCTAACTTCAAATTAATTTTATTTTAAAAACATGTTTTTTTTTTCCAAAAGTTGTCATTTGTTTATTGATTAGTGTTACATTTTCATCGCATTTCAATCTTTTTCGTCATCATGGATACGTTAAAAATTCGAGTAATTATGGAATATGAGTACCGTCGTGGCAGCAACGCGGCACAAGCGGCACGCAACATCAACGACGTTTACGGAGCTAACACTACAAACCAACGCACCACCTGTTATTGGTTTGCTCGCTTCCGTTCTGGAAATTTCGACCTGAAAAATGAACCTCGCGGTCGTCCGAAGAGTTTGGTCGACAATGACGAATTAAAGGCGATTGTGGAAGCTGATGATACATAATCTACGGCTGAATTAGCAGCAGCTTTCGACGTTAGCGTCAAAACAATATTGGTCCATTTGCGTCAAATTGGCAAGGTAAAAAAGCTTGACAAATGGGTGCCCCACGAACTCAATGATCGCCAGCGCAAAGTACGCGTCGAGACGTGCCTTGCACTGCTCAACAGACACACAAATGAAGGAATTTTGAACCGCATTGTTACCTGCGATGAAAAATGGATTCTGTTTGATAACCGCAAGCGCTCAGCAAGTTGGTTGGATCCTGGTTCAGCACCTAAACAATGCCCTAAACGAAAACTTACCCCTAGATAAGTGATGGTCACTGTTTGGTGGTCTAGCGCCGGTGTGATTCATCACAGCTTCTTAACAAACGGGGTGAGCATTACTGCAGATGTGTACTGTGAAGAACTGAACACAATGATGGAGAAGCTGGCACATCTCCAACCAGCATTGGTCAATCGCTCGTCTCCGCTGCTACTGCACGACAACGCGCGACCTCATACTGCACAGCAGACGGTCTCCAAGTTGCAAGAACTGGGGTTGGAAGCTCTCCGTCATCCGCCCTACTCACCAGACCTTGCGCCTACAGACTACTACTTTTTCCAGAATTTGGATAACTTCTTGGCGGGAAAAAAATTCAATACCCGAGAGGCAGTACAAAATGCCTTTGAAGAATTTGTTGCCTCCCGTCCAGCTGACTTCTTTAAGAAGGGCATCAAACAAAAGGGCAATAAACTGCCACTGCGTTGGCAAAGATGCATTAATTTCATGGGTGATTACTTCGATTAATACAAATAAAAAATACATGAAAAAAAATCGTTTAATTTTTTTCATACTAAACGGCAATTTCATAGGTAAAGACCTATTATTTTGGGGCAATGCTACTAAGCTCGGGGAGGTATTAATAGCACAGAAAAAATGTATTCGAGCCATATGTAAAATAAAACGAACGGATTAATGCAAGCCGCATTTTCGAAATTTAAAAATATTGACTGTACCATCCCTCTACATATATCTATGAAGCCTGTATATTTGTAAAAAACAACATGTTTTTATATAAATCTGTCGAAAGTCGACGGCGCTCAAAAAAGTTGCACCCGTTAAGCACTAAAACCAAATTTCTGTACAAGAGTATATACGCAATGGCTCCAAAGCTTTATAACAAATTACCTGATCAAATTGTATCAAGCAGCAACATGAATGAGTATAAACGTAAGCTTTTTAAATTATTGAATGACAAGGCGTATTATTCATCTAATGAATATCTTAATGACAAATTGAAATAATCTAATCTAAACTAATATTATAAAGCTGAAGAGTTTGTTTGTTTGTTTGTTTGTTTGTTTGAACGCGCTAATCTCAGGAACTCCTGGTCCGATTTGAAAAAATATTTTAATGTTAGATAGCCCATTTATTGAGGAAGGCTAAAGGCTATATATCATCACGCTAAGACTAATAGGAGCAGAGCACTAATGAAGAATGTTTCAAAATCGGGGGATTTTGTTTCCTATTGAGAGCTTCCGCTGCGTGCGCTGCGTAAACGGTTAAAGTTTCTCAAAAATCATGTATGATAGAATTGTTCCCCATTAAAAGTTCTAAAAAAAAGTCCGCGACAGCATATTATTATGTCTATCTTTTAAGGTTAGCTCACTATAACGTTTTTTATGCTAACCAAATTTCTTCTTAAATAATGCATTATTTGCGAAGGTGTTTTTTATAAACATTATTCATCCTTATCCAAATAAATACGTTATTCATCACAAGTATTTAATTTAAAACAAAATTGCCCTTTACATCATAATAGATTTACGCCAAGAGTGTTTTTCGCACGGGCAACTATATGTTGCCCTATCGAGATCTGGTTCTGGTGAAAATCAATATCTACTTCTGGCGGAAGAAAACAAAACTAAAAATATAGTGTACGCAGAAGTACTTTAAAATAACATTAGTTTCGTTTTTTTGAGAATAACCTACAATCTACATGATATAAGATTATAAGACCCAGTACTTACTCACCTATATAAACGAAGTCGCGGGTTAAAGTTAGCGTTAGCTCAAAGTAACTATTCCACGCGGACGAAGTCGCGGGCGGAAGCTAGTATTTATATAATTTTATAACTATCTGAATAATTAAAATGTTGCTCCCGAAAGATAAAGATATTCTATATTGACATTTTTTATTTAATCTATTATTGTATACAAAATTGTGACTAAATACCATTTGTCTCAATTGATTGACATATTATTATTAAATTATTAACTTAGTGTTTGGCATGAAATTGTGACGTCTACTTACCTATTGACTTTATTTTATATTTTTATTTTGATACACCTAAGTTATTTTGTATGCCATCTGGCGGGACATAGTATGGACCAACATTTATTTTTTATTTATATTATAACATCTGTATAATTTTACCCTATGTAAACAAAATTAATAAATGAATTTGAATTTGAATTTGATTTTTATTTTATTTTTTACACCTAGCAGTATTTAGGTATGTCACAGGATAATTGTATCCGTATTTTTATATCCGTAACTATTTCACCATACCATACCGTTGTGGATTGTCTATGTTTGTAACTTCATTAACACATTAAAATAGTTGTTATCCGGACCTATCTTCCAATACACTACACACACCACATTACTCCGCACACTTCTTCTTCTTTTCGAGTCGATGGACAATCGTTAAATAAGTTGAGCCCAATAGGTGGCCATGGCACTCGTGGTATCACACTACACATTGCTCACCCACACTTTTTCACACTGTGTCTACATCTCTTAATCTTCAAAATCTCCGATAGCCGGGTTGAGGTGCTAATCTCTCAAGAAATCTCTTCTTGAAACATAAGCTGCATTAGCATTCACTTTTCAGATAAATTCTATCTAAACGTGCATACTAAATAGTCCAAGCTACATGCTACAAAGCAATAATTCACCGGCTTCATAAGGTTCATAACCCATTTGTTGGGCTTGGTATAATCTTTTATAACAAGTTACCCACTTCTTTGCTAGATTTGCCTTTTAATGCGTTTAAAACGAAAGTAAAATCTAACCTTTGTTCAAAGGCATATGTACTATTCTATCAACGACTACTTAAATGATAAGAATAGTTGGTCGCTGTGATTAACTCAAGACAATGTTTATGTTCTTTCTCCAGAATTAGCTTACCTACTGACAGGTTAATATATGAGTTTATATAATTGTTTATTTAATTTAATTTTAATTTATTGTTGACATAATCTACTCATTACAATGGTTTTTTTTTATAAGTTGTATTGCAATATGTAACTAGTGACCTCGACAATAGATCATAATATTATTTATTGTTATTAGTAATTAACTGTTTATTTATTTTACCTCGATGGTCCTAGTTTATCATTCATAACTTCCAGTTACAGCACGCCCTTTATGCCTGGAGGCTTTTATTATGACGTTAAGTTTTGTTTACGTTTAGTTTTTATTTCTGCCCGAGTATAGTTCTCGATGATTTTGTTTGGTATATTGGCGTGTGCTAGCTAACATATGGATAATAATTTAAATTAGGTTAATTATGTTGAATACTATTATATAGAATCATTTTTTTTTTCTTTCTAATTGGACAGACAGCTGTGCTGCTGGGGAGTTTGTTGCGCCACTTCTTCTTCCCAGCTAACGCACTAGGAAGTGGTGAAGGGTGGGCGTCTTATGTAATTTTGACATTCGAAAAGTGCTGATTATCAGCCTAGTTTGAATAAATGACTTTTGAATTTGAATATCGTTTTGCTCTAATTTTCTGATCCTTTCTCCGTGGCTTATTGCTTAAGTGTAAATAGGTATGTAGAAATTTTTAAATATATGTAAAAACATCAATGCCACTATACAACAAAATCGTAGGTATGCCTAGTTTATTAGAAGTATCAGAAATTCCATTTGAACGTCAAAATTACAAAAAATGTGTTCAGGATCCATAAAGAACATAGTTATTTTTTTGTATTTCTATATTTCGTGTTATATTTTTTATTATCAGTTAAAGTCCTTAATAAAAATTGCATTCTAAAAGAAAAACATTCTTCATAAAGAACTTGAATACCTCAACCAAATATGCCAACCTTGTTTGCATATTTCTTTGATAAAAAGTACTGATTAAATAGTTATATTTAGGTATTGTTTTATGGAACATTGCTTTCATAGCTCATATTACACATAACTTTATAAATACTGACGACAGTAAAGTAAGTGAACACTGCAAAGGTTACGAAGTAACTAGGATGTTACACGTAGTGGTACTTGTGACGCTAGCCGGGTTGGTTGTGGCTGACTTTGACCCAGAGTTGCACGCCAAATACCTAACGATGCCAAAGTCATCCTTCATCGAGTATTTTAACGCACAGAACTACTCTTGGAAGATGGCTGAATACGACAATATCGAAGAGAAGTATATTGCTTGTGCTCATTTCGATATGGAATCAATGGAAAAATTACCAGTCCAAACCCACGATCTTGAAGCAATTGATCTGCCGGATAGCTTTGACGCCAGAGATAAGTGGCCTCAATGTGAGACTATCAAAGAAATCTATGATCAAGCAAATTGCGGTTCATGCTGGACCTTCGGAACTGCCACGACAGCGTCTGATAGAACTTGTATTCACAAAGATGTACATGTTCGTCTTTCTGAACAAGATTTACAGTGTTTTAAAGAGGATGTTTGTAATGGAGGTTATGCATGGGATGCATTCAAATTTTGGCAAGACGAAGGTCTTGTTACTGTACTATGTAAACCATATGATATAGAAAAACTTCTTAAAAATGAATGCGTGACTGAATGTGTGAATACTGACATAAATTACAAACAAGATAAACACTTTGCTGAAAAGATGTACAAAGTATCTGATCAAAGAGACCAAATAAAGGCAGAGTTAGTAATAAACGGCCCTATTGAATCCGGGTTTACGGTTTTCGATGATTTTAGTTCTTATAAATCAGGAGTATATGTTCATACACATGGAAAAGAAGTAGGGCGTCATAGTGTGCGAGTTATTGGTTACGGTGTTGAAGATGGAATTGATTATTGGTTAGTGGCGAATAGCTGGGGGAGTAAATTCGGTGAAGATGGATGGTTCAAGATCAAAAGTTACCAAGAAGAAATCGAATTTGAAAAGTTAATGTTTACTGGTCTGCCAAAGAATTAATTTTTGCTTCATTTTATGTTTATATTTTACACAGCTTGTGTTTTTCTAACGCATTTTTTTTTTCATAGAATAATGCATCATCATTTTATCTAATAAAACGATACGTGTTACTTTTATTTTATTTTACTGAACTAAATTGTATTATACTAACTTTGTTGCCATCCAACATGGCAATGTTACCAGCCCTTTGGGCACTCTTCCTATTGACAGTGGTGGGTTTTTCTTTTCATTGTCTTTAATCATAAAAATTTACAGCAGTATTCGTAATAAAAATATTGCCCCACTAAACCTTTTACGGTTCGTCTTAGAAAGAGATCATCCAAAATGAGTTTGTGTTGATACCCTATGAAAACCTTAAAAAAATTGCGCATTTTAATTGTTTTACAAAACAATAAGAAATATTCAAAATAATCTAATAAATACAGTCAATTACAATGAAGAAATCGTAAGAGCGTGAATTTACATTTGGAGTACCACAAGGAACCACTGGAAGACCTAAGAAATGCGTATCCAAAGGTCTCCACCGGGACCTTATTATTAAGCCTATGTAATCTGAATATCTTAACTACTGATAGTTGCTAACTTTAAATAACATAGAAAATTAACAATATATTATTTGTATCTATCTACAATTCTACATACTAGAAGTAGCTGTATTTTCGAAGTCGTGTAGCTTTTGTTGAAGATTCAATAAATAAATGAAGTCGTCACGTGGACTATGAACGGAATTTCGCTGCGTTATAGAATCACAATACACTTATCAACAGACCGGTAATCCCCGAAGGTTTAAGCGGAGGTATAACTATAGCACACCCAAATGTCGCCAGTTATGTATAAGTCCCATGTAATAGAGGGCGAGCCTATTGCCATAAACCAAAAGTCCAGAGCTACTGAGAAATTTCTTTTGGAAAAACCCAATAACACTTTGCCTGACCTAGAAACCAAACCCAGAACCTCATGCTCAGCAGTAGCACTTGCGACCAGTAGATCAACGAGGCAGCTAGAATAAAAAAGTGAAGCAAATTAAGTAACGAAAAATCCAATAATGTAGGTAATAAAAAAAAGAAGATTACATCATGCCTGCAAACCCTGAAGAGATGGGCAGACAATAAAACATTTAGGTCGTTATAATAAGTTCCATGTAATATGGGACCGAAATCAAAAACATGGCTTGTTGATGTTAATAGGTACACACGACGGCATCTTAATAGGAGTTCCGCTTATACTGGAAATGCATGGCTTGATGTGTCATGCGTAAAAAATATACCGTCTTGAAATATTATGATTTAATTTTAATTCAACATTTTGTTCGTATTGTCAGCCTATTCAGATGTAATACAGACGTTATGCATGGTGTCCACCCCAGCAATAATTGTGGAGTCTTCCGCGTTTGAAGTGGATCGAATAAATAAGGCTCTTACTAATCAGTTATTGTGAAACTCGGGTATTGAAATGAAAATGAAATGTAAAAAGAAATATTTTTATTGCCAGATATAAAATCCACTTAACTACAAGTTTCAATAATTACACACATAGATAACGTAATAAATATACAATAACATAAATATAACACATTCACTGTATGTTAAACACTGTATATATAACACATCACTATGATTTATGTAATCGGTGTGTTGATCGATAATATATCATGGACCCTATAGATCTATCAGATTTATTGGCCATTTTCTCCTCTGCAAAATTGTGGCCATGAGACTCACTGTCTTACCCAGACAGCAATACTTAATACTCTCTCCCTCTGTACTGTGAAAGAGTCTTTTCGAGTTTTAAACGAGCATTGAAATGGTATTGTGGGAAATTTCAGAAGCAATGCGAAGGGCCTAACAAAGCGACATTCTATCAGCGACAATGATGGAAAAGTCACAAATGTATTGGATTGACATAAGGTACCGGAAAGCTTATGTCACTCCACCACGCTTGGCATGACCACAATAGAAACGGGTTTTGTCAACAATCACAGTCTGTCATTTTTTCGACGAAAGAATAGACAAAATGACAGATTGTTTGAAATTAAACCCACTGATAGTTGTGAACCATACTTTAAAAGTTATAAGATTTTTACATTACCTTGTCTATACATACTAGAAGTAGCTGTGTTTGTGAAGGCAAACCCGAGTCGTTTCAGACGTATAGCTGACGTGTTTCCCCGCAATAGACGCGACAATAGCTTGCTTTGTCAGGAGCCAGCTAAGACAGCACTCATGCGCAAAAATGTCTACTGCATGGCTCCAGTTATTTATAATCACTTGCCTAAGAGTTGGAAAGAGCTTCCAGTCCAATTATTTAAAAAAAGACTTCGTAGCTTTTAGTGGTGAAAGCTTATTATAATTTAAATGAATACCTTACTGAGAAAGATGTTTTAAGTTAGAATAATGTTTATTTTGTGTACCTACTTTTTCGTGTAATGTTTTTTAATTGTACCTACTCTCTAGTTATAAGTTGATGTTCTATATCTTTTGCATGCCTACGTGGTAAAATATGGCTGAACTTTCAATATGTTTTTTTTTGTCACCATTTAATGTTACCCATGTTTGCATATTAAAATTATCTTTATCTTTATCTTTATCTTTATCTTTATCTTTATCTTTATCTTTATCTTTATCTTTATCTTAATCTTTATCTGTAATTGTTTATCTGTAATTTTGTATATTCTTCCGTCGACAAAACCCGTTTCTATGATTGTCATGCTACGCGTGCTGTTGGAAGTCGTAGAAATACGAGGAGTTTTTAAAGCGATTGCCTCCTATCTTATCTAGGCCCTCAGGTTTCTTTACGATATTGTACCTCACCCTCGTCCATCTTGGTAGCAGAAAGTGATACTTTTTGAATGGTATTAAGTGCATCAAGTACAATTATTACTGAATGTGAACTTTTATCATTCTCATGGCTAATGACGTTTTGCAGATGAGTTTCTCCGCTTTCGAGCTGCAGAATGCGCTGCAGTACGTGTCGCTGCATCCGTACAGATACACGATCTGTTGCGCTGTGCCGCGTCCGTTCAGCTACACGATCTATCGCGCTGTGTCGCTCAACTTTTACCTGCCTTTTACCATCACTAGCATCTTTATTACTTATGTCATAGTCATGATGCAGGTCACACATTTGTCTGTATAGTTTATGTTTTAGCAGTGTAATAATGTTGGTTTGTTTAATTTGCTTGGCTATCTTCCCAAAAACGAATTCTAGTTTGACCAGATATGGCTTTTAAAAAGTGCCGATATTTAGCACAGAAATGAGTGCTATCTGATCATCATTACTGAAACCAGCCTAAGGATAAATAGGTGTTTCTTGAGGTGTTTCTAGAAGGTGTATTTTGTTCGATGTGTTCCTCGCATACGGTACTGTGCCCAATAAACATTTTTGCTTTCTATATTTTTCCTTTGTGTTTAATCTATCGCGATTTGCCAGCTCATAACGTCTGCATTACGCTTACACTCATATTTAAATTAGGAATCTTATTGATTCATTACCACACCTGTCCTAATTCGTCAATTACCAAATGACGTAGAATCTCAATAGTAAATTACATCGTTCTTAATTATATTCTAATGACTTATTTAACATTAGAACATTATCAAACGTTGTTGTAAATGTTAGTATTTGTACAAGATTTGTGTGAGCATTGTCTCATCTGCATTGGAAATTACCTCTCGTATTATATTGTGCCTATTTGAATATATTTCTATCAAAGGAAGAGATTGTATCTGCATTTTGTGTTTGGAAGTGTCAGTGAATACTTTTGAGAGTTCAAGATGATTTTTTATCGGTTGGGATTACAGAAGTAAGTTCATTTTTGTGTTAATTATTCTCGTCTTGGCTGCTATGCATACCCACTTCAGCCCCTAGTTGCCCCATACAGAAGGAAATTTTGTTTTTATTATCTTGTGCAATGCCGCCTTAAGCCCAAGAAAAGTAACGATTTTGAAGATTTTGCGATCTTTTGTTCAGTTCACTGTCAGAGAAAAGTAATTTATTTAAACTAACGTTTTCCTATCTTGGAGTGTTATTCTTTCACAATCTATTTGCTTACTAAAAGAAACGACATGTGTTTCAAAATCATCATCAACAATCATAAAAATTTTATATTTCTCTATACAATAAACTAATTGTATATTAACATACATACATAAACTCACACTTTTTAGGGTTCCGTACCTCAAAAGGAAAAAACGGAATCCTTATAGGATCATTCGTGTGTCTGTCTGTCTGTCTGTCCGTCTGTCGCAGTCAATTTGCTCCGAATCTAATTGACCGATTAAGTTAAAATTTAGTACACATTATGTATTTATGTGACCCAAACACGGACGTGTAACATAAATAAATAAATTTTGATTATGGGGGTCACTTTTGGGGACAAATAAGAAAACTAAAAAAAAAAGTTTTGCGAGCTGTACCGTGTGACATATTAAATGAAAGGGCTTGTTGTGAGGATCTCAAATGCATTTTTTTTATTATTTTAAAATGAATACTTTTAAAGAGATTTAAGAAAATTTTTGAAAATTGACCATTACTGATTGACCATTAATTGACCCCACCCCTCTATCTCCGAAACTACTGAGCCTAAAATTTTGAAAAAAATATAGAGGATATTCATATGCTTATAGATTACAGGAAAACCTATAAGAAGTCTATGGTTCTATGGTATTAAAATAACATGGTAAATCACTCAATATTGTGCGTAGAAACTGACATTTGCAGTTGGAATGTATGGGGGAACATGCTTTTCAACAATGTTAAGTTTGTTCTTGGGATACATTTTATTCATCCCAACTACGGAATCCTTCATTGTGCGTGATCCGACACGCACTTGGCCGGGTTTTTTACCGTCTACCTGCTACGATCCTCAAATACTCATTTTGTTTCGTTTACGTTCATACATCTGGTCATACACGCACGCCGTTTATGAGTACCTGACCATACCATCTGACCTTTCTAAAGAACGCCACCAATGAGGTCACCATAATATTATTATGTCTTCCCGGCGATTCATCTATGTTAATTCTAGTTTTATTTCCATTACAGATTAATCGAGTACTTTAAACTCGACCAACTCTTCAAAGATGATGAAAAACGACAGATACTACTTCACAAGAAACCTAAAGAGGTCTATAGAACGAAACTGCATGCCAACCGAACCATGGACTTATGTATTTCGACGTTACTCTCTCTAATCAGTGCCTTAGTTTGTCTTTCCATACCCTATGTGGCGTTGAAGTCACCCTGTGAAGTCTTGAAGAAGAATAACTTGACAACTTTATACGATATAGCAAAGTACCTTGAAAGATACGTGAAATTGATTGACAGATTGATAATAGCATTGTTTATTATTCTTATTTATATTTCTGTGAAAACTGTGCTGGATGCTATCAATAATACGAATATAAGTATGAGTCCGTGGTTGGAGAGCGGTAAATATGTGCAGCCTCCACAGCAGAGAGTCAAAAGAAGTCGTGCATAGTAAAATTGATTATGAAAATAAAATTTTACTGTTATAAATGGCATGGTTTCACTATTCTTACTAAAATGATGAAAATGACTAAAATTCTTAAATGAATATCAGAAATTGTTACTTACAGACTTTTTTTTGAAGAATGTCAGTTAGATATCAGACTATAATTTTGAATTTCGTAACCACAATTTATAATTCAGACATTTTGCAAAATATGACAATATTTCAGAATGCTAATGCTATTAAAAATAAAACCTAGAATTTAGACAACAAAATAAAATAGCATTGCTAATACAGAAAATTCAACCTAACCCTTACACATTTCATTCAATAAAATACTGTATATAAACTATCACAAAACATTATTAGCATAAATATCTCTGGCAACACTGGTCTGGTATACGAAACATGAAAGTATCCATCCAATTTGGGAAGAGCATGGTAACATTCAATTGTGTACGATCCACGTATACTTCCTATTCAAACATGACAATGTTTGGATAAGGTATCCCCATTTGCTTTCTATACCAAATAATCTTTTCAAAGGAACGAAGTGGAATGGAGCTAACGTTAACAAATATATATTACGTATTTTTGTTATGGAGATATCGAGGTAAATATTTTGTTAATGGAGAATGTATCTAAAATGTATCTATTATTGGTGACATTTTTTTGTAAGAATTCGGCGAAAAAAGTATCACACTTTTGTGTGATATTTTTTATATTTTTGGCGAATTCTTATTTACCTCTTAAACCTTTAGCTTGACTGAAAACAGACCATAACATTAATAAAAGTTTATATTTATACATACTTTATTGTACACCAGAAAATACATAGTAAATAATAAATGTAACACTACAAAATATACAATGGGCGGCCTTATCGCGGTGGGTGTCTTTAGAGTTATTAGAGAATGAATTTGATGATGGTGCTCGATATAGGTATGTATTATTTTAAGGTTGTTATTGTTGATTTGCTTTTCTAAATACTCACATAGGGCTTGTGACCAGTTTTCAACTGGTGACGTGCACCCTAAATGGAAGGCAGCGTTGTATGTAATTTGTTGTACGTTGCATAAAAAATCATACAATTTTATAGTGTCCAAAACACAGTGTACAGTCTCATAGGCTCACTTTTTAGCTTGCCAGTGGGAAAATATACAAAGATGAATATTTATTCTACGTTTCCAATAACCCTAGTCTGCCGTGCACTGTACAATGGACCATTGGGTTTCAGTATTGTGATGTGGTTTGGCACAAGTTACAAGATCTGAGCGATTCGTCTTCATCATTTGACTGACTATGGACAGGCCCGCTCCAAATCTGTGTGGTTCTTTCCTCAAAAGACCATTTCAGACACAAATCTACATGGTCCTCATATGGTTTGACCAAGATAAGTCTGGACTTGAAAAGAGACTGCGACCTCGGAGTTTGTTTCGGCCTTTCTTCTCAGAGTAGTCAGATAGGAATCACCGACCGCATCTAGCTTATTTTTAATATGTTTTTATATGACGTGTAAAAGTGATTCCGATATCCTATTTACAGAATAAACAATTTCATTTCATGTCAGCTGTCTAGCCTTTTACCATAATGGGGTCGGCTATTAGTCCAACCGAGTGCAGCTCTATTATATATTTCTATTATATTACATACATGAAGCGACTGTCAGTATCATATCGATAGATATGATGAAATGAAATTATTGGTGCTGTCCAGGTGATTTATTGCCCTTTTAATTTGTCATATACCTATATTATATTTATAAAAAAGGCTCTTCAAGGCGTTGCAAACCTTAAAAATTTGTAGGAATGGCTCAGGTATCTGTCAAGAATTCAGCTGTAGTTACCTGAGACGAGAACAGTGCTGGCCCAGAGGTAACGGCCGCGATTTACGAGTTTTAAGTCGTAGGTTCGAACCTAGTCAGGAGCTTTACTTTGTGTAATTTATTTCAACACTAATATTCTTAAAACGGTGAAGAAAAACATCATAAGGAAACCGGCATGTCTTCAAATTTTGGTTCTACCATAATCCGAAGACCTGTGACATCTACCAACCCGCACTAGGCCCTGGAGACGGATTAAGGCCCACTACCTCTCACCGAGAGGAGGCGCCATTATGGCGCCCGGGAAAAATCTCAAGGGGTACAAAGGATCTGAAAATAAAAATACATATACTTAATTGGTAACATATTTTTATTAGATGAGACCTTTATCTCGTGGCACCAATTGTGTGATGTAGGTAGGTCCAGTTAATTGGTTGATGGCCCTAATTCAGTAGGCCGTGAAGGAAAAGAAATAATGACGTCATCTTCAATCGAGTATGGTAAGGTTAAGGTCGCAATCCCAGCAGTGGGAACATTATAGGCTGATTATGCTGTATGTGTAAAAGTGGTATTGGCGTTTGAAACTGCAGATCATTTCATATAGATAAATATATTAAAACAATTATTTGACAATGTTTTGCGAAATGTTTGTTTCTAAGTAATTAAATAGCTGTCAGGTTAGTTACTATAGATACACAAGATATATAATTACAGAAAGTAAACTATGTTGGAAGAACGTCAACTATAAAGGTAAACCACAAATTAATATAATAATTAATTCTTTGGCATACCAGCTATCAAATAGTTTTCAAAATCAACTTCTTCTTGGTTAATTTTGACTTTGAACAATCCGTTTTCACCCCATTTACCACCCCAGCTGTTGGCCACTAACCAATAATCAGTTCCATCTTCGACCCCGTACCCAATAACTCGCACACTATGTCTCCCTACTTCACCTCCATGTGTATGAACATAAACTCCTGACTTATATTCATTAAAATCTGCGAAAACCACAAACCCGGCCTGAATAGGACCGTTTTTCACTAACTCTGCCTTTATCTCATCGCTGTTGTTCGATAATCGGTAAACCTTTTCAGCAAAATGTTTGTCTTCTTTATAACTTATATCATTTACACATTCAGGCACGCATTTATTTTCTTTGAGTTCTTCTATGTCGTATGGTTTACATTCTTGGGTAACTAGACCTTTGTCTTGCCAATAAACAAATGCTTTATATGGATCACCTCCTTCGCATACCAAACTTTGCACACATTCGAAATCTTGTTCAGCAAGACGGACATGAACATCTTTGTGAATGCAAGTTCTATCAGATGCTGGTGTGGCACTTCCGAAGGTCCAGCACGAACCACAATCACCTTGATCGTAGATTTCTTTTATAGTCTCACATTGAGGCCACTGTTCTCTGGCGTCAAAGTTATCCGGTAGATCAATTGCTTCAAGATCGTGAGTTTGGAGTGGTAAGTTTTCTATAGCTTCCATATCAAAATATGCACAAACTGTGTGCTTGTCTTTGTTATTGTCGTACTCAGCCATCTTCCAAGAGTAGTCTTGTGCGTTGAAATGCTCGATGAAGGATGATTTTGGCATCGTTAAGTATTTGGCGTGCAACTCTGGGTCAAAGTCAGTTGCAACCAACCCCGCGAGCGTCACAAGTACCACTGCGTGTAAGATCATCGTTGTCACTTCTAAACGTTTGTGGTGTCAATCGACAGTCGACAGTATTTATACAAAATGTGCTATGTCAGGTATGAACATTCTTTCACATGAAACAATAAATATAACTATATAATCAGTACTTTTAATAATGTTGTTGTTATCTAAGAAACATGCATAGAAGGTGGCATATTTAGTTGAGGTATTCAAGTTCTTTATGAAAAATGTTTTTATTGTAGAATGCAATTATTATTAAGGATTTTAACGGATAATAAACTACTTAAAAGATTTTGACACGTGGAGTATTAAAGGTAAGCATGTCATGTTCTGTGCGGAGCAGTGGTAACGGCCATAGGATCGAACCCAAACAGGCGCTTTAAAGGCTCGTTCAGACCAGCGCGACGCGACGGTGCGACACTACTCGAACAATACAGTTTCTAAGAAAACTTCACCGTATAACAATAACCGTTGTCGCATCGCGCGGTCGCGTCGCGCTAGTCTGCACAAAGCTTAATTTGTGTAAATTATTTCATCACCACTGCACTCAAAACGGTGAAGGAAAACATTGTGAGGACGCCGAACCAAAAATTCGAAGACATGTGACATCTACCAACCCTCACTGGGCCCGCGTGGTTTATTACGGCCCACTATCACGATCGGTAGAATTAGGCAAGTACTCAACTGCAGATATTCGATTTCAGTTCACCACCCTAATTGCTTAACACATTTTCAATCACAATCCGAAAGATTTTAAAGGAAATTGCTAATACTTCATATGTTTCTTCATTGTTTGCAATTTTCGTCTGCTGAACAACGTAAATATCGCAATCAATGTTGTTGAATTGTCAAATGAAAGGCATTGTCTTTGTATGTTTAAGGGCGTCCTAATTAGCAATAGGATATCCAGAGGGCCTACAGAAAATGACATTATATCAGCGATATTGTTAAGGAAAATGTCAAAAATGTATGGAACTGACATAAATTATTGAAAAGCTTATGTCAATTCTGTTGGAAGTCGTTGTAGAAATTCGAATCAATTTGGAAGTGATTGTCATTTCTCAAGGCCCTCAGGTCTGCAAATGACCATATTTAGAACATAAAACAGCCAACATTTCGAAACTTAACCCGCTCTCCGCCGGTCGGTCCACATTTCGCCACTATACGCACTAACCGTACCTCACTCCCTGGTCTACAGGCAAGCCAGTTGTTAATTTTGCAGGAACGCCTCTACTCTTGTGGTTTATTCGTATGGCTATGGCTCTAGGGGTTATTTAAGAGAGGATTCGTGACTGCTCGCAGTAGACACTCTGGGAAATGTAACTGGCACGCTCTGTGACTGTTAATGCGTAATTGGAAGAGAGAATTTGTGGTGGGTTAGAATGGGTGGGATGTTACTTGAATGTACTATTTGTGTTGGGTTTTTTGGCGATGTAGGTTGCAAATGAGCGCCGTTATTCCTGATAACTCTTCCAAAAGCCGCTCTGACACAAATGCGGCTTGTCGCGCGGTTTTTGGTTAATTCCGTCGCGTATGTGTGAGGAACCGATATAGGTTTTAAAATGTGATGATTGTAGTGAGCTTAGTTACCGTGGGGACTGGGACTAGACAACGTATTCTTCTCTCAAATCGCCAAAAACATAACATAAAATGGCGCCTGTATTTACTCAAGGGGTCTGGCTGAGGTTATACCCGCATTTCGCCAGTTATGTTCAAGTCCCATGTAATAGGGGGCGACCCTATAGCCATCAACCGGGCACAAATCCTGACTCCAGGCTGCTACTGAGAAATTCTTGATGGAATAACCCAAAAACACTTTTCCCAAACTGGCAATCAAACCCAGGGCCTCATGCTCAGCAGTAGCATTTGTGACCACGACCAGGCAGTCCTTTTTCAGAGGGATCTGTATCGAATAAAACAATACATATTGCACTCTTGACACTCAAATAAACACACTATTATGTAACAGTATATCTCATCACACATGTCAAAATGAATGGTACAATATACCCAACGCACAAGCACATACAGTTTCAATCAACAGAGTGGTCATACAGACCGAGCGACAGCTGCGCGCACTGACGGGTTAATTTCGAATGCTAATGCACAGACATGTATTAAAATATTAATGTTTACAATAGTTAATAGTGGAAAATATATGACGCAATATATTTGGTGCAAAAATTAATAATTGAAAAAAAAACTGGGTGTTGGGTGTAAAACGTTGTGATATTAATATTTGAATTTTATTTTTTGTTGACAGTCACTGTTAATCGGTTAACCGGTGATTATTTTAATCCGCATGTGACTTAGTTATTTGTAAATCTATTCGGGAATTTCTAGTTTTTCATAAGTACTCTCTGAAATACGGAACGAAGGAGCCTGGATCTCACGACACAGGGAATCCTAGTGTGAGTTCATCAATGCATTCGAATGTAATTTCTTATACAATAAAATTATTCTTATTCTTAATTAAATGAAACTAAAACTTTCGAACTCTTACTGACTGTTTAATCAAAAATGAGTCTTAAAAAAAAGATCTCTAAAAGGAGTCACCACAAAGAGTTTTACAAAAACAGAACGTTAATCTTTATTATTAATACATAATTTGATTTCATCAAAATGTATGGAAATGTTTTATCCCCTATCTAAGCTTAAGCACTATTTAACCCAGGAACCACTTCTAAGTAACAATGATATCATGCAACAATCCCAGGTCATCTTCTTACTATACAAATATTCACAATAAACCCTGTTAAATAAATCTTCATTACACAAGCTAGTGTGACCAGTAAATTGAACGTCATTTACCCGGGGTTGCCATAAATCAACCATTTAACGAATTAATCAGATGAATATTAACCACATTTTGGTTGGCGGATATTCGGCCGTGTCCACACGATCAGGATTTTGTTTAAGCTAGATTAATGTTGGTACGGTAATTATCTTTCAGGCTGGAGCTGATATGATATTGAGTTTTAATTTGTAAGTAACGAGCGAAAAAATTGGTTTTATTTGGTTCTTCGTACCATTTGGACCAACACTGAAATCACTATCAGTGTTGGTCCCATAGAGAAAGTAGTTCATAATGATGAGTATAATGACCCCTTAAGAATCGATGCCTATGAATTCAATTTCAGCCTGTATAGTTTAGGACCAAAATAAACGCAATATTCCAGTGTCTTGGTAATTGTATGGAGAGCTTGTTGCTTCATAATTACTCAACTGGGTCGTTTTCCGTGCTGGCCTTCTGCTGGAGAATTCTAAAGCTAAACAGCCCCAGAATTATTAAATATGATATTAATTATAATCATCATAGTCCATAAAAATTTACAACCATATTCCAAAAGTAATAGGAGAACTACCATTTAATTACTCCAAAATAATTTTTACACACTAAAATAATTTTTTGAATATAGGGCATTATAGATTTATTTAGTTTTATAATACCTACAAATATAGTTGTTGTTGTGTTTTATCTTAATTTTATATATTAATAGAGTCTAAATGTATCTTTATGTCTTCAGTCTAAGTTTTTTGTATTGTTATTGGAGTTTATGTAGTAATAAGTTAGGTTTTATGACCATGTAAATGTAAATATTCGTATGCCGCTTTTAGCGGCGGATGTGTCCTGAACATAATTATACCTAACCAACTTGTACGTACCATATCCGACGAAAAAATGTCTTTGTCTTTGTCATTGGCAGTCTTGTTCCATCCACTGCTGAGTAAAGATTTCCTCCCTTATGTGCCATGCTTCCCTGGTCTGTGCGACTCACATCTAGATCTACCCGCGATCTCCTGTCGGTCGTCAACCCACTATATAAACACTTGTGATATTTATAAACATTTCATAAATACTACCTGCTGATGTCATTTTCATTTCAATGTAGTGAGGTTAATTACAGGTATTTTTTTTACCTCTACGAGGAAGCTCTTGGCCTGTATTTCACCTGATGGTAAGTGATGATCAGGCCAAAACTGGAAGCGAGCTTCACCCGGAATCCTCAACCACAGAGGAACTGGCTATTTTACCTCTAGCTGCCGAAACAACAATACTGTTAACATTGTTGTTATGGTGACAGACTTAGATAAGATGGTGGTAGCTAGCCAGGCGGACTTCCAACAAGCCCTACCACCATTCAAATCGAGGTTAGTGATACTGGTTAATTTAAATACGTGAGTTAATAAGCTTCATTTTAATTATAAGGGACCCGATAAAACAATACTTTACCTACATTTGAACAAGGTTTAAAATAATTTTAACTAAGGTTCTGTAACGTTAACAAGACTCTATTCAAAATAAATTAAAACAACTCTCACCACTATCATACTTAGCAAAACTTTTCTCCAACGCAACGCCCCTCATCTTTCAACTTAGTAATTAATCCCTAGTATTTCTCAAAGTATAATATTTTTATTATTTATTCTCAGTCTGCGAGGTATTAGCACAAAACAGCGACTCGGGGGTATAAATCATATGAAGTGACGGCGACCACGCCTCAGCATTACTGATACTGTAATGGAACGAAAAGTATACGATTTTGAGTAGGTACTTGAATATTATTTTACTTGAAATAATTACCAACAGTGTAGGAACAGCCACATGTAGAAAGATGCATTTACCAAGGACTGAAATTAAAAAAAAACCTCCTATAGCATTGATTAAGGGGGATACGGTGACATAGCCCGCGAAATTAAAATTTTCTTTCGTTTATTGTAATTTTCAGTGTCAGGTTATATATTGATTAAAATAAAGTTCGCGACCGTAACAAAAATAACGTAACGTAAATTTAAAAAAACTTAAGAAAATTTGAATTTCGACTACCTTAACGCTTTCGCCTTAAGGTGTGTGCTTACGATATTTTAGAACAACTTATTAAATTAGACATATACATGGCACAAGTTATTTTGAAGACATATACATGACTTCAAAATAACTTGTGAAATGTGGACGCACTTTATGTTCATCTCTGCCTAGCCGTTTGGGGATTATAAGCTATTATGCTGCGTTTGTTACTCTTTAAAGTACACAAATTTTGATACTTACTAGTGTCTTGATCGAACATGATTATACTTCGATTGGATAAACATACAGGGTGTCCAGTAAATAGCACGACATACTGCAGGGGGTGAATCTAGCTAGGGTCACTACCTATCAATACAACACAATATATGTTCAGCAAAATCTTACGGATTTTGCGGCATTACGAGAAGCGAAAAGAAAATCGTTCTGTGAAAATTTTAACAAAAAAAACTATTTCTTCAAAACTTTCTTGTTTTTGATTAAAAAAAAACTTATAATGAGTAGAGTAACCTATTCACGAATAATTTGATGTAAAAAAAGTTTTAGAAAAGGATTTTTTCATTACGAGATACTTAAAAATCTGTTTCAAGGTAGAGATTTTTCGATATTTCGGAAAATTTTGTAAAACTGTAAATCCGTAAGATTTTGCTGAACATATATTATTGTGTTGTATTGATAGGTAGTGACCCAAGCTATCACCCCCTGCAGTATGTCGTGCTATTTACTGGACACCCTGTATAAATAGATAAGTTTCTGAAATTGCCGGAAAATTATCTATTTATATCAAAACTCTCACAGAAAATCAACTTTGACATCTATAAAAGGAATGTAAGTGTTTAGAGTTTTTAAAACTACGATTCTAATTTTAAAAGTAGATAAGTAAACAATAAACAAAAGAAAATCACTATAAATAAATAAACTAAAAATCTAAAAAGCCACCTCTGTAACCTTAAATAAAAAAATAAACAAAAATTAATTAACTGAAGCATTGTTTCCGTAACAAAAGGTTCCGTACAGTTCATTAATTTAAAATCTTAGTAACAATACAGGCATTAAGTAGAAGGGTTCTCTCCAACGAAGATTCTTAGTTCGGATAGTGAACTAACATTAATCATTGAGCTTTCGTCGCTTGGAATAGATAAAATAATGTATTTTACTAAGTTTTCTCTAAATAATGATTGATGGCATCGGGTTTTGTATTTAGTTAATGTTTCGTTACAGATACTCTTATTTAAATAGTTAGTATTTTACCTTTGATAGCCTCGATGGTCTAGAAGTGGCAAGCGCTACTGCTCCTGGGGAGTTTGTTGCGCCACTTCTTCTTCCCAGCTAACGCACAAGGAAGTGGTGGAGGGCGGGCGTTTTGGGGGACTGTCTTATGTAATTTTGACATTCGAAAAGTGCTGATTCTCAGCCTATTTTGAATAAATGACTTTTGAATTTTGAATTTTGCTGAGCAAGAAGTGCTGGTTTCGATTTTCAGGTCATTCAAAGGGTTATTGGTTTATTCTATCAGAAATTTCTCAGTAGCAGCCCGGAATCTGGATTTGTGCCCGGGTGATGGGAGTAGGCTCGCCCCCTATTACATGAGACTTAAACATAACTGGCGAAATGTGGGTTTAGGTACTATAGCTACATGTCTGCCTAAGCCTTTGGAGATGACAGGCGTGATGTTATGTCTGTTATGTTATTACCTGACTGCGGCGGGTTATGATTTGATTGGTATATCAAATCATAACCCGCCATATGTATGTTCATCTGTTCCCTCATAACTTCTAAACTACTTATAGGTTATATATAGGCTATGTGACGTCACATTAAATTGAATATGGCACCATCTAGAGGTCATAAAGAAATTAACTAAAAATAATACCATATAATTTCATAAAATCAATCCATTCATATAATGGCATATAATCTTTATGATGCCATGTTGGGTATCAAGTGAAAGGGCTCAATTATCACATTTCAAAAATATATTTATTATAACCCAAAACTAATAAAAATAAAAGCTATAAACAGTTAAACCCGACTACGACAAAAACGCCAACTATAAAAGTATAAACAAGACATCACAGACAGATAAATTAAAAATCCGTAGTCACACTTAATCTGTTCGATTAATAACACGACGTGTGACTCCGTATTTGATATCTTGTTTATACATTTTTAGTTGGCGTTTTTGTCGTAGTCGAGTTTTAGTTTTTTTACCTTAGTTAAATGAAGTTCAGGAAAACTCATGAGTTGATTTGTGACATGAGGTATATTTTTAGAATGGCATAAAGAAAGAACCTATCTAAGAAGTTTATTTGTGGTAAATATGACGCAAAGGAATAACACAAACACAACGGTTAACGGTTTTTTCAAATCAGTGTCAAATCAAAACTTTCTTATACCTATGTAAATAAGGGCTTAAATAACACATATCTTCACGCCTGTTTTCTTCGAAGGGTTAGTCAGAGGTGCAGCCATACCGCAGTGTCTCAAGACGAAAGTCTTTGACAGGTGCGTGTTGCCAGTGATGACTTATGGTATCAAAACGTGGTCGCCCAAAGGGCAATGGAGAGGGCTATGCTTGGAGTTTCCCTACGTGATCGAATAAGAAATGAAGAGATCCGTAGGAGACGAGTTTGTCCGAAAGGGATATCGCGACCCCGGCACACAGGCAACGAAAGGAACACGGGTGGGTTTTAGTCAGTAAAAGTCTGACACGCCCTCCCGTTCCGCCCAGAGCGGGAGAAGTTATTTGATACCCATCGTCAAAAAAAAAAAAAAACGCCAAAAGCCAAACTTAAGTGGGAATGGGCAGGGCACATTACTCGCAGAACAGATGGCTGATGGGGCCGAAAGGTTCTGGAGTGACGACCACGTACCGAAAGACGGAGCGTTGGAAGGCCTCCCACGGGATGGACCGTGAAGGCTGCAGGTATCTGCTGGATACGGGAAGGACAGAATCGGTTGAAATGGAGGTGCTTGGGGGAGACCTATGTCCAGCAGTGGACGTCTTTCGGCTGAAATGATGATGATGATCGTGATGTAGCTCTACCTAGTAAATAACTATTGTAAGAATGATGAATTAAGGTGTTCGTTAATTTTGATACTAAGTCTGTAAGAGTACACAGATCCATGTCGAAATAAAAAAGGGAAAATAAGTTTATTAGTTACAGAAACACGTGCACAGGAAAAGATACTTGAATAAAAATACAAAATAGATATACCATACGACACCACGAGCACAGAACAGAAATAGTCGGTAACTGCACGTCGTCGTGTTTATGAAAAGAAGGATTCCACTCAGCATTATGCTGTGCTATATGTGATGCTGGAACCCACAGCATAGCGCAATGAAACACAACAACAACATATTTTTCTACAGGTTGACTACTGAACTCAATCCACGTAAAAAATTAACCGAATGAATTCCAGTCCCTGCTACGCTTATCAACATGAACAATTTCAGTCTCAAACTCAAATCTCAGAATATCAAACTTAGTTCCATACACAGGATTGTACATACATTCCATTTATATTCCACCTTCATTGACCATTTCACCCAACCGCCGTACAGGTGGACTCGTAAACTCCAACCTCAGTTTATCTTCAGTCAAACTTGTCAGTTTTAACTGTTGCGCCATTATGCTCAGCCCGCTTATCATACGCCGGCAGACGATGCCATAAATTATGGACTAGATTATAGAGTTTGATGGTATGTGTGTCCATTATAATATACAACCATTTACCAAATAGTGTGCAAGACCTACCGCTGACAATGTTTAAAAAATATATTTTCAAACTGCTTCTACTGAAAAGTTATTATACGATTAAGGACTATTTAGAAGATAAGTCAATAGAATCTGTAGTTTGTGAGTTAAAATAATTGACATTATAAGTATGTATAAATTTGCACGCCATCGTTTTGGCAGGATATGCAGAAACAAAATTATTGTAACACCATTATGTACCATATTCTAGCAAATAAATATTTTTGATTTGATTTGATTTGATATGGTTAGTCACGGAGGCGAGGTTTTGTTTGAAGCGTAAATAACTGGACATTATTCAGTTATCTTGAATGATGAGATAGTAAGTAAGTAAGTAAATTTTATTTGTGTGTACCCTGCATGCAATGTACCATACATTGCATGCAGGATAATAATGGTTTGCAGAAAAGTTCTAACATGTTCAGCCACATATCGTGGCGTACAAATTGGTAAGAAGAGATGGTGCATAAACCGTGATAATATTCATCAAAGTTACATTTCATCATTATTCATTAAAGATTAGGTATACAATTCATAATCACTGAGATTGGCAACTGCATTGTTGGTGGCTAAGTATGAAAAGATACACTACTTTTCTTCCAAAAATATTTTTTTCTAGTTCCTTGCGACACTTAAATATAGTTCTATATTCGCCTGCAATTTTTGGTTTTTGCAAATTCTCGCGCCAAAGCTAAACAAAATAAACATGTTACAATGACGACAGAAATCATCAAAAATTCAAATATTTCGGAAATCTTTCAATGAATATAGTTCTAAATCTTTGCTTAAACAAACCAACATACAAAGGGCCGCCTTATTTTAAGTCCAGGCTTGCCATCCATCGTGGCAACACCGCCAGCTTTTTGGGCATTTTCCCCACTGACAGCGATGTGGACGAATTTTTTGGTGCCCTATGAGCTCTTCTCTTTTTTTTACTTTATATATTTTATGGAGAAGGGTATGTTTCTCTTTCGTTATTATCAGCCATATTTTAACTAATGTGGGCGTACTATGGGTAGTGTTGGTTATTGCGCAGTAGAAAAAAAAAGAAAAACCGTTACCAGTTCAGATTCAATTATAATTTAATATTAAATTAATCACACTAGCAATTAAAGCACACACTGTAGGTACACGATACAACTATTTGGAAAGCATGACAGTTTCTAAACGTGTTCACTGCTTGACCGCCACCGATGAACCCAGCTTAGCTCCGGCCGGTCTTGTAGACTCGGTCGCTGGCATACCCATTAATCAACTCAGTCACATATTTCCGACATATTAAATATATTTAAGAGTTAGATTGTATATTGTATTAAAGTAGATATGTCAAAATAAAACTTGATAAAACAACATCCTACTTAGCAGCGATTACACATAATTTGACATCACCCTTTAAAATCCTCAAACTCACACACACTTACATCAACTTACACGTAAGTAATTAACCATTAAGTTAACTGAGACAGTTAATCCGCAGTCATCACTAAAGATTTAACCCTAGCACTTTATTACCTGTGCAGTCTTCAATGGCTAACCCTGCCGAGACTAACTTTATTTCGGTCCATTCGACCCTTCAAATCCCTATTTAATGACCAGCCTTTGGGATGGGCTCGGGTTGATGTTGGTGTATTTGTTCAATTCAGGGTGGTTAGATTGAGAGTAGTGATAGCCTAATAATGTGACCGTCAGACCGCCTAGTCGTAAGGTCTCGGGTTCGACCCCAAGACACGCACCTGTCTTTTCGGATTCTTGTGCGTATTGTATAATTATCACTTGCTTCAAAAACGGTGAAGGAAAACATCGTGAGGAAACCGGCAAGCCTTTCTCGATGGCATGGGAAGCCAAGTAAGAGGCCCATGGGCGGTTTTAAATTTT
Organism: Agrochola circellaris; assembly: GCA_914767755.1. Classification (NCBI taxonomy): domain Eukaryota; kingdom Metazoa; phylum Arthropoda; class Insecta; order Lepidoptera; family Noctuidae; genus Agrochola; species Agrochola circellaris. The sequence continues at coordinate 3,617,301 of OU611861.1, forward strand.
AAGAAATTATAAATGGTTTGATTATTAAAAATGTAGGTCAATTTTGAAGTTATAAATAAATCGCCAACCAAACACGTCAATTCATTTCCTCTTTTTATGAAATGATTAAATTATTTCCTCGTCTTTGCACTTGGGAAAATTATCTGCTCACATTTGATACGCTATCAAACGTAGCTTTTTAAGGAAAAAAAAGCTTTTTACACAATCATTATAATTTTATCTACACGACTATGCAAGATATCAATTTAATTAGCTTACAGAGAGCGGCAGAAAAACAGTCACAAGATTCGACCATCTCTTAAACGGGTGTAAAACTGAATAAAATCTTCAGAAAATTCAACAGTTGTAAAACGTTATAGCATCGTTTGAAAACAGTAATTCAAATCGCATCAAATCCACGGACCTCAACGCGAGACCCCCCCCCTCTTCGTCCGTATAATTTTCACATACGTCTGTCTGTCCACACAATATCACTATATTTACATAGGGACCTTTGTTTGACGCGTAATTACTGAACACCAGGCCCTGCCTGATATATCGTAGCGGATTTGTCAACGATATTTAGTTACTTTAAATCCGTTGATATGTTCCGTGAATCCGGGAAAATGACAGATTTTGAATATTGTAGGCCTTACAGGGAATATTGCGAGTGAAACTGGTCGTTAAAGGCATTTAGTTTCAAAATGGTGGTTTGAAACTCAGGTTATAGTGTTATTTGTGTTCTGGTATGTGTAAATAGGGGGCCTACAACGGCCGCTTTGACAGAATCATAATATTATGAATCTGACAATTCATAATATTATCTGCGTTCAATTCATGTTACGCAATTTATCTGTTTGACAACTTTCATTTGATTTTCAATTAACATTTCATTCATTTAATTAATAAAAACGGTAAAGAAAAATTATCCGGTAAAATAACGGTCTTAATTATTTTCATGCGACAATATTTACACCAAATATGATTCTGATATGAATTGAATTGAATATGATTCAGCTAAAATATGTGTCACCATAGAGGAATTGAACCCTATTCCTCTTTCTACCCTATTGTGTGGATATTGTCTAATATCAAATACCACATTACACGACTGTTCCAATATACCTATTTACGAGTAAATCAATAGATATAAAACAATAACATAATGACAATCGGAATCCAACAACCAATTACATCTAAAGAGGGTGACACACACACACACACATATACAGACATCTAATTAACCGCATGATTGACTTGTCCTTACCACTAATTGCCCGTGGCCAGTGGTTGATGAAAAAAAACCTTTGCTATCCTTTGAATAAAACCATCCACTGGAAAATTGTCACAATGCTCCGGGCATGTGTGTTTGTGAAGATGGAATGGGATAGAAAAATTATTATAGTATTAAAATGATATTATTGTGTTATGGTTGCCGCAAAGATAATCTTTATGTACGAATAATACCTAGGGTTTTGGCCGTTGGTAAATTATTTAAGTACAATCTATCTTAATCTCTAGGTTTAGGATATAATGTATAGGTTTCCGATTGGTACATAATAAGCGTCGTCGGCCTAGCCTTTTCCGACCTATGTTGGGGTCGGCTTATAGTCTAACTGGTGGCAGCTGAATACCAGTATTTTACATGGAGCGACTGCGTACCTGACCTCCACAACCCAGTTCTGCCCCCGATAGAAAAAAGACGCATTTAACATTTTTTCCAGATTTGAGTTATATATAATATATATTGCCGGAATCAGAACAAAAAGGCGCATCTGCCTATATTTTTACATCAATCTGGAAAAAATGTTAGATGCGTCTTTCTTTCTATCGGGGGCAGAGTTACTGGGTAATACGATACCCTTTGGTAAGACTGGTTGTCAGACTTTCGGGCTTCTGACGACTCGTGACGACTGTCAAATTCTACGAAAAACAGCCGGGTCCAACGGCTTAACGTGCTTTCTGAGGCACGGAGGGGTCTCGGTATGTAAAGATGGTCACCCATCCACGAACCAACCGCAGCAAGCGTAGCTTAACCTGATCGTTCGACCAGTGCGGCATTTATCATTTAGCCACAAGCCTCTCAAAATAATAATAAATAATGATAATAATGAGTGTCCTACAGTTTAAGAAACAATTTTATATGGTATTTGAATGGTTTATGTTACAATATTATTTATTTATTTTTGTAAGCATATTTTATAGACGCTATTGCAATTCAATGTTTTCGGTGGGCGTTTTCTCACAAGGTATTTCAGAAAATAGAAATTAAATCAAATTAAAATATTTTATTTCACATAAACCTACAAGGGCACTTATGAAACGTCAGAAGCTAGGTGCACGGTTCCAATTGATCGTTTCCTATCGAGAAGAGCCAGCAAGATACGCCACAGTTATTCTTTTAAAAATTAATGACTTTTAAAATGTTTTAGAATTATGGTGCTAATAGCCTATAAGAGGACAGTGTAGGCCTGTCAACAAAATAGAAAATGGTCTACAAAACAACAGTCTATTAACCCTACAAACACTGCTTTTTGATATTCTGAACTAAAAACCAGGTAGTTAGTTGATATGCCTCCCGCATATGCACCCATTACAATCAGGTAGTACCAGCAGTCTCTTGATAAGCGGATTGGTCATCGCAGCTACATAATACCTCGCAGTTGGAGATACCTATCGCCGGCCTGTAATCCCTTAGTCGCCTCTTGCGATGCTCGTTATCGAGAAAGGGCCTCGCCCTTATCGAAATGGAAAAGCTATAGTATACCACCAAAGTTGAGCTCCTTAAATTCTGAGTTGAGCTGCACAGTCACTGACAAATGCGTGCACTGACTGGACAGGTCCACTCAATCTGTGTGGTCCTTTCCTCAAAAGACCATTTTTAGACACCAATCTACATAATGTTCACATGATCTGACCAAGATTATGTCTGGACTTTAAAAGAGACTGTGACCTCTGAGTTTGTTTCGGCCTTTCTTCTCGGAGCAGTCAGATAGGAAACGCCGACCTCATCTAGTTTAAAAATAATATGTTTGACGTGTAAAAGTGTTTTGTACAACCTATTTACAGAAATAAAAATCATTTATCATTTATCAAAGATGTATTTACACTGTGTACATAAAGGACAATTGAGTAAGCTTTCTGAATAAGAATAATAATTTCTAGTTATTTATTATAAGTGTTAACATATAGTTATGTTATCAGTTGCATGGCCCAGGAGGCGAGCCTATTGCCACTGACCGGAAACTTATTCAAACTCCGTGCTGATGAGAATTTCCTAACAAAAAACCCAGTTAAACTTTATCCAACCCTGGGATCGAACCTATTTCCCTACGAACATCGGCCACACTGGCAACCACTAGACTGCAGAGAAGAATACGCATCATCATCTGTCTAGCCTTATACCAACTATCGAGGTCGGCTTCCAGTCTAACCGGTTGCAGCTGAATACCAGTATTTTACATGGAGTGACTGCTAATCTGACCTCACAACCCAGTTACTGGGTAATACGATACCCCTATATAAGGCTGGTTGTGAGGCTTTCGGGCTTCTGACAACCCGTAACGACTGTCAATGATCTACATTTGACAGCTGGGTTCAACGGTTTAACGTGCTGTCCGAAGCACGGAGGTGTCTCGAAATGTAATGGATAGTTACCCATCCACTGACGACCTCGGATAGGGTTCCTTCGTTCGACCTGTGTGGCTGTTTATTATTTAGCCACGAGCCACGGCACAGAACAATACACATGGCATTCAATTGTTTAAAAACGTTTAACTACCATCGGCACAAGTCCTGCCATCATTATTTTTCCCTTCAAAATATCCGCAAAAAAACATATCCATAAAAATATGACAGCTTCACAAATAAAAATATTTACTGCCAAGTCAGCAAACGGGCCCCTAAGGGTGCGTTTCCACTGAAGCGGAGACGTACGGAGCTGAGCGCAGACGTGCAGGAATCGTCCAATCACAGACGAGACGAGAGACGCGATGAAGATTTCAACCATTGTGATTGCACGTCTCCGCTCAGCTTCGCTCGTCTCCGCTTCAGTGGAAACGCACCCTAAACATACCTTTATGACATCATAGATCACTGCATAACCCTTCGAAGTACAATAGAACTACCTGCTAGTTTATAAACCTATAAAACATGATATATTCATGGATTTTATGATACAAATAATATAGGGTTATGGGGAAACAGACAATAATCAAAATAATGTAGAATTTTATTCTTTATTCATTTACGGTCCATGGGAAAGGTTGAGTAAAAAAGATAACAAATATAAACGGTAAACTGAACCATTTCTTGAAACTAGTTTCGTTTCAGTCACAGCTTGACACACACACCACACACACACACAAACACACACTACACACACCACATCCACACCAGCCACATCTCTAAGTCTAATCATCTAAATACAAAGCGAACTAATAAGTTACATTAATTAAACTACAAACTACGTGATAGAGAGACCGTTTGTACAGCCGCAGGGCATAGTTACACTAATGTCCAGCTGACCGCTTTGTCCATCGTATTGACATGCGACAATGACAATGTAACTTCGCTAGTTTGTAATATTGTCATATTAACCATAATGTAATGGCTGCATATGGGTAAGATGGATTGGCGGTAGTTTCTAAGGTACCGTACCCAAAGGGCGGAAAAGTTCTGTCTGTTCGACCGTATTCTTCATTTCATTCTTTCACGGAATGCGTGATACTAGGTCCTATAATATGACTAATAATAAGGTAAAGTTTGATAGTTTTGGTGATACAACACCCTTAAGCTTTGGTATCCTAGGGTAGCGATTCCGTCATATTATTTCGACCGTCATGAACATCTGACATTTTCACCAGTATACTTAAGGTGTCAAAAAGATGCCGCTTTACCGCTTTCTTGCTGATAGACTTGAGCGTTTACTTGTAACAAAATATCGAGCATTTGCCGTTTTTAAATTTGTCGAACTGAACAACGAACAGACCCACGCATAGAGCCAAACATCGCTACGAACATTTTCACGATCATTCTAGCGAACGCTCTAGTCAATGCTCTAGGCATAGAGGGACGGCAACGGACCAAGGACAGGATGGCTTGGCTCGGCAAAAAGGTCGAAGCAAATTGACTGTCCTTTCGCTAGAATGCTCGCTAAAACGCTCCCGTTTATTTTTCTGTAATGTAACATTCGCTAGAATGCTCATTACAAGTGAATGCTCAAGTCTATCAGCACCTTTACGAACCCAAAGCTTTACTACGCGAATCTGACTTGGAAATCAAACTTTTTGTGACAAGAGGCTTTTGGATTTATATTCATATGTAGTAATCAGAGTATATTGTACCTCTCGTAAGCAAAATCGGTTATATCTGTGTTTTTGCACATTAATTAATTACTAGTCCTCCTAATACACATTAGCTAATTAACAAATCTTTTCATAGACACATTATTAATATATGAAAGTAAGAGCTAATAAATTATCCTGCGCAAATAATTAACTTGAATCGCAAATGTGGACTTTAATTATTTAACACTCAAATATTAAACTGGACTGTGTACTTGGAAATGTATTTAGGATCTCATGAATAATGAGTAATTTTTTAAATTATTTATAGGGAAATATTGGTAGAGTTAATGCATCTGCTGAGGATGGGCGCTTGTACTTACCTATATTTAAAAAATATTATGTTATCTTAGCTTAGATATTGGCTACAATTGTAATATACGAGTATACCTGTTACTTTTACCTTATTGTAAAATGTATTCATTTATGTAAACTTGAAGGTGGGAATAAACCATTTTTAGGGTTCCGTAGCAAACAAGGAACCCTTATAGTTTTTTACTTACTAATAAATAAACATTCATTTATTTAGGTACTCCAATTAACCTCAAATATTCACTGTACCTGCTGAAAGGTTGAGCTATTTTTCGTAAAACTAATAACTTAACACAAAAAAAAATGTATTGCCGAATATCCTAACCCTAACTAATATTATAACTGCGAAAGTGAGTTTGTTTGTTTGTTCATTTGTTTCTTTGTCTGTTACGCTTTCACGCTAAAACGGCTGAACGGATTTGAATGAAATTCGGCACATGGGTAGACCATCGGCCTGCCGGTCGATTCTGTAAAACTATCACCGTGAAACTTAGGTGAAGTGAGCGTGAAGTAAGCTGTCACTGTCACAAATCGTCCCGCAGGATGATAGGGATTAGCACTATTGACAGCTCACTTCACGCTCACTTCACCTAAGTTTCACGGTGAGATTTTTACAGAATCGACCGGCGGGACTGGGACATAGGATACTTATTATCCCGATTTTCTTACGGGATCGAGACTTATGCGCATGAAACCGCGGAGCGCAGCTAGTAATACATAATTATTATAATTATTGTTATAGCTATTAGGTTCCTCTTTAGTAGGTAGGTACTTATATTTGGAAAAAGGCAACAATCCGCCTGCTTTTTCCCAACTATATTGGGGTCGACTTCCAGTCTACCCGAATGCAGCTTTATACCAGTATTTTACATGGAGCGACTGCCTATCTGACCTCTACAACCAAGTAACTGGGTAATACGATACCTCTTGGTAAGACTGGTTGTCAGACTTTCGGGCTTCTAACGAATCATAACGACTGTCAAAGATCCACGAATGACAGCCGGGACCAACGGCTTAACGTGCTTTTCCGAGGCACGGAGGAGTCTCGGTATAGAAAGATGGTCACCCATCCACAGACCAACCCCGGCAAGCGTAGCTTTACCTGATGTATCAACCCGTTCGGCTGTTATTACTTAGCCAATCGCTCTCTATTATTTGGGAAAAGGCATGTATGAGAAATACCATTCGTGGGAAAACACTGAAGCAAGATTTATTTACAGCAATGTTAAAAGCATGTAATATTAATGTTTGTTAGATTACAAGAAACGTTTCGAGTTACGAGTTAACCTCGAGGCTGTCTGAAATTGAGAAGCACTGCAGTCCGATAAGTCGCGTGTTTCAGCTGCAGTGGCACTGCTATCTTTGTTTTATACCCCACCTTGGTTTCTACTACGATTCTACAAACAACAAAGACGAATTTAGTGTGACTATTCTTATTCCTTCTCTGTCCATGCAGTAAGATTGTGGAACTCAATTCCGCTTAGCATTCGTGATTTAAAAACCGTTTCTCAATTTAAATATCGATTAAAAGCTACCTTTCCTCTCAATTGAGAGTATTTACATACCTATATTATGTATGTTTATATTTATTGAAGCTTTATGTATTTATTTAAGTATACAGGGTGTCCAGTAAATAGCACGACATACTGCAGGGGGTGATAGCTTGGGTCACTACCTATCAATACAACACAATATATGTTCAGCAAAATCTTACGGATTTACAGTTTTACAAAATTTTCCGAAATATCGAAAAATCTCTACCTTGAAACAGATTTTTAAGTATCTCGTAATGAAAAAATCCTTTTCTAGAACTTTTTTTACATCAAATTATTCGTGAATAGGTTACTTTACTCATTATAAGTTTTTTTTTTATCAAAAACAAGAAAGTTTAGAAGAAATCGTTTTTTTTGTTAAAATTTTCACAGAACGATTTACTTTTCGCTTGTCGTAATGCCGCAAAATCCGTAAGATTTTGCTGAACATATTTTTCTTACTCTAATAAAATCGTGACTGCGACTGCCTCGTTGGCTAAGTATGCGTGACTGCTGACATTGTGTACGTTTAGGTCTCTGTCCAGCAGTGACAGATTATCGGCTTTTCTGATAAATTTAAGAACGTTTAGATAAAAAACGATGTAGCTACAAATAATGAATGACAGAATTTTTAAGTAATTAATACATGTCAAAATCATTATGCTATTTTCAGAAAGAATTGCTAAACTTAAGTGGCAGTGTGCAGGGCACATTGCTCGCAGAACAGATGGCCAATGGGGCCGAAAGGTTCTGGAGTGGCGACCGCGTACTGAACGTAGATGGGCCTCCCACAAGGTGGACCGATGACCTGGTGAAGGCCGCAGGAATCCGCTGGATGCTGGAAGCACAGAACCAGTCGTAGTGGCGGTGCTTGGTCTATGTCCAGCAGTGGACGTCTTTTGGCTGAGATGATGATGATCACGATGATTTTCAGGTGTCTAAGATATTTCACCAAAATCTCACTTCAGAACTCACTTCCTTGCTTTCCTCGTCCATTTTAATTCGTCCTATAGTAGCAATGTATTTCAGCTGCAGGCAAAACATGCATAATGTATAACTTTTTATAAGACCCGTCAGAAAATGCAATTTGAAACAAAGTATCAAGTTTAATCCTCAGATCCTCAGATTAAAAATGGCGAGAAAACACTCCGTGGAAGAGTTTATAAAAATGATTTTGATGAATTGTTTGCTTCTTTGAAACTGTTACTTATTATAACTTCAAGTTGAAAGTGTTATTTCTTAAGTTATGAATCATGTTTGACTGTGAAATTTTCAGTAAGTTTTAAGGGGTAGTATTCCTTTTTAGAAGGGAAGTACCTTATACAATGTGAAATTTAATTCGTTTGCATCCTCTTAAGGGGTCATCATTATGAACAACTTTCACTATGGGGCCAAAAAAAATCAGCTGTTCCCTACATTAAAACGAGCTATGCGAACATAAATGTATGGAACAGCTGATTTCTTTTTCGCGATTTCAGTGTTGGCCCTATAGTGAAAGTTGTTCGTAATGATGAGTACAATGACCCCTTAAGAGGATGCAAACGAATTAAATTTCACATTGTATAGTGTTGCCTGAGAACTCTTCGAATAAGGCAAATGCTTGTGTTAGGAGTGGTTTTGTGTTAGTATAACCATAAAGTGTAACGGACAAGGTTTGACGCTTGACAACAGCTAGAGCGCGAAACATAGTTAATTTTTTATAATGCTGTATTCGCTAACAAAGACCTACATTTAAAATGAGCATCCCATATGCGACTAGGTCAAAGCCCTAGGTCAGGATTGCTGGAACGTATTAATATGCTAGCGCTAGCGAGTAAGTTTTCGATATCAGCTCATGGTAAAGGTAAAGAATTGTTTTATTTTAGTTTTTAATTTTCAATTTTGTCTAACTTTTGTTTTATTAATATGTAATAGTGTTTTACTATGTAAAACCTGTATGTTCATTAAATATAGTCATAAGTGAGTTGTCAGATGGAGGGTAAACCTGGTGATCTGTAATACAGGTTTTACCTACAACAGACAACAGTCTCTATTAAGTGTTACTTTGACTTTGTACTGTGTTTGTGATTATGAAATAAAAAATATTATATTACATTATATATATTTAATACAGATATTTTGGATTGGAGCTGAAGGTTAAAGGTTAGTTTACCGTTAATTTATATCGAGATGTTTTTTCAAAAACTGTTTTGGTAACAACATGTTCTGAGAAATATGTTCAAGATTAACATATATTTTTTCCGCTCCCACAAACTATATAGACTTGGCAATTCTTTTCTTTAAGACAAGCCTACTTTTAACATTTGCATCTTGTCAGCGCCTTAAACTCGTGATTACTCGTATGCTAGCCGAAGCCTGAATCTTTAGGCAATCGCCGTTTCTCTAAATGACACACGCAGACGTATAATATTTTAAGGCGAAGTCGATCAACCGTGTCTGGATGCACCCTTACAAGGAATTGGAATTGGAAATTGAATTTCGTGGGCTACCTTAGCGCATCCCGCGCTAAGGTAGCCCACGAAATTCAAATTTTCTTTCATTTTTTGCATCACACAGGTCAGTGTCAGGTTGTATGTTGATTAAAATATGATTCGTGATCGTAACAAATATGGCTTTACAGAATTATAATCATTAGAATTAGCAGTGCAACTCTTAAGTTACCATAATCCTCAAATGTCATGATTTCATGAAATAGTCTTTCAATAGGATTACATGAACTTAGAGAGTTGTATTTATAATTTTTATGATTATAATTCTATAAACAAACATTTGATACGGCCGCGAATCATATTTAGATACAACCTGATACTGACCTGCAAATTGCAAAAGACGTAAGAAAATTTGAATGTCGCGGGCTACCCTGACGCTTTCGCCTTAAACAAATACAAAACACTACGTCTTAAAATACAAATAATTTAACCATCTCTACTAAATGCATTAACATTGTTAATACCCGTTTCAAAGCAAAAACACAAAGAAAAATAAAACCTCACTAATTAGAACTTAATCCGTCCCATTCTTCCTAATTGCCCCCATCAGTTAATATCTATAATAAAATAATAAGACTTCAGAGAAAAAGAATGTTTTATTATTTCAAATTAAAATCTGCAGTGTAATCCGTCAGGCGGCGGCGAAACAAGATGGCCGGATGAAATTCAAAATGGCGGACGCAGGTGCAACGGTTTAGGCGGGATTTTATTTTGCGTTCCGTTTTTATTGTGTTGTTTGTGCTTCTATGAATTATAATGTACGTTATATATGGTAGCTTATATTATACAGAGATATACCTACTGTAGAATCAAATTACTTGTTGCTATTCATTTATGTAGATACATAAATTAATAGCAACAACGTACCTGCAGTAGTTTGGCTTTATAAAACGTCCTACCAGCGACTCGTACCTACCAGTGGTGACAGTATTTTTCTAAAAACGCCTGGTTCTTGTATATCCATATTCAGCAATTAACCTATCCGGTTTGAGCGTACATAAAAGTAGATAAAACAAAAACTGTTTATTATTTTTCCTTAAAATTTTCCAATCCGTAGCAAGCTCTACTAATCCATATTTTACAGCACAATAAACATATACTAACGGGTATAACTGCATAAGCAGATATCATAAAATTCATTGAGCGCAATCGTAAAGCGGGTCGACGTCTGAATATCGAAGTATTCATGACATTTTACGAGTTTCCATTCATCCGTGAAACTGTCAATAGGTACTTGGCTTTCAGGAGAAAATTGCATGGAAAATAGATATTTATTTACATATGCTTCTTTAGAAATATAAAGAAAATGGAGAGGAACATGATATGTTTGAGCACAAAAAAAACTAGTATTTATTCACCATACATAAATATTAAAAACCTACTGGTAAGCAGTAATTACAAGACCCTGAAATATCAGTAACAACTATGTTTATTTCTAACAAACCACTAGCGTTACTCATCAGCCCGATGACATTAAGTAATACGATATCACTTATGTATTAGCATACAACCTCATCCCTATTTTGAGTTCGGAAGGTACCGAATTACCCAAAACATCTTTACCCACTAAACGAGTGCCCGCGGCAAGGCACATCAAATTACCTAATGGATAACCGCTTTTAATTATTTAGAGGTTAATTTACATGGGTTAACGTGTAAGCCTGTTGGTTTTTGTGAGTAATATTATCCAGTTATCGCAATGCTGTGTATATGTATATAGGTTCAGAGAGACCAATAGTTTAGTGAGGCGAACGGTGCAATCAGAGGCTGGACTGACCACTAATTTAAATCCAAACTGATGCTAGTTCTCACTAGACATTAGAATGAAATAATAATAAGTTCCTTCTTATTAAAACTTGGAATTGAAAACAAAATACCGTGTGACAGGTTTAAGAATAAAGAATACAATTATTTGCTCATTATCACAAAAATTACCTTACAACTATTACATGATTATTTTATCTGTAACCATCTTAAAAATCAGTTTTTTTGGAGATTGGTCCCCAAACTACGTAAAACCTGTATCTTGCGGACAGACATACCCCCGTCCCACAGTATACACTATAGTAAGTACTAGATTATGTTTTTAAATCTGGCTAACGCATTCTGAGTCACGTTTACAAGTCAACCCAAAAGAAATATCAAAGTGAAAAATACTACAAAAATACCGTATATCCTTTAAGCCTATATAAGCTTTACCTTTCAAAGCAGAGGTATTATAAATACCTCTACCCTATATCTTCAAAGTGTGTAACTTAATGGAGCGGCAGATCGCCCGCGGCCTCAATTTGTCTAATGTGGAAACTATACTGAACATATTGTTTGCTTAGCAACCTGGTATACCGTGTATACAATGTGTTTATCATTAATCTATGTTTCTTGTATGTACCTGTAATGTAGGTATGTTGTTTGTGATCAGTAGTTCAGGCAGTTAAATAAATCATTTGAAGAGAGAAATATCTTTTATATTAATCGCAGGTTCGGATCCTAAAACAAAGAAAAAAATTGTGTTTTAAACTACCTAGATTTTCTGATTTTCATTTTATTCTATTTGACGAAAAAATACAAAATATTACAGAGACTTTCCTAGTAATAATAAATAGCTTTAATCTATATTGGAACAAAAACACATTAAAAAAATGTATTGCTTACGTAAATATATAATAATAGCTACATTAGTTACAAAACTGTGTCGCAGCTGATAACGCCCACCTCGAAGAGGGAGACGAAAGCATCCCAGACTCCAGAGATGAAAATACAGTAGCGTTTAAAAACGAACAACATAAAATCTGCCTAGTTTTTTCCCAACTTTATTGAGGTCGGCTTCCAGTCTAACCGGATTCAGCTGAATAGCAGTATTTTACATGGACCGACTGCCTATCTGACCTCCACAACCCAGTTACTACCCCTAATACGATACCCCTTGGTAAGACTGGTTGTCAGACTTTCGGGCTTTTGGCGAACCGTAACGACTGTCAAATATCCATGAATGACAGCCGGGACCAACGGATTAACGTGCTTTCCGATGTACAGAGGATGCTCAGTATTTAAAGATGGTCACCCATCCACATACCAACCCCGGAAAGCGTAGCTTAACCTGACAAATCGACCCGTGCAGCAGTTATTACTTAGCCACGAGCTCCTCCAACGAAAAACAAACAACATCATATGATTAAACAAATAACGGTTTTGGGTATATACCTATTAGAAAAGAGCAAGAAACCTATTTTACATTTACATACCACTTATAAGATAAGTAGATCTTACTATACTGGTGCAGCATAATCCAAAGTTCTATTGAGTTTCAAAATAAAAACAAAAACAGTCCCAGCGTCGAAACAAACTAATACATTTAATCCAGTAGGTACCAAATAACTCAATTTGAATATAAGTGAATATGAAAAGAGATGATGTGCCAATTCCGAGAGTCTACATTACGGGAATTTGCGAGACAAAGCGATGAAACAAATGGGAGCGATCAATCCCCTTTCACATCGGTGGGAAATGAAGGCCTAATGTGAGTCATCACATTTGCACACTCCCGTTCAATTCTATTTACACATGAAGTAAGAAAGGAGACTGGGTAACGTAAGGTATTAAAAAAGATTAGAGTTGATGACGGGTTAGAGAAAAAATAATCAATTTTACAATTATATTATGGACGCCAGATTAACCAATCAATAAGGACTCAATATGTTCTCAATTACATCCAAATTAAAGAATGATAAAAATTTCCTCAAAAACGATGAGGATTTTATTATATTTATGGTAGGTTTCTTAGAGACTGCGACAATGAATAACCAGTTTTTCACTGAGTCTGCCGCATCCATAAAGTGGACTGTTACTTCTTGTACAAATTTATATCAAACAAATATCGTCCATATATCATACATGTATCTTGCGAATTATTTACTTACACCGCTCGTATGTGTATATCATAGTTCTTATTTGTCTCTTTTTATCATTTTTATATCATTTCCATCCATTAAGGAAAACCAAATAAATAAACCTTATGCGAATGTAGGTTGTAAATGATGTATTGTAATAGTTTTTGTTTGCTTTATTTGTTCAGTAATTTTGTTAAAAAATTATGTAATCCACATATTGTATTCATGAAAAATTACACTCTAATTCAAGGGAACTTTTATAGAAGGGGACCAAAAATTGATCCTTGAGGAAAACCCTGCGTTCATTTCAATTTTGCTAAAATATCTAGTAACAAGTTTTGTACCCATTTAACAAATAATTTTAAAGCAACTATCTAATTATGTAACACATGATCGATTAATTTGTTTCATTTTGCCAGTTCAACAACATTCATTGCGTTATTTACGTTGTTGAGCAGATTTTTTTTATAATTTATGATGCAAGGGATTAGCAATATGTTTCAAAACGATCCAGATTGTGATTAATCGTGTATTACACAGATACTGGTTCAATATTATTCCCCAAGCAATTTTTTAGTATTTTGGCATATATTTTGCCTATTTTGACTATATTTTCAACCAAATCAATACTAAATCAAATGCAGCATAAAAATTAAAATCAGTTTGAAGACAGATTAAAAATCAGAATTTGTTACATTGGCAAATAATAAATGTGGTAAAGCGATTTACTTAAAACCATACCACGTATGTGGCGAATATGTTTATACTTAAACATCGTATTGATTTGTAACTTTTAATTACAAAAAATACAGTCATTATTATGTTGTAGATAACTATAAATACATTTTTAATTTTTTTAAGTGTGTTTCAAATACACGGAATTTTCCAATGTACGGAAGCTTTAACTTAATGAAATGAATATTTCGGGCTATGAGCCTTAGGTACTAATAGACATTCACTTTTCATACCGTAAGCTAGCAACATGAGGCCGCTGAAAATGTTAAAAACTTACAAAAGTTTTCTAAAGATTGGTTTATTTACTTTACCAGCATTTAGACTTTTATTAGGAAACTACATAAAAATAAGTGATTCCAAGTACATTTGTTACTTTTTAAAGCTTTACTGCACCATCGTTGTTATCTGTTTGACAATCTGGCATTTTCGTTTCAATGTTTTAAACAATTTGATTAATATTGTTACATTGGAATACCTTTGTTCTGTTGTCTACTATTTGATTACATCTCAAGAATATTTGTTGAAATTTCGCATTGGTATTTGTACAAGTGACGTCGTTATGGGCTATAAAAATTTGCCTTACATTAACTGGTTTGTTCGTATATTTGTTGCGTTTGCCTTCACTATTAGGTTTTTATTAATGATTCTACATTGGCGTCCTTCTTTAGCAAGCGCCTCCTTATTAATGACAATATCCATTGACACTAACTATATGACTGTTTGGTTTCTACTGTATACCTTGTATACCAGAATGGTACTTATAAGGAAATGTTTAGGGAACAATTTTGTTCCCATCAACATTGTTGGTGAGCATCAAGTGAACAAGAATATAAATGTTGTTAGAAAATGTTTGGGGTATTATAACAACCTACTTGACAATATGCGTATCATAGATCATCCCTTGCAGATTTTGGTAAGTGATTGGATATTTTATAATTATTATCAGGATTTCCAAAGCCGGCTAAAGTAAAATGGTTTCTAAATATTTTGCAGGTCTCACTATCGTTGCTTTGCAGTTTACCAAAATGGGTGTCTGGGATATCTTATGCAATAACATTATTGGTGCAAGAAGTGAGTGATTACCTCTCTAAATCTTTGGATTTACCATTACCTTATGTCCCAAAAGTAGACTGAACTATCTTGCTAAATACCTTTATAGCTTATAGCTGCTCGAAACACAACGCACTTTTAATGTAATCATAATTGATCTCACTTATAACAGCATTCTAATTCCGCAGGATATCTCACAAACCCTATTCCTTTTGACATTCGAGATCATATTTTCTATACTTATGGTTACATTACCAGCTTTCATCGCAGAGTTGATTAGCAACGAAATAGATGAAATAAAGTCGACGCTTGTAACTCAGTTGATTCGGTGCTCAGGTGAGAAACTATAATATTTTCTATTTGGATTATAAATTGATTGGATTTAATATAGCAATTTAATACGCAGAACTTCTTTAGTGGTCCGAGTGCATTTAATATTTTATCATCAAAAATCTCAGTGTTCTATAATTTACACATAATTCGTACTATGTATAAGCTAATGAGATGACGTCTGTTAGTGACGTATAGAAGAAGAAGAAGAAGACATGCTGGCTTAAAGACAAGATGATAATGCCTCTCAATCAATTATTTTCAGACCAGTCCCTCCGGTTTGAGCTGGAGATAGCTCTTCAATACATCCATGTTGTTCGCCCGTTCAGCTTCATGATCTGTCGCGCTGTGCCGCTCAACATCAACCTACCCTTCGGTCTCATCAGCATTTGCATTACTTACGTCATTGTCGTCATGCAGTTTTCTCATTTTAGTGGGTTGTAATTTTAGTATTGTCGCTGTTTGTGTTTTTGTAAATTACCGTGGTTAATTAGGCACGTGTATTTTTTTTTGTGATGTGTGGAGTTTCTCTGAAATAAATAAATTCAATGTATTGTCTGTGGTTTTACCTTGTAGCTATAATAACGATTGCAACCCGAGCACCTACACTGTTTATACCCAATTCTCATTTTGTTTACCCGGTAGCGTAAAGCCAATTCCTGTATATGAGCCAACACTGGATGGTGCTGAATAAGTACACAGACACAATCCTGTACAATTTTGGAAACAATCATACAAATCTCTTTCGAGCCAGCACCTGAATTAATTGGTTTTTACCGCACAGAGTTGGCCCTCATATGTTTGCAACAGATAAAAGGACAATCATGTTCGCTCTCAACGCTTTTCAAAAGGTACGCGCGATACCGCAACATTAGAAAGTAAGGCATCTAGGAATAAATCTGTGCCGAATATGGAGTGAGTTAGAGCGAGACAAGTGTTATAGTTTACCTTCGTTTGTTATTATTCGATTTTTTGCAAAAACCCTAGAGATATTGCGAAGACACGGATAATTAGACAAGCAACTTGGAAGTTTTTCGATTGAGAACTACTCAGTAACAGCCCAGAGCCTGGATTAGTGCCCGGTTATTAGTGCCCGGTTAATGGCAAAAGGCTCGCCATCTATTACATGAGACTTAATCAGAACCGGTGAAATGCAGGTTTATTAAGGTACACCTCTGCCTCACCGTCGGAGAACATAAGCATGATGTTATGATATAATGAAATAAGGTTCAAATGGTATACAAGTGAAATTATATTAAAATTTTAAAAATCCCCAACACAAACATTTCCTCATTTCTCTTTCCTACTCCATCACCAGACCCTGTTCATCATCTATCTATAACCTATTCATTGAGACCATTCCAATTAGCCCAAACACGTTTAAGAGCTACAGTGCCACAGACAGACACACACACACATAGCGGTCAAACTTATAACACCCCTCTTTTTGCGTCGGGGGACAGTTAGAAACGTTACGTAACTCTTGAAAATAAAACGCAATAACGTTATATTCTAGAAACAGTATCCACGTGGCGGGATGCATCTCTCCTTGAGCTAGAACTCGTGCGAAGGGCAAGGCCGAAGCGAAGCTCTGACGCTAATGTAAGAGAAACTTAGAATTTTGTACTACAATGTCGTAATAAATAATGCAGTGTAAAAGTTTCCTTTTGATATATAGCTTGTTTGCTCAGAGCGTAATTTGTACGTGGATTTTACAAAAGTCTTCGATGTTCTCATCCTTATTTAAATGTCAAGAATTTTCGTGAAATTATTTTTAATTGAAGACTTGTAAGGTTTTTGTAGACTATTTCTTATTTTGAACCAATACTTGGACAATCAGTAAAATGTCCGAACTTGCATTCCTATTGCATATAGTGCTGATCAATACTTTACATAGAGCAACTGTCATCGCCTGATTTAGCCTTGAATTTGACAATAATATCAGACTAATCGGCAGGGTTCCCACATGATCTGACCAAGATAATATCTGGAGTTTAAAGGAGACTGAAAAAAAATGGAAATAAAAAGTGTTTATGCACAGTTTTTTTTTTACTGGTTATATTACCTCTGCCCAACTGAACAGTACTTTGTTGGCAGACGTAACTGCTTTTTTAGTACATGTAAACATCGTTATAATACTTTTCACCTATATCTACGTTAAACTTTTCATGCGATTTCATGAAACTATCATACAAGTTTTTTTAAATATTCACTACAGTGCGGTTTTGACAAAATACATACATTTAAGAGATACAATTTTTAAAGAGGTTTTTGTGATAAAACTATTTCTATCGACTGAAACGTTCTATGACCTCTGAGTTTGTTTCCGTGTTTCTTCTCAGAGCAGTCGAACCACCGACCAATTTATAAAATAAAATAATTAAACCCTTAAAAATTATTTTACTTCTTTGCCATTCGGTACATGAGGGGCTCGTGGCTAAGTAATAACTGCCGCACGGGTCGATCCATCAGGTTAAGCTACGCTTGCCGGGGTTGGTCTGTGGACGGGTGACCATCTTTACATACCGAGACTCCTCCGTGCCTCGGAAAACACGTTAAGCTGTTGGCCCCGGCTGTCATTCGTGAATCTTTGACAGTCATTACGGGTCGTTAGAAGCCCGAAAGTCTGACAACCAGTCTTACCAAGGGGTATCGTATTACCCAGTTACTGGGTTGTGGAGGTCAGATAGACAGTCACTCCATGTAAAATACTGGTATCCAGCTGCATCCGGTTAGACTGGAAGCCGACCCCAATATAGTTGGAAAAAGGCTAGGCAGATTGATTGGTTGATTGAGAGTGGTAATAGGAGAGAATTATAAATGTTAATTAATTAAGCATATTCGTTAGTAAAAATAAATTCAGTATATAAAAACAAGACACCCACTTTATCTACAACCCTCAAATCAAATTTTCGAAGTCCTGAAGTGTTCATGAATAATTCTGAAGCGAGTGCATGGATAGTGACATCAGTCACACACAGACCCAGGGGTCGGGTAGCAAAATATAAATGAAGAAATTACAGGTGTATCAAAAATATCTTAGTAACAAAAAATATAGAGGAGGACGATATGTTTGGTTCGTAGCAGATGGTGTTCTGTAGCTTCTACCTACCTTCAAAGGGAAGAAGGCTTGAATTTATGTATGTATGTAACACAAATAATTATAGAATTTAAAAGACAGCCAAATAATGGCATCGAATTGAGCACCATCTCATTCTACGTTAAAAGTATAAAAGTTATAGATAAAAGTTGGCAATGTCGCAAATAGCTGTCAAATATTTGGCTATTTTGATTAATTTGGCAATATTACTGTATGGAAATTTGAAATATGGCTAACTAGTAAACAAAAATATTGATCACGAAATGCAATAATTAATATCGTAACACCGAATATTTAGTTTTAGATGTCGAAAAAAGTATTTAGAAATTTTCCAAATGCCTTTTTTACACCTAAAACGGTTACAACATCAAATTCAGTGTAAGTGTAATTGCAATTCAAATTCAGTGTAAGTGTAATTGCAATTCATTATTAATATTCTAGTTCGTAAGCTAGCCACATTTCTTATTTCCATACAGTAATATTTCTAAATTAATCAAAACAGCGAAATATTTGACATCTATTTGCGACGTTGCCCACTTTCAGAATAAACGCTCTTGAGAAAGAACAAGTGAGAAGAAAACAGCAGAAGAGTCTTTATAAAAATAGTTTATTATCATTATCTCATAGTGCCTAATGACATCCACTGCTGATCTTACTTTCCCAACTGCTCGCCATTAGCCTCCATCTGCTGCTGCTATCACTGTTACCGTACCACGCAAGTAGCGCGGCAGTGGCTAGGCACAATACACAACGCTGCCCCCGATAGAAAAAAAGACGCATCTAACATTTTTTCCAGATTGATGTAAAAATACAGGCAGATCCGCCTTTTTTTTTGTTTCCAGCAATATATACAGGGTGTTTGGCAGAACGTTGAACATACGAAAATGGTGGATAGGTGGGGTCATCTGCTACTTACTCAGCCCTAATTTATTTGGCTCTGACCCCCGGATATGTAAAAAAAAAATTTTTGTTTTCATCTAGTTTCACCACTTCCTTAACTTTACAGTGTAATTTTTTATTAAAAATGGGTAAAATGCTTGTTTTACCAATTTTTAATAAAAAATTCTTAAAAAATTCTTAGTTCTGCCAAACACCCTGTATAGCTCAAATCTGGAAAAAATGTTAGATGCGTCTTTTTTTCTATCGGGGGCAGAACTAGTGATGAGGCATTATAGTCATGAATCAAGATGTTGATGTGGACTATCGATAAATAATTCTGTCAATAAATAATTGTGTAAATAATATATTAATCAGTTATTAGAATGCGTGGTTCTATTAGATAGATAATTTAATGAACACTTAATTACGAATTAGAAAAATATAATTAATAATAAGAGAATAGCTTACAACGCAATCCCTTTTTACTCCCTTGAGGCGCTTTTGGCATTATAATAGTTTTTTTTCTGTTTTTATAGTTTTAAGGTGTATTTTTTTTTTTTGTGATGCCAATAAACGTATTTTTCTTTCTTCTAATCAAAATAAAATACGACGCGTATTTTTTTTTAGGAATAACTTTTTACTGAATAGTTCTTGACGACTCTTTTGATTGTTTATTTTTATTTATCGCTTTTAAGTTCCTTTTTTGTCGGTTGTTTTTTTGTTAAAAAGTTTTTTTCTTCCATTGAATTTATCTTAAACCAACATTTACAGCTCCCAACATGCTCCTCATTCCACACAAACACTAGATCTCCCCTAAGCTAGGTTTCCGTAGTGCGCCATTAAAACAAGCTGGATCAGTGAAATCTCAGCCATTGGCGCGGATGGTTTTATAACTCGAATACATAATTTATTACTACAATCACCGAGGATGTGGGAAGCCAGCTTCCACGAAGGAAGTTGGACTTTCTTTAAAGATATTGAGGAGATTTTGGTTTGATATTCGGTTTATCCAGATATCGATTGCTTTGTGTACTGTGTAATGTATTTTTTTATTCGATTTGATGCGGTTGTAATGCCTCTAGTTAATTATTATATATTTTTTTTAGGGCCTCCAACAATAGATAACACACGAACCTAATTTCATAAAGCATAATTATTAGGTTATTCAATACATTTGTTATCGTAAGAATTGGATATTTTAAACTGACAATAAATAATAGTCTCACTCCGTTACGTTAAATAAGGTATTTTTTAGGTACTATGAATGATGAAATAATACTATCTTATTTCTTTAAATTCCATTTTCAAATTAAAATTACTTAGTATTTTCGCAATTTCTCTCTTAGGCCCACTTGCACGTTTATGGGTTATCCCAAATAACTCGTAGTTAACAGCTAATTCAGAGTTAATCAAATACCTAATTAATCTTGAGCCACCACGTGTTAGAATTGAATTTCTAAATATTTAATCCACCGATGTGAGAGAGATAAGCAACCTAACTTAAATTCGATACTATATCAGCAGGCAATATTCAAGACCTCATATGAAAATAAATATTAATGATTAAAAACCGAAAACTTATTTTTCCATATCTGACGTTTTTGTCAATCAATAAACTAAATCTCTATAGACACCACATATAATACGATTAAAATGAAATGTCCTGATATAAAATTCAAAGAAAAGAAAGTTTTACGTACCGTAATGTAGTTTAAAAGAGATAGATGGAATGTCCGTTCATTGTTCATTTATAAATTTTTTGGTCGGATTACTGTCAGGGCTAAGACATTGCAATTCTATTTTATGTTTCGTCGATTGAACTGCAATTTTCCCAACTCAAAAAACACAAATGTCAGGTTAACTAACCTGGTGTTACTTTTTAGTGGCGCACGCGTAGTAAGAGTTAAAATTAATTCCGAGTTTACAAACTCTAGATTATAAAATACAATAGACGACGTATATTTAGTAACTTAATCCGCGTAACTGTTCTTAAAGAGTCATAAAGAACCCTGTAAGAAATCGACACTTGTTTCACATCTCAACGAGGCATCCTCAGGAAGGCGATTGACTTGTTGCGAACTCGGACCCGACGTGTGGACACGTCAAGCGTCGAGCGCAGTGTGTGTGTGTGTGTGTCTCTAGATTTATTGAATTAACCCGACTGAACTTGAAAGTGAGCGTGGGTGGAACGTGGGTGGTTTTTATTTTATTTAAGATATGTGCGTCACTTTTAGTGACCTTTAATGAATAGATAATCTTGAAAAATATGAGTAATAGTTATATGAAAAATGGCCTCCATTTTTTTAGCACATCTGCGTGTTGCCTCACGGATAAGAATAAAGTTATCCCTGTGGAATCCAGCAAACGCACTGTAGAGACGAGGGTAGTCGTAAAACTAGCTGGTTTAGCATAGTTTTTATTATTCTAGTTCTGATTTGACTTGTTGATTCTTTGTGCAGCAGGTAAATAAGTTTTAAAACAGGAAGAAAACTGGCTATATAAGTAGTGCTAAATTTTAAGAGATTTAAGCTGTTTTACAGTATTGTTTGTTTATAGACCTAGACGTGGCTTATCACCAGATGTAGATATGTAGTTACTTAGTAAGAATTTTCTACAGTTAGATATTTGTAAAACTGTAAATATACGGTAAACGTAAAATTGTTGATTATCTTCATTTCTTGCGGAGTTAAAAAAACTAAGCGACTATGTGAAACAACACTGAGTAAACTTAACTTGGATGATATGATTTATCCCAGAATTACATACACATAATAACCAAAAACGTATTAAGGTATCAGTCGCAAATTGAGAATAATGTGACACCTCATCAAGCTGAGCATATCTACACGATATTATATGAATTATTCATACACAACTTCCAAACAATACACAAATATCAATAGACCCGTACGACCTTTATGAATGTTCTAAAACGGAGCTCAATGTAGTCTGGCCGTGTATCTTCGTACTAAATAGTCCAAATTACGTAGACCTCTCGTTTCTTTGTCAATGTTTGGTAAATGAAGTCTTTGTATGGTGGTGGTGTGAATCTCATTGCAGGGACACAATAGGATGCCATCAATCAGGGTAAGATTACAACCGTGACATCGCGTCAAACTGGGGTTTTGGGGTGTGTGTAAAAATTTAAATTAGATTTTTTCTAATAATGTTACAGAATGAATTGGTGAATGAATTTGGTGGGACAATATATTACAATAGGTTTTGGCGTCGCTTTACATTTTGTAGAATTTTGGAACGAAGCTAAATATCGTAGGTTATTACTATTATATTATTTATTTATTTACTTTCGGACAACAATATAATACATCTTGTTAGAGAAGAAAATACCTTAGAACTAATGTTAGTAATAAAAAAACACAAAATCAACACCGGCAACACATAGCGAATTAAGTGTCCGAGGCAGGTTTCTCGGAGAACGATCAAGCAAGAGATCAGCTACCTGGTTGACCATCCTCTCCACGAATTGCCTCAGAACAGGGGAGTAAGGTCTCTCCGCCACTAATTTCAGGATATTATTGTTACTGACCCGCGTTCGATGCATCAGTGAAGCAACTTTTTTTGCATATGACTGCGTGGAAACCGTCAGTTCGGTTTTGCGAAACCACCTACAAATTTCATAATACACTATCAATCACAATCTGAACAATTTTGGAAAGTATTGCTAATTCATTGCTTTATATGTTCGATTTTTTTTTCTGTTCAACAACGTAAACAACGCAATGAATGCTATTGAACTGTCAAAATTCATTCATTTTCATTTTCAAATATCTTTATTTCACATCAGTAGAATGAACAAAAATGCACTTAACCTAAGCCACATTAACTCACTATAATTATGTTCACTTTATGAGGCTAGCGATACACCTTTCAAAGCTTTTAAGGGATATTTTTATGACTGTTAACAACTTAAACATAACACACAATAATCATGGGCACATGATGACAGTTACGCAAATTATTTAGTTAGTTATAATTTACTGATTGCATGTAGGTATGACAAGAAAAAATAATAATTTTAAGTAAACTAGCTGATCACACGGTGTACCGTATGTACATACTAGCAACCGTGCGACGTGCGACGTGAACTGTCAAAATTAAAGTCATTGCTACTGTAAGTGTGTTGCATAATTACCCCACAGGTGTCTCACGACAATTGTCAATAAATAATTTTATTTATGAATGGTGATTATTGATTCAAAAATATTCATTTATCATTCCTTATTTACTTTTGCTAAAATTATAAAAATTGCACTAAAATTAACGACAAAAATAAAATAGCTCAACCGATTTAAGAAAATGGCCACTTAAAAATAGCGCACGCAATAAAATTGCCTAAGAACAATAACTGGGATTACATAAACAAATAAAACTCAAGAAGGCAGTTAAAATATTTTATCTGTTATGAATATAATCCGGTTTTTACGGCGATATTAAAATTGAACCGGCTGCAGGTTGTTGCACAGAGCAATGCGATGCGATGCGCGAAGATTCTCTTTTTATTTGAATAAGAAAACTGTATTCTTTATCAGCTTGTTGTCGGTTCACAGCTTGAAAGAATACTTCTTATTAGTTTAGTGGTCGGCAACCGCGACTCGTGAGCCGATTGCGGCTCTCGAGCCCATAAAGTGCGATGAGTGTGAGCGTATACGCACGGGGGTCGGGGTTTCGGTCATTAAGCAAGTTAACAAGTTTTATTCAAAATTCTAACTAAAGTTCAAAGATTTATTTTCGAAGTATTTTCACCAAAAAATAACAGGACATCAAAGATTGACACGACATAAGAAAGAAAGCAAGAAAATACGTTTATTTGCGGTACACATGACCCAAAGAAAGAACAAAACACGAAAATAAACAATTTGGGTGAAAATATGCGTCACATCCACGCAAAACGGCCATCGCTCAGCATAATGCTGCGACCCTATGCGAAATAGAGCCCCAACGCTGGTTTTCAGCGATAGCCGGCGTTGACGTGATGACGTCAACCGGTGCACCATATAGTGAAATAACAAAATAAGACAAAAATAAAATGAATAAATACAATACTTAGTCCTAAATGTTTATATAAAATATAATATTTAAAATGGTAACCATCAAAAACAAAAAACAGGACATCAAAAATTTACAGGACATCAAAAATTTACAGGATATCAAAAAATAATCATTTACTATTGTACTCGTATCTTTCAAAGTTTTCCATAAGTAAGATGCCTTCATCATATTAATATCAGCCGATATGATTATGATGATCAAGACGTACTGCTTAGCTATTTCATTTTAGGAAGCGTTGTGGAGTGAAAGGGGACTTTTACGAGTAAGTATTAAGAAAAGTGTAGTGTTGAGACAGTTTGGACACACAGAAAGGATTGGCTCTCCTAAGAAATCTTAGTCGTTATAGTATTGATATTTGGATCTATCGACTAATGAGTTTGCCGACCACTGTATTAGTTCTTACCTCTGGTAATGAATTTCTAACTGATAATTTTATTCAACTGAGATAGATTGATTCATCAATCAATTGATTGATTGATTGGTACAAGTTTATCATCATCCACTACTTTTGACTCCAGATTAAAACGTGTTATTAGTACTACCTATGGCATTTCACATCAGGACTTAGAAATACTGATAATGAAAGGTCAGACCAGCCATGCTATTCTGTAAACATCTCACCGTGAAAACTTGGGTGAAGTGAGCTGTCAATAGTGTCAATCCCTATGGAATGACAGCTCACTCCACGCTCACTTCAGCTAAGTTTTCACGGTGAGATGGTTACAGAATAGCACTGCAGTTCCAGGATTTTCTGTCTTTTGGGCCTCTTACTTGGATTATATCCAAGATAAGGATGCTTGGAAACATGCTGGTCCTGCTCCATGGCACAATTTAGAGTCTAGACAAAATCAAACTGGCTGCTAATTTAATTGTATAATTTATTATTTTTTATCGTTGATTTTAAATTCTGTGATTACTTGAACTCACACACTAACTTATTAGTATTACTTGGTATTATTAATGGTAGTATTAATATGTGAGCACCATGCATCACGTAATAATTTTTTCTGTCATTGGTTCATTTTTAATTATTTTTACCTATTTTGGTACTGTAAGTAATCTTATTCTAGGTGCATCGCCTTCACATATAATTAATGTATAGGTACAAAATATTTTAAAAGAGTAACAGTGGAATTTCTTGCGCATTCTTCTCCATACGAAAACTACCTTTTGGAAGGGGCGACTAGAATCTTTTTTTTTTTTTAAGCTATTGCATAGCTTTTATCGGAGACTCTGAGCGCGGCGACCGAATGTAGAAATTCCGTAACGAAAAAAAAACCTGACGCGAAAGTTTGTGAGGATGGATGGATGGATGTTTGTTACTCTTTCACGCAAAAACTACCGAACGGATTTTAATGAAACTTTACAGTAATGTGGCTTATATATCAGAATAACACATAGGCTACAATTTATAAAGATTTTATGTGATTTAGCCATAATATAACGATAAGTATCCAGTAAGTCGGAAAAAATCCTGCCCTCTGAGATCTATCTTTGCGTGCGCTGCCTAAACCGCTGGAGTTACATGAAAAGAATGTATTGTGGGGTTGTTTGTCTTAAAGAGTTCTAAATAAAAGTCCGCGACAGCATATATCTACCTTTTATGTGGAAGCCATTATAGCCAAAATAGTGAGCTATAAATACATTTAAATTGAATACTTTTTTTAAGTTGCATATTTTAGAGTATTTAGTTAATTCGTATCAAAATAAATACCTTCATCGCTTTCGGTATTTAATGTAGATAAAATTTGTCTTTTACACTAAGTAATTTGGACTAATATTTTAAAAGTTAGAACGATAAGAATGACCTGCGATGAGTCGACGGCGGGCGCGCAGAACGAGGGTGGAGGGGCGGGATAGGCAATGACGCGCGATCGCCGAGTGCGCGACCCGAACGCGGGCAGACGCGTGAGGGCAGACGTCATTGACGGTTGTGTAAATTCTGCGATTTAGGGGGGGGGGTATAGGGGTATTTTTTAAAAAAAATATTTTAAATCAACAATATTATCTTCTTATTTTTGAATATATGCTATGCAATAGCTTTACCGCGGCAGTCCTCGAGTGCCACACGTATTTTTTTTTTGTTACACACAATGTGTCTTTTATGTGCCTGATTGAAATAATTAATTTGACGTTGACTTTGACTTGACTACCCTTAACGTGTTACCTAGTAACTGGGTAGTGGAGGTCAGATAGGCAATTGCTCCTTGGAAAATACTGGTATTGAGCTGCATTCAGTTAAACTGAAGGCCGACCCCGAGATAGTTGGAAAAATGATAGGCAAAAGATGACCTGTAACAATGTTCAAACACCTTGCCATTGGCTTTACTTTACCTTCGCATTGGTCCCTCTTCTGAAATTTTGCCTATCAATAAAATGGCTATCGCAACTCATCGCATCGCCTTCTATGAACAAAATCTTTAAATTTAACAGTAAAGGAGACATAAAACCTTAAGAAGTGTTTAGAAGGATTATCTTTGCTTCCCCTTACACTTTTTTTATTATTTTAAGGGCTAATTGTAACCCTTCATTTATTTTGCTTTACAATGGCCTCATCTTGTTGAGTTCTGGAGAAATATTTAACTGATTAAGTAATGAATTATTTTGTGCTTTTGTTGTGTTTGTTCTGTTTGCTGTGTTATTTTTAATCGTTTTTAATTCAATAATATCAGATTTCCATCTTACTAAGATTAACGTTTCAAAATATAGTCAGGTAAATATTTGATTGAACAGATGGCCGAATGGGCCAAAGGTTCTGGAGTGGTGACCTCGTACCGGAAGATGTAGCGTTGGAAGGCCACCCAAAAGATGGACCGATGACCGTGTAAAAACCGCAGGAATCAGCTGGATGCGAGAAGTACAGACCCGGTCGAAGTGGCGGTGCTTGGGGGAGGCGTATGTCCAGCAGTGGACGTTGTTCCGCCGAAATGATGATTATAAAATATTTGATTACGTATAATTTCGTTTCCTTGAAGATCGTTCTCAATAAAAATAATTTTAAACATTTTATAAGATAACTTGATTGCATGATTAGTTCGAGTAGTTTTTTTTTTTTCATTTATTGTCATTTAACATTACTGCTTTTATTTTTTTACCGCTGTCAGTATTTTCATTAAACTTTTCCGAAAAAGAAAATCATTGCCAATTCATAAACTCGCAAGTGGAATTTTGAAACATTAAATTAATTCGCGAAAGGACAAAGTGTGGGAGCAATTTAACTTGCGGACTGAGTGGCCTGGCCCTAGGGACTGGCCTGACTTTGATCGATGGTTTAAGTTTCATTTGTTTTGGCCTGGGAAATTGGACTGTGCTTATAAATAGCAGAAGTTAATTTTGGTTTAGATTTAAAAAATATTTTTTGTTAGAAATTCGTAACGTAGATTGACACTCCCTTACGTGATTAGCTGACGTATCAGGATCATTAAGGTATTCAAGAAAAACAGTAGTGAACATTAAAACTATGAAATAATAGTGGTTTTTAATACTTTATGCAACACTGATAGCTACAGATATTTTGTTAACATTAGCATGTCAGTGACGCGAACCAATACAAAGATTTAAGAATATAAAGATTTTCCTCTAACAAAAATCGCTCAAGCGCCCAAAGAAGGTTTCACTTATAATGCTGTATTAATAAAGAGTATTCACTTATACAAAAATGTTTACCACGAATTTCAATTAGGTACAAAACATTTGTTTTTTTGCCCTCCGTTACTCTGAATGCACGTTAAGCCGTTGGTCTTGGCTGTCATTCGTGGATCTTTGACAGTCGTAACGGGTCATCAAACCCTCCTCTTTCTTTCACTCTGAAAGCACGTTAAGCCGTTGGTCTCGGCTGTCATTCGTGGATCTTTGACAGTCGTAACGGGTCATCAAAAGCCCGAAAGTCTGACAACCAGTTATTGGTGTGTATCATATTGCCCAGTTTCTGGGTTGTGGAGGTCAGATAGGCAGTCGCTCCATGTAAAATACTGGTATTCACCTGCATACGGTTAGAGTGGAAGCCGACCACAACATAGTTGGGAAAAGGCTAGGCAGATTGATATATTCGTTTTGTTAACATGAACAAAATTTTATGTTATATTTGTGATATTGTGGCAAGTATTACCGGTTCTGTACATACCTACAACTTATAGAAAGCAAGTGCCAGCTTTTCTTGATACATTCAAAACGAATAAATAACAAAATGTCGAGACAAACACACATTAATATGAAATTAGTCAACTTTGAATCCTACCACGGAACGTACATGCCGATAAATAAATCAATTGCCAATAATTCCACTAGACAAGACCGCACTCTGTTACCACAGACTTGACAAGAGAATGGAGGGTACGAATACTCGAAGTTAGTTTGAAGTCTATTTTACATGAAATCGAAGTCTGTTCCCTAAAAAACGGACGAATTTATTAGCTTTGGCATCTTAGGAAAGCGGTTCCGTCATATTATACGACTGTCAAGAAAATCTGTCGGTGTTCACAAGTATTTGATATTAAGGTGTCAAAAAACGCAATGTATTTGGACAGCCTTTCGAACTCAAAATCAAAGCATTTATTTCAATTAAAACATTTATCAGCACTTTTCAGGAGTCGGTCAGTCAGAAATATGAAGCTAGTTATCCATTCCAAAGCGTAGTAGATACCATCAAAGAAGTTCATATCTAACCAGTTTGAAAACAAAATCCCGTGAATACGATGACCACATCTCTTACTGGCCCGGTTCTATAGCCGCCGGTGGTTAGTTATGAACTTCTTTGATGGTACCTATGGAGCATGGTATAATAATATACTTGGCCAGGTACAGCATTCCGAGACACAGTGGTCGCGTGGGAGACACAAGTCTACGTCATCACATCTGTGTTACCAGAAGTTTGTAATAATAACTCCCCAACCACCTTTATTACCTGTGCGAATCTGATAAAACAATGAGGTTTTAAATAACAATTACGTTGTTCGTTTGTACATATTTTTTAACAGAATGGTGACTGAAAATCTTTCCTTAATTCGTGTTTTGTTGCAATAAAGTGACAACTGGATAGTGATGTAAGCATGTGGCGCTCCCGGAATGCCAGACCTTGTTTTATTAGACCATACTATGGAGCACAATTGTGTGACCGATCACCGCTTTCTTAGGAAAATAAAGTTTTAAACTGCCTGCTGCTAAATCGATCCTGAGAAAAAGTGCAGCGACTATTCGGCAGACCCTAATGATGATGGGACCACTTGACTCCTACATATAGTATATATTAGTCGGCACAATCTCAAGATCGAATAGAATGGACAAGTCATTATTTTTCTCCACTCACAATTAATATTAAGCTTGTCTACTGCAAAACAAAGGCTTCGTTCTGCAGTGGGGCAGCAGATGCGCTTATAACCAATTGATTTAACGGGTAGGAGACGAAAAAAATATCACTACTCCTGGTTGTCAATAAATCACGTGAGGCTCGAAAGGGGGGGAGGGGGTTGGAGGAGTGAGATATCATATGTATTTCTTTTTTCGTTTAGGGCGCATTTCTAATCCGAAAAGTGGCCCCCCAAATAAAACATTTTCTTTCTTTCTATTTAAAGATAAAATATTCTTTAAGATACTTAGATACTTTGCACCAAAAAAATACACCTGACCTTGGTTACGGGGGAGGGGTTAGTGTAAAACGTCTCCACGTATCATCAAAAGGGAGGGGGGTTAAAAAGTTGCTAAAAATCATCACGTGATTAATGGACGACCTACTGAAAATAAAAATACATTACTTAATATTGGGTTCCCACCTACGAAATTAGCGTTTTTTTCTCACAAATAGAGAACCTTGTCACTTCTATGATTTAAAATATTCATCAATTGCTTGGTATTATATCGAATAATGACAATCATAGACCACTACCAATAGTAAAAAAAACCTTATTACTTATAGTTTTCTAAACATAAAAAATACCTGAAAAATGACTCCTCATTTTGTTAGCAGAAATTACCACTATTTGTTTTAACTTAGCCAAAACTTATTTTTGTCGCTTAATCTAAGTGGCATATTACGTTATCTTAGTTTTTAAACATGAGTGCACAAAAGTTTGAAAACATTAGTGTTCATGGTTGAAATTTTAGTATGAAAAATGCAACTTCTTTAAAATTCTCCATATAAAACGCTGATTTCATAGGTGGGGACCTAATATTTATGTGGTGCAGAGAAATTAAACAGTAGATTTTGCCCGCGGCTTCATCAGCTTTAAGGTCGGAAAACATCCCACGGGTTCATATTACCGGAATAAAAAGTATACTATGTCCTTGTACAGGTTCCAGGCAACCTATCAGGCAAATTTCATAACGATTGGTTTAGTGGTTTAGGCAACAGACAGACAGAGTTAATTTTACATTCAGTACGGTGCCTCTATGCAATTCATGAGCATACGAGAGGTAACATTTCGATGCAGTCGATATTAATAAAGAGATTATGTCGACATGAAATATCGATATGCAATACGAATATCAACTGTTTGTGAGCTTAAGTAATTACAACACTTTGATGAAAACATTTTACATAAATAATGTGTGTGAATGGTGCCAGAAAAGAATACCTGGAAAAATTTGGGCTTTGCCAAGCAACGGGAGAAAAAAATCACAAAATAAGAATATTGTATAATGTCTTAGTGGAGGTTCACAGATGGATTCTAAACCTGAAAAGTACCAGTAATGTGAAATTTAACATCACAGAGTTCGAGCGAAGGAAAATTATGCGGGGAAATCTGGTGGTAAAATAAAACATAGTTTCCTGGACTAACATGCGTACGAGTAATATGACGACAGTAGAAACGAAACACAAAATGGCAGATTGTAGAAAGATTTCTACGGCGCGATGTCAAAAAAGAACAAAATAAATGTCACTTTGTATAAAAACATATGTCTCTCTTCGTAGACTACAGCACGCGTAGCATGACAACCATAGAAACGGGTTTTCTACGGGTTTTGTCGACGGAAGAATAGACAAAATGACAGATTGTGATTGTTTATCTGTCATTTTGTCTATTATTCCGTCGACAAAACCCGTTTCTATTGTAGTCATGCTAAGCGTGCAGATCGAAATGAGCATGCTATGCCAGCAGCTCCTATATATAAAGATGAAGATGTTATTATAGTACTAGTAGATAATAGTACTATAAGTTTTGATACAATAACGTCTATTGCTAATTGTATAACTACTATTTCCATCCTTAACCAACTCCATATACAACATGACTACATTAGCTACAGTATCTATGCCACCTACAGTAGGTATATATGCAACAGTATCTATGCTACGTTGAATACAATAGTTATGCATGACCTGTGTCTGTTTGATAAATGTATTTGGCGCGCTGTCAATACTCGGCCCTGCTAATATATGACCGTGGTTATGATTTATGATCGTCACTTCATTAGCTTCGCTGTGGCTCTATCTAGGGTATATATGTTACAGTACATACCTTCGGGTAGTGGCACTGTGGTTTTATAAAAGTCCAATAGTATGACAATGACTTGAAATTTTAGACGAAGATAAAATACGGTATTTATCGAAAAAAAAAGAATTAACCAGTGTGGCCCTGCGCGCCGATGACGCATTAATATGACAAATAAAAATCTTCAATCATAATATAATTAAAATTCAAAATACGTAATACAAGCTACATTACAACAATGATTATGGAATTAAAGAGACTTATTATTAATGCACGTGTGTTCACTACATGGACATAATCTTAAGAAAATACATCTTTATAATTTGACAAAAGTCTCTAAGAACTGGTAAACATAAAAGTACTGACAATAGTGACCATAAAATCGTTGAGAAAAAGTATTGTTATTATTGAAATTAAACACTAAAATGTGTAAGCTGCAAGAGAACAATGACATAAGTGATACACAGGCTAACAACGGTGAATGGTAGGTAGATGTTGAGTGGCACAGCGCGACAGATCGTGAATCTGAACGGACGCAGCGACACGTTCTGCAGCACAGTCGACAGCTCGAACCGAAGAGACTCGTCTGCAAAAGATTAAAAATGTCTACTGATCCAAACGACACTACAACGAAATTTCAATATTACGTATTACCAGGCGGTTTTTGTCCCACTAAAGGGCAAAGCCTTTGGGTGGGAAATTATCAAATAACTTCTCCCGCTCTAGGCGGAGCGGGAGAGCGTGTCAGACTCCTACTGACTAAAACCCACCCGTGTTCCTTCAGTTGCCTGTACATAGCCAGGGGCCACGGTATCCCTTTCGGACTTTCCCGCGACCCCGGCAGGCATCGGTCCTAGCGGACCCCGTCAGTTGGGTTCCACTTATCCTTCTAGTGATGGTTGTGGCCAATCTTTTAAAGAGTCGAGTTCTTCTCGTAGGCCTCCCGCGTTGCTGATTATTAGAATGGCGGTGGTCGGTGGCTAATTTACAACATGCGACAAATGTGGCCAGCCTACATCATCAATTTGAGTTTTGGAACGTAATTTAAATTATTTCTCGATTTTCTTATGCAATACTCTTTTTAAATCCCATTTACCTGAACATCTAACAAGTTGTGTTATGAGTGTTTCTTTTATTCTGTCCACTTCGTATATAATTAATTCTGCAATGATCCCAGGATAAGACAAATAACCAATTGTATGTATAGTCTCTGTTGCAAACAGTATGATTAACGTGCCACCCATCTAAAAGTATAAAAAAGATTTTTTTTAAGAGCTTCAGCTGTCAGGTCTAATAAATTACTTAAAGAAATAAAAACAGACACTTGCATATTATTAAATAAAACCGGCCAAAGTGCGAGTCGCACTCGCACACGAAGTGTTCCGTACCACCGTACATTATTCAGCAAATAAAAATAATAAAACGAATAACGAAAAAAAAAAAAGAAAACTTATCCTATCTTATCTTTACATAAGAAATTTAAAAAATTGCAACGATATATTTGTATTTCATAACGAGACTATAAATTACAAAGTTATTTTTGCAATTGCAGAAAATCACCCATATTTTAATAAAATACCTTAATAATCGGCGTTTTTAGTATTTGTTGATTATATACAGTATATGGTACGTGATATACAGATGTTTCAAATACCTAACTTGTTTAGTTATTGAGATAAAACTCGTACAAAAATGGGCTAAAACTAACAAATTTTACGGCACCCTATTTCATCAATCCTGAAGATAAAAAGAAATGTATTTTTCTTTACTCGATGATCTCTAGACAATGACATATGCCAGGGTTAGATTTTTTTTACAAAATCATAATTTTATTGTATGGAGAGCCCACTTGAATTTTTAAGTTTTATTGTTTGTTTGTTGTTATAGCGGCAATAGAAACACACATTTTGTGAAAAAAATTACTGTATACCTATTTCGGTACACGTGATAAGGCCCGCTGACAGACAGACAGACGGACAGCGGAGGCTTAGTAATAGGGTTCTGTTAGGCACCCTTCAGGTACGGAACCCTAAAAAAACAACCAGACATAGGAGATATAATGGGACGTCACGATAGATAACCTTAGTAGTACAGTTGCTAGTAGGTACTTAGCACAAAGATCAAACCATCTAAAAAAAAAGCCAGATATGTACTCACTCCTTTGAAAAATACTATCACTGCATTACTCATCAAATATAGTAGTTTCGGAAAGCTTACTAGTAAAGTGACAAATACCTGGAAATATAAATATGCAATGATTTACGAAAACAGACATTGAAAAAAAAAAACATGAAAACTAAATAAATTACCTCGTATTGTATTCGCTTATCAACAAATTCCATATTGTCTAACAGATTATTATAATAATACAAACTCTTTCTTATGGTTTTTATACTGATGTCTATTTCATTTCGTCCAATAACGTTTATAGGGACGGTATTATTTTCTATAAAATACTTTAGGAATTTCATACGAGTGTGCAGTATTGAGAAAATTATGCCGACAAATATGTGGCTTAGATCTATGCATACCAACATGATGGACATAGGCCAAAACACAAACAAATCAGATTGTACGAAAAAAAATGTAATCATTATAATAAATGGTCTTAAAATGGCAGATATAAAAATAATTGCATATAAGTTTTTGGTAAACAGAGGTATTTTCTTGAAGCCAATTATTCTGTCATTGGTTCTCATACTATTACAATAGTTAGTGAAATATTTATCCCTAAAAACTAAGGAGATAATAACATGGCACAAGTATTCGACATACACAAATGTGACGAAGTCGATTCTAAATTCTAAATAAGTATACATCAAAATACTAATGATGAAACTGAAACAAATGCAATATAATTTAATAAAGACGCAGTTTAGCTTGAATTCACTAAGATCGAAATAACGTCCGAACAAAACTTGAAACAAAATGATTAGTTTTAACAATGTCTTAGGAGAGACAATATTTTTGAGTAATTTTATTATCTTTGACATTTTGTTCATTGTTGTTCAGAGGGACACTGAGTATAAGCTGAGCTTGCTTTGAAAGAGTGCAACGAGAACTTACTAATATTAATCGTGACACTAAAAATAAACTAATCAATCAAATAATTGTGGGCCACTTCGTAGTAGTTAATGCAGGTTGAATTATATACAGTACGATTGATTGTATCGAAGCTATATTAAAACTTCGTCAATATATTGGGTTGACCTATGAAATTGGCGTTTTTTTTCTCACAAATAGAGAACCTCGTCACTTCTATGATTTAAAATATTCATCAATTGCTTGATATTATATCGAATAATGACCATCATAGACAACTACCAATAGTAATAAAAACCTTATTACTTATAGTTTTCTAAACATAAAAAATAACTTAAAAATTACTCCTCGTTTTGTTAGCAGAAATGACCACTATTTGTTTTAACTTAGCCAATACTTATTTTTGTCGCTTAATCTAAGTGGAATATTACGTTATCTTGCTTTTAAACAATAGTGCATAAAAGTTTTAAAACATTAGTGTTCATGGTTGTTATATAAATTAAGAAAAAGTTAGTATGAAAAAAGCAACTTCTTTAAAATTGTCCATACAAAACGCTGATTTCATAGGTGGGGACCTAATATTATGTATAACCTTCTCTCATCGGGGTACTCGAAGAAAACCATGTATATACTATAAAGGCGGAGACTGACTTGCAACGTTTGTTTGTAATGTATCATTCGAGGCGAGCTTGGTTACAAAACGGCGACACACAAGTCGCGGCGAACGCTCGCTTCGAGCACATGTCTCAAGCGCGCTCATTTCTTGTTACAAAACGGCGATACACTAAACGAGCTTGCGACGACTCGTCGACCTGCACTGATTTGTTTGTAAACATGCGCTCACAATGCTCGCATCGAGCGGCTCGGCTCGCTGCACTGACAACTGTTACGAGTTACAAAATAATAAATATCGAGACACATTACAAACAAACGTTGCAAGTCCGTCTCCGCCTTTATTTATTTAACGGTTTATGTACACACATATAAACAGACAAGAAAAAAAGGAACAGAAAAATACGTACAAAGGTGATGCCACCCAAAGGTGATGGTGGTGGTGGTGTTGCCTTTCTGTGTAGTAACACGTTTTCTAGGTCCAAATAATATAGAAAATTCTTGAAAAAAGCATATCTCAACAACTCGTCATTGTTAATCGCTTGGCGCTACAATTTGAAAGAGACCCCGTTAAACTCCATTTACATGATGCAACCCTCACGGACGAAGCACGTCATTTACATTTTTCTACTTTTTTTTTAGCTTTTTCTGTTGCTCGTACTAATAACCTGTGGCATAGACCATAAGTTCTGTTTAAATATGATGTAAGTCATTTGTTTCATCAATTTTATTGTATACCACAGGCAAGAAACTTGCATCCTTCAAATGGTGCATAAGGGATAATTGCTAACGATTGCATAGATAAAGATGATGTTTCAGAAAAAAAAGTAAATGACATCTTTCGTCCAATAACAAATAAAATTATCAAAGGCAACATAATTGGTCTAAACATAACACTAGATAATACTAAACATTAAAACGTGGTTGCGCAAACTACATTAGGGAGTTGGCAGAGCTAACGATATCACACAAGTTCTCAATTCAGTTCAGTACGGTGGCAATTTGTGCAATTTGTGCAAATTGCGACTGCCAAGGAGTTTTAGCGTTATCGCGAGACTTGAGAACTCAACGGTAATACTTGGTTCAGCTATGTATGGTAATTGGTTGAGTGCTAAGATGCTTCTAAAAGGAATATATGGACAAACACTGCTATTTAATAGGTACGAGTTACTAATGGAATGCCAGATTTAAAAGTCCAAGACAAATCACACAAGTCTTTTTTCTTTTCGTGAATTTATTGCAAGATTTAACTAACGTTGTTATGCATACGAATAGTTTTAATTGAATTTAATAACTTACACTTTAAAACACATTATATTCGTTTATAACATAAACAACGAGTTATGACCGACTTAAAGTTTAAAGGTGCGTGTCGGACCCCGCACAATGTAGGGTCCCGTAGTTGGGATGAAATTATCCCAAAAACAAACTTAACATTAAAGTTGGTTGGTTGTTGTTGTTGTTCTTGCAGCTGCAAATATAAGCTGGTCTTTTATTACTTGTTAACTTATAGAGAATACTTTGCTGTGATAGTTTTCCTTTTAATTTCGTTATATGCAATGTCGCCCATAACCATGACTTGACCATTAGCTTTTAGAAATAATAAACAGAGTCCAAATCGAGCCAATAACATCGGAGATACGGCAAACGGTACTCAAAAAAATAATAATTGAATAACATGAAAAATATTTAAGATACAGTTTTTTTACCCTTTTTCAGTTAATTTTTCATGAATAATCAGAAAAATACGTGCGGTCACATTGTACACTACTGCCGTAAATTTTTTCGTATATCGTCGTCCTACAGTGAAAACCTCTTATATGCGAAAAACTGGTGGGCAACTGGTAATTTATATTATATGCTGATCGCGCGGTAAAATCTGCATGGGCGATGCAGGATTTTGCGTGACGCCAGTATGATGCGTAGGTCGCATGTGGCGATATAGATGCCGCCACAAAACTGCTTGTGTTGCGAGGATTTTTTTTCCAAAATGTATTTAAATAAAAAGTCAAAGTTGCATTCCCGAGCTTTTCACTCTAAGGCGACGATATCCAAAACCAACCATTCAGCTGCCAGGATCTTAATATTTCACAAACGGATCCCTAAATCCAAAAATGGTTTCAAAAACTCACAATTTTAACAAACCAGAAAAAAAACAATACACTTTACGTGGTACCATAAATTAAAAAATAACTTTATTTTTATTTTACCACTTTGTCGGCGTGATTAATATGTATATCCATGCCAAATTACAGCTTTCTAGTACTAACAGTCTCTGAGCTAAGCCGCGGACAGACAGACGGACGGACATGGCGAAACTATTACGGTTTCTTGTCGACTACGGAATCCTAGAAAACGTGTTTGTTTTTAGAATAATCTATTCTATTTTTATTTAATGGCAAGGAAAGCCGATGTCGACTATTCTGCCAATGTGTAAATGAAAGAGAAAAAAAAATAAAAGAAAAACAATAACTGAAGACACAAGTAAAATTCTTCGATTGATACAGTTGAACACAATGTAGATCTTGTACGGGACTGAAACAAACAAAAAATAAAATAAATAAATATTATAATAATTGTTAAAACATAAAAAATATACGTATACCACACCCACACAGACGGAATAATTTATAGTTTTATGTTATTTTTAGAATAATCAAGATGCTATATTTTTACTGACAGATAAATTGACAGTGATACTACATACAGTATTGCAAGACAAAAATAATAAATTATGTAGAATGTTGGGGATTCTAGCACAGTTAATTAAGAAAATTCCGAGATACCTTACTCAATTAGTGAATACCTAGGTAGCCCTTGATATCAATCTAACACTAATCAGCCGGATCTTCATTAGCTCACGATGTAATTGGACTAAGTTTACATAATAACTATTATTATGCCGTGGTGCAAATTGAGACGTAATTAGGTCAGTTGAGATGGCTAGTAAGCTTTGGCTCAGAGGTCAAGAGGCTCGCTTCGCAGTCAAGAGGATTTTGATAAGTAAATCATCACGCAGGGAAAATGTTGCAGAAACCGCTTACCGCCACCTTATACCTATAGCATAAAACGCATTTAGAATACTTATTTAAAGATACTTTCCAACTGTTTATTGATATTTACTGACTAAGTGCGAATTTCAGAAAGAACGCGGCTTAGAAGTGCTGAACGCGTTCAGTTTCATTGATGAAATTCGCTCTAAGTTAGTAAATATCAATAAATAAAACAGATTTTTATTCCTCTTTTATATACCTATATAAAAAAAAAATCTGCTGTTCCATACATTTATGTTCGCATAGCTCGTTATAGGGAACAGCAGATTTTTTTTTCGCGATTCCAGTGTTGGCCCCATAGTGAAAGTTGTTCATTTATGAGTACAATGATCCCTTTAGAGGATGCAAATGATTTAAATTTCACCTTGTATATGTACTATACAGGGTGGCCAGCTCGGATGTATACAATTTTTTTAACCACCATTCTTATTGGGCGCCAAATTTTGCAGTTGTTTGATCGCAATGATTTAATTAAAATAAGGCAAATTCGTTATGCACAGTATATAAAACCAGGACCCCCGAAATAATACCTTCAGTAATTTTATCCTGAACCGATTTTTTTTTAAATCATTACGAGTAGCGAATACCATTTCAATCACTGAGGTCTTCGCGAAAAATTTGTTAACTAAAACAGCTTTTCTTCTTTATAACGAAGACAAAAATAAATAAAATAATTAATTCGTAAGCTCGTGACTTGCAACCAACTCTTTAATATGAACAAACATGAAGCTAATCTGTTGACATCGACGATCTGCTGATGATTTGATCTGACACGCCTCAATGACATGTTAATTGATATCCGCTTTGTGTACCTCATTATTCAAAATATGATATACCTAATCGTTCATCCTATAACTTACACAAGTTATACAATCCCAGTATCAGCGGACCTCTGGAAGCCAATATCAGGTTATGCCGGAATAACTTGATGTGTCGTCCTGCATACAATGAACATAGAATGACAAAAGAACATTACAAAGTGCAAAATAACTTTAGTTTCGGAAGTCGGTGCCAAAAGAATAATCAAACAAAACATCCAAAGTCCTAAACCCTAGACGGTCAAAATTGCTTGACAAGCACCAATAAATCACTTGTTTGTCAAGCAATTTTGACCGTCTAGGACATAAGGACTATGCGACCGAATTCGGTCGTATAGCGATCGCTTCTATGTCGAGACTGCAACGCCTGGCGTCTTCTACCGAATTCAGTCGTAATTTTGTTATAATTATTTCATTAATTAAATTATATCATAATTATTAATTTAGACATACCTGAACTTCGAGTTAAATCATTATTCTTTAAATAATAAGGCGGTATCTATGTTGTACCTTGCAAACAAAGATAACTAGTACCGATAGAAACTGAAATCACCACAATAAAACTTTGAATATACGCTATGCA
Organism: Agrochola circellaris; assembly: GCA_914767755.1. Taxonomy (NCBI): domain Eukaryota; kingdom Metazoa; phylum Arthropoda; class Insecta; order Lepidoptera; family Noctuidae; genus Agrochola; species Agrochola circellaris. The sequence goes on from OU611861.1 coordinate 3,657,544, forward strand.
AATGTAAAAGAGACTCATCTATTTGGGACGTGTGTTCATTACACCGGACGACTCGGCGACGACACGTCCACGGGATAACTACGTCATCGTCCGGACCGTGTGAGGATTAAAAGGTATGGGAATAATTTGGAGCTGAAATTGTGCGATATATTTTAAGTTTTCTTCGTCAAATATCGCGGACTAGTGAACTAAAATATTGATTATGAAATGCAATAATTAATATCGTAACACCGAATATTTAGTTTTAGATGTAAAAAGTATTTGGAAAGTTTTCGAATGCCCTTTTTACACCTAAAACGGTTACAACACCAATTCAGTGTTACAATAATTGCAATTAATTATTGATATTTGAACCGACTACACCCTAGTTCTACCAAAATATTTACCCATTATTATTCTCAAGACATGATCTATTACCCAGTTTCTCCATTGAGAATTTGAAGTTGATTACTTGTCAAATAAAACTGTACTTTAGCCTTCGTTTTAATTTTTATTATAGACGTAATTTTATTAATATAATACATTAATTAAGCTGACAGATTACGAAATTAAAAAAATATTTGAAAAAAACGTCTGAATATTTGAATTTCGCTGGCTACATTGAAGGAATCACCTTAACTAATGCTTAAGTAAGTTTGACAACTTCAAATTCTCATTTCGAAAATAGGGTGTATGTTCTAACGTCTCTTCAATCAATTATAATTCCAACTTCATCCAACCCATTTAAACCTTCGCCACTTAATGACACTGACATACCCATAAGACATACAGAATGTCACTGGCACACTGACTCAGTAGCTAAGCACCCCTGCAAATAGAGGGTAGGCAGACAAGCAGGAGCATTGAACCGGGGGAGGGCCCGCCAATTATTCATCACCATGCCTTGGGAAAAAATCCCTTACAGCCACCCTTTAGGGAAGGATAGGTACCAGGCTAGATGTATGTCTGTCAGGTACACTTTTTTCTTTGTGTGAAGATTGGAAATGTGGTACGAATTTGCTTCTTGTACCTAGACTAGCATTCAAGTATTTGAGGAGAATTTCAGGAGCTGACATGCAGGACATATATTTGAACTTTTAATCGTATTCAGTAACTTGCAACATTCCTAATAATACTATAGTGTTGGTTTACTGAACGTATTTGAGAAAATGTTTGGTAAAAATAGTCAAATTTGAATAACCGACAAAACAACGCTTTATTTTTCTTTACTTTACTTAATAAACGTAAAATAATTTTCAGTTCATTGATTTTTTTTTAAGTTAAGTCGGCCTTAAAACATTGTTTAACTTATGTTATAAACGAATATAATGTGTTTTAAAGTTTAAGTTATTAAATTCAATTAAAACTATATACCTACATAACAACTTTAGTTCAATTTCGTTTTTATTCACCTCACTGCATTCTTTGGCAGAAACTCAACTGAATAGTGTAATGTTTTGACTATATATGGTGAATTTGGGTGGAACTTGAGATAAGCTGGTAACGAAATCGTGTCCTGACTCCAAACTGCCAGTTTTTTCATGATAATAATTATGAATTTATTAGAGTATAGACTTCTTACGTCTTCATAATGTAATGTTAATTCAAGTACCACAAATAGCACTTTAAAAAGATGATGTTATGGCATGCGTACTCTGCGAAAAAGAAAAAAAAGGGTCAGTTACACAGGCATTGGTTTAGTAGCTTTTAGAAAGATATGCCTAGCGGTTTTATTCCATAAACTGGCAGGCAATGTCTAAAAAAGTATAAACCAGAACACGATCTGCATATACGCCCAAAGCATGAAACCGACGAATATATACGAAAATATTTTTTATCCTTGTTTAGAATTCTCTTCGAAAACAAAGGGCATATCGCCTACATACTCAAAAACGACCTGAAGGCACGATAATTAGAATAACCGTATGGAGTTTCATGGACGGCAAAAAAAAACACATAGCCTCTCGCTTCGTTAGGTTAGGTCGGTGTTTGCTTTCTGTTTTTTATTTGAACGGGCTTAGGTAACATTGGGTATGAAAAAGATTTGTAAAAGCCTTCGCCTATAGCAGCGTAACCACACAGTGGGTCCCAAACGGCAGCAAATGGCAACGCTTCGGGCCCAGGCGGCGATTGCGGGACGAAATCGACTCTTTTCTTAAAGATTGGCTACAAACATTAGTATAGGGGTAAGTGAACTTTACCTTGCAGTGGGATACAAACGACAGATAATAATAATGATGACCGTGACGATGTTTGCAGGTACAATCGGTGCAGTGACTGTGCGATCGGATTCTATGCAAAAAGTCACGAGAACAACATCTGTAAACGCAACTACGAAATAGGTGAAAAACCAGTGTAGCACGGAAAGAATGAATAACAATCGTCACAGGGTAATCTGGCGAGCATAAATTAAATCTTGGTTCATACAATTTTTTTTTTGTTTATGCGTTTTTGTTCAGTCTAGTTAGCACAGACCTTTAAGGTGCTTTTTCAGACCATTAATCGCTTTTGTGGAATGAAAACATGGCAGGTTAGGATACAAAAAACATTGAAAGACGAGGATACGCGCAACGTGTTTCCCGATTTTTCTGGGTATCGTCCATACCAAAATATTGCATTTTGTGCACGTAAGCCAAACTTTGCTTACTAATAATGCTAAATCAAAACCAAGTTCTTAAATCTTTAATCTCACTAGCTAATTCGAAAGACCAGGAGTTGTAATTACCTTCTGGTGGGCTGGTTGGAATAACCACCAAACGGCCGCCATGGCCCGCGTACAATGGTCCACCTGACGGACTAAGTGCGGAAACCAAACCCCATAACATAGCACAGAGCTAATTCGATGTGTCTCTTAGTACCGAAGTAGACAATTGAAAATACAAATAGTTTATTTTCTTTAACAAACTTGTACTACATACTAGTGATAGAAGTGTCCCTTTAAGCAAGTAAATGCCTGTATTAGGACACTCCCCTCTTCCGTAACTTAAATTTACATAATGTACACAAGAAATGCCATTGTTTACTATTTACTATTTATAATTAATTACAATTTTAAGAATTAGATTAGATTTAATATAACTTGTGTGCGTTTTGTGTATGTAATGTGAAGTGAGGTGGGCATAATTCTATTGCCCTTATCCGAATTTATTTATGTCTTTTTCCTCCATACTTCTCTATTAGTCGTCATCTCAGTAGTCACCCCCTTTCTAGCCATATCATCTTCCACACAGTCCATCCATCGTTTGTTAGGTCTTCCCCTACTCTTATAGCCATCAAAATTCATACCCAAAACTGTCCTCACGACACTTTCCTCATTCCTCCGCATCACATGACCATACCATGACAACCGATTTTCGAACAACTTTTCAGTCACCGGTGACACTTTCAGACTTCCTCTTATGTACTCATTTCTTATTCTATAAAAAAACACTACCTATTACTTCATTATTATTGAATAGGTAAAGTTTACACAGACGCATGCGCATATCCTTTCACAGTTATTTTACCTCTGATTTAGCATTACAGTGATTTTTATTGTTATTTCAAGGAAAGTGGCTTCTGCCCGCGACTTCGTCCGCGTTTGTTTTAACATAATATACAATGTGAAATTTAATTCGTTTGCATCCTCTTACGCATCTTAATTACGAACAACTTTCACTATGAGGGCCAACACTGAAATCGCGAAAAAAAAAATCTGCTGTTCCATACATTTATGTTCTCGTAGCTCGTTATAATGTAGGGAACAGCTGATTTTTTTTTCTCGATATCAGTGTTGGCCCTATAGTGAAAGTTGTTCATAATTATGAGTACAATGACCCCTTAAGAGGATGCAAACGAATTAAATTTCACATTGTATATCTTAAGACACTCGGCAATACTGTAACTGCTCTTTAATGAAAGAATTTTCCGAATTAGATCAGTAGTTCCGAAAATTACCACCTACATACAAACTCATAAATTTGACCTCTTTATAATATTACATTAGGTTACCTATGAAATCAGCGTTTTGTATGGAGAATTTTAAAGAAGTTGCATTTTTCATACTAACATTTTCTTAATTTATGTAACAACCATGAACACTAATGTTTTAAAAGTTGTATGCACTAATGTTTAAAAACAAAAAAGCGACAAAAATAAGTTTAAGGTAAGTTAAAATAGTGGTCATTTCTGCTAATAAAATAAGGAGTCATTTATGGTATTTTGTATGTTTAGAAAACTATAAGTAATAAGGTTTTTTACTATAGGTAGTTGTCTATGATGGTCATTATTCGATATAATTTAACCAAGCAATTGATGAATATTTTAAATCATAGAAGTGACGAGTTTCTCTATTTGTGAGAAAAAATTTTCAAAGTTGGGAACCCAATATTAGATAACTGTAAAAAGACTAAGTACATAATCCATGGTACAGTTGACAGCTGGTCAAACCACACCTCTTTGCAACATTGTAACCACTCTTTTTCCTCTTCATATATAAAACTACAAAAAATGATGCCAGCCTTCTCGTTAAAAGCTAGTGCTACTCAACAGTGTTGCCACAATGACTGCATATTTACTGTGCCATCGTTATTGCCCTGGACTAATGGACTCTGAGCACAACATTGTTTTCGTTTGCATCGAAACAAATGGACGAAACTGTTTTCGATGGCATTTTACTGCCTACCAAATGGAGTTTTTGCGGATGAGTATTGAGTACTTAATTTGGTAGTATTTTGTTTGGGTAGGTGTAGAATGTTGATTGGTTTGTCATGTAATGTAGTTTAATGTAATACACTCCAATAATTGTGTAAGTACGTAAATGTAATATGCAGAATATTAAGAGAGTGCATTATTATAATTATTGCAATTCATAATCATTATCTTAGTATGCACTAAGATAGTGATTATGAATTGCAATAATTCATAATCATTATTATGAATTATATGATTCACTAGCAGCGCCCCGCGGTTTCACCCGCATAAGTCTCGATTCTGTGGGATTATTGGGATAAAAAGTATTCTATGTGTTAATCCATGTTATAAACTATCTGTGTGCCAAATTTCATCCAAATCCGTTCAGAAGTTTTTGCGTGAAAGAGTAACAAACATCCATCCATCCATACATCCATCCATCCTCACAAACTTTCGCGTTTATAATATTATATATATAATATATATAAATATATATAGTAGGAAGGAAGTAAGATTTGTCAATATCGCGCTTTAATGCTAAAGCGCGATATTGACAAATGAATCAAAATACTTTACCGTTGCCAACTTTCAGAAATTACTCTTTTTCGAAAATGCCTGCCTCAGAGTTCCTTCATTGTTTCAACAACGGATAAACATCTAACACTTTTTTCTTTTTCTTTTATTTGGTGAGCTGTATCTATGTACCAAACGAGTGCATTAAAACATTATAACGACATACAAAAAGAGAAATATGGACGAGAAAGACATGTTTCGCTGCCCCAAATAAATTGGGAAAAGGGCAAGATAATGATGATCCTCGAACAATCAAATCTACATTTACTAACACTATCTATACCAACTTATGAGAATTGTTAGCATATTATAACATCACTCCAATCTTTCCCACACACACATGCAAGAGTAAAACACAAGACCACTAAACAATATAAAGCGCTCACATTATCCATTCAGAACACAAAAAGCTGCATTTATCTCAAAACAAGAGAGAAGCAAAAATGCGAGGTATCATAAAACAAAATGGAAGATCAAGTACAGCACTAAGTTGAGAGAATAATTAGCATAGAGCTCGGAAGCACGTAATTGTATGAGATATTGTGTGGAAATATTATCTTCGTTGTTATTTTGTAAGATGAAAAGTTTGTTGTGAAATTGTGAGACAGATGTATATTTCAATGGTTATAATGTCACATAATGAGCGTAAACGATTTGCAACGACTTCAGTTTCAATTGTTTATAAGAGTCTATCATCATTATCGTCTTGCCCAATTCATCTGGGGTTACATTTTTAGAGGTATGAGGAAAAGGGTGTAAAGTTCACTCATCCTCTTTAGAAAAAGGGAGATCCTCCGACCAGACAGGTGTCGTGTTTGGCGGGCAATTGCCCAACGTTTGATTTGTGTGACGTCAGGATTTTGTGTGACATCAGGTCTTTGATGCTTAGTTCGCATGTGGCGATGTAAATGCCGCCACACATTCTTTCTAGCCATTTTATGTAGGCAGTTTTTTATCGTATTAACATAACGCTAAATAATTCAAATGACTTGAAAGAAAAATGAAGAACCGGGCAATGTGGCGGTGCTTGGGGGAGGCCTATGTCCAGCATTGGACGTCTTTCAGCTAAACTGATGATGATAATGATGAAAGGAAATCAACCAAGAATCGTAAAATAACATATACTTACAACAAAAACCAAAACACAAATAGAAACCACCATAAACGGTCACATCAAAATTCTATGAATAACTGAACATGTCAAAAGGCAAACATGAATACTATCTCAAATCGTACCCTTTTCTCCCTTTCAATGTATGTCAAGAGATCCTCAGCAATAGTGCTGATGTACGAGCACTTCATTTGATCCATAATCAACTTTAAGACATCGGTGATAGAGTCGGTTTTGCAGAATTCAGAAACTGTTTAGAATTTTGAAGTATTTACCGTTTAGATTTATCAGATGTGTTTTTGACAGTCAGTATCGAATGTGTAAAGGAAAGGTACTTCAAAATGAACGTTTATGTGTGTTTGGAGATAACTTTTGTGTGGAAAGTAGTTGCAGCGATTTTATTTTAATCAGGACTTTGGTGTCTACTTACGCGTAAGATTTACTTAAGAAGTACCGCAAGGGACTATCTTGGGTTCACTCTTTTTCTAGAATTTATTATAAACTAGCTGCCCGTCCCGGCTTCGCACGGGTAGCAGTATGTACTTATCTACGACGCACTTACTTACCTACCTACCTTACCCACCCTACCTACCCTATCTACCCTACCGACCCTTCCTACCCTACCTACCTTACCTACCTTACCTACCCTACCTACCTACATACCCTACCTGCCTACCAACCTACCTACCAACCTACCCTACTCTACTAAATTCACATTCATCAAATGCGTTAACTGAAAGCGCGAAGTTAAAATAGTCGTTAAGTTTTCTGAAATTTTCCATTTTTCTACGCAATTTTCTTTTTTTTTCTGTATTATTCTTCTCCTTACAACAACAAACTTAACAAAAAAAGGAGGCCTATGTTCAGCAGTCGACGTCTTTTGGCTTAACATATGATGATATTATTATATTTATCAAGTTATTTAAGGATTGCGTACTGTGTTATGCAATAATAAAATAAGCGTCTTTGGTTTTACAAGCAATAACATAAAAATTAGTCTCAAAATATGATAAATAAAAAATCGATAACCAAAATATGATTCTTTAAAACCTTCCAATTTCATAGCCAATTTTAACTGCATATTGCGCACTGATAAAATTTAAAAGCAATCTGTAAACGTTTAACATTCAAACGATTCATGTAAATGACAAAGGTACGATGTAAATAGCGTTACACTGTTTGTGTGTAGCTGGGGCAGACCACATTGTGGTGCGTTGAAGTAAGACAGCATGTAGTGTTACTTTCTCAAATCATAGTTTTTTTTAAAATATTATCTATATTTTTATATAAATGTTTTCTAGACCATCAATATACTCAGAATTTAAATGAAATATACATAAATAACAACTTACATACATACAAAATCAGCCTATAATATTCCCACTGCTGGGACAAAGGCCTTCGGCTCTTCGAGAGGTTGAATAACAACTTATATCTAATTAATCTATACATATAATAAATCTGTAGAAAAGTCATTTTTGTACATTGAAGAAATTGAAACAAAAAATAGCCAGCGTGTGAAAAGATAAGTAACAGAACCCATTTCCATCATTTTTGAAATTTTTGTCTGTTTGTCTGTTTGTCTGTTTGTTTGTGCGCACATCACGTAAAATCTACGAATTCAATGCTGACAATGTTTATATACAAAAATTATACGCAACTTGAGGTTTAACTTAGTTTTTGTTTCATCGAAATCGGTTCACTCTATCAAAAGATATGATTAATTTAGTGAGTTCAAGAAGTAAAATATTACGTTACGCAATTCAGTATAGTACTTGCAACGACATCTTAAGACTAAAAATAGAACTAATGTTGATAGTTGAAATCCAAATCCGATAGATGGCGTTGTGCAAATGACGTCATTTTCTGAATCGCGGTGTTAAGATTTTCCGCGCGAGAATGACGTCCACCGTGTTTACTAGGCAAATTGGGTTTCGTTAGGTGTCTTAAAATTTCTTGCGTGTGTCGTAAAAGTTCTTTGGTTGCTTGGTTTATTTCGTTTATTCGATTTTCTAAATTGGTCGAAAAAAAGTATTGCCTTATCTTATTGGTTTCGTTTGGTAAACTATGGTCATTGGTTTGAAGTACGAAGTAAAGATTGTATTTTATTTACTCCGTAGTTTGAATCCAATAGTGGCCAATCGTTATACAGTAAGTTAGTGTTGCCAATTCGTTGAGTCACGACCACGAACAGACGATACGTTGTCACACTAGACTGTTCAACGCACCGTTCTTTTAAGTTTGTAGGCTATTCAGTCATAAGTGTTGTTGGTTTTGTTTATTGCTTTAATTTTCCTTGAAAATAATGCCTCAAAGAAAAAAAACTAACCTTTCGCTGCGTAGCCGGAATACGAAAAGGATGAGACTTTGTAGGTCTCAGGAATCGGAAGAAGATCGTGAAGCATGGTTATCTGCTAACCGAGAGCACATCGCTCTTTCACGTGAATCGGAAACGTTCACCGAAAGGGAGTCACGTTTAAGTTCACAAAGAACACGGACCGCGACTTTGCGGTCTCAAGAGAGTATGCAGGAACGCGAAGTCCGGCTGTCTGCTGATCGGGAGCGCCACTCTCTCTCACGTGAGTCAGAGATATTCACAGAAAGGGAGTCGCGCTTAAGTTCGCAAAGAACTCGGACCGCGACTTTCCGTTTACTTTCAAACGTGTGCAATTTCCTGTAAGCCTCTGTTACGCTATGACTATTAATAAAGCCCAAGGCCAGACGTTATCCGTTGCGGGTGTAGACCTTACTTTTGATTGTTTTTCACACGGCCAACTCTATGTTTCTCTATCACGTGTTAGCAACCCAAACAACCTTTTTGTATATGCTCCGGGTAATTCCACCGCTAACATAGTATATAGCATTAACGTAATCAACTATACCGAAGTCAGGACTCTTATCTAAATCATCAAAAAGGTGATATACTCTTATCTAAACGACGTTGTTTTGTTCTCGACAACCACGCGAACGAAGTCGCGGGCACAGCTAGTTATGTAATAAAAATAACTATATCATATCCTAACTTAACAAAAACTAAAACAAACAAACTAAAATATGGCGTGTAAAAATTCATCCGCATTGCTGTCAACTTTATTGTTATTTATTGTTGGCAAGTATTTAGCTAGTGATGTAGTGATGACGAAAACATACGTAGGCAATGCCAGGACTGCAAATCGAACCATTTTCAAAAGTTAAACTATGTTTAATGGATTTGATACAAGACACTTGAAAAGTCTGACAATGTTTTTTTTGAGGCTGAAATAATATTTTATAAATCTGCAGAATCGTTTGGGTCTAATTACCCCAATTACAACATTAAAACGAAATCCCAGTCCTGTTTCAAGTAACCATAGGGCCTTATTGTCCTATCCTACCTATTACTTGTCTTTCAAGATTATGTTTGTTTAAGATATTTTAGATTTATATCGTATTGTTTCTTCATAAATTCCCCTGTTCGATTAATATCTAACCACCAGAAACCTGGTAGAGTATCGGAAACCTAATAATGAATCTATTTGAATGCATAATAATGAATTGAAACTTTTTTTTTTGTAATGAAATTTGAATATCTTTATTACCTACAAAATTTGTACGCCGTTATTGGCAAAACATGGACGCACACATCTATTACTAATTCAATACCTCGCATGTCTGATAACTCAGTTTATGTAAACGCATGTTTGACAAATAAATGATCTTTATCTTTATCTTCATATTCTTGCGAATAAATGATTCTGATTCTGGTTATTATTGTTATCAGTCTCAAGTACCATGTGACATATTTTATTGTACTATTAACGTCAATTCCGTAAAAAGCTGCTCATGTGGCGCTACCCCATACAGTTATTTCTTCACTGTACTCCCGTAATGCCCAAAACGGGCATCAATCACACTCGCAAATTGCGCCGCGCTAGCCGACAGCCTCACCCCTTTACGACACGTCAATATAATGCGGTTTAAAATTAAACTTTGATTGACTTTCTTTGCTTTTAATAGTAAATTCTGAACTAATAAATATACATTTTAAGTTATGAAACTTAAAATGTATATTTATTAGTTCAGAAGTAAAGAATTATGATGAAGTAATTTCTTCCCCTATTGTGTCCGTATAAAATAATAATAATATGATTACTCAGTAAACAATGTTAGCAACTGGGATAAACCAGCTATCTAATTACGCAACACATTTTCATTGACAATTCCGACTAATCTGTTTCAATTTGACAAGTCAACAACATTCATTGTGTTATTTACGTTGTTGAGCAATTTTTTTTTCGAACGTACGAAGCAATGGATTAGCAGTCTGTTTCAAAACGATTCAGATTCTGATTGATCGTGTATTACGTAATTAGGGCACAGACCAGACTTAAGAATCTTCACTAATCAAAAAAGCATTCCATTTCTATCTTTAGCACATAATGTAAAGTTACTGAAGGCTAACCTTAGTCAGTCCGTGTAGAATTCCGTTTTTAATTCAATTTTTTTTTTTTTTTTGTAGATTGCCACACCTTGTAAACTTTTACCCAGGATTACCCAGTTATCTAGACTCACATAAAAGTAAGACAAACCTAAGGAAGTAGAAGACCCTGAAATGACGATGATTTTAAACTTGTAAATAAAAAATCTACCGCAAATGTAATGACCAATCCACGCAAACCATCATACAGCCCCCGTCAAAATGTACACCGCATTCAATTAAAACCAGTAATACTTCGGAAGTGAATCAACACACGCAGAACGATATCAAAGCTTTCGATATTCTGTTTAACACACGCTCAATTAAACAGTTATCGCGATAAAGCGTCAGCTATCGCGATATAGCGTCAGTGATCAAGCCTTTAGAATTTTCAATGCGCCAAATATGAGATCAAAGGGTGATGGCTTATTCATTCGGTTGGAATGTTTCATAGAGGTTTTGAAGATTACTGGAAGAGAAAGTTTTTTAAAAACCTTATTTAATTTTAAAGGAGCTAATTGCTCACCTGATGATAAGTGGTCTATGATAAAGATGCATTGCCGCAAACAAAGGTGAAAAACTCGATCCGGAAAGTCTGTCTTTTATATCCTATGCCATGGCTACAAAAGAAGTGAACACTGAGATGTCGGCTGATACCATATCGACGGTTTCCAATCCTCCTAAGAGCTTGCTGATTTTAGTAAAAAATCCAGTGTGGCCAGTGGCTTGGAAATAGACAATTAGATATTGCATCTGCAATATTTTTCTGTCCGTTTTTTACTGTTATTTGATCTCTTCCAACCCCTATATAGCAAGGATAGACACATGATTGAGTGTTTATTGAGTTAGGCTTCCTGTTATTTTGTACTGATGGATCTTTCTGTGGCTTTGTGGCTAGCGGGGTTTCAGAGCAGTGAATAGAACAAAAAGAAACGTTGTATGGAGCGGTCAAAGGGTCAATTAATATGTAAGCTTTGACGGTGTAAAGTGGTGGAAAATATATCAGTTTTTTAGCCTTGAAGTGTTTGATTTTCCGGATAATAGAGTTAACTATACTTTACTGATTGTATAGATTACTGCTCTTGGTATTGTTGACAATGACTTAGAAACACTAACTGAAAAAATGGAGCTTGTGGCTAAATATAGGAGCTGCAAGGTTAAGTAATGCTTGCCGAGTCAAAGTCAAACAATTTATTTCAATTAGGCACTTAAAAGGCACTTTTGAACGTCAAGTTTACAAAAAATTTAATTGATTCTAGTCGCCCCTTACAAAAGGTAGTTTTCGTATGGAGAAGAATGGGCAAGAAACTACACCGTTACTTTTTTAAAATGTTTTTACAATATTTTGTATACATTAATTATATAATTATATGTGAAGACGATGCATCTAGAATAAGATTACTATACCACGATAGGTAAAAATAATGAAAAAAATGAACAGATAAATAAATTATGTGATAGATACATGGTGCTCACATACTTACAAACAATTTAAAATTATACGATATTCCTAACATTTAACAAGTAATACTAATAAGTCAGTGTGTGAGTTCAAGTAATCACAGAATGTAAAATCAGCGTTATAAAAAACTTACAAATTATATAATTAAATTAGCAAACAGTTTGTTTTCGTCTAGACTCTAAATTATTGTCCTATGGAGCAGGACCAGCATGTTTCCAAGCATTCTTATCTTGGATATAATCCTCTAATTTGTATTATGGTTGTTTACAAAGTGTACTTTTAATATGAATTTTAAATTTTCTTTCATTTAATTGTAATATATCACAAGGTATTTTATTGAAACATTTAACACAGTACCCCATAAAAGAATTATGTATTTAGATAATCTGAAAAAAAATGGTTGCCTGTAAAGTCGGTTTTACGGGCGAAGATTTTACGTGACAACGTCTTTTTATCGGCGGTGACTCATCGTAACAGACGTGAGCGGGCGTTACACTTTTTCATGAGTGACTCCGAGCCGCAACCTAATTTAAGACGTTGTCACGTCAAAATGGTTAATCTATTTTATCTTTGCCGAGATTGGATGACCATCCATACCAGGACCCCGCCCTCGGAAATTACGTTAAACCGTTGGTCTCGGCTGTTATTAGTAGCATTCCTGTTCTTATAGAACATTAATTAAAATCATATTCATATTCATATCTTTATTTGCATTCCATAATGTAAGTATACAGGTGTTATAATGGCTTAGAGCTAAGTTACAATTACGGACCCTGTAGGGCACAGCAAAAAGTATCCAACCATATCCACTTAGATAAGTCATGAGTTCATGACTACCGTGACTCAAATCTTGTCAGGTTAACAGCGAAAACAAGGAAAAGAAAGACTTCTCCATTTTTTAGCTTACATGACATAAAAACTTGAGCAACAGCGTGCCACATTGGACCGTAAATCATCTTCCCCATTTCATATACCCATACCTACCTCCCTACCACCACTTCCCTTGATAAAAGCGTGATGATTTTCATACTGCTTGCTCCCCCAGCATTATAATTTCAAAGAGTAGGGTACCAGGTATGTAGTACATAAACTATATGAAGGTGACGGTGATGATCCATAGAGCCTTGAGTATTATTTAGTATTTGATGATGCTGGGAGTGTGGACTTAGGTACAGTGTAAGTATGGGATCAAGATAAACTGAAATTGTCTATTTATGCAAAATATACTTGTAGTGTATCTATTTTTAATCAAATGGTTATGTAAACACTATCTTGTGCACATCAGAAGGCCAATTCTCGTGTTACAATATTTTGTATATGTACGTACATTAGTTACATAATTACATGTGAAGACGATGCAACTAAAAAAAAAAAAAAATACGTTACCACAATAGGTAAAAAGAAGAATTAATAAAAATGAAGCAACGAAGGATAAATTAATTACTTATGTGATAGATGCATGGTTCTCACATATTTACAAACATTGTAAAAGTAGACGATTTTCTTAAAATTTTACAATTAATAAGTCAGTGTGTGAGGAAGTAATCACAGAATGTAAAATCAATGTCATATAATAAAAATAATAATTCATACAACTTAAATTAGCAACCAGTTTGATTTTGTCTAGATTCTAGATTATCCTATGGAGCGCATTCTTATCTTGGATATAATCCTCTATTTGTAATATGCTTGTTTACAAAGTGTACTTTTAATATGAGTTTTAAATTTTCTTTCATTTAATTGTAATATATCACAAAGTATTTTATTGTAACATTTAACACAGTACCCCATAACAGATGAAGATACTTTAGATAATCTGAAAAATGGTTGATCTATTTTATCTTTATTTCTAGTATTAAAATTATGTCTATCGCTTATTTTATTAAAAATATGTAGATTTTTTCTTACATACATAATATAAAGTGAGAAGTATTCTGACTTCTACGGTTACTCCTTCACTGTGCACGCGGTGCGGTTGTGGAATTCACTTCCGCCCGATATTAGGGTCTGCCAAACTGTTGCAGTATTTAAAAGAACATTACCTTTCCACTGCATCATAGTTGCATAGGTATTTATTATTTTGTATTTTATTATTTATTTATTTTGTATTTTATTTATTTTTAAATTGTTATTTTATTTTTTATTACATTATAATTAATAAAATCTTAGAGATATTTATTTTAGAAGTATGTATGTTTGTTTGTATGTATGTAAGTATATTCTCATATTAGGTATTTGTTTTATTTATTGCGTGAATTGTTTTGATTTTATGTATTTTACTTTCTCTCTACTCTTACACACGGTGTCTACATCTCTTTTTAGCCTCTGTCCTATCGCAAGTATGCTGTAAGAGATTTCTTTAGAAATAAGCATCACCTTTGTACGTATTTTTCTGTTCTTTTCTTCTTATCTGTATATATGTGTGTACATAAATGGTTAAATAAATAAAATAAATAGATATTTTATAGTGATTCTAGTGACCATTTCCTCTTAATATCTCTAAGGTTATCGTTCAGCAACAATTTAACACTTCAAAATATGTATTCATAAGAAAGCTACGTTCAACAACAATAATTATGACACATGAAACTAGTATGTTCATACATCACAAGAAAGTCAGGGGCCTTACTATGACGTGTTAAAACCATCACCTTTCCGTTGTGAAATAAGGATAGTGCTATTCGTCCTGTATAGCTTCATCTCTCTCTCACAACGGAAAGATGATGGTTTTAACACGGCATAGTAAGGCCCCAGGTCCAACAAGAAGAAAATGACATGTTACTTTGACGTTTCCTAAAAATACTTCCAGTATGCTTTAGACCAAGGCTGCTCTACCCAGGCCTGCGCGCCAGAAAGTGGCCCGCCAGCGTATTTAAATTTGTCCGCCAACAGCGATTGTCTTTTGATGACAGATTTCAGGATTTCAAACCTAATCGAAAAATGTTTTGCCCTTTATAAACCCATTCTCATTATTGAAATGGGAAGTTTTTGCTGGATATTGAATCCAGCAAAAAATTCAAGAAATCCAAAACCACACTTCTTTGAAACCGATTTTTACTGAAACACTTTCTTCACAACTATAGCAGTATATATAATATAATATAGTCTTTAGAAATTTTCATAAATATTTGGAAAATGGTACCAAAAGATAACGTTCCTGCATCGAGCTTTGCAAATTTTAAGCAGATTTGGTGCTACGTTATATTCTGAGAAAAATTGTTTTCAATTGTCACCTAGCGTACTTCAATCCAAAACTTATTTCTTGATTTTACTATCGACCTAAAATTTGTCGCCAAATATTGATAAATTGTAAGCACCACAAAAATCTCTTCAAAGATTTCATTGAATTTTTTTATTCGATTATTAATAAACAGAGTAACTAAAAGTTTTGTTTCATTTCAATAGTTAGGTGTCTACCACAACCATAGGCAAGTTTTATTAACAAAAGGTGGCCCGTCGTATATCATGAAATCAAAATTTTGGCCCATCTTCAAAATTGGTTGAACAGCCTTGCTTTAGACTGTGAATCCACTACCAAGATGGTCGATTGGCTAATCTTTTCAACAGCTTAAATTCAAATTCAAAAGTCATTTATTCAAACTAGGCTGAGAATCAGCACTTTTCGAACGTCAAAATTACATAAGACAGTCCCCCAAAAACGCCCACCCTTCACCACTTCCTAGTGCTTAAGCTGGGAAGAAGAAGTGGCGCAACAGACTCCCCAACAGCACAGCTGTCTGTTCAGTTGGAAAAACTTAATTAATGCAAAAATAATTTACATAAGCACAAATTGCAATCAACTCATAAAATAAAAACATTTGAATGAGTAGATTATGTCAACAATAAATGAAAACAAAATTTAAAATAAATTGACTTACAGTCAAATAAAATAATCCAAACAATTATATGAGCTCATATAGTATCATGTAGTCTTTGATTCTAAAAACACTTGTTTGTTGCTTGAGAGGGTTTCTTGGAGTAGCTTAATTACTCCCAAGCCTTTTTGTCGTCTAAGTAATCTTTAACTTTATAGAAACCTTTTTGACATAGTTGCTGTTTAATAAATGATTTAAATTTATTGAGGCTCAGTTCTTTGACATGGCTTGGGAGTTTGTTGTAAAAACGTATACTTTGGCACTTAAATGAATTACTAATTTTTTGGAGCCTAGTCCTCGGCACAAGAAATAAATCTTTGTTTCTAGTATTTAGGCTATAAATATTAATCGCCATGAGCAAAAAAGTCTCTAACCCTGCAATTTTAAATGTTTTGACAAAACCACGCAGTCCCAACACCTTAGTCACAGTAGTCGAGCCGAACACCACGATTCACGAACCCTACAGGGGATGTCGACAAAGAGCGGTGAGTAATTACAGAAAAATGGGGAATAACTAGGTCATCGCAGATGTGTGCACGGATTATGGTGTTATACGGGGTACTAGCTGCTCCCCGCGGTTTCGCCCTCGTGAACCCTAATTATTTTTCTAAAATAAAAGTAAATAAGTTACTCCTTATAACATCAGCTATCTGCCAGTGAGTCCCGTCAAAATCGGTCCTGCCATTTCCTAGATTAACTGGAACAAACAGACAGACAAAATTGTTTTTTTGTTTTAAGTATATAGATATTTTCTTATACATTTAGAAATACTGTTATTTTGACATTACAAAAAGACTCTTAAATTTTATTTATTTGTATGTATAAATTAAAGGTAAACGGCGTATGTGGTACGCAGCAAAGCGCATAACAGTCTTCAGTAAAACTTTTACAAAATCCCATTTATAATATATATATATATATGTTATAAATGGGATTTTATCATATGGGATATCAAATGGGATAATCCTTTTCCATTCCATTTCAATTCCACCTTAACAAATTATACCAAACAAATGACAGAAGGTACTCAGACTGCAGTAATGCGCACACCGCCCCACATGCAGACATTGCCTAATCAATAGTCGAATAACTCCACATTACACAGGGTGCACTGCAATTTCATCAAAACACCGCCACATACACCCTGTATAGACAAATCCTATTGCATGCCTTTCGCCACCCTGTCATTGCTATGCCGAATGACGTCATTGAGGCAAGAGATGGATTCGAACCATAATTTCTGGACACAACTCCACACACCACGAATTCATCAAAATTGCGGTACGATTTTAGTTTCAACATACATTGCTGCATCAGTCAAGGATAATATTGAAGATGATCAAGAAGAGTGAGCAATGGATGATAAACAAAGGGATCTAAACGAATGATTGGGGGATGTAATTGGTAAATGACGTGTGCCATTTAGAGGCCTGATGGACGAACATTAGGCCGTCTGCGCCGTTGTGGGCCGGACGCATTCCATTTGTTCGAGGGTTTCGGACTAATTCCACAAATGTACCAACGGGTTGGCGGAAAAATGTGAAGTAATGTGTCACGTGACAATGCCGGCCATGTTCTTTTTCCTTTTTTAAACGGCAACTCTTCTGTGGGATGGTGACTTTAATTTTTTGTAATTTGGAAACGTTCCCGCAAAGCGGTCTTTGCATTTTTGAGTGAAAAGGTTTTGTCAGGTCTGATGGAAGTAATTTGTTTGTTATTAATCTGTTACATTTTGCATGAGGCAGGTAAAAATAGTCTGTAAAGTAAAGGCTAGCAAATTAAATGCACATGAATAAAACTGTAGAAACCGAATTTCATATATTATAGTGTTTCATGTGAGTGCTGTTTGTATTTGACGATTATTATCAAAACTATTTTAACAGGCAACCCATCAAACTCTTATTCTAAATCTCTCTTATTAATCTCTCTTATTAGTAAAAGCAATACCTATTGCCTCTAACTCTAATCAAAATGTTGTTTTCTACCAGCAAACGTTTGAACGATACTTACAGAGATAAATCTAGGAAGATTCAACCCAATATACAGGGTGTTAAAGTAATTGCGTGCCATAGCTTCAGGGTGAGTTCAGAGTCGATAAAGGAACCCATAAAAAATAAAAAATAAATACGTTCAAAAAAAAGTGTAAAAAAATCGAAAATTATCATAAGATGAACCTAATGTAGTACTTACTAATTAAATAGCAATCGTTTAAAATTGATTAAAAAATTGCTTAAAATACGTTTTTATTTTGTTTAAATGCTAATAAATAATTTCCTAGAGTTACTACCTACTATCGAACGCAATGAAAGTAAGTAATTAAAGTATTTAAACAAATAAAATAATTTTACTTTTAAACGATTGCTATTTTAAGTTAGTAGGTACTAAATTAGATTGATGTTGCAATTTTTTTTTTTTTTCCTGGGATCTTTTACTTTCTTTTAAGATATTTATTTTTTCCTGGGTTCCTTTATCGACTCTGAACTCACCCTGAAGCTATGGCACGCAACTACTTTAACACCCTGGATATTTGAATGAACTTAATAAATATGCAGGTTTATTGCCACTTTAGTATACCCTTTTACTTGAAAATCCACATCGAATATACTCCTACGCAAACATTACATCACAAACATCTTCCTACACAAGCAAATGATGCATGGTCAACAAATGCACTCTCCAACCTTGACATTCCCAGTGTACCAACATCGCAATAAAGTAATAACTTTCAGATAATGTTCAATACATTTTCCATTTCCTTTCAGACTTGTTTCAATACTTTCTAACAAAGGGCGACCTTCAGATGTTTCAGTATGATTATCTGGATCGTGTAGAGATTGGCCTAGACCTTGGCATTCACATTGAAGTAGGAAGTTGGTTTCTAACTGGACTGTTTTCTATTTGGGACAAGTTCGAGGAAAATCGGAAAAAAAAAAATATATAAATATAGTACATTACTATCGCGGCCTGCAATTAGGGCATTGATGGACCATCCTGAAAATGTGGGCGGAGGCGAAACCGAGGCACAGATACGTGAGTCCATCAATGCCTGGTTGCGGCCAAGGCTTGTATAGTACTTTTCTCAAACAATGCGCGGAAATTCAAACTAAGTAAATTAATTATAAATTCTAGAATTAATGACGAACTAATAAATTTTTTCACTCGGCAATATGTTCATTTTTTTCTTCTTTACTTTAAACAGTTCTATTTGCTAAGCCAGTTCGAAATTTAAATAAAATCTTTGATAAGTTACCTCCTTGGTTGCCATGGGAAGTAAACACTTAGTTCCATTTTTAAATAACACGACAGCTATGAGTTTTCATAGTTATTTATTAGGCCGCTAAACACGACAGTTGTGAATTTTCATAGTAGGTAACAGAGCCGGCCACCTACTCGGTTTTTTTTTACGAGAACGGAAATTTCGATTTACCTCGAAGGTGGTTGTCAAAATAATGTTCGAATTTCCAAGCATGTTTGAGAAAAGCAATTTTTTATAACAACAAACTAATAATTTCGTTTTTTTTTTTTCATTTTTAAGATTTCTGAATTTAGGTATCTCGTGTAGTAAGAATATGCAATTAGTAGCTACGCATAGTAGTTATGAAGGGTGAAAAAAGGCGTACAATTTGAGTCTCTTTCTTTTATAACCATTAATAAAAGCACATCATTTTTTGATTTTAGGATAAATCTGTGAATAGACAATATAAATGAGTAATGAGACTTACAAGTCTAAAATACAATACCGTACGTCTTAAGGCTCGTGCAGACCAGCGCGGCGCGACGGCGCGACGCGACTCGAACAATACAATTTCTAAGAAAACTTCACGGTATAACAATAGCCGGTGTCGCGCCGCGCTGTCGTGTCGCGCTTGTCTGTATAAAGCTTTATATGTCACTGCAGAAAAAATACGCAAAAATACGCCCGCGATAAGAATAGGCCGCAGGAATCCGCTGGATCCGTGAAGCACAGAACCGGTCAAAGTGGCGGTGTTTGGGGGAGGCTTATGTCCAGCAGTGGACGTCTTTCTGAAATGATAATGATGAGAATTAATACAGGCGACAATAAAAATCTACCGATTCAGTACAAACCCTAGCACAATCCTTGACATTCAAGCAAGGTCGGCTATAACAAAGGACTAAGACGCACGCTGTGCAGTATAATTTTATGTGAAATAGAACCTGCAGCTGATAGCACAGAATTACACTAGGAAAGATCTGGAGTAGGGGTTGTGACGTCACTTCTTCTTGAAGTGCTGTAAGCTCTTGATTCTTGATATACCTATGCTTTTTATGTCAATTAGTTGGATAGAAGTTCTCCACTAGACATTATCTCCAGTGTGCAGCTTTTGTACTGGAACTCAGTAAATCTCTGGCAAATATAACTGTATGCAGAAAAAAAAACAATCGGCTTCCTAAAAAATACTACAAAGTGTAAAATAACTTTAATTTCAGTAGTCTTTGGTGATTTTTTTAAGTTTTTGCCACGGATTTCCGGGATTAAAGTAATTTTTTACTTTGTAGTGTTTTTTATGGAATACCTACTTATTTTTTTTTTGTGCATTTTTTTTTCACTTGGAAATGGCCAATAAAAGGTTCTTAGGCACCACTGATATATGGGTGGAGGAAAACATTGCTAGGAAACCCGAATGAAATTGCCTAAACATAAATGTTCTGACGTCACTTCAATTTTCGTTCGTTTACAGTAAGTCAGAAACTAATGCTGCAGTGGGGAAAATTACAGTCTGCCGTTATTAAAACTAGTATCTTAAAATCGCTATACCCACCACATTTAACCCTACACATCTACCCAACACTGCAACACTTAGTTTGCCACCCCATTTTATCCCAAGACACGCTGGAAGAGTACTTTGAATAATTGAAAAAAAACTGTCAAGTGTTTGGGGTCCCTCAGACCCTTTATAGGTCAGTAGCGTAATGTTGAGCCGTGAACACGGAAGGGTTAAGAGTGGGCAGGGGAGTGTTAAAAATGTAACGCCTTGTTAGCGGGATGTACTTGGGTTTATATGTACCTATTTATGTTTTCTTTAGTTTTATAGGCGTATAATGTCCTGGGTGCCAAAGCAAAGTGTTATTGAGATTTCCTATCAGGAATTTCTCAGTAGCAGCCTGGAGGCTGGATTTGTGCCCGGTTGATGGGAATAGGCTCGCCCCCTATTACATGGGACTTAAACATAACTGGCGAAATATGTGTGTACAACTCTGCCTAACTCTTTGGGAATTACAGGGGTGACGTTATGTTTATGGTATATAAGTTAAAAAAAGAATTGACTGACTCAGGAATTTAAATGTAAGGTTATTCGTTAATTGTAAGATATCAACAAAATTTGCAGAATATTTTCATGAATTTGTCAACCCTTTTTTTTTTTTTTTTGACGGTGGGAAATTATCAAATAACTTGTCCCACTCTGGGCGGAGCGGGAGGGCGTGTCAGACTTTTACTGACTAAAACCCACCCGTGTTCCTTCCGTTGCCTGTGTGCCGAGGTCGCGATATCCCTTTCGGACAAACCCGCAACCCCGGCAGGCATTGGCCCTTCCGGACCCCGTCAGTTGGTGCTGACATCTCTTTGAGGCGCGCGTGGAACACAACGCGCCGTCGACCCGGGCCTGATCCCTATCGGACGGCGAGCTACCCATTGCTCATAAACCCATTTTCATGAATTTGTCAACCCTAATTTGATATTTATAAGAATAGAACTTACGTCAGGCAACAACTTATTGTCCCAAGTTTAAGTGCGAATTTCACCAAAGAAACTGGACGCGATCGGCACGTCTAAACCACGTTCAAGAGCTGTCACTGTCAATATTCCACAGAAAATAAGACAGCCCTTAAACGTAATTTATGTGCTGATCGCGTTCAGTCAGAAGTATAAATTTATCCTTTTGGAAAACTTAACTCCAGTTTCAATTGATAACAAAAGAATTCAAAACCTAACACTTAAACTAAAAACTGATGAAACGTTTAACCCTACCGATTAGAATATTAGTAGAATAGCGATATCTTGCCATTGGCATATCTATTTATAAGTTTCTGCTAAGTTTGAAAGCAGTCAATAATTGAATAGATTATGATATTTCAAAAAAACTCCGAAAAAGCCTAACTTTGAAACATTATGTTATTTCTTTTTACCTCTTACAGATCTTAAACCTACCTGAACCTGAAACTGACTTGATTTCCGTTCGTGTTCATTGGGTGACCACTGAAAATCAGCGCTGTGTTGTGGGTTCCCATAGCACAGCATCATGCTGATTGGAAGCCTTCTTGTCAGTCATGACGTGCAGCTACCGACTATTTCTGTTTTATACTCATGTTGTTATATGTACTTATATATTTTTTATTTTCTGCTTACCTACTCTTGTCTTTTTGTATGTACGGTGTTTCTGTGACAAATAAATCTATTTTCCTTTCCTTTTTTTTCCTTTCAATAGAGTGGCTTTAAAATATTCATGAATCTTTTTTAATTCCTTAATTAATTATCTAAGCTAAACCTCTTGACACGCCAATCTATTTAACAACTCGAAACGGAATTAATAAAAACATTTTCTCAACACGCCCATAAATAATCCGAATTGATGTTAATTAATGACATTGAAGATTAATAAAGAGCGGGAATCAAAAGGCGAATTATAAGGAAATCTGCAGAAACGAGGGAGGGATAGAAATGAGAATGTCACGAAGTAATCGGATGGTCGGCGGCAGACGAGACGTTGATAAATAGTCGTCAATGTTGGGAAGATGGTGCTTGTTCCAAGTGATGAACGAAACAAGTTTTTTTTTTCTTAGTTGTTAATTTTTCTAGTATTTTTGCTGAGCGATGGCCGTTTTGCGTGGATGTAACGCATATTTTCCCCTAACTTGTTGTTTTTTGTGTTTCTATTTTTTCTTTGCGTTTACTGTAAATAAACGTTTTTTCTTTTTATTTATTTGCTTCACAAAAGACAACGTTCTTAATATAGGATGACCACAGAAAGTAACGAATTGGATTTGAAGTACGCATAATGTACCGACTGAAATACAGGTACAATGTACTGAAATACATTTAGTCTTTTACTTTATCTGAAAGAAATGTATGTTACTGTACCTGGCCATCAAATATGGCACACAGAGTTCAAGAAAAGTTTGACTTAGTAGAGCGTAAAAAAAATGTTTTTTTTTTTTTTTTTGTTATTGGAACGCCCTTCGTAAGTAACATACTGAATAAACTAATCGCAATCTACTTCTACCTCAATCAACCGCCCCAGAACTAATATAATATGATTAATTCTGAGACTGTTGATTGGGCGTTGACTTGCCGACCACGAGCGCTACAATGGTTGCAGTGCCGAATGTTTTCATTAAACGTTTTACCTGTTACATTGGTTGCTTCAACCATGGCCCCGGAATTCAATATAAAATTAATTCTTCGTCCGTTTCTAAGAGCGTTTTTATTCAGCAAAAAATGTTTATTCTGCAAGTGGGCAACGTCGCAACAAGATGTCAAATATTTCCGTTTTGATTAATTTGGCAATATTACTGTATGGAAATAAGAAATGTGGCTAACTACCGAACTAGAATATTGATTATGAAATGCAATAATTAATAACTTAACACCGAATATTTAGTTTTAGATGTAAAAAAAATGTTTAGAATCTTTCCAAATGCCTTTTTTACACCAAAAAAAGCTAAAGCGGTTACAACATCAAATTCAGTGTTATAATTGCAATTCATCATTAATATTCTAGTTAGCCACATTTCTTATTTCCATACAGTAATATAGCCAAATTAATCAAAACAGGTAAATATATGACAGCTATTTGCGACGTTGCCAACTCTTAGGATAAGCGCTCTTAAGTTGTACCACAAGAAGAAGAAGACAAAAGATGTCTGTATCACTAATAGGCTTAACAATAATGTTAGTAGCTGCACTCCGGTTAATTGTTTACGATACTGTGTGTCACGGGGAGATTAGATACGTTTTGTTTTGATTGTGAGGCTTTTCAGATTACGGAAAATGGTTGGGAAAGGTAGCTTTGTTTGTTGTAAAGGATTAAGGAAAATAAATTTACTTACTGAAGGAATCTTCTTCTTAACAAAAATCTTAATTCAAAATTCAAAAGTCATTTATTCAAACTAGGCTGAGAATCAGCACTTTTCGAACGTCAAAATTACATAAGACAGTCTCCCAAAATGACCACCCTTCCTAGTGCGTTAGCTGGGAAGAAGCAGTGGCGCAACAAACTCCCCAGCAGCACAGCTGTCTGTTCAGTTAGAAAGAAAAAAAAAAACTATATAATAGTATTTAATATTATTAATTTTATTAATTTTATTCACTGACTTCTTATTATAACTAAGGTGAGCAAGAAGTAAGGGGTTAAATAGTGGATGAAAGTTTGTAATTTTTACCGATTAAAACAAATGAATGTTGTTTTTTCGATTTTGTTATAAATTCTTCAGGCCTATTAAAACTCAAATTAGTTACTGAAATAAATTTAAAACACAAACTGACTGAATAATTATTCAAAAAGCATTAATTTTAATTTTCATGTGGGTGCAAATACGTGTGCGTTTTTCATTACTTTTAATGACCAGACAATATTAATTTATGCACCTTTGAATAATTTTATTCAACACAATTCCCGTCATATTTATTGGAAACGTGAAAAATCGCCAGCCCTTCAAATGATGACAGAGAAAATGACCGGTCATTTGCACCCCGACATTTTTAAAATGGCGTTCATAATCGTTATTAATATGCGTATGAACCATCTAATATTGAGCGTTTATGCAAATATACAGTATTTGCTAAAACGCACAGAAATTTGCATACATTTGCGGTACCGTTTTTTGTGTTCAATGACACGTGAGAGGTATAAATATTGTCTCTCATTTTTGTTTTGCCGTTTCTACTTTGCATAAGCATTGCAGGGTTGGTTATGCCGTTTTGAATAATTAAGGTGCTTGTTTTTTTAATGTTGGCGTTTAGATGGTGGAATTAATTTACTTAGTGTTTTCGTTAACGTAACAATTTAAATTCCTGTACTGCGGAAAATCATGTGACTTTGTACGGTCCTCGTATAAATTCTGTCTTTAGTCAAAATGTATTAGTTGCAGATGGATTCCCAAATCAGATGTTTTAAAGAACCGTTAATTGTTTTATAAAACAGCTGATATCCACTTTCAATCTCTTGGTGCATGGATTATTTCAAGAGTAGAGAACTATGAGCTGAAACTTTTTTTAAAGAAAACCGTTAATTGTTTTACAAAACAGCTTCGTTATGTAAAATAGCTGATATCCGCTTTCAGTCGCTTGGTGCATGGATTATTTTAAGAATAGAGAACTATGAGCAGAAACTTTTTCAAGGAAAAGTTTTCCTACTGTTGTAGTTACCATTTATTCGGAAATTTAATAAGGTAATATTATAATTTTGCTACAAATCAACAATAATAGGCAATATATTTATGGCTAACTAGCTCAAATGTGTTTGTTTATTATATAATTTTATTATTTATATACCTAAATAATAAAAATTTATAGAAAGGTACTCCAACAGCTCCTGTATTTCAAGTACTAAAGGTAGCAATGGTCTCGAACTTAAACAGCCGTCATTAACAAGGCAGCCAGCATTCTTAGAAATAGGTGATAAGTTAACACATAATAATTAAGATACGAAGTAAAAAAAATATGGTGACTCAGCCAAAAAAGTAGCTAAAATTGCTTCCCATTTTAGTCTTTTATTTTCCTTTGATAGGTTGACGATCTGCTGAAAATAAATAAATAATTCGAATGCATTCTTTTGAAACTATCAAAAATAGGTATCCTATTTGATGCAGCTGTAAATTCAATGACAGTTTGAGACCTTTCATAAATGCGATGCAATTTCTGAAACACCGCAGTATAAAGTGATCTTCAGACGGATCACAGAATGATGCAATGTGGGCACTATTCTGTGATCGAGATAATACCGGTTAAAAAAAATACATAAAACAGTATTTTGACGAAACCTACATTTTTTTCGTTGCGTCACAAACTATACAGCTCACACCATGATAAAAATATTGGTCAGTCATCAAAGTAGGAACAGGAAGCACAACTCCCCAATTGCGTAACACACATTTAATGACAATCCAAAAAATTACGAAGGAAATTCCTGATCCATTGCTTCAACCGTTTGAAAAATTCGCCTACTCGACAACGTAAATAATGCAATTAACGTTGTTGAATTTTCAAAAGGACTGGCATTGCCATTGACAACGTAAATAACGCAATTAACGTTGTTGAATTTTCAAAACGCCTGGCATTGCCATTGTAAGACCGTTACACAATTACCCCGCTGGCTCGGTTAGACATACTACATTTAAGATACGCCACTCATAGAGCGATAAGTCGCAGCGTTACGCTCGATCGTCTATCAACCCTTTACGGAACCTATTTTTAAGGTCGTATACTTTACGTTTCACAAAACAATAAACAATAGCATTACGTATTGACGGCTCAATCGATTCGACAGTTTTTATTGGCTATAGCGTCTCAGTTTTATCTGAAAAGTGCATTGCCATGTTGAGAGAATGACGGTGGAATAATAAAACACCTATATACGTTTTATATCGTCGTGGATGAAGGGTAATCGTGTGTTTTATTTTCGTTCTGAGGTAGGTGATGAAAAGATAATTTATTAGACGATAATCATGAACAAAAAAAAAAGGCGATTTACATAACTTGTGTTAACTTCGTTCAAAGCCAAACTCAAATTGTATATTTCAATAAGACCATTAAAAGGCACTTTTAAACGTCAAATATTACAAGAAACCGGCCAAGTGCGTGTCGGACCAGCCACAATGAAGGGTTCCGTAATTGGGATGAATTTATCCTAAAAATAATCTTAACTTCGTAGTTGAAAAACATGTTCTCCTATACATCTTTATACGTCACGGTTAATTCACCAACTGCAAATGTAAGTTTGTAATCGCAAAAACAGTATTTTTTTATGTGATAAACTACAAATTAAGGATTATCAGACTTTTTGCTTAACTTGTACTGCGAAACCTTGCTTTCTGTCAAACATTATTCTAGGTCAACAGGAAGTACCCTGTAGGTTTTGATTTATTTGCGAGTATCAAAATATGACAAAATGGCCGTATTTAAAAAAAAGCAGTTTTAATATGATTAGCAAAGACAGTTGCATAGTCATCGATGTTTAAAAGGTTACCCTGTGCAGATTAATATAAAGTTAGTATTTTTTAACGACCTCGATTTTTTATTAATTAGAAATACAGATCAAATGAGAAACCCTCTTTTTTAAAATTGGTTTCTTACACAATCCGAAGGTTTTTAAAAGAAATTCCTCATCCATTGCCTCATACGTTTGAAAAATTCGTCAGTTCGACAACGTAAATAACGCAATGAATTTTGAATTGAATTGTCAAAACGTAAGGCATTGCAATTGCTAGCGTGTGTAATCACCCCGCACGACTAATGAATTGAATCGTACTATCGAAGAACTTCATATCTAAGCAGTTTGAAAACAAATCCCGTGAACACGATGACCACATCTGTTACCGGCGCGGTGCTTTAGCCGCCGAGCGCTGCAAGCAGAAATAGTCCGTATGGTGTATAGATATGAAATTCTTCGATGGTACATCAAAATAACAACCCATACTTGTGAATCTATTAATAAATAAAACATAGTTAGTAATAAAGCCATCACGGTACTAATGGTGCTCAAATTACACACCACGGGTACCAGATGGTCGGAACACCAATTAAAATGATATCAGTCGTTCTTCAAAAAATTGCCCCGGTATTTTCAACTTTCTGCTTTCATTTTTGAGTAATTTATGAATGAGTTATTGGTATTGAATTTTGTACTTACTTTAGTGTTTTAAGAGGCTTACAACAACTAAAGTGCGGTCTCAGTTTGACTGCATAGAAAGAGAAGCGCGATGACACAGCGCCGGTAATTTAGTGCAAAATATGAAGCAATTATCTATTTACAAAAAATCTATTGATTGGACAAAAAAATTAAAACACTATTATAGTAATATGTTGCTTGTAGAATAATCTGACATCGGAAAAGAACTTCTTCTTCCCAGCTTAAGCACTAGGAAGTGGTGAAGGGTGGGCGTTTTTGGGGGACTGTCTTATGTAATTTTGACGTTCGAAAAGTGCTGATTCTCAGCCTAGTTTGAATAAATGACTTTTGAATTTTGAATTTTATGCAACCTACTTAAATGTTATTATGAGTTCATATCTTAACCAACTGAATTTCAATAAACCCCCGGAAGACGCTAACGTTAATTAGTTTACTAAGTTATAATGAAAACTGTTTCACACAATGACCACAGCCAAAATTGTTCGCGTTAACCCTGCAAATGCGTTCGACGGGTCTTAATGGTTCGGTTCTAAGTTTAATTTAATATTAACTGTTGCAACAAGACGGCGGTCTTAGATGCAACTTAATACGCTAAGATTTTGGCCGGACTTGCGATTTGTCGCACGTATATTTTAGTGTTGAGTCCTTTGAGTAAAGGTTTTAAAGTCAAAAAGGTTGTTATTCTCGTAGGAGAATAACAACCTTTTTGACTAAGGGTAGCCTTATCCCAAATTATTTGTGGTCGGCGCAACATATTTTTTTCTTCCATACTTGTCTATTAGTCCACACATCTCGATAGACACCCCCTTTCTAGTCATATCATCTTTCACACAGTCCATCCAAATTCATCGTCAAAACTTTCCTCACGATATTTTCCTCATTCCTTCGCATGACAACCGAATTCCACAGAACTTTTCAGTCCCTAGTGCCACTTTCAGACTTCCTCATAAATAAGGTGTTTAAAAATTAACGTTAGTAACGTAATTACTATGGGACCACAACAAAAATCAACTGTTCCTTAGTAAAGTTACTGTACGGGACAGCTGTTTTTTTGCGATTTCAATGTTGGTCCCATAGTAAAAGTTATTTAGTTCGATGGTGCGGTGAAGCACCTGTTAAAGTTTCTAAAGTATTTTTTTTTAAACACATATATATACTAATTTCTTATTTCATCCATTCGTGTAACACCACTTTACACCACACATCCATCTCATAAAAGATGATAAAAAGAAACAATGACATATTACCAAAATAAATAATGAAAATAGAAAGCGCAAGCCAAATGACAATCAAGATTTAACCATGAATACCTACCACAATATTATTCATCTAGAATTGCATACTTGAATAGGCATACCAATAATGGTATTTGATAATGACCTATTGCGTAACACACCTATAATGCCAATGGATTGCCTTTAATAACCTTCGAATTGTGATAGAAAGTGTGTTACGCAATTAGGGTATAGATTGATTAATCCATCGAAGATCAAACTATCATATTGCCATATTTATGTAATTACTTACATTCAAGACAAGTAAAAATTAAACCTTCTAACAAATATTATTAGCATGCAAAAGCTAAATTACGTCTACATTAAAACAGTTTCTAGGAAACTAAAAATTATTTTGTACAAAGAAAACTACGAATATTGATAACTGTTGGGGCGAATTTAACCCCCTGCTTAGGTCGTTGACTGGTGATCGAAACATTCGCATACTCGTAGCTAGAATAGGGTTAACAAGAATATTGATAGCATGTATTACGTTAGACATGTTAAATGGACTTACTTTATCTTGTTTAAGTAACTTGTCACAAACTAGGTTATCTAAAATATAAATAAAACTAAGAAGAAGTAGGGAAGAATAAATAGATGTTGAGCATAAATAACTATTTGGATGCGATGCATTGAAAGAATTTCTTTATTTGACGATATTATAATTAATTTTACTTACTCACTTCTCTAGTCTCCACTCTGGAATTCGTACTTCGAGCCCCAAGATACAGACTAATTGTCTAGTTTAAGGCTCACTGGCAAATCAAAATCAAATCTAAAGTCATTTATACAAACTACGCTGAAAATCAGTTTTTTTTTAACGTCAAAATTACTTAACACAATCACCCAAAACGCCCTAAACCACTTCCTAGTGCTTTAGCTGGAAAGAAAAAGTAGTTCAACAAACTTCCCAGCAACACAGCTGTCTGTTCAGTTAGAAAAATGGTTATATTTTAAACTATTCATGTCGTCTAAGCGTGGTGTTAACCTGTGAACCTGCTTACTGCCATGTATTACCTGGATAAGACGAAAAAATATTTTCTATTTCTATTAAGAAAGCCCCACTAAATCCTCCTGTGGATTTGTCCCTTTGACATTCTAGCCAACTGGATAATATTCAGACTGATTGTATTTTTCTACATTGTTGGGATTTGCATTGGCATCGAGCCTTCTGCCACAGAATTTACAATGACTGACGCTTCAAAACAGACCAAAGTCAGAACCATAAAGTATTTTGACACCTCACGCTCCATTTTCCGTATTTCAGTCGCAAATCCGTGTCATACCTTACAAAGTTCTAACGTATGGCCAGGCGCGTATTGTGCTGTCGTGTGCAGACGGACCGTTAATGTGCGGTCGGATTACGGAGCGCTATCAACAATGCGGCCGCGATTAAGTCGAAAACGTATCCCGAGTTTCGGTTCCGGTACCGGTAGTTTGGACCGGCGGGGGTCGCAGTTGCAGGGTTAATTGAAGTTGGTATGAATACGGAAAATAAAATGATTTTACGTGACAATAATAATCAACGTATTATTGTCAAGTAAAATAATTTTATTTTCCGCAATCATACCAATTACAATTAACCCTGCAACTGCGATCGGTTACCATAATCAAAATAGTTATTTGGAAAATCCAAAAGTGCACGCCTCATAGCGCTCATTTAAAATGTTTACCCATCATTATGTGTAACATCTCTCACCTCTCAATCTTTACGTACCATCAAACACTATTTAGATTTGCTTTGTTGGTTGCTAGGCCACGGAAGAGGGTCGAAGTTGGAAATAAATATAGATATTGATATCGATATTATATTAGTTAGTTTTTTATTAATTATAATTAAACTACTTTGGATAAAAGAGCCATTTTCAATAGGGTTCCTCCAACGGCTGAAAAGAACCTATTAAAAAAAAATATTACTCATTAAATAGATTTTTTCGCAAGCTACAATGTTTTCAGGTTTCATACTTGATTGGGAGTTTTTTTGTTTTAAACTATTTTGATGTTTTTTACGTTTCTGCTGCATTCAATATTTTTTTGAAAAGTACAGAATTAATCTACATAATTTATATTTCATATATTTTTCGATCGCAGAGCACTCTATTATGCTTCGCATTATGAGTCGTGCAATTACCAAAATTATAAAAGAAATATACATAAACTCACGCTTCTTCCCGTTGAGGTACGCAGCAACTACAGAACGCGACTTGCCGCGACCAAAAAGAAAAAAAAAATCTTAGTGATTTTTATTCAGAAAGTAGAAATTTAACGCTGCAAAACAATTTGAAATACCTTGCTTAAAATAAGCACTGAATGATACTGTTAGGCTAACATATTTTCCGCAATTGCTTTATGGAATACTATCTTTTTTAATGTAAAATTATATGGTCATGTAAACCTAACCTAAAGCAAGTCATAATAGCCCTACGCTCAAGCCGGGAAATAACATTGTTAGAAAGAAATAATATTGCCGGGAAATAATATTGTTAAAAAGAAATTTAGAACAATATTCCCGCTGGTCAATAATGTGATTTGAAATCGGAATTTATTTACGTGACAGTCTTCTGCATTCATTACTTGAAGTACCTACCTATATTAATAAAATCAGATAAAACAGTTAAGATTTAATGTACTAAACATTCAATTATAACTTTAATAGTCAAGTTTATAGAAAAGTCCGGGTAGCATCTGCGAAAAGGGTTAACCCGACAATGACTACGGTTGTTAAGAAGTAACCGAATTATTAGTAATTGGATTAACCACGTTGTTGCATTCAAGCGTAGTGGAATTTATTTGAATGGCTTGTCATTTAACCCTTTAACTGCTGCCGGTTGCAAGAGGGAGTTTTAATTTTGGTCTTAATTAAATAAAATGTTGTGTATTGCGACACTAAGAGGAAGAGTAAAAATAAAATCCATTTTGTGAGTGGTCTGGAGCGTAAATGTTGAAAGATCTTAAACCAGTCTGGATTTGTGACTGTTTGATGGCATTAGGCTCTTGGGACTTAAAAATAACTGGCGAAATGTGGGTGTACTGTAGGTGCACCTCTGCCTAACCCCTCGGGGAACACAGGCGTGATGTTATGGTTTCTAAAACCAAAGAAAATAACAATCGCGTTAATATTTGTGTTTGAACAAACTGAATAAATAATTATAAAAATATATTTGTTAAAAGAATGTCTTAATAGTATCACTAAAATGGTTCCGGAGTTTCATAGGGAGTTAAGAATGTTTGACACATCTTTACGCTCGCACTAAAAAATTACAGCAAAAAAAACAACAAACAATTTCACGCTATTAAGCCATCGTTCGCAGCCACATTTGAATATTTCAAAACATCCAATCTACATTATCTGTTCAAATAAAAAAAGAAATATACCCGATGCCAACAGGAAATGCTTTTATATTTGTCAACGTCACATCCCCACGGAGGAGTAACAAAAAAAAAAGGAAAAAATAGAATTGACGTGACATTCTTTTTTCAAATGAACCGTGACGACGCTCGGCCTCTCTTATTAGATTAACAGGTCGATTTGCAATTCTATGTGTTCATACACATGTTTATTTTACGGAAATGAATCGCATTTCGGCACGAGGGGGCGCTTTATGTTGACTCAGCGTATATTTATAGAAATACCTTGGGAGTTTGTGAATTATGTTGTAATTCATACGTGGCCGTTATGGGGTTAAATTCATAAATTGTTTTTAATAATTATTATTTATTTTTCTACAACTTTAAGTATTAACGCTTATAAATAATAATTACTTTCATTATTTAAAAACGATATTTTGAGTATTACCTTCCAATACGAAATCAATTAGGACCTACCTAATTACTGACGCAAAAAAAAAATGGCTAAGTACTAATTCATTTACGTCGTTTTAATACTTTTTTCAATCAGCCTAGCCTACCACAGGCAGAGGACTGTGATAGGCTGCACCACAAACCTCCGCCTTCCGCATCCAATCAATACCTTTTTATTCGAAATTATTTCAGAGTTCTCAGAAGCGTGCCTATTCATAATTAACACATAGAACAGAAAATTACTTTCAATAGTTATTGCAGCGTCTTACCAAACTGAGAAAATGAAATCTAAGTATGTATTTGGATTGAACCCTATCGATTTGAAATCAATTATTCAAATCAACTCCAAACCAAATACGCCTTCTTTTAACACAAATAAACAGAATAAATAGTAGTAGTACATTTATAACAAAATATCAAACAGAATGAGTCATGAGAGTTCGCGATGCATTCACAGCGGGTTGTGTCACGTGTCCCTATGATTAGTTCGCAAATTCTTTGCATTTAAAAATATTTACACTACAAACACACCCACACTACATTCTCCACCTTAAAACTAATTGCACAAAGTCCAAAATCGGAATCCTAAAACAAACTTCTTCGATTCGAAAGGAAATACTTTTGTTGAACGAAAATAAGTTTTCGAGTTGAAAGATTAAAGTTGTATTTGAAACGCAGTAGCATTTGAAGGGTTGTAATCCGGAGTTCACAATCGAATTAGTTGACCGCCCGCTGTTTTTGCTACTGAACACAATAGATTTCTTGGAAATTGGACGTGTGCTGATGAAATTACCCTCGACAATGGTTTTTTGCTACACCAAGCTTTCCATAGTTTTATTTTAAAAGTCTACACTATTTACGTAAGCAAATGCTTATACGCTGTTTTTATATATCTTCGACATTACATAAACTGCATAATCGATTTATTGATGTGTATCTGGAAACAATAATAGGGAAATTAACTGGGGGAAAAAATACTATTTAGTCCATCATTCAGATACTTAATAAAAAAATATTAGACACGTATTTTTTGCTTTATCATATTAATAAAAGAATATTTTGATAAAACACATTAAAGTTGGCGAGTGGGGGCTCGCTACGTCACAATTCAGTATAAAATCTACCGGGCAGTGACGTCATGCCACATTTTAGCTCAATGTATTGCCGTAATCTTTTGATTACGTAAAAAAACAAAAAATACGCGTCCATTTTTTTTAATAATATATCTGAAGGACAACATCCCTATTGGCGATCCTTTGAAATCTACTTTAAATATTTACGTCTCAGATGACAGATCTATGCAGACTCCACTGCAAACGAAAGAAAAAGCATTGACGATCTAGGAATCGAAATAAGAAAGACAGAAACACAGACTGACTTTATAATACGTAGGGCGAATTCGGCAAAACCTTTTAATAACTTACTGGGGGGTACTCTTAACTTGCAAATACATTTAGAATTTTTTACAGTTTTTCCACAGATATATAATTTATATTTGTGGCAGCATCTACATCGCCACATGGTAACTACACATCAAAGACCTGCAGTGCTATTCTGTAACCATGTCACCGTGAAAACTTAGGTGAAGTGAGCGTGGAGTGAGCTGTCAATAGTGTCAATCTCTAGCATTAGGTGGAATGACAGCTCACTCCACGCTCACTTCACCTAAGTTTTCACGGTGACATGGTTACAGAATAGCACTGCTGACGTCAATCCTGCCTCGCGCAATTAGAGTTTACCGCGCGAACGACAAATATAAGACTATCCCATATCAATCGTTGGGCAGTTGCCCGCCAGCCACGACGCCCGTCTGGTCGGAGGATCGTCCCTTTTCTATAGAGGATGAGAGTACCTACTTTACACCCTGTCCCTCATACCTCTGACCATCTATGGTTTTTCCATTCAAGAACAGTCAGAAACCAGCCCTTACTGACTATTAACAAAGTCAGTATTTCAAGACTTCTTCCAACTCCTAACGACTTTAGATCCTTAATATCCTATGAAACTGGCTATTTGAACAGTCTGCGATTTTCCGATTGAGTGCAATTTATGCTTTGAATGTGATTTGAACTCAGATTAGAGCTTCAGTCAAATGTGTTCTTTCTACGATGTCGATTTGAAGGAAGTGGAAATTATCTTTACCTTTATGGATGAGTAACTATGAGGCAGATCCGCTGAATTCCTATAGCAACCAATAAATCGAATTATTCATAAATTTTTGTAGGTTATATTGTACTGTGTACGTGCTGAATTAAAAGCTTAAATGCTACCATTACGACTCATCCCTTAAAAATCCGTCCCGTGCGTGGATCATTGCCTGTACCTACGCGCGAAGGCCTTAAGGGGGGGCCAATGGTCCACTAGCGCCACTCCTTTAAACAATTATTATCTCGTGAATGAGATGGAATTATGAATAACGGCTAGTAAGGACCCTCGGTAAGTGTGTCTAGAATTGTGTAAGCAACAAAATACGATCTAGAGGAATGTGGCCGTTTTTCTATAGATCGAATTTTATTGCTTCGTGTTTCAATATGAAATTTTATAAAAGGTATTACAAAATTCTAGACACACTTACCGAGGGTCCTTACTAGCCGTTATTCATAATTCCTTCTCAGTCACGAGATAATATTTTTTAAAGGAGTGGCGCTAGTGGACCATTGGGCGCCCTCTTAAGGGGCTTTGTACACACACGTCTTTCTTGCTGTGAAAACTCGGTTTATTCGCAGTGTGTAGGCATGATCGTCAGCGTTGTATGGATCGCTATGAAAGCTTGTTGACAGTCATGTTTTTTCTACAGCGCGTTTTATACGCCGTACCGTAAAGAAACCGTGCCGCATACAAATTACCGGAGCGATATTGAAACTGCAAACAGCCACTAAACACACATACTAAAATAAATACGACGACAAAGATCATATCACAGGCCTTTGAATCTGAATCAAACATGTTTAAACGTCAAAGGGAATCTGAAATAATCATCTAACCTCGTTCTCTATAACGCTTAACCCAAAGCAATAAGGTTTACAATCGAAAATTCAGTCATATGTTTGATAAATCATTGCTAATTCATAGACAAACATGAGTGGTGAGTTTCTAAACAAATATGAATACTGAATACGAAACAGACTGTTGGAGAGATTATGGTATTGATAAGCTTTGGTGACGACTCCTATGTAATGTACAAAATCATGGGATAATAACGACATTTATCGCAGACGACCGACATTAATCGGCCCGACTTATTTCATAGCATAGCATAAATTAGCCTATAATGTTCCTACTGCTGGGACACAGGAGAGGGACTGGGCTGTAATCTACCACGCGGGCCCAGTGCGGGTTGGTAGATGTCACATGTCCTAGAACCAAGACCTTACGATATTTTCCTTCCCCGTTTTGAGAGCAGTGGTGATAAAATTATTTACACTAAGTCACAGAGGCATGGTGATCACTTCAGGGTCACCAGTCCAGTATATAGGAATGAGGAATAAGGTGCCTCGCTCACGAAAGCTTGCGGGAGTGATGATGATGACGTCACGCTGAATTCACATAGGATGCGCAGACGGTCATACTCGGGTCACCAATTTAGAGGCAGGATGATCTCGTCGGGGTCACCAGTATAGAGGTATGAGGAAAAGGGTGTAAAGTTCACTCATCCTCTGTAGAAATGGGAGGATCATCCGACCAGACGGTGTGTGACAGTTGTGACGGGGTGTCGTGTCTGGCGGGCAACTGCATTGTACCCAGGATTTTGAAATATCTATATTTAAAGAATGTCCTTGGAGTTTCTTGCCCGTTCTTTTCCATAGAGAAGAAAGGCAGAAAGTCAGAAAGTTGAAGCTAGTTAGCTTCAACTTTCTGACTAACTGACCGTCTATTTGACAGTTAAAAAGTGCCTATAAATGGTTTAATTGAAATAAATGCTTTGAGTTTGCCCAACGATTGATATCGGGAGGTCGTATACAAGGTCCCATTCAAATAGATGGACAAATTTTAACACAGCGTTCAGTACGTCTAACCAAAGATATCTAAGCAAAAAAAAACACAGATTAAAGTGATTTTATTTTGACCTAAAATCATAAATGGCATTGGGTAACCAACATTTTTAGTGTATTATCGTTAGCTGATTAATTTTTCTTGTAAGTATCATATATCAATGCATTTTTCTTATTATTTTTTTACCACTGTCCTTATTTGTGTGGTCTGAATGATTTGTAAAATTTTGTCCATCTATTTTAATGGGACCTTATATCTACTCGTCGCCCTGTAAACTCTGCTTACACGATGCAGGATTTGTGTTACGACAGGTCTTGAAAGCATAGTTCGCATGAGGTGTTGTAAATGCCGCCACAAAGTGAAGCGCCTGCCTGGGTTGGAACCTACGACCTACAACTCGTATGTCGGGGCCGTCACCACTGGGTCACCACTGATCTGTTCCTTACTTCGCCAAAACATAGATTCAGATTCATTTATTTGCAAAAACATGTGTAGATAATATACATGGTATGATGCTTATTATAGGTGTTACAAAGTTTTGTTTGGCTCAACATGTTTGACTATGGCTGGTGTACAAATTAGGTCGAAAGACAATAAGATTTAAAAATAATATGAACAAATCAAAGAATAATAATATAAACATAACATTATGTACTATTAAATTAAAAAACTTGGTCAAAAATCATGCGATTCAAAATAAATAGAATAGATTCAGTCAGTATCAGATTCAGAGCGCTTTATCATTTAAAAATTCATTAATATTATAATAGGCTTTTTCTGTCGTATTTTTTTTAATGTTTTCTTAAACTGGTCTGTATTTAATTTCTTAACACAGTTAGGAATATTATTATAAATTATTGGCGCTCTGCATACAACGCTTTTATACAGTAGCGCTGTAATGCATAATTATTAATTTGGTAATAGATTGGCACAGTCGACCGCATGTCGGTGGTAACACTTTGACCTCGAGCTGGCCTAGCGTAGTACAGAGTTTCAAAAGAATAAGACGCCAGCTTATACTTCTTTTCTGTTTTTCGTGTGGTTAGTGACAAACCTGGTGTCAGAGTTTTTATGTCACCCATGGGCCTCTGACTTGGCTTCACTCATCTCTCAAGCATGCCGGTTTCCTCACGATGTTTTCCTTCACCGTTTTTGAAGCAAGTGATAATAATACAATACGCACATGAATCCGAAAAGTCAGAGGTGCCTGCCTTGGGTTCGAACTTGAGACCTATGACTTGGAAGTCCGACGGTCACACCACTAGGCTTTACTAGCTTATACTGGATTAGTTACTCATGACGTGCGTCCCGCTGTACTTCAAGTAAAAATACCACAAAACAACAGTCTACAAAAAGTTTATTATGGACGAAGTAATTTGTCAGTGGATGTGTTACAAACCGTGAACCCATATTTATCTTACTTATGTTGCATCCAAAGAGCCGAACAGAAAGATGACATAACCTCAGAGTTGCATAACCTTTTTTCTTGATTCACCGATAATTGCATAGTTGCCAAGGAAAGACGAAACAACGTCGTAATATTGATTTATACGTTTTGTCAGGCTAATAATAAACTTTTTAATATTATAATGGTTTTCAATATTGATCGTTGTAGTTTTAATATTGTTCTAGCTTTTATGAATTTTCAAGGTTTCTTAGTAATGCCACTGGGTTCCTACTAATGACGAATCCTTATTGGTAAGAAAACAATAATCTATGTCCGAAAGCAAAGCATGTTTCAAATATCATTTTTCATGATCAGCCCAAAATGTGCCCACTGCTGGGACACAGGCCTCCTCAATTCGAGAGGGAGTAGATTATTACGCGGGCCCAGTGCGGGCTGGTAGATGTCACATGTCTTCGAATTTTTAGTTTAAGACATGCCTGACTGACCTGACTTCAACTCGTAAGTTGGGGGCGTTGTGGCGGCATCTACACCGCCACATGCGAACTACGCATCAAAGACTTGACGTCACACAACATCCTGACGTCACTCAAATCCTGCATCGCGCAATTAGAGTTTACTGCGCGGTGGACATATATACAAGCTCACGACTTCAACCTCTGGGCAATTGCCCGCCAGACATGACACCCGTCTGGTCGGAGGATCCTCCCTTTTCTATAGGGGATGAGTGAACTTTACACCCTGTCCTCATTACCCCTAAAGCGTTACCACTGGGCCACCACTGGTCACTGGGCCACCACTGGTCACTGAGCCACCACTGGTCACTGAGCCACCACTGGTCACTGAGCCACCACTGGTCACTGAGCCACCACTGGTCACTGAGCCACCACTGGTCACTGAGCCACCACTGGTCACTGAGCCACCACTGGTCACTGAGCCACCACTGGTCACTGAGCCACCACTGGTCACTGAGCCACCACTGGTCACTGAGCCACCACTGGTCACTGAGCCACCACTGGTCACTGAGCCACCACTGCTCACTACGCCACCACTGCTCATTAACATAGGCAGCATATACATTTATAGCATAATATTGCGGACACTATTTGCATTGAGGAAAAAGATTACCCAAAAAGAAATCTTGCCAAAGCTATATCATTATTCACTATCAAATAGCCTCGAGCTGTGTATGTACGTATTCGATAGTATATTTTTTTTTAAATCTGGGCTTTGAAAGTTTCGCTAAAGGTTAATAAAAAGATAGAAAAGACGAGTAAAAATTAAATCTGAAGCATTGCAGAGCCATACTGAACCATGTTAACATACCGAGACTCCTCCGTGCTTCCGAAAGCACGTTTTAAGCCGTTGGTCCCAGCTGTCATTTGTGGATCTTTGACAGTCGTTACGGGTCGTCAGAAGCCCGAAAGTCTGACAACCAGTCTTACCAAGGGGTATCGTATTACCTAGTTACTACCAACCATGTGTTACCATGTTACACAACCCATGTGCAAGTCAGATATTCAGTCGCTCCATGTAATATACGGTATTCAGCTGCATCCAGTTAGATTGGAAGCCGACCCCAACATAGTTGGGAAAATGCTAGGCAGATTGATTGATTGATTGGAAAATGAAAATATAAAATTTGTACTTTAATATGTAGATGTGTGGCCCGAGTATAGAACCTTGTGGAAAATCTGTAGTTTACTGAAATACGATCGGAATATAAACATTGTACAGCTTATTTTACGATTAAGAAACTTATGTAGACTCCTGTAAGCATTTTTTTGTCCCATTCTTGTTCTGCTACATAATACAGCAACTAAGTAGCTTTTGTCATTAATATAAAAACACATTTAAGTTTCAGATATATTTTTAGACAACTAATATTCAAAAATCAATATGAGTACCGTACCAAAACAGTATAGACTGACACGCCAGTTGAACCAGTGACTTGCAAACATGGTATCGAAAATAAAGCAGTTGTTAAAAAAACATGAATTATCTTTATGGATAACAAAAGTTTTGGCTTTGTATCGTTTTATATTTGGCAACTATGCAAATATCAGTGAATCAAGACCAATTTGTTATTTAATGAAATTATACTGCATTTGTTGTTGCTCGACTATTATTTCTATTGTCTTCTATGCTATCCAACTAAACATATACTCCATTTTCTTTGTATGCAACATCCAATACTTTTTTACCGCTATAGTATACTTAGTTTATGGTGATAAACGTTTCTTGCACTACTTCAGTGCAATTACAACCAACGATAGAATTATCGGCTTCAAGAAATTGCCCTTGTTCACCAATTACGTGTACCTTATTATCATCGGTAATTTTTTCGCAAGATTAGGCATTACTGCCTATCGTGCTTATCTTTATTCAATATTCATTAGTATCTTCTGTAGCATTACCTTCGCTGCATTTTCCATGGACTCTAACTATTTAACTGTCATTATCATCTTCGCAGTACTACAAAGTCGCATCAAACAGTTGAGAATATTCTTAGAATCAAATTTCATTCCTATTAATATTACTGGCAGGAATGAAGTCGCCATCAGTATTAAAAATATAAGGAAAAGTTTGTACAATTATAACAATTTGTTGGATAACTTGCAATATGTTGATAGGCAGCTACAATATTTGGTAAATATAATAACAATTGGTTCACTTCCTTCGACGGTATGAAGTCTTAATTCAACTTGTGTTTCAGTTATTCATCAATTGGAGTTCACATTGTTTAAAAACTATATTCTTGTCTTATAATGTGATAAGTGGTTATTCTATCATTGAGGTTAGTGAATATTTTAATCAATGTTTACGTGCAATTTGTTTATTTGTTTGGATGCCCTATACTAGGTCGAAACTCGTTGTAATATAAATGTGGCAGTACGATGGTTGAAGCCGTGATATAGTTATATCCCTAGGGACATAGCTATATACCGTCTTACAGTTATATGAAAGTGTTTCATAACTGTCGGAGTGCCCTAATTTTGTTACAGCGACCAAATTCGTCGTAGCGTCTCTCGGCTCGCGCGTTTTAGGTGTACGCACATCTGGTGATATCTATATTAAGGCTCGTATCATAGTTATATTCCTAGTAGTTATGAACCACTTTCATAGAACAAAATTACGGTATACAGCTATATCCCTAGGGATTTAACTATATCACGGCTTCAACCATCTTACTGCCACATTTATATTATAACGAGTTTCGATCTAGTATAGGGCACCCATACAAATAAACAAATTATAATTAGTAAAGTTTAACGCTTGACTTGTTTGCACGATGATTTTTTTTTCTTTAACTAAATAGAGAACAAGGATCAAAAAAATGTATTGTGTATGAACTACAAATTGACCAAGTTAAATCGTCCGTAATCGCAACTGTCATACTTTCACAGTTGTATGAAATAGCTATATCAATTTTGTAAAACAATTAATTTGCCTAGCTGTTCATAGGTACCAGTTTTGATAATAAATAACAGTATTTGTTAAATAATTCCAGAGCTATCGTTCTCCCATTGTACCGGACTTGATGGAGATACTGCAGTCTATAGTCATGGTGTCTTGTCCAGCGGTCATTGTGCAGGCAACCACACATGAAGTGGATCAAATAAAGGCGACACTCACACGACAATCGCTGAGATGCTCAGGTGATATTTGTACCATATCGCATGGTTTAAAATTTATTATTTGACTGGTCCAAAATGCGTCTACTGAGCATGGGGTCCCGAATCGGATTTGTCTGTTACAAATTTCTCAATACAAACCCAGATTGTAGCCGAGAAACGGTAGAGGAAGCGTTGGCAGACTAATGTTATCGGTAATAAGGTGGATGACCTACAGAAGATCGCGGGAAAGTCCTGGATGATACTTGCATAGACCAGGAAAGCATGGCACAAAAGGGAGGAGGCCTATACTCAGCAGTGCGTGGATCAAGGCAGCCAATGATGATGATGAACACAGATTCTTTTGTGGCTGATTGACGGCAATAAACACACCCCGGAAAAATAAAGTGGGTCAACACATCCTGCCCCTTTGAGGAACACAGTTATTTTAATAATATTTAACGGATCATTGATAACTTTGTTTACAGACGAGTCTCTCCGCTTCGAGCTGGAGATTGCGCTGCAGTATGTGTCGCTGCGTCCGTTCAGATACACGATCTGTCGCGCTGTGTTGCTTAACATCTACTTGCCGTTCACCGTCATGAATCTCTGTATCACTTATGTCATTGTTCTTTTGCAGCTAACACATTTTTCTGTGTAATTTAAACTGTAGCACAAAAGCTTCGATTTTGAAGAAATTATATTAATGTTTATTAACGTCCAAAATAAATGAATGTAATAACATTTACATTTTTGTTTTATTTGCTTGTATTGGCTATCTTCCCAAAAACGGATTCTGTTATGTTTGAGTTTTGTAAAAACAAAAAAAAGTTATCTAGTCATTATTTTAAGATCTGCTGATTCGTGTGTAAAGGTGCAAAAGGTGAATTTTTGAAATCGGCGCAGTAGTTTATGAGTTTATTCATTACAAACATACACACAAAAATACAAATCTTTCCTCTTTATAATAATATATATAAATATATAATATATATTAGTGTAGATGTAGATAAAGTACAGAATTTACCCGTTATTATTTTTTCTGAGGGTAATAATCCTATATAACTGTTAATTCCAATCTAGGGATGGCGTAGGAGCAGGTATGATCGACTTAAGTCGATTAAAACCACACGGCAACAGTCCTCAACCACATACAAAGCTTCAGGAACCCCCGTCCCTATTGGAACGTCTCTAGTTCCTACATTATATTCGCAAAAAGTTTACGTCCTACATGTGGCTGTTATTCGGCAAATAT
Organism: Agrochola circellaris; assembly: GCA_914767755.1. NCBI lineage: Eukaryota > Metazoa > Arthropoda > Insecta > Lepidoptera > Noctuidae > Agrochola > Agrochola circellaris. The sequence continues at coordinate 3,700,883 of OU611861.1, forward strand.
AAGCATATTAGGCGACGCCCGAGGCGACAGATCCGGCTGCCACCGCGCCTTTTGTCAGCAATTGTTCGTAAGGGATACAGGATGAAGCTAAAAATATGTAATATTGCTTCTACAACTACTACGCGAGTGCTACGCCGATTACAAAACATCATAGCGCACCATAGCGTTGCATTTAGAGACCAATTCTCGTACTCATAATATTTAAAATCGAGTTTCGATCAAAAATAATACAGTTATTATAATTATAATAATACAGTATTTTTTTGTCAAAAAAATTACGCCGCAATCCGTGACCACTTGGATGTAATTATTCAATCTCCAGGATTTTGCTTCTACGACTACCTACTACGCGAGTGCTACGCAGCTACAAAATCACGTAGCGTTTCGTAACTAGATTATCATGGCCCCTGCGCAAGGATGACACGCAAAATCGTGAAGCGTTCCACATGTTTCATTCATTCATAAACATTAGAAAATATACAATGGGCGGCCTTATCGCTTTCCGCGATCTCTTCCAGACAACCTTGCCTTGCTTTCCTCGACTGCAGGTATTTAGATGAACTAGCAATACCTACCTGACTTACATAGCAGGTGGTGTAGCCTATATCTTTGTCAAAATTTAAATGATTATGCTGGGACGGTAATTAAAACTTAATTCTTAAATATATACATGTGTATATTTATCAAAAATATTATTTAATTAAACATAAAATTACTACTAAATACGGGTGTGTAATGTTTGGCATAATAACAAATGCTCTAATTTCACTTAAACTAACGTTCATATGACATAATTTTCATAAGACATAATATCAAATGACATAAATTCATATGACCTAATATTTCGTATCATATAATATTCATTTAACATAATAACATTTAGTATAACGTAGCCGACGTAACGTAACGTAGTCGACGGAGCCCCGCTTCGCGGGGCTCCTACTTATGGGTGGTTTATAAAAAAATAACCACGAAGGGGATGGCGGGGTCTATTCGCTCGCTTCGCTCGCTCACACGACCCCGCCATCCCCTTCTAACCTAACCTATCCGAGTCGGGGTGCCCTAAAGTCCAGATTTCATCCAGGTGTATAGGGTATAAAGTGAAGAAAAAAAAAAAATGTTCATTATGCCATATGAAATTAGGTAAAATGAAATTATATCAACAATTCATTATGTCAACTGATCGTTATGTTAAACAAAATTATGTTAACTGAAATTATGTCAAGTGAACGTTAGATATTTTGTTATTATGCCAAACATTACACCCCCATTACAAAGGACTTAAACATAACTGGCGAAATGTGGGTGACTCAAGGTATACGGGTGATGTTATATTAATTGATAAAAACATAAGATTTGAGACCTAACCACGCTTCAAATTATACAAGGCAAAAAAAAATGTTTTTGTTCACAGAAATCAAGTTTCCTTTCTACCTTCTGAGGCGCTGCAATTGCCTGTTTTCAAATTACAAAACATTATAGCATTTTTATTTTTTTAAACTTGCTTATTACTTATAAAATTAATGAACAAAGAAACTTTCTCAATTAGTTTTTTTGCGTTCTTTGGAATAATATTATAACTACCACTGGCCTGCCCAGACTTGTGTTTTCAAGAATGCATTTATCAACCGTCCCATATGTTTATAAATTATGAAGCGCATCCATTCACTAGTTAAACTGTACACAGTATACTGCCCAACCACTGAACGAGCGTAAACTGCCTTAGATTAAAAAAAAACAGATTGTACGCCTATCCGGGAATCGGCTGCTTAGGAAGCTCATCTTAATTATTTGAAACATTCCAATATAAGGCGTACACACGGTCGGATGATTTAATTTTAGATTTTGCTGCCCGACTGTGCCGATCGTCGGACATGTGCGTAACACCCAAGAGAGAGTGATGTTTATAAATTGATAGGTACTTTAATGGTCTATCGGCATATATTCGAATCAGGTGGTAACCGGGCATTCAGTATTCCAGATATGCTCTGACGCACTCCTGGAAGCCAGGTGACCGCCCGTCCCTCTGTGAAAAGACCTAAAAACCTCTTAAAAACTCCAGGAGCTACCCACGGTAGCACGGTACAAGCCAAGTATTCCGTAAAAGCTATTAATATATAATTTATATTTTATTTAAATATAAATGTTGTAAATAATATAATAAATAAGATAATATGTTAATGTTGTTAGGAAAAGAATAAATTTAAAAACTATGCACTTTATTTTTATTGCAATAACTTAATTATTTACAGTTAAATTATAAACTGTTGGAATTCCCAACACTAAATGTTACTAAATACTACATAATACGAACATCACTAGCGTGCACTCTCGGTGAACGACTGTTCGTTCACCACTTCCCCCCACGGGGTCGGGTCCGCGACTAGCCGCGACTCTTGGCTAGTTCTACTCGATTGATGGTGATTGGGATATATATCTCCTTAAAAGAACTGGCTGTTTTAATTTACTGGAAGTACCTACATCCGCAAGCACACATAACCACATGGACCTCCTAAATCCATTCCGAATCCATATGATTTTGAATGCAGTTTCTAATCCATTGCTTCATTATGTTTGAAACTCTCGTCTGCTCAACAATGTTAGGAACAATGTTAGGAATATCGTATAATTTTGCAATGTTTGTAAGTATGTGAGCACCATGTATCTATCACATAATTAATTTATCTGTCATTGCTTAATTTTTCATTCTTTTTACCTATCGTGGTATAGTAATCTTATTCTAGATGCATCATGTCTTCACATATAATTATATAATTAATGTATACAAAATATTGTAAAAACATTTTAAAAGAGTAACGGTGGACTTTCTTGCCCATTCTTCTCCATACGAGAACAACCTTTTGGAAAGGGCGACTAGAATCAATTCTATTTTGTGTAAAATTGACGTTCAAAAGTGCCTAATTGAAATAAATTGTTTGACTTTGACTTTGAACGTAAATAACCCGATGAATGTTGTCGAACTGTCAAAATTAATAGCATTACCACTAGGTATAAGTTCGATAAGCAGTTACCCCGCTGTTCACCACAGTTTATGCTAAGTATTCTGTTTTTTTTTTCTTGTAATATGCAAAATATTAAATTAAAAAACTATGCACTCAAAGATGTTTTAATTTCAAAAACCAAATTATTTACAATAAAATTATGGAGTTTCGAAATCAATTAAAGTTAGTCAAATATTAACTTTGTAGTTGCAACTAGAAAGAAAATTCCGTTAATCATAGAAATGCGCGAACTGTATCATAGCCACAGTGCAGGTAGTAAGCAGAGCGATCATGCTCAGTATCAGGCTCATGTCCACTGTGAACAGCCGCCATATTGTATACTTGAACGGACGTTGGCGGAAGTACACCATGGCGTCATCTATTGCGTCACGTGTCGTGTCTCCTGAAATGTTTTATTTTTGTTATCCCAAAGAAAGTATGCACTTCGGGAATCATCGTCTGTTTTCGGAAATACGAATGCGCGATGATAAGTTAAAAAGTCAAGCGCGTATTACAGTCGCAACAGGCCGCAGCGCAACGCATTAACGCTCTCGCTCTTGTGGTGCGACGTTCGTGCTAATTCGGAAACACGAAAACCGAAGCGCATACATTTTCGCATTAATGCTCTCGCGAACGAAGTTCTAGTCTACTTTGTATTGATTACAAAATTATAAATTAACAACTCTATGCAATTCCAAAAAACTTTTAATTTTTGAGTGTGAGTTTTACTTTGTGGTGCGCCGTTCGAGCTAATTCGGAATCACGAAGATTACCGAAGCGCATACCTTTTCTGGTTTAGCTGTTTCTTAGCTGGCATATTTCAGCCAAACAAATGGCATCCTTGTTTTTTTTTTGTTATTTGTAAAAAGTTTAAATTAAGTACCTCTACATACAAGTAATTGCTTTATAACGCATAATTTCATTTTGTCTATTTCGCTGTTGACCATCTCGGCTAGCAGTGCAGGTGTCAACGTAACTGAGAACTCAGTTAAAGCTTCGTATATAATAACAGAGGTGCCCTGTAAGTTTAAGAAAACCTTTATAGATGAGTTATCTATGCTTCAGCGACGAAACGTAGACCAAAACTGTAAAAAAAAATATGTTAACACTTTTTAGCAAAACTTATAACATAACATCACGTCTGTATTCCTGGAAGGGTTAGACAGAGGTGCACGTATAGTGCAACCACATTTCGCCAGTTATGTCTAAGTCCCACGTCATAGGGGGCGAGCCTATTCCCATCAACCGGGCACAAAGCAGACTCCGGGCTGCTACTGCCAAATTCCAGATGAAAAAACCCAATTATTAAACTTATACGTACGTAATTATCGATTTTGGAATTAATGGAAATATAAATAGTGTTCAACGTCTTAGGAATTACGAGCACTATAGATGAAAATATCTGAAACAGAAAATAAACGAAATAAGTGAATAAAGTTAAAATATGATCAATTTTCTTGTCCAGGCACAATTTCCATATAAGTCCAATCTCCATTCCCCGTACTAGATTTTGATTGGTTCGAGTCAAGTCTGTTCTACAACCGTAGAAATAGCAATTCTTTTTTCGATGCCTGTCCCATCAAACTTGAACGGTTTTTTGTTTCAATTCACAAGTTTGACAAACACTAGTGAACACGTTTGACAAACACTAGAGGACACGTTTGACAAACCCCAACATAATTTTGTTTCCTGAGATAATTTATACACCTACAGTTATTTTATTATAGTTTACCATAAATTTCATTGGTACATCAGTCATAAGAGTCGTGTTCAGTAAATTCCTGTAAGAATTCATGTAAGATCTTAATTTTTTCTTCAAGTCGTCTTCTGCTGCTTCAAATCTACGCGCGATTGACAAGTCCTTCTCGAGTTGTTTGCGAAGCATAGCCATTCGGTGCCAAAGTAATTCAAACATAATTATTCGAGTAAAGTTGGACGTATGTTGTGATATATCAAAAGTAAATGCCAACGTGGGTACAGAAAATACATTTAGACTACCGGATATTAAAATGACGTATAAAACATGAATGATTACTTTATCTAACAGTAAAAAAATAAATAAAATTCTAGATAGCGGTATTTCTTGATTTAGTTTCAAACGTGGCGTGAGCTCTCTTATTTTATTCAAGAAATCGAATAAATTTTCGCCACTGAAGATTAAGCTTATGAAAACATTTGTGGCGTACAAAGTGCCGTGAATCCCGAAACGCAACTTCACCGGGAAGGGAGAATGTATGGTGACAAAGTAACCGTGTGAAATGAACGTAGTGGCGATAAACACACAATAAGCTCTCACTAAGACATTAACTAGTTTATTGGAACTAATTTTGTAGTAAAAGCCGAAAAACAATCGAACTGACATAATGGTTTTTATGGCCGGAAATGAAAAATCAAACATTATTAAGAGTAAAATAAACTGTATTTAGTTCTAAAAGAGGTGGTTGGTAGTGGAAACAACATCACACTGAACGTGGCGTCGTTATTCAAGGTAACATTCTAATTTAAAGCATCATTATGTTATCAATGAAACATCGATAGTTTTAAAGATTACAACTAGGGCGGTGTTAGTGTACTATTAACCATCAGGAATAGGAATTCAATGTTTTCCTATATACTAGGTCAAAATTCAAAATTCAACATATTTTATTTCACATAAACCTACAAGGGCACTTATGAAACGTCAGAAGCTAGGCGCGCGGTTCCAATCGGTCATTTCCTATGGAGAAGAGCCGGCAAGAAACTCCACGGTTACTCTTTTAAAAGTAAATGGTTTTTAAAATGTTTCCAAATTACAGTGTTAAAAGCTTCGATCAACTAACTATACAGGTATGAGAGGACAGTGTAGGCCCATCAACATGTACCAGGTACTTAGCAAAATATAAAATGGTCCACAGATCTACAATCTGTTATGTCTACAACGTTCTCAGGTAACTCCGGTATGTTTGGAAACTCTTTACGAGTTAGGTCATAGGTTCGAACCCAGACAGGCGCTTCACTTCGTGTAAATTATTTCATCACCACTGCTTTTAAAGCTTCGAAGCCCTGCTCTCAAAATCTAAAATTCATCATTGCTAATTTTTCTTTGGTCTTTGAACATAGAGCTATATAATTTTGAACCCCAGAGATTTTGTAGATTATACAATTAATGTTTACTGACGTGGTTCTATTTATTTCGAGCTATGCTGCATTTACACGTGGGTAATGGCATTATATTAATAATTTTTTCAATGTCGATGTCTATAAAAATCAATAGAATGGAGGTAGTAAGTACAACTGTGTCATTATTGTTTCATTTCAAAATGACAATTATATATACATATTATGTGATACTTTGGTAAGTTTTTGCTTTATAGGTTTATGCGTTTAACTAAACCCTCAATAAGATTTGCACAAACCTCAGAATTTTCTGCATTTGAACTACTCCATCTGTCCATTGTTTTACCATACAATAAAATGTTAAATGGTCTTTGTTCTTTTCGATTTTGCTTGTTCGTTTCAAATTATGCAACGATTTTTTTAGTATCACTTGATTTACTTGAGTACCTAAAAAATCAACGCCAGTGCTATTTCTTCCCTAGTAAGTAAATTTCTTTCTCTTCTCTACTGTCACGTTTGGTTGTGTGCTATTATGGCTTTAATATTTTCTCTTAAATACCCAAAGAATATATGCTAATTATAGAGGGATTAGTATAGTCCCACCCATCCCTTGTTTGGTTTCTCTTTCAGAGCAGATTACCTGAGTATTGTTTTCGCGTCATCAAGTATTTGATAAACATCAAATAATTTGTAAAAACTAACAATACTAACTGTTGAATACACATTTTGTAAAACAATCATCTTTATTTCAAATTAATGAAGGATAGAGAGACGTCACCAACCGCCAGGGCGACAGACGTCTTAGGGTGCGTTTCCACTGAAGCGGAGACGTACGGAGCTGAGCGCAGACGTGCAGGAATCGTCCAATCACAGACGAGACGAGAGACGCGATGAAGATTTCAACCATTGTGATTGCACGTCTCCGCTCAGCTCCGCTCGTCTCCGCTTCAGTGGAAACGCACCCTTAACCTGGTGGCCAGTATATATCACTAACCTACTTATTTAAGTACCATTGTTACTACAAAATACTAACAAAATAATGGACCTGAAAAAGTGAAAAATTCCTCACAAAACACATCGAAGCTGCCCCAAATGCACACCATAAGTTCAAAAAAATATTCACGGGGTGAGGAAAATAAAGTACCACGTGGAGTCACGATTGTCAAATTCGATTTAGGTTTGTCAAAATTATTTTTACATATAGAGTATTTTTTTGCAGATAGAGTGATAAACACAAACTCAAAGCATTTATTTCAATTACTCGTAAACTATTACAGGCACTTTTGAATTGTCAAGGAATCGGTCAGTCAAAAATATGAAGCTAGTTGCCCATTCCAAAGCGTAGTAGGTACCTATGGAGAAGAACGGGCAAGAAACTCCACGGACACTCTTTTAAATAAAATAAATTGTTTGTTTAGTATTGGTTACATCATTCATGTTGAAATTATACATGTGAGAACAATGTAGAAAGACGTGCACGTTAGAAGCGTCCGTAATACAAAGATAAAACAAAGAACACTTCAAAAATTAAAATCAGCCATGGCCGCTGAGAGTTGATCAGTCCCAACTGACGGCGCCCGTTCACGAACATGACGCATGGATCAGCACCATTCAGCTCAACCATTTTGAAGGGAGCTAAATGATCCAACACACGCGCCACCATCAGCGAGACATCTGAGTGAGCATGAAATACTCCGTATAAACCACCGAACTAAACTAACTAAACTATCTACTATATATACTTATATAGTCGATAGTTTAGTTAGTTCAGTTCGGTGTACAAGAGAATCAGCACCACTACTTGTATTTATGTAAAACGCTTACCTCAATGTTATAGAATGTCTAAATGCATCTAACACCAAATTGTAGTATTTTTATGTTGATTGTTATAAATATACTAAACGAATAAACACTAAAATTCCAAACTTATTTCTTAACTGTAGGTACCTACGTAACTAAGAAAATCTAATCTATAGGATCAAGCGATCACTACGCTCGATCTTAAGGCGTGTGTGCATGAACGGCGCACACAAACATAGCATCGCAATGAATTTGCCTAAACTCTGTCGAGTGAATTTTGTGCACGGACTCTTAAGTTATCTTTATGAAATTTTCCTAGTCTAACTATCAATAATTAAGGTACTTTTTACAGCTATGTACGCGTATTCGGAATTAATTTTTTTTTTTATCTGTAAGATTTGTAAAGGCGAGTAAAAATAAAATCTGAAGCATTGCAAAGCCATATTGAACGTAAATAGGAATATAATCTTGTACCTACACTATCAAGGATCTTTAAGCCAGATTTGAACAAATTTATTACATTTGCGAAATTTTCTGAACTGTTGAGAATATTTCAACTTTTAATTTGTATAATGATAGGTGGCCATCTCCACTTTATCCCTTTTGCCTCTGGACCACTACGTTTGAGACACTGTATAAAATGGGGCCGAAATCTTTGATATCTTTTATCTTTTTATTTTTAATCTTTTCTTTATCTTTGTTACTTTGTTTTTTATTTAAGTTTAGTGTGTTTTTAGTTTAATGTGTGATTTCCTGTGCGAGTCCCAATAAATACTTTTTCTTTCTTTCTTTCTTTCTTTCTTTCTTTCTTTCTTTCTTTCTTTCTTTCTTTCTTTCTTTCTTTCTTATATGTCTTATGATTTGTTTTGATTTATATTTTTATATTACCGTATTGAAAAATGTTAATGTTGGGGGAGGAGCTCATGGCTAAGTAATAACAGCCGCACGGTTCGATCCATCAGGTTAAACCAAGCTTGCCGGGTTTGGTCTGTGGATGGGTGACCATCTTAACTTACCGAGACTCCTCTGTGCCTCGGAAAGCACGTTAAGGCGTTGGTCTCGGTTGTCATTTGTGGATCTTTGATAGTCGTTACGTGTCGTCAGAAGCCCGAAAGTCTGACAACCAGTCCTACCGAGGGGTATCGTATTACCTAGTTACTGGGTTGTGGAGGTCAGATATTCAGTCACTCCATGTAATATACGGTATTCAGCTGCATCCAGTTAGATTGGAAGCCGACCCCAACATAGTTGGGAAAAGGCTAGGCAGATTGATTGATTGATTGGAAAATGACAATATAAAATATGTACTTTAATATGTAGATGTGTGGCCCGAGTATAGAACCTTGTGGAAAACCTGTAGTTTACTGAAATACGATCGGAATATAGACATTGTATTTATGCTGGTGTTCCGCAAGGATCGATACTAGGGCCCATATTGTTCATTTTGTTTACCAATGACTTAATAAATTATATAAAGATTCTACCAGACATACAACTTGTTGTTTTTGCGGATGACACAAATGCCATTATTGGGGCAAATGACACAAAAGAACTTACGGAAAAGGTTAATGCAGCTATAAGTTATCTATATTCATGGTTTACTGTAAATAAGTTGAAAATTAATAGTACAAAGACCAAGATAATGTTATTCAAAACAACTGCTCGTAATAAAGAATCTATGGAAATCATACTAAATGAGGACAAAATTGAACTCGTGAGAGAAGCAAAATTCTTGGGAGTACACATAGACGACTCATTAAATTGGAAAAAGGAGCTATCCGCCATTGATGCATCTATATCATGTGCGTGTTATGCGTTAAGAACCCTTCGCGACGAAATTGACATTAAACATTTAAAAATCGTATACTACGCACTTATTGAGTCAAAATTAAGATATAGCATACAATTTTGGGGGAACAGCTATAATTACAACTGCCAAAGAGCTTTTGTCCTTCAGAAAAGAGCTATACGTACCATTGTCCGTATTTCACAACGAGATAGTTACAGTACCCAGTCTCTATGTTCTAGTCCTTCTGACTAATCTTAAAAAGTACATACATGAATATGAGACGGATGAGGAAAGGCTGGTTAGAGAGAGCACACGTAGGAAGGAATTGAGAAATAAGATAAGTCCTCACTTCACAATATCAAGCGGTGCAATTTTTCAATAAGTTACCTTTACAGTTAAAAAGCTTGATTTATACATCTGCATTTAAAACAAAGCTTCAAGCATTCCTACTAGATAAATGTCCCTACTCCGTTGACGAAATGTAATAATATTATGACCATGCGTTTCTTCCTGTCAACTTAAATATGTATGTTACAGAGCAGACAGAAGTTATTGTTTTATGTATGTTAAGGACATTATTTTGAAATTACAATTATGTATTATTAATCCTATTAATTATTTAAGTTGACATTGAACTATTTTATTTGACATATTTTTTTTTGATTTTCTATTCCTAATCTTATATTGTTAATGAGTTGACATGGATTTTTATTTTATATTTTTTATCGTAGGTAATTTTTATTATGATGTTAATTTTGATGATGATGTGATTTTTGTTATTAATTTTCAAATGTGTTTCTTGTATTATGAATGTTAGTTTTCTTTTTTGTTATTAACTTTTAAATGTGTTTACTTACTTGTTTTTTTTTTATCACATAGAAAATTTCAAACACAATGTAAATTGTTTGTGAATAAATAAATTGAATTGAATTGAATTGTACAGCTTATTTTACTTGTGGTCGAGGGTCGCGTCTTTTTGGCAAAGTTTGAGACGCTCCAGTAACAGCATTTTGAGGGTTGTCTCGTGCAACCTTACAAGTCCCATATTTGTACACTGGATTTCTGTTCACCTAAACGAGAATAAAAAATGACGAAAGACAATGAATGTTTATTTTTAAGACTGATAATTTTTAATGAATGTTTTATTTTATTTAATGATAATTTTTAATGATACGTTTTTAATGATAATTTGTAATGATAATTTTTATTGATAATTTTTTAATGTTAATGTTTTTTACTACTTATTTATTGTTTTTATTTTTTTTTGTATATGGGTATTTTGCCTGAAATAAAACACTTTATTTTATTTTATTTTTACGACTAAGGAACTTATGTAGACTCCTGTAAGCATTTTCTTTTGTCCCATTCTTGTTCTGCTACATAATACAGCAACTACTCGTAAGTAGCTTTTGTCATTAGTATAAAAACACATATTTAAGTTTCAAATATATTTTTAGACAACTAATATTCAAAAATCAATATGAGTACCGTACCAAAACAGTATAGACTGACACGCCAGTTGAAGCAGTGACTTGCAAACATGGTATCGAAAATAAAGCAGTTGTTAAAAAAACATGAATTATCTTTATGGATAACAAAACTTTTGGCTTTGTATCGTTTTATACTTGGCAACTATGCAAATATCAGTGAATCAAGACCAATTTGTTATTTAATGAAATTATACTGCATTTGTTGTTGCTCGACTATTATTTCTATTGTCTTCTACTATGCTATCCAACTAAACATATACTCAATTTTCTTTGTATGCAACATCGAATACTTTTTTACCGCTATAGTATACTTAGTTTATGGTGATAAACGTTTCTTGCACTACTTCAGTGCAATTACAACCAACGATAGAATTATCGGCTTCAAGAAATTGCCCTTGTTCAACAATTACGTGTACCTTATTATCATCGGTAATTTTTTCGCAAGATTAGGTATTACTGCCTATCGTGCTTATCTTTATTCAGTATTCATTAGTATGTTCTGTAGCATTGCCTTCGCTGTATTTTCCATGGACACTAACCATTTAACTGTCATTATCATCTTCGCCGTACTACAAAGTCGCATCAAACAGTTGAGAATATTCTTAGAATCAAATTTCGTCCCTATTAATATTACTGGCAGGAATGAAGTCGCCATCAGTATTAAAAATATAAGGAAAAGTTTGTACAATTATAACAATTTGTTGGATAACTTGCAATATGTTGATAGGCAGCTACAATATTTGGTAAATATAATAACAATTGGTTCACTTTCTTCGACGGTACGTAGTCTTAATTCAATTCGTGTTTCAGTTATTCATCAATTGGAGTTCACATTGTTTAAAAACTATATTCTTGTCTTATAATATGATAAGTGGTTATTTTATCATTGAGGTTAGTGAATATTTTAATCAATGTTTACGTGCAAATTGTTTATTGGTTTGGATGCCCTATACTAGATCGAAACTCGTTATAATATAAATGTGGCAGTAAGATGGTATAGATCAAGGATCAAGAAAAATAATTGTGTGTGAACTACAAATTGACCAAGTTAAATCGTCCGTAATCGCAACTGTCATACTTTCACAGTTGTATGAAATAGCTATATCAATTTTGTAAAACAATTAGTTTGCCTAACTGTTCATAGGTACCAGTTTTGATAATAAATAACAGTATTTGTTAAATAATTCCAGAGCCATCATCCTCCCATTGTACCGGACTTGATGGAGATACTGCAGTCTATAGTCATGGTGTCTTGTCCAGCGGTCATTGTGCAGGCAACCACACATGAAGTGGATCAAATAAAGGCGACACTCACACGACAATCACTGAGATGCTCAGGTGATATTAGTACCATATCGCATGGTTTAAAATTTATTATTTGACTGGTCCAAAATGCGTCTACTGAGCATGGGGTCCCGAATCGGATTTGTCTGTTACAAATTTCTCAATACAAACCCAGATTGTAGCCGAGAAACGGTAGAGGAAGCGTTGGCAGACTAATGTTATCGGTAATAAGGTGGATGACCTACAGAAGATCGCGGGAAAGTCCTGGATGATACTTGCATAGACCAGGAAAGCATGGCACAAAAGGGAGGAGGCCTATACTCAGCAGTGCGTGGATCAAGGCAGCCAATGATGATGATGAACACAGATTCTTTTGTGGCTGATTGACGGCAATAAACACACCCCGGAAAAATAAAGTGGGTCAACACATCCTGCCCCTTTGAGGAACACAGTTATTTTAATAATATTTAACGGATCATTGATAACTTTGTTTACAGACGAGTCTCTCCGCTTCGAGCTGGAGATTGCGCTGCAGTATGTGTCGCTGCGTCCGTTCAGATACACGATCTGTCGCGCTGTGTTGCTTAACATCTACTTGCCGTTCACCGTCATGAATCTCTGTATCACTTATGTCATTGTTCTTTTGCAGCTAACACATTTTTCTGTGTAATTTAAACTGTAGCACAAAAGCTTCGATTTTGAAGAAATTATATTAACGTTTATTAACGTCCAAAATAAATGCATGTAATAACATTTACATTTTTGTTTTATTTGCTTGTATTGGCTATCTTCCCAAAAACGGATTCTGTTATGTTTGAGTTTTGTAAAAACAAAACAAAGTTATCTAGTCATTATTTTAAGATCTGCTGATTCGTGTGTAAAGGTAGCATATGCGAATTTTCCCACAAATTAGTCTGTGTGTATTTTTTTTATCACAACGTGGTAGCTCTTGGCCTGCATCTCACCTGATGGTAAGTGATGATCAGGCTGAAAGTAGAAGAGACCTTCACTCGTATTTAATCTTTTTTTAATGCAAGTAACTCAAGGGAGAAAGAGAAAGGAAAGAGAGAGGGAGAAAGAGAGAGAGTGAGAAAGAGAGAGAGGGAGAACGAGAGAGAGACAGAGAGAGGGAGAATTGTGAAAGCATGCGGAAAAGCGTTAAGAGAGTGAGAGAGAGAGAGAGAGGGAAAGAGGGAGAATTGTGAAAAAAAGCACGCGGAAAAGCGTTGAGAGGGAGAGAGAAAGAGAGAGGGAGGGAGAATTGTGAGAGCACGCGGAAAAGCGTTCACACATTGTGAGTGTCTTCTTCTAATTCGATAGCGAGAAAGGGAGACAAAGAGAGAAAGAGAGCGGAAAGAGAGAAACAGAGAGAGGGAAAAAGAGAAAGCGGGAGAAAGAGTTTTTCATGCTGTAGCTTGAAAGTAGTCTGCCAGGGTTGCGAGTTTTTCCGAAAGGGATATCGTGGCCCCGGAACACAGGCAACGGAAGGAACACGGGTGGGTTTTCGTCAGTAAAAGTTTGACACGCTCTCCCGCTCCGCCCAGAGCGGGAGAAGTCATTTGACAATTTCGCACACAAAAAAAAAGAATGTGGTTGAGGACTGTTGCCGTGTGGTTTTAATCGACTTAAGTCGGCCATACGTGCTCCTACGCCATCCCTAGATTGGAATTAACAGTAACATAGGATAATTACCCTAAAAAAAAAAAAAACGGGTAATTTCTGTACTTTATCTATATCTACACTAATATTATAAAGAGGAAAGATTTGTATTTTTGTGTGTATATTTGTAATGAATAAACTTAAAAACTACTGCGCCGATTTCAAAAATTCTTTCACCATTAGAAAGCTACATTCACCCTGAGTAACATAGGTTATATTTATTGCTAGAAAAGATTAGGGATCCTTACTAAAACCGTTCATCAATTAGCATGGATGAAGTAAGAAGGGTAAGTAAGTAGGGTTCATTTCAATCTCGGGATGTAATCCCGAGATTGAAATGAACCCTACTTACTTCTTACTTCATCCATGCTAATTGATGAACTTATAATTGAACTTTATCTGTCGTTTGGTGATAACTTTTCCGTCAAGTTAAAACCATGTTAAAATATGTTTAATTATTTAAATAATAAAGTACAGAAGTTACCCGTTATTATTTTTTCTGAGGGTAATAATCCTATGTAACTGTTAATTCCAATCTAGGGATGGCGTAGGAGCAGGTATGATCGACTTAAGTCGATTTGAAACACACGGCAACAGTCCTCAAACACATTCAACGCTTCAGGAACCCCCATCCCCAGTGGAACGTCTCTAGTTCCTACATTATATTCGCAAAAAGTTTACGTCCTACATGTGGCTGTTATTCGGCAAATATAAGCATATTAGGCGACGCCCGAGGCGACAGATCCGGCTGCCACCGCGCCTTTTGTCAGCAATTGTTCGTAAGGGATACAGAATGAAGCTAAAAATATGTAATATTGCTTCTACAACTACTACGCGAGTGCTACGCCGATTACAAAACATCATATTCAATTCTCGTATTCATAATATTTAAAATCGAGTTTTGATCAAAAATTATATAGTAAGTACTTATTTTTGTCGAAAAAATTACGCTGCAATCCGTGACCACTTGGGTGTAATTATTCAATCTCCAGGATTTTGCTTCTACGACTACCTACTACGCGAGTGCTACGCAGCTACGAAATCACGTAGCGTTTCGTAACTAGATTCTCATGGCCCCTGCGCAAGGATGACACGCAAAATCGTGAAGCGTTCCACATTTTTCATTCATTCATTCATAAACACTGCAAAATATACAATGGGCGGCCTTATCGCTTTCCACGATCTCTTCCAGGCAACTTTGCCTTGCTTTCCTCGACTGCAGGTTTTTAGATGAACTAGCATACCTACCTGACTTAGATAGCAGGTGGTGTAGCCTATATCTTTGTCAAAATTTAAATGATTATGCTGGGAAGGTAATTAGAACTTAATTCTTAAATATATACATGTGTATATTTATCAAAAATATTATTTAATTAAACATAAAATTACTACTAAATACACAATGATTAATTTATAAAATGCTTACCTACTGAATCTATAAACCATGCCTAATTGTGATACACGTAAAACTTATCTCTTTGTTACCATAAAATATGATCTCTCAGTAAATGTTTGTAATATTATTGTCTAAGTAAATAGCTATATTTACTTTGGTAATATTACTACTTAGGTTATATTTATTTATCTAAATGTAATAATAGTATTTTAAGAAAATGGCTACCTACTTATTGATAATAGAATTATTTATGTTATTGTTGTTGACTTTTAGACGAATGTAATTATTCAGTTTTCATCTACAGTTTTATTTTATGTTTATTTTTAACTTTCTACGACTTAGATTTTTAACTTGTAAGTAATGTATGTAAAGATAATTTTTGCCGTGCCCTGATATGGTTCTTAGCTCTAAGCCTTTTGTTAACATCGTGTTTTACCTTGTGGAACGCAAATAAATGAATATGAATAGAACTTCGCTTAGGTACTTAATAGGCTCGCCTCCTATTACAAAGGACTTAAACATAACTGGCGAAATGTGGGTGACTCAAGGTATACGGGTGATGTTATATTAATTGATAAAAACATAAGATTTGAGACCTAACCACGCTTCAAATTATATAAGGCAAAAAAAAATGTTTTTGTTCACAGAAATCAAGTTTCCTTTCTACCTTCTGAGGCGCTGCAATTGCCTGTTTTCAAATTACAAAACATTATAGCATTTTTATTTTTTTAAACTTGCTTATTACTTATAAAATTAATGAACAAAGAAACTTTCTCAATTAGTTTTTTTGCGTTCTTTGGAATAATATTATAACTACCACTGGCCTGCCCCGACTTTAGTTTTCAAGGATGTATTTATGAAACGCCTGTATCAACGGTCCCATATGATTATAAATTATGAAGCGCATCCATTCACTAGTTAAACTGTACACAGTATACTGCCCAACCACTGAACGAGCGTAAACTGCCTTAGATTAAAAAAAAACAGATTGTACGCCTATCCGGGAATCGGCTGCTTAGGAAGCTCATCTTAATTATTTGAAACATTCTAATATAAGGCGTGCTAGGTAGGTACATACGGTCGGATGATTTAATTTTAGATTTTGCTGCCCGACTGTGCCGAATCATGCCGATCGTCGGACATGTGCGTAACACCCAAGAGAGAGTGATGTTTATAGATTGATAGGTACTTTAATGGTCTATCGGCATATATTCGAATCAGGTGGTAACCGGGCATTCAGTATTCCAGATATGCTCTGACGCACTCCTGGAAGCCAGGTGACCGCCCGTCCCTCTGTGAAAAGAGCTAAAAACCTCTCAAAAACTCCAGGAGCTACCAATGGCAGCACGGTATAAGCCGTTTTATTCCGTAAAAACTGTTAATATTTTTATTTTTATTTTATGGTGTAAATAATAATGATTTTAAAGTTGTAAATGTTGTAAATAATATAATAGATAAGATAATATGTTTATGTTGTTAGGAAAAGAATAAATTTAAAAACTATGCACTTTATTTTTATTGCAATAACTTAATTATTTACAGTTAAATTATAAACTGTTGGAATTCCCAACGCTAAATGTTACTAAATACTAAATAATACGAACATCACTAGCGTGCACTCTCGGTGAACGAATGTTCGTTCACCACTTCCCCCCACGGGGTCGGGTCCGCGACTAGCCGCGACTCTTGGCTAGTTCTACTCGATTGATGGTGATTGGGATATACCTACCTCCGTAAAAGGACTGGCTGTTTTAATTTACTGGAAGTACCTACATCCGCAAGCACACATCGATGGACTTCCTAAATCCATTCCGAATCCATATGATTTTGAAGGAAGTTTCTAATCCATTACTTCATTATGTTTGAAACTCTCTTCTGCTCAACAACGTTAGGAACAATGTTAGGAATATCGTATAATTTTGCAATGTTTGTAAGTATGTGAGCACCATGTATCTATCACATAATTAATTTATCTGTCATTGCTTAATTTTTCATTCTTTTTACCTATCGTGGTATAGTAATCTTATTCTAGATGCATCATGTCTTCACATATAATTATATAATTAATGTATACAAAATATTGTAAAAACATTTTAAAAGAGTAACGGTGGACTTTCTTGCCCATTCTTCTCCATACGAGAACAACCTTTTGGAAAGGGCGACTAGAATCAATTCTATTTTGTGTAAAATTGACGTTCAAAAGTGCCTAATGAACGTAAATAACCCGATGAATGTTGTTGAACTGTCAAAATTAATAGCATTACCACTATAAGTTCGATAAGCAGTTACCCCGCTGTTCACCACAGTTTATGCTAAGTATTCTGTTTTTTTTTTCTTGTAATATGCAAAATATTAAATTAAAAAACTATGCACTCAAAGATGTTTTAATTTCAAAAACCAAATTATTTACAATAAAATTATGGAGTTTCAAAATCAATTAAAGTTAGTCAAATATTAACTTTGTAGTTGCAACTAGAAAGAAAATTCCGTTAATCATAGAAATGCGCGAACTGTATCATAGCCACAGTGCAGGTAGTAAGCAGAGCGATCATGCTCAGTATCAGGCTCATGTCCACTGTGAACAGCCGCCATATTGTATACTTGAACGGACGTTGGCGGAAGTACACCATGGCGTCATCTATTGCGTCACGTGTCGTGTCTCCTGAAATGTTTTATTTTTGTTATCCCAAAGAAAGTATGCACTTCGGGAATCATCGTCTGTTTTCGGAAATACGAATGCGCGATGATAAGTTAAAAAGTCAAGCGCGTATTACAGTCGCAACAGGCCGCAGCGCAACGCATTAACGCTCTCGCTCTTGTGGTGCGACGTTCGTGCTAATTCGGAAACACGAAAACCGAAGCGCATACATTTTCGCATTAATGCTCTCGCGAACGAAGTTCTAGTCTACTTTGTATTGATTACAAAATTATAAATTAACAACTCTATGCAATTCCAAAAAACTTTTAATTTTTGAGTGTGAGTTTTACTTTGTGGTGCGCCGTTCGAGCTAATCCGGAATCACGAAGATTACCGAAGCGCATACCTTTTCTGGTTTAGCTGTTTCTTAGCTGGCATATTTCAGCCAAACAAATGGCATCCTTGTTTTTTTTTTGTTATTTGTAAAAAGTTTAAATTAAGTACCTCTACATACAAGTAATTGCTTTATAACGCATAATTTCATTTTGTCTATTTCGCTGTTGACCATCTCGGCTAGCAGTGCAGGTGTCAACGTAACTGAGAACTCAGTTAAAGCTTCGTATATAATAATAGAGGTGCCCTGTAAGTTTAAGAAAACCTTTATAGATGAGTTATCTATACTTCAGCGACGAAACGTAGACCAAAACTGTAAAAAAAAATATGTTAGCACGTTTTAGCAAAACTTATAACATAACATCACGTCTGTATTCCTGGAAGGGTTAGACAGAGGCGCACGTATAGTGCAACCACATTTCGCCAGTTATCTCTAAGTCCCACGTCATAGGGGGCGAGCCTATTCCCATCAACCGGGCACAAAGCAGACTCCGGGCTGCTACTGCCAAATTCCAGATGAAGAAACCCAATTATTAAACTTATACGTACGTAATTATCGATTTTGGAATTAATGGAAATATAAATAGTGTTCAACGTCTTAGGAATTACGAGCACTATAGATGAAAATATCTGAAACAGAAAATAAACGAAATAAGTGAATAAAGTTAAAATATGATTAATTTTCTTGTCCAGGCACAGTTTCCATATGAGTCCAATCTCCGTTCCCTGTACTAGATTTTGATTGGTTCGAGTCAAGTCTGTTCTACAACCGTAGAAATAGCAATTCTTTTTTCGATGCCTGTCCCATCAAACTTGAACGAGTTTTGTTTCAATTCACAAGTTTGACAAACACTAGAGGACACGTTTGACAAACCCCAACATAATTTTGTTTCCTGAGATAATTTATACACCTACAGTTATTTTATTATAGTTTACCATAAATTTCATTGGTACATCAGTCAAAAGAGTCGTGTTCAGTAAATTCCTGTAAGAATTCATGTAAGATCTTAATTTCTTCTTCAAGTCGTCTTCCCCTGCTTCAAATCTACGCGCGATTGACAAGTCCTTCTCGAGTTGTTTGCGAAGCATAGCCATTCGGTGCCAAAGTAATTCAAACATAATTATTCGAGTAAAGTTGGACGTATGTTGTGATATATCAAAAGTAAATGCCAACGTGGGTACAGAAAATACATTTAGACTACCGGATATTAAAATGACGTATAAAACATGAATGATTACTTTATCTAACAGTAAAAAAATAAATAAAATTCTAGATAGCGGTATTTCTTGATTTAGTTTCAAACGTGGCGTGAGCTCTCTTATTTTATTCAAGAAATCGAATAAATTTTCGCCACTGAAGATTAAGCTTATGAAAACATTTGTGGCGTACAAAGTGCCGTGAATCCCGAAACGCAACTTCACCGGGAAGGGAGAATGTATGGTGACAAAGTAACCGTGTGAAATGAACGTAGTGGCGATAAACACACAATAAGCTCTCACTAAGACATTAACTAGTTTATTGGAACTAATTTTGTAGTAAAAGCCGAAAAACAATCGAACTGACATAATGGTTTTTATGGCCGGAAATGAAAATTCAAACATTATTAAGAGTAAAATAAACTGTATTTAGTTCTAAAAGAGGTGGTTGGTAGTGGAAACAACATCACACTGAACGTGGCGTCGTTATTCAAGGTAACATTCTAATTTAAAGCATCATTATGTTATCAATGAAACATCGATAGTTTTAAAGATTACAACTAGGGCGGTGTTAGTGTTCTATTAACAATCAGGAATAGGAATTCAATGTTTTCCTATATACTAGGTCAAAATTCAAAATTCAACATATTTTATTTCACATAAACCTACAAGGGCACTTATGAAACGTCAGAAGCTAGGCGCGCGGTTCCAATTGGTAATTTCCTATGGAGAAGAGCCGGCAAGAAACTCCACGGTCACTCTTTTAAAAGTAAATGGTTTTTACAATTTTTCCAAATTACAGTGTTAAAAGCTTCGATCAACTATACAGGTATAAGAGGACAGTGTAGGCCCACCAACATGTACCAGGTACTTAGCAAAATATAAAATGGTCCACAGATCTACAGTCTGTTATGTCTACAACGTTCTCAGGTAACTCCGGTAGGTTTGGAAACTCTTTACGAGTTACGTCATAGGTTCGAACCCAGACAGGCGCTTCACTTCGTGTAAATTATTTCATCACCACTGCTTTTAAAGCTTCGAAGCCCTGCTCTCAAAATCTAAAATTCATCATTGGTAATTTTTCTTTGGTCTTTGAACATAGAGCTATATAATTTTGAACCCCAGAGATTTTGTAGATTATACAATTGATGTTTACTGACGTGGTTCTATTTATTTTGAGCTATGCTGCATTTACACGTGGGTAATGGCATTACATTATTAATTTTTTCAATGTCGATGTCTATAAAAATCAATAGAATGGAGGTAGTAAGTACAACTGTGTCATTATTGTTTCATTTCAAAATGACAATTATATACATAGTATGTAATACTTTGGTAAGTTTTTGCTTTATAGGTTTATGCGTTTAACTAAACCCTCAATAAGATTTGCACAAACCTCAGAATTTTCTGCATTTGAACTACTCCATCTGTCCATTGTTTTACCATACAATAAAATGTTAAATGGTCTTTGTTCTTTTCGATTTTGCTTGTTCGTTTCAAATTATGCAACGATTTTTTTAGTATCACTTGATTTACTTGAGTCCCTAAAAAATCAACGCCAGTGCTATTTCTTCCCTAGTAAGTAAATGTATTTCTCTTCTCTACTGTCACGTTTGGTTGTGTGCTATTATGGCTTTAATATTTTCTCTTAAATACCCAAAGAATATATGCTAATTATAGAGGGATTAGTATAGTCCCACCCATCCCTTGTTTGGTTTCTCTTTCAGAGCAGATTACCTGAGTATTGTTTTCGCGTCATCAAGTATTTGATAAACATCAAATAATTTGTAAAAACTAACAATACTAACCTACTTATTTAAGTACCATTGTTACTAACACCAAAATACTAACAAAATTATGGACCAAAATTCCTCACAAAACACATCGAGGCTGCCCCAAATGCACACCATAGGTTCAAAAAAATATTCACGGGGTGAGGAAAAACAAGTACCACGTGGAATCGCGATTGTCAAATTCGATTTAGGTTTGTCAAAATTATTTTTACATATAGAGTATTTTTTTGCAGATAGAGTGATAAACACAAACTCAAAGCATTTATTTCAATTACTCGTAAACTATTACAGGCACTTTTGAATTGTCAAGGAATCGGTCAGTCAAAAATATGAAGCTAGTTGCCCATTCCAAAGCGTAGTAGGTACCTATGGAGAAGAACGGGCAAGAAACTCCACGGACACTCTTTTAAATAAAATAAATTGTTTGTTTAGTATTGGTTACATCATTCATGTTGAAATTATACATGTGAGAACAATGTAGAAAGACGTGCACGTTAGAAGCGTCCGTAATACAAAGATAAAACAAAGAACACTTCAAAAATTAAAATCAGCCATGGCCGCTGAGAGTTGATCAGTCCCAACTGACGGCGCCCGTTCACGAACATGACGCATGGATCAGCACCATTCAGCTCAACCATTTTGAAGGGAGCTAAATGATCCAACACACGCGCCACCATCAGCGAGACATCTGAGTGAGCATGAAATACTCCGTATAAACCACCGAACTAAACTAACTAAACTATCTACTATATATACTTATATAGTCGATAGTTTAGTTAGTTCAGTTCGGTGTACAAGAGAATCAGCACCACTACTTGTATTTATGTAAAACGCTTACCTCAATGTTATAGAATGTCTAAATGCATCTAACACCAAATTGTAGTATTTTTATGTTGATTGTTATAAATATACTAAACGAATAAACACTAACATTCCAAACTTATTTCTTAACTGTAGGTACCTACGTAACTAAGAAAATCTAATCTATAGGATCAAGCGATCACTACGCTCGATCTTAAGGCGTGTGTGCATGAACGGCGCACACAAACATAGCATCGCAATGAATTTGCCTAAACTCTGTCGAGTGAATTTTGTGCACGGACTCTTAAGTTATCTTTATGAAATTTTCCTAGTCTAACTATCAATAATTAAGGTACTTTTTAAAGCTATGTACGCGTATTCGGAATTACATTTTTTTTTTATCTGTAAGATTTGTAAAGGCGAGTAAAAATAAAATCTGAAGCATTGCAAAGCCATATTGAACGTAAATAGGAATATAATCTTGTACCTACACTATCAAGGATCTTTAAGCCAGATTTGAACAAATTTATTACATTTGCGAAATTTTCTGAACTGTTGAGAATATTTCAACTTTTAATTTGTGTAATGATAGGTGGCCACCTCCACTTTATCCCATTTAGCTCTGGACCACTACGTTTGAGACACTGTATAAAATGGGGGCCGAAATCTTTGATATCTTTTATCTTTTTATTTTTAATCTTTTCTTTATCTTTGTTACTTTGTTTTTTATTTAAGTTTAGTGTGTTTTTAGTTTAATGTGTGATTTCCTGTGCGAGTCCCAATAAATACTTTTTCTTTCTTTCTTTCTTTCTTTCTTTCTTTCTTTCTTATATGTCTTATGATTTGTTTTGATTTATATTTTTATATTACCGTATTGAAAAATGTTAATGTTGGGGGAGGAGCTCATGGCTAAGTAATAACAGCCGCACGGTTCGATCCATCAGGTTAAACCAAGCTTGCCGGGGTTGGTCTGTGGATGGGTGACCATCTTAACTTACCGAGACTCCTCTTTGCCTCGGAAAGCACGTTAAGCCGTTGGTCTCGGTTGTCATTTGTGGATCTTTGATAGTGGTTACGTGTCGTCAGAAGCCCGAAAGTCTGACAACCAGTCCTACCGAGGGGTATCGTATTACCTAGTTACTGGGTTATGGAGGTCAGATATTCAGTCACTCCATGTAATATACGGTATTCAGCTGCATCCAGTTAGATTGGAAGCCGACCCCAACATAGTTGGGAAAAGGCTAGGCAGATTGATTGATTGATTGATTGGAAAATGACAATATAAAATATGTACTTTAATATGTAGATGTGTGGCCCGAGTATAGAACCTTGTGGAAAACCTGTAGTTTACTGAAATACTATCGGAATATAGACATTGTATTTATGCTGGTGTTCCGCAAGGATCGATACTAGGGCCCATATTGTTCATTTTGTTTACCAATGACTTAATAAATTATATAAATAAGATTCTACCAGACATACAACTTGTTGTTTTTGCGGATGACACAAATGCCATTATTGGGGCAAATGACACAAAAGAACTTACGAAAAAGGTTAATGCAAACTATAAGTTATCTATATTCATGGTTTACTGTAAATAAGTTGAAAATTAATAGTACAAAGACCAAGATAATGTTATTCAAAACCACTGCTCGTAATAAAGAATCTATGGAAATCATACTAAATGAGGACAAAATTGAACTCTTGAGAGAAGCAAAATTCTTGGGAGTACACATAGACGACTCATTAAATTGGAAAAAGGAGCTATCCGCCATTGATGCATCTATATCATATGCGTGTTATGCGTTAAGAACCCTTCGCGACGAAATTGACATTAAACATTAAAAAATCGTATACTACGCACTTATTGAGTCAAAATTAAGATATAGCATACAATTTTGGGAGAACAGCTATAATTACAACTGCCAAAGAGCTTTTGTCCTTCAGAAAAGAGCTATACGTACCATTGTCCGTATTTCACAAAGAGATAGTTGTCGTTCTCATTTCTTAGATTTAAACATCCTTACAGTACCCAGTCTCTATGTTCTAGTCCTTCTGACTAATCTTAAAAAGTACATACATGAATATGAGACGGATGAGGAAAGGCTGGTTAGAGAGAGCACACGTAGGAAGGAATTGAGAAATAAGATAAGTCCTCACTTCAACATTGTGAAGCATAGTTCACAATATCAAGCGGTGCAATTTTTCAATAAGTTACCTTTACAGTTAAAAAGCTTGATTTATACATCTGCATTTAAAACAAAGCTTCAAGCATTCCTACTAGATAAATGTATCTACTCCGTTGACGAAATGTAATAATATTATGACCATGCGTTTCTTCCTGTCAACTTAAATATGTATGTTACAGAGCAGACAGAAGTTATTGTTTTATGTATGTTAAGGACATTATTTTGAAATTACATATGAATTATTAATCCTATTAATTATTTAAGTTGACATTGAACTATTTAATTTGACATTTTTTTTTTTGATTTTCTATTCCTAATCTTATATTGTTAATGAGTTGACATGGATTTTTATTTTATATTTTTTATCGTAGGTAATTTTTATTATGATGTTAATTTTGATGATGATGTGATTTTTGTTATTAATTTTCAAATGTGTTTCTTGTACTATGAATGTTATTTTTCTTTTTTGTTATTAACTTTTAAATGTGTTTACTTACTTGTTTTTTTTTTATCACAGAAAATTTCAAACACAATGTAAATTGTTTGTGAATAAATAAATTAAATTGAATTGAATTGTACAGCTTATTATACTTGTGGTCGAGGGTCGCGTCTTTTTGGCAAAGTTTGAGACGCTCCAGTAACAGCATTTTGAGGGTTGTCTCGTGCAACCTTACAAGTCCCATATTTGTACACTGGATTTCTGTTCACCTAAACGAGAATAAAAAATGACGAAAGACAATGAATGTTTATTTTTAAGACTGATAATTTTTAATGAATGTTTTATTTTATTTAATGATAATTTTTAATGATACGTTTTTAATGATAATTTGTAATGATAATTTTTATTGATAATTTTTTAATGTTAATGTTTTTTACTACTTATTTATTGTTAATTTTTTTTTTTTGTATATGGTTATTTTGCCTGAAATAAAACACTATTTATTTTATTTTATTTTATTTTATTTTTACGACTAAGGAACTTATGTAGACTCCTGTAAGCATTTTCTTTTGTCCCATTCTTGTTCTGCTACATAATACAGCAACTACTCGTAAGTAGCTTTTGTCATTAGTATAAAAACACATATTTAAGTTTCAAATATATTTTTAGACAACTAATATTCAAAAATCAATATGAGTACCGTACCAAAACAGTATAGACTGACACGCAAGTTGAAGCAGTGACTTGCAAACATGGTATCGAAAATAAAGCAGTTGTTAAAAAAACATGAATTATCTTTATGGATAACAAAACTTTTGGCTTTGTATCGTTTTATACTTGGCAACTATGCAAATATCAGTGAATCAAGACCAATTTGTTATTTAATGAAATTATACTGCATTTGTTGTTGCTCGACTATTATTTCTATTGTCTTCTACTATGCTATCCAACTAAACATATACTCAATTTTCTTTGTATGCAACATCGAATACTTTTTTACCGCTATAGTATACTTAGTTTATGGTGATAAACGTTTCTTGCACTACTTCAGTGCAATTACAACCAACGATAGAATTATCGGCTTCAAGAAATTGCCCTTGTTCACCAATTACGTGTACCTTATTATCATCGGTAATTTTTTCGCAAGATTAGGTATTACTGCCTATCGTGCTTATCTTTATTCAGTATTCATTAGTATGTTCTGTAGCATTGCCTTCGCTGTATTTTCCATGGACACTAACCATTTAACTGTCATTATCATCTTCGCCGTACTACAAAGTCGCATCAAACAGTTGAGAATATTCTTAGAATCAAATTTCGTCCCTATTAATATTACTGGCAGGAATGAAGTCGCCATCAGTATTAAAAATATAAGGAAAAGTTTGTACAATTATAACAATTTGTTGGATAACTTGCAATATGTTGATAGGCAGCTACAATATTTGGTAAATATAATAACAATTGGTTCACTTTCTTCGACGGTACGTAGTCTTAATTCAATTCGTGTTTCAGTTATTCATCAATTGGAGTTCACATTGTTTAAAAACTATATTCTTGTCTTATAATATGATAAGTGGTTATTTTATCATTGAGGTTAGTGAATATTTTAATCAATGATTACGTGCAAATTGTTTATTGGTTTGGATGCCCTATACTAGATCGAAACTCGTTATAATATAAATGTGGCAGTAGGATGGTTGAAGCCGTGATATAGTTAGATCTAGCCATAGCCCTAGGGACATAGCTATATACCGTCTTACTGTTATATGAAAGCGTTTCATAACTGTCGGAGTGCCCTAATTTTGTTACTGTGACCAATTTCGACGTAGCGTCTCTCGGCTCGCGCGTTTTTGGTCACATCTGGTGATATCTATATTAAGGCTCGTATCATAGTTATATTCCTAGTAAGACAGTTATGAACCACTTTCATATAACTAAATTACGGTATACAGCTATATCCCTAGGGATTTAACTATATCACGGCTTCAACCATCTTACTGCCACATTTATATTATAACGAGTTTCGATCTAGTATAGGGCACCCATACAAATAAACAAATTATAATTAGTAAAGTTTAACGCTTGACTTGTTTGCACGATGATTTTTTTTTCTTTAACTAAATAGAGAACAAGGATCAAAAAAATGTATTGTGTATGAACTACAAATTGACCAAGTTAAATCGTCCGTAATCGCAACTGTCATTCTTTCACAGTTGTATGAAATAGCTATATCAATTTTGTAAAACAATTAATTTGCCTAGCTGTTCATAGGTACCAGTTTTGATAATAAATAACAGTATTTGTTAAATAATTCCAGAGCTATCGTTCTCCCATTGTACCGGACTTGATGGAGATACTGCAGTCTATAGTCATGGTGTCTTGTCCAGCGGTCATTGTGCAGGCAACCACACATGAAGTGGATCAAATAAAGGCGACACTCACACGACAATCGCTGAGTTGCTCAGGTCATATTAGTACCATATCGCATGGTTTAAAATTTATTATTTGACTAGTCCAAAATGCGTCTACTGAGCATGGGGTCCCGAATCGGATTTGTCTGTTACAAATTTCTCAATACAAACCCAGATTGTAGCCGAGAAACGGTAGAAGAAGCGTTGGCAGACTAATGTTATCGGTAATAAGGTGGATGACCTACAGAAGAACGCGGGAAAGTCCTGGATGATACTTGCATAGACCAGGAAAGCATGGCACAAAAGGGAGGAGGCCTATACTCAGCAGTGGGTGGATCAAGGCAGCCAATGATGATGATGAACACAGATTCTTTTGTGGCTGATGGACGGCAATAAACACACCCCGGAAAAATAAAGTGGGTCAACACATCCTGCCCCTTTGAGGAACACAGTTATTTTAATAATATTTAACGGATCATTGATAACTTTGTTTACAGACGAGTCTCTCCGCTTCGAGCTGGAGATTGCGCTGCAGTATGTGTCGCTGCGTCCGTTCAGATACACGATCTGTCGCGCTGTGTTGCTTAACATCTACTTGCCGTTCACCGTCATCAATCTCTGTATCACTTATGTCATTGTTCTTTTGCAGCTAACACATTTTTCTGTGTAATTTAACCTGTAGCACAAAAACTTCGATTTTGAAGAAATTATATTACTTAATGTTTGTTAACGTCCAAAATAAATGCATGTAATAACATTAATATTTTTGTTTTATTTGCTTGTATTGGCTATCTTCCCAAAAACGGATTCTGTTATGTTTGAGTTTTGTAAAAACAAAAAAAAGTTATCTAGTCATTATTTTAAGATCTGCTGATTCGCGTGTAAAGGTTAATTTTTGAAATCGGCGCAGTAGTTTATGAGTTTATTCGTTACAAACATACACACAAAAATACAAATCTTTCCTCTTTATAATAATATATAATATATATTAGTGTAGATGTAGATAAAGTACAGAAGTTACTCGTTATTATTTTTTCTGAGGGTAATAATCCTATGTAACTGTTAATTCCAATCTAGGGATGGCGTAGGAGCAGGTATGATCGACTTAAGTCGATTAAAACCACACGGCAACAGTCCTCAACCACATACAAAGCTTCAGGAACCCCCGTCCCTATTGGAACGTCTTTAGTTCCTACATTATATTCGCAAAAAGTTTACGTCCTACATGTGGCTGTTATTCGGCAAATATAAGCATATTAGGCGACGCCCGAGGCGACAGATCCGGCTGCCACCGCGCCTTTTGTCAGCAATTGTTCGTAAGGGATACAAGATGAAGCTAAAAATATGTAATATTGCTTCTACAACTACTACGCGAGTGCTACGCCGATTACAAAACATCATAGCGCACCAAAGCGTTGCATTTAGAGACCAATTCTCGTATTCATAATATTTAAAATCGAGTTTCGATCAAAAATAATATAGTAAGTACTTATTTTTGTCGAAAAAATTACGCTGCAATCCGTGACCACTTGGGTGTAATTATTCAATCTCCAGGATTTTGCTTCTACGACTACCTACTACGCGAGTGCTACGCAGCTACGAAATCACGTAGCGTTTCGTAACTAGATTCTCATGGCCCCTGCGCAAGGATGACACGCAAAATCGTGAAGCGTTGCACATGTTTCATTCATTCATAAACATTAGAAAATATACAATGGGCGGCCTTATCGCTTTCCGCGATCTCTTCCAGACAACCTTGCCTTGCTTTCCTCGACTGCAGGTATTTAGATGAACTACCAATACCTACCTGACTTACATAGCAGGTGGTGTAGCATGTATCTTTGTCAAAATTTAAATGATTATGCTGGGAAGGTAATTAAAACTTAATTCTTAAATATATACATGTGAATATTTATCAAAAATATTATTTAATTAAACATAAAATTACTACTAAATACACAATGATTAATTTATGAAATGCTTACCGACTGAATCTATAAACCGTGCCTAATTGTGATACACGTAAAACTTATCTCTTTGTAACCATAAAATATGATCTCTCATTAAATGTTTGTAATATTATTGTCTAAGTAAATAGCTATATTTACTTTGGTAATATTACTACTTAGGTTATATTTATTTATCTAAATGTAACAATAGTATTTTAAGAAAATGGCTACCTACTTATTGATATTAGAATTATTTATGTTATTGTTGTTGACTTTTAGACGAATGTAATTATTCAGTTTTCATCTACAGTTTTATTTTATGTTTATTTTTAACTTTCTACGACTTAGATTTTTAACTTGTAAGTAATGTATGTAAAGATAATTTTTGCCGTGCCCTGATATGGTTCTTAGCTCTAAGTCTTTTGATAACATCGTGTTTTACCTTGTGGAACGCAAATAAATTAATTTGAATAGAACTTCGCTTAGGTACTTAATAGGCTCGCCTCCTATTACAAAGGACTTAAACATAACTGGCGAAATGTGGGTGACTCAAGGTATACGGGTGATGTTATATTAATTGATAAAAACAAGTGTTAACTTTGGTTTCTGATCAGATTTGAGACCTAACCACGCTTCAAATTATATAAGGCAAAAAAAATGTTTTTGTTCACAGAAATCAAGTTTCCTTTCTACCTTCTGAGGCGCTGCAATTGCCTGTTTTTCAAATTACAAAACATTCTAGTATTTTTTTTTTAAACTAGCTGATTGATTGAAATGAAATACACGTCATATAGAAAAAATATTAAAAATAAGCTAGATGAGGTCGGTGTTTCCTATCTGACTACTCTGAGAAGAAAGGCCGAAACAAACTCAGAGGTCGTAGTCTCTTTTAAAGTCCAGACATAATCTTGGTCAAGTCATATGAGGACCATGTGGATTAGTGTCTGAAATGGTCTTTTGAGGAAAGAACCACACAGATTTGAGTGGACCTGTCCACACAGATTTGAGTGGACCTTTCTAGTCAGTGCATTTGTCAGTAATCGTGGAGCTCAACTCAAAACTGAAGGAGCTCAACTCGACGAACAATACCAAAGAAAGGATATTTGGGTAGGCCGCATCAACTACTCAAACTGCCAGAGCATCATTAAAACTAACTGAGAAAGAAAAAATAAATGAAAGAGAAAAAATAAAAATAAAATATCCACATAGTCCTCACATTCACAATAATTAAAATAATATAATACTATACAAAGTAATCGTGTACAGTTTGAATATAATTTTCAACAATGTCAATATGTATATAAAACTGGTTTATTGTGATGAATAATTAAAATGTCAAGTTTTATGGTTTTCACAAGGCTTAGCAGAGCGAGCAGCTCAATCCCAAGCTTTTTTATCTTCTAAATAGCATAAATAGCTCAAGCTCTTCTATGCATAAATAGCTCAAGGAAGAATGCAAATATCAAATTTATTAATGAAAGTGGAAACAAATGTACAGCGGTATGGAAAGTAATTAAGGATGAAATTATGGGTAATAACTATAAGAACGATGTGGATAATATCCTAATTGACAATAAAGTACTAACAGACCCCGTAGAAATAGCAACTGCGTTCAATAACCACTACATTAATACAGCACACTCTTCTAGCACGAGTACAAAGCCGCACCGCGATGAAGGTTCACTAGTTCATTCGATGTTTCTAAAACCTGTGTCTGAAAACGAAGTCAGAGCGGTGATGACATCATTAAGAAACACAAGTTCGGCAGGTTATGACGAAATTAATACGAAGATTATAAAAGCATGCACTGATGAACTTATTATTGTAATGACATATTTAATAAATCTTTCATTTTCACTTGGCACTTTTCCAGAATCTTTAAAAGTATCAATTGTTAAGCCACTTTTTAAAAAAGGTGAAAAATCTGACATTAATAATTATCGACCAATAACATTAATACCTATTATATCTAAAATTTTCGAGAAGTGTATGTGTAAGAGATTGATTGACTACTGTGATAAATTTAACATTATTAAAAAAGATCAATTTGGCTTCCAAAAAAAGAAATCCACAACACTAGCTATCTTCACTCTTGTAAAAACCATATTGACTAATATTAACCGAAACCACCTTACTACAGGGTTGTTTTTTGACTTATCGAAAGCCTTTGACCTAGTATCTCACGACCTGTTGCTACAGAAATTGGAGGCAATTGGCATTAGAGGTATTGCACTTCAATGGATATCGACATACTTGAGTAACAGACAACAGCGTGTTATAATTACAAAAGTGACTGGAAAGAACGACATGACACCACACTCTTCTGAACTCAAATATAACAAATATGGCGTCCCACAAGGAAGTGTATTAGGCCCAATTTTATTCATTCTTTATATTAATTCTATTACTGACATAACTAATCATAAATGTATATTATTTGCTGATGACATTTCCATTATTGTGACATCGGATAAAAATAATACTACAATTGACGATCATGAAACTGACATTAATAACACAATTGACATACTGACTGAATGGCTAAATAAAAATAATTTATCATTAAATCTTGCAAAGTCTGTATATATTCAATTTCACAGATCAAATAATTCTAAATATAATAATAATAAAATGAAGATAAATAAAATTAGTGAAGTAACGCAAACTAAGTTTCTAGGTGTTACTTTGGATCAAGATATGAATTGGAAATCCCATGTCGATATTGTCTCAAAACGAATAAATAAGTTTGTATTTGCGCTGAGAAAAATTAGGAACATAACAAACGTCCAAACGGCAAAAATATCTTATCATGCATATGTTGAATCGGTGTTACGCTATGGATTGATTATGTGGGGCAATAGCACCGATCAAAATAGAGCATTTGTTGCTCAAAAAAAATGCATTCGAGCAATCTACGGGCTTCAATCCGACGATTCTTGTCGGCCGGTATTTCAGAAACTTGGTTTGTTACCGCTACCGTCTCTATATATATATGAGATATGTATGTTTGTGTGGAAGCATAAGGAATTATTTAAAAAAGCAGATGATGTAGTTCCTCGAAACCGGCGCGATCCTCACAGGCTCGTACTGGATGTCATGCCAAGGCTAGCTAAATATAATAAAAGCTGTTTGTATATGTGTGTAGAAATATTTAATAAAATACCGAGCGACTTAAAAATTCTAAATACAAGATTATTTAAAAGTAAATTGTATGATTGGCTGTCCACAAATAGTTTTTATAGTGTAAAAGAATTTTTTGACAAAAAATTTAAATGACTGAAATTTTAAATGTATAAATTATAAATTTTAATGTATTATATAATTAAATGTACCAAATGTCATATAATAATTAATTCATTAATAATATAATGAAATGTATGCACGACAAATTTGCACGCTTATAATGTTAAGCAAAGACATGTATGCTCTGTATTTAATTTTTGTACCATCTTCTATACCATGTTTTTATGCAAATAAATTTTATTCTTATTCTTATTCTTATTCTTAAATAATCTGAAATTTTATAGTACCCTTTTTTACAAAGTTTGGTTTAAATACAGTTTTTAAATCGTTTAATGGGTAAGTTTCGAATGTCAATGGGAAGTTTGTTATAAAATTAATGACCAAAAAAACTTTCTCAATTAGTTTTTTTGCGTTCTTTGGAATAATATTATAACTACCACTGGCCTGCCCTGACTTGTGTTTTCAAGGATGCATTTATCAACCGTCCCATATGTTTATAAATTATGAAGCGCATCCATTCACTAGTTAAACTGTACACAGTATACTGCCCAACCACTGAACGAGCGTAAACTGCCTTAGATTAAAAAAAAACAGATTGTACGCCTATCCGGGAATCGGCTGCTTAGGAAGCTCATCTTAATTATTTGAAACATTCTAATATAAGGCGTGCTAGGTAGGTAAACACGGTTGGATGATTTTATTTTAGATTTTGCTGCCCGACTGTGCCGAATCATGCCGATCGTCGGACATGTGCGTAACACCCAAGAGAGAGTGATGTTTATAGATTGATAGGTACTTTAATGGTCTATCGGCATATATTCGAATCAGGTGGTAACCGGGCATTCAGTATTCCAGATATGCTCTGACGCACTCCTGGAAGCCAGGTGACCGCCCGTCCCTCTGTGAAAAGAGCTAAAAACCTCTTAAAAACTCCAGGAGCTACCAACGGCAGCACGGTATAAGCCAAGTATTCCGTAAAAGCTATTAATATATAATTTATATTTTATTTAAATATAAATGTTGTAAATAATATAATAAATAAGATAATATGTTTATGTTGTTAGGAAAAAAATAAATTTAAAAACTATGCACTTTATTTTTATTGCAATAACTTAATTATTTACAGTTAAATTATAAACTGTTGGAATTCCCAACACTAAATGTTACTAAATACTAAATAATACGAACATCACTAGCGTGCACTCTCGGTGAACGAATGTTCGTTCACCACTTCCCCCCACGGGGTCGGGTCCGCGACTAGCCGCGACTCTTGGCTAGTTCTACTCGATTGATGGTGATTCGGATATATATCTCCTTAAAAGAACTGGCTGTTTTAATTTACTGGAAGTACCTACATCCGCAAGCACACATCCCCCCCACATGGACCTCCTAAATCCATTCCGAATCCATATGATTTTGAATGCAGTTTCTAATCCATTGCTTCATTATGTTTGAAACTCTCGTCTGCTCAACCACGTTAGGAACAATGTTAGGAATATCGTATAATTTTGCAATGTTTGTAAGTATGTGAGCACCATGTATCTATCACATAATTAATTTATCTGTCATTGCTTAATTTTTCATTCTTTTTACCTATCGTGGTATAGTAATCTTATTCTAGATGCATCATGTCTTCACATATAATTATATAATTAATGTATACAAAATATTGTAAAAACATTTTAAAAGAGTAACTGTGGACTTTCTTGCCCATTCTTCTCCACACGAGAACAACCTTTTGGAAAGGGCGACTAGAATCAATTCTATTTTGTGTTAAATTGACGTTCAAAAGTGCCTAATTGAAATAAATTGTTTGACTTTGACTTTGAACGTAAATAACCCGATGAATGTTGTTGAACTGTCAAAATTAATAGCATTACCACTATAAGTTCGATAAGCAGTTACCCCGCTGTTCACCACAGTTTATGCTAAGTATTCTGTTTCTTTTTTCTTGTAATATGAAAAATATTAAATTAAAAAACTATGCACTCAAAGATGTTTTAATTTAAAAAACCAAATTATTTACAATAAAATTATGGAGCTTCAAAATCAATTAAAGTTAATCAAATATTAACTTTGTAGTTGCAACTAGAAAGAAAATTCCGTTAATCATAGAAATGCGCGAACTGTATCATAGCCACAGTGCAGGTAGTAAGCAGAGCGATCATGCTCAGTATCAGGCTCATGTCCACTGTGAACAGCCGCCATATTGTATACTTGAACGGACGTTGGCGGAAGTACATCATGGCGTCATCTATTGCGTCACGTGTCGTGTCTCCTGAAATGTTTTATTTTTGTTATCCCAAAGAAAGTATGCACTTCGGGAATCATCGTCTATTTTCGGAAATACGAACGCGCGATGATAAGTTAAAAAGTCAAGCGCATATTACAGTCGCAAAAGGCCGCAGCGCAACGCATTAAGGCTCTCGAACGAAGTTCTAGTCTACTTTGTATTGATTACAAAATTATAAATTAACAACTCTATGCAATTCCAAAAAACTTTTAATTTTTGAGTGTGAGTTTTGCCTCTGTGGGGGGTTACTTTGTGGTGCGCCGTTCGAGCTAATTCGGAATCACGAAGATTACCGAAGCGCATACCTTTTCTGGTTTAGCTGTTTCTTAGCTGGCATATTTCAGCCAAACAAATGGCATCCTTGTTTTTTCCTTGTTATTTGTAAAAAGTTTAAATTAAGTACCTCTACATACAAGTAATTGCTTTATAACGCATAATTTCATTTTGTCTATTTCGCTGTTGACCATCTCGGCTAGCAGTGCAGGTGTCAACGTAACTGAGAACTCAGTTAAAGCTTCGTATATAATAATAGAGGTGCCCTGTAAGTTTAAGAAAACCTTTATAGATGAGTTATCTATGCTTCAGCGACGAAACGTAGACCAAAACTGTAAAAAAAAGGGTTAGACAGAGGCGCACGTATAGTGCAACCACATTTCGCCAGCTATGTCTAAGTCCCACGTCATAGGGGGCGAGCCTATTCCCATCAACCGGGCACAAAGCAGACTCCGGGCTGCTACTGCCAAATTCCAGATGAAAAAACCCAATTATTAAACTTATACGTACGTAATTATCGATTTTGGAATTAATGGAAATATAAATAGTGTTCAACGTCTTAGGAATTACGAGCACTATAGATGAAAGTATCTGAAACAGAAAATAAACGAAATAAGTGAATAAAGTTAAAATATGATTAATTTTCTTGTCCAGGCACAGTTTCCATATGAGTCCAATCTCCGTTCCCTGTACTAGATTTTGATTGGTTCGAGTCAAGTCTGTTCTACAACCGTAGAAATAGCAATTCTTTTTTCGATGCCTGTCCCATCAAACTTGAACGATTTTTGTTTCAATTCACAAGTTTGACAAACACTAGAGGACACGTTTGACAAACACTAGTGAACACGTTTGACAAACCCCAACATAATTTTGTTTCCTGAGATAATTTATACACCTACAGTTATTTTATTATAGTTTACCATAAATTTCATTGGTACATCAGTCAAAAGAGTCGTGTTCAGTAAATTCCTGTAAGAATTCATGTAAGATCTTAATTTTTTCTTCAAGTCGTCTTCCCCTGCTTCAAATCTACGCGCGATTGACAAGTCCTTCTCGAGTTGTTTGCGAAGCATAGCCATTCGGTGCCAAAGTAATTCAAACATAATTATTCGAGTAAAGTTGGACGTATGTTGTGATATATCAAAAGTAAATGCCAACGTGGGTACAGAAAATACATTTAGACTACCGGATATTAAAATGACGTATAAAACATGAATGATTACTTTATCTAACAGTAAAAAAATAAATAAAATTCTAGATAGCGGTATTTCTTGATTTAGTTTCAAACGTGGCGTGAGCTCTCTTATTTTATTCAAGAAATCGAATAAATTTTCGCCACTGAAGATTAAGCTTATGAAAACATTTGTGGCGTACAAAGTGCCGTGAATCCCGAAACGCAACTTCACCGGGAAGGGAGAATGTATGGTGACAAAGTAACCGTGTGAAATGAACGTAGTGGCGATAAACACACAATAAGCTCTCACTAAGACATTAACTAGTTTATTGGAACTAATTTTGTAGTAAAAGCCGAAAAACAATCGAACTGACATAATGGTTTTTATGGCCGGAAATGAAAAATCAAACATTATTAAGAGTAAAATA
Organism: Agrochola circellaris; assembly: GCA_914767755.1. Lineage (NCBI taxonomy): Eukaryota > Metazoa > Arthropoda > Insecta > Lepidoptera > Noctuidae > Agrochola > Agrochola circellaris. The sequence continues at coordinate 3,737,620 of OU611861.1, forward strand.
AACTGTATTTAGTTCTAAAAGAGGTGGTTGGTAGTGGAAACAACATCACACTGAACGTGGCGTCGTTATTCAAGGTAACATTCTAATTTAAAGCATCATTATGTTATCAATGAAACATCGATAGTTTTAAAGATTACAACTAGGGCGGTGTTAGTGTTCTATTAACAATCAGGAATAGGAATTCAATGTTTTCCTATATACTAGGTCAAAATTCAAAATTCAACATATTTTATTTCACATAAACCTACAAGGGCACTTATGAAACGTCAGAAGCTAGGCGCGCGGTTCCAATTAGTCATTTCCTATGGAGAAGAGCCGGCAAGAAACTCCACGGTCACTCTTTTAAAAGTAAATGGTTTTTACAATTTTTCCAAATTACAGTGTTAAAAGCTTCGATCAACTATACAGGTATAAGAGGACAGTGTAGGCCCACCAACATGTACCAGGTACTTAGCAAAATATAAAATGGTCCACAGATCTACAGTCTGTTATGTCTACAACGTTCTCAGGTAACTCCGGTAGGTTTGGAAACTCTTTACGAGTTACGTCATAGGTTCGAACCCAGACAGGCGCTTCACTTCGTGTAAATTATTTCATCACCACTGCTTTTAAAGCTTCGAAGCCCTGCTCTCAAAATCTAAAATTCATCATTGGTAATTTTTCTTTGGTCTTTGAACATAGAGCTATATAATTTTGAACCCCAGAGATTTTGTAGATTATACAATTGATGTTTACTGACGTGGTTCTATTTATTTTGAGCTATGCTGCATTTACACGTGGGTAATGGCATTACATTATTAATTTTTTCAATGTCGATGTCTATAAAAATCAATAGAATGGAGGTAGTAAGTACAACTGTGTCATTATTGTTTCATTTCAAAATGACAATTATATACATAGTATGTAATACTTTGGTAAGTTTTTGCTTTATAGGTTTATGCGTTTAACTAAACCCTCAATAAGATTTGCACAAACCTCAGAATTTTCTGCATTTGAACTACTCCATCTGTCCATTGTTTTACCATACAATAAAATGTTAAATAGTCTTTGTTCTTTTCGATTTTGCTTGTTCGTTTCAAATTATGCAACGATTTTTTTAGTATCACTTGATTTACTTGAGTCCCTAAAAAATCAACGCCAGTGCTATTTCTTCCCTAGTAAGTAAATGTATTTCTCTTCTCTACTGTCATGTTTGGTTGTGTGCTATTATGGCTTTAATATTTTCTCTTAAATACCCAAAGAATATATGCTAATTATAGAGGGATTAATATAGTCCCACCCATCCCTTGTTTGGTTTCTCTTTCAGAGCAGATTACCTGAGTATTGTTTTCGCGTCATCAAGTATTTGATAAACATCAAATAATTTGTAAAAACTAACAATACTAACCTACTTATTTAAGTACCATTGTTACTAACACCAAAATACTAACAAAATTATGGACCAAAATTCCTCACAAAACACATCGAGGCTGCCCCAAATGCACACCATAGGTTCAAAAAAATATTCACGGGGTGAGGAAAAACAAGTACCACGTGGAATCGCGATTGTCAAATTCGATTTAGGTTTGTCAAAATTATTTTTACATATAGAGTATTTTTTTGCAGATAGAGTGATAAACACAAACTCAAAGCATTTATTTCAATTACTCGTAAACTATTACAGGCACTTTTGAATTGTCAAGGAATCGGTCAGTCAAAAATATGAAGCTAGTTGCCCATTCCAAAGCGTAGTAGGTACCTATGGAGAAGAACGGGCAAGAAACTCCACGGACACTCTTTTAAATAAAATAAATTGTTTGTTTAGTATTGGTTACATCATACATGTGAGAACAATGTAGAAAGACGTGCACGTTAGAAGCGTCCGTAATACAAAGATAAAACAAAGAACACTTCAAAAATTAAAATCAGCCATGGCCGCTGAGAGTTGATCAGTCCCAACTGACGGCGCCCGTTCACGAACATGACGCATGGATCAGCACCATTCAGCTCAACCATTTTGAAGGGAGCTAAATGATCCAACACACGCGCCACCATCAGCGAGACATCTGAGTGAGCATGAAATACTCCGTATAAACCACCGAACTAAACTAATTAAACTATCTACTATATATACTTATATAGTCGATAGTTTAGTTAGTTCAGTTCGGTGTACAAGAGAATCAGCACCACTACTTGTATTTATGTAAAACGCTTACCTCAATGTTATAGAATGTCTAAATGCATCTAACACCAAATTGTAGTATTTTTATGTTGATTGTTATAAATATACTAAACGAATAAACACTAACATTCCAAACTTATTTCTTAACTGTAGGTACCTACGTAACTAAGAAAATCTAATCTATAGGATCAAGCGATCACTACGCTCGATCTTAAGGCGTGTGTGCATGAACGGCGCACACAAACATAGCATCGCAATGAATTTGCCTAAACTCTGTCGAGTGAATTTTGTGCACGGACTCTTAAGTTATCTTTATGAAATTTTCCTAGTCTAACTATCAATAATTAAGGTACTTTTTAAAGCTATGTACGCGTATTCGGAATTACATTTTTTTTTTATCTGTAAGATTTGTAAAGGCGAGTAAAAATAAAATCTGAAGCATTGCAAAGCCATATTGAACGTAAATAGGAATATAATCTTGTACCTACACTATCAAGGATCTTTAAGCCAGATTTGAACAAATTTATTACATTTGCGAAATTTTCTGAACTGTTGAGAATATTTCAACTTTTAATTTGTATAATGATAGGTGGCCACCTCCACTTTATCCCATTTAGCTCTGGACCACTACGTTTGAGACACTGTATAAAATGGGGGCCGAAATCTTTGATATCTTTTATCTTTTTATTTTTAATCTTTTCTTTATCTTTGTTACTTTGTTTTTTATTTAAGTTTAGTGTGTTTTTAGTTTAATGTGTGATTTCCTGTGCGAGTCCCAATAAATACTTTTTCTTTCTTTCTTTCTTTCTTTCTTTCTTATATGTCTTATGATTTGTTTTGATTGATATTTTTATATTACCGTATTGAAAAATGTTAATGTTGGGGGAGGAGCTCATGGCTAAGTAATAACAGCCGCACGGTTCGATCCATCAGGTTAAACCAAGCTTGCCGGGGTTGGTCTGTGGATGGGTGACCATCTTAACTTACCGAGACTCCTCTTTGCCTCGGAAAGCACGTTAAGCCGTTGGTCTCGGTTGTCATTTGTGGATCTTTGATAGTGGTTACGTGTCGTCAGAAGCCCGAAAGTCTGACAACCAGTCCTACCGAGGGGTATCGTATTACCTAGTTACTGGGTTGTGGAGGTCAGATATTCAGTCACTCCATGTAATATACGGTATTCAGCTGCATCCAGTTAGATTGGAAGCCGACCCCAACATAGTTGGGAAAAGGCTAGGCAGATTGATTGATTGATTGGAAAATGACAATATAAAATATGTACTTTAATATGTAGATGTGTGGCCCGAGTATAGAACCTTGTGGAAAACCTGTAGTTTACTGAAATACTATCGGAATATAGACATTGTATTTATGCTGGTGTTCCGCAAGGATCGATACTAGGGCCCATATTGTTCATTTTGTTTACCAATGACTTAATAAATTATATAAATAAGATTCTACCAGACATACAACTTGTTGTTTTTGCGGATGACACAAATGCCATTATTGGGGCAAATGACACAAAAGAACTTACGGAAAAGGTTAATGCAAACTATAAGTTATCTATATTCATGGTTTACTGTAAATAAGTTGAAAATTAATAGTACAAAGACCAAGATAATGTTATTCAAAACAACTACTCGTAATAAAGAATCTATGGAAATCATACTAAATGAGGACAAAATTGAACTCTTGAGAGAAGCAAAATTCTTGGGAGTACACATAGACGACTCATTAAATTGGAAAAAGGAGCTATCCGCCATTGATGCATCTATATCATATGCGTGTTATGCGTTAAGAACCCTTCGCGACGAAATTGACATTAAACATTTAAAAATCGTATACTACGCACTTATTGAGTCAAAATTAAGATATAGCATACAATTTTGGGGGAACAGCTATAATTATAACTGCCAAAGAGCTTTTGTCCTTCAGAAAAGAGCTATAAGTACCATTGTCCGTATTTCACAAAGAGAAAGTTGTCGTTCTCATTTCTTAGATTTAAACATCCTTACAGTACCCAGTCTCTATGTTCTAGTCCTTCTGACTAATCTTAAAAAGTACATACATGAATATGAGACGGATGAGGAAAGGCTGGTTAGAGAGAGCACACGTAGGAAGGAATTGAGAAATAAGATAAAGTCCTCACTTCAACATTGTGAAGCATAGTTCACAATATCAAGCGGTGCAATGTTTCAATAAGTTAGCTTTACAGTTAAAAAGCTTGATTTATACATCTGCATTTAAAACAAAGCTTCAAGCATTCCTACTAGATAAATGTCTCTACTCCGTTGACGAAATGTAATAATATTATGACCATGCGTTTCTTCCTGTCAACTTAAATATGTATGTTACAGAGCAGACAGAAGTTATTGTTTTATGTATGTTAAGGACATTATTTTGATATTACATATGTATTATTAATCCTATTAATTATTTAAGTTGACATTGAACTATTTAATTTGACATTTTTTTATTTTTTTTCTATTCCTAATCTTATATTGTTAATGAGTTGACATGGATTTTTATTTTATATTTTTTATCGTAGGTAATTTTTATTATGATGTTAATTTTGATGATGATGTGATTTTTGTTATTAATTTTCAAATGTGTTTCTTGTACTATGAATGTTATTTTTCTTTTTTGTTATTAACTTTTAAATGTGTTTACTTACTTGTTTTTTTTTATCACATAGAAAATTTCAAACACAATGTAAATTGTTTGTGAATAAATAAATTGAATTGAATTGAATTGTACAGCTTATTTTACTTGTGGTCGAGGGTCGCGTCTTTTTGGCAAAGTTTGAGACGCTCCAGTAACAGCATTTTGAGGGTTGTCTCGTGCAACCTTACAAGTCCCATATTTGTACACTGGATTTCTGTTCACCTAAACGAGAATAAAAAATGACGAAAGACTATTATTTTTAAGACTGATAATTTTTAATGAATGTTTTATTTTATTTAATGATAATTTTTAATGATACGTTTTTAATGATAATTTGTAATGATAATTTTTATTGATAATTTTTTAATGTTAATGTTTTTTACTACTTATTTATTGTTTATTTTTTTTTTTTGTATATGGGTATTTTGCCTGAAATAAAACACTATTTATTTTATTTTTATTTTATTTTATTTTTACGACTAAGGAACTTATGTAGACTCCTGTAAGCATTTTCTTTTGTCCCATTCTTGTTCTGCTACATAATACAGCAACTACTCGTAAGTAGCTTTTGTCATTAGTATAAAAACACATATTTAAGTTTCAAATATATTTTTAGACAACTAATATTCAAAAATCAATATGAGTACCGTACCAAAACAGTATAGACTGACACGCCAGTTGAAGCAGTGACTTGCAAACATGGTATTGAAAATAAAGCAGTTATTAAAAAAACATGAATTATCTTTATGGATAACAAAACTTTTGGCTTTGTATCGTTTTATACTTGGCAACTATGCAAATATCAGTGAATCAAGACCAATTTGTTATTTAATGAAATTATACTGCATTTGTTGTTGCTCGACTATTATTTCTATTGTCTTCTACTATGCTATCCAACTAAACATATACTCAATTTTCTTTGTATGCAACATCGAATACTTTTTTACCGCTATAGTATACTTAGTTTATGGTGATAAACGTTTCTTGCACTACTTCAGTGCAATTACAACCAACGATAGAATTATCGGCTTCAAGAAATTGCCCTTGTTCACCAATTACGTGTACCTTATTATCATCGGTAATTTTTTCGCAAGATTAGGTATTACTGCCTATCGTGCTTATCTTTATTCAGTATTCATTAGTATGTTCTGTAGCATTGCCTTCGCTGTATTTTCCATGGACACTAACCATTTAACTGTCATTATCATCTTCGCCGTACTACAAAGTCGCATCAAACAGTTGAGAATATTCTTAGAATCAAATTTCATCCCTATTAATATTACTGGCAGGAATGAAGTCGCCATCAGTATTAAAAATATAAGGAAAAGTTTGTACAATTATAACAATTTGTTGGATAACTTGCAATATGTTGATAGGCAGCTACAATATTTGGTAAATATAATAACAATTGGTTCACTTTCTTCGACGGTACGTAGTCTTAATTCAATTCGTGTTTCAGTTATTCATCAATTGGAGTTCACATTGTTTAAAAACTATATTCTTGTCTTATAATATGATAAGTGGTTATTTTATCATTGAGGTTAGTGAATATTTTAATCAATGTTTACGTGCAAATTGTTTATTGGTTTGGATGCCCTATACTAGGTCGAAACTCGTTATAATATAAATGTGGCAGTAGGATGGTTGAAGCCGTGATATAGTTAGATCTAGCCATAGCCCTAGGGAGCTATATACCGTCTTACTGTTATATGAAAGCGTTTCATAACTGTCGGAGTGCCCTAATTTTGTTACTGTGACCAATTTCGACGTAGCGTCTCTCGGCTCGCGCGTTTTTGGTCACATCTGGTGATATCTATATTAAGGCTCGTATCATAGTTATATTCCTAGTAAGACAGTTATGAACCACTTTCATATAACTAAATTACGGTATACAGCTATATCCCTAGGGATTTAACTATATCACGGCTTCAACCATCTTACTGCCACATTTATATTATAACGAGTTTCGATCTAGTATAGGGCACCCATACAAGTAAACAAATTATAGTTAGTAAAGTTTAACGCTTGACTTGTTTGCACGATGATTTTTCTTTCTTTAACAAAATAGTATAGATGATCAAGAAAAATAATTGTGTGTGAACTACAAATTGACCAAGTTAAATCGTCCGTAATCGCAACTGTCATACTTTCACAGTTGTATGAAATAGCTATATCAATTTTGTAAAACAATTAGTTTGCCTAACTGTTCATAGGTACCAGTTTTGATAATAAATAACAGTATTTGTTAAATAATTCCAGAGCCATCATCCTCCCATTGTACCGGACTTGATGGAGATACTGCAGTCTATAGTCATGGTGTCTTGTCCAGCGGTCATTGTGCAGGCAACCACACATGAAGTGGATCAAATAAAGGCGACACTCACACGACAATCGCTGAGTTGCTCAGGTGATATGAGTTCCATATCGCATGGTTTAAAATTTATTATTTGACTAGTCCAAAATGCGTCTACTGAGCATGGGGTCCCGAATCGGATTTGTCTGTTACAAATTTCTCAATACAAACCCAGATTGTAGCCGAGAAACGGTAGAGGAAGCGTTGGCAGACTAATGTTATCGGTAATAAGGTGGATGACCTACAGAAGATCGCGGGGAAGACCTGGATGATACTTGCATAGACCAGGAAAGCATGGCACAAAAGGGAGGAGGCCTATACTCAGCAGTGGGTGGAACATGGCGGCCAATGATGATGATGAACACAGATTCTTTTGTGGCTGATTGACGGCAATAAACCACCCCGGAAAAATAAAGTGGGTCAACACATCCTGCCCCTTTGAGGAACACAGTTATTTTAATAATATTTAACGGATCATTGATAACTTTGTTTACAGACGAGTCTCTCCGCTTCGAGCTGGAGATTGCGCTGCAGTACGTGTCGCTGCGTCCGTTCAGATACACGATCTGTCGCGCTGTGTTGCTTAACATCTACTTGCCGTTCACCGTCATCAATCTCTGTATCACTTATGTCATTGTTCTTTTGCAGCTAACACATTTTTCTGTGTAATTTATACTGTAGCACAGAAACTTCGGTTTTGAAGAAATTATTAATGTATGTTAACATCCAAAATAAATGAATGTAATAAAATTTACATTTTTGTTTAATTGGCTATCTTCCCAAAAACGGATTCTGTTATGTTTGAGTTTTGTAAAAACAAAACTAAGTTATCTAGTCATTATTTTAAGATCTGCTGATTCGCGTGTAAAGATATGCATGCGAATTTTCCCACAAATTCGTCTGTGTGTATTTTTTTTTATCACAACGTGGTAGCTCTTGGCCTGCATCTCACCTGATGGTAAGTGATGATCAGGCCGCAGGTAGAAGCGAGCTTCACCCGTATTTTGTATTTAATAATTTTTTAAATGCAAGTATACAGCATGAAAGTAGTCTATGCCCTTCTCCAGGTCCTAGGTTAGGTACCTACCTGCCTGTCTTTCATATTGGTGCCGATTCTCTTGTCACAAATGCCTCTAAACTAGACTAAAAATCACCAAAATTTTGTTTATTCCTGTCAAACGACGATTTCCCATTCCGAAATGGACTAAAGTGATACAGCTTAACTAGTACAGCCATGCGATTCTGTAAACATCTCACCGTGAAAAGTTGGGTGAAGTGAGCTGTCAATAGTGTCAATCCCTGTGGAATGACAGCTCACTTCACCTAAGTTTTCAAGGTGAGATGGTTACAGAATAGCACTGCAGTAGTACTAGTAGTATTAATTAGTAGTAGTTTGACAGCACTACAGTGGTTATTAATTTAGTGAAAATGGCTATTTTGCTATTCTGAATTTAAAGATTTTCACCTAAAATTTTTATTGTTTTTTAACAAAATCTATTTTTAATCGCGACTAAAAATGTTGTGGAATACAACAACACACTGTTGCACTTGTCATGAACTAAAATTCACACCAACACCTCGACTTCAAGTACAAAAACAGGACTGTATCTTTTTTTTGTGTTCTTTTGCTTACATCCCGAAAATGGTGTGTCCTATCGCAAAAATAATGAAAATTTCGACCCCCTCTAGATCTAGAAACCCGTATAACTCAACATTTAGGTAATAATTTTCCATACAAAAGATGAAAAAAAATCCAAATAAAACACGTCGAGGCTGCCCCAAAAAACACGCGCCACTGCCTCTAAAAAAATTCACGGTAGGGCAAAGGCCCTACCGTGAATTTTTTTAGAGGCAGTGGTGACGCAACTAAAATCGAATTTGACAATCGCGACTTCACGTTGTACTTCTTTAAGTAAAACGTGGAGTCGCGATTGTCAAATTCGATTTTAATTGCGTCAAAATAGCTCTAAGTTTCTTATAGCCAAAAGTAAGGAATTTTAGTGAAAGTTTAGTTCGGTGTACAAGAGAATCGGCGCCATAGATTGGTTCAGCAGCTTAGACGTGACAAGATTAAAAACAGACAGAGAGACATAGGTAATTTCGCATTGCTATGTATAATATTTGTATGAATAAACTATCGATTAAAATAAAATATTTCATAATATTTACAACCCATAATGTGTTTCCAAATGATTTATTTAATGGAACTTTTATTTTAACAGTAAATCGCGCTTGAATATCGCCAAATGTAAACATTTTTACACGTGACTATATTAACCTATTCTCCATTAATCTAATAGAGATTACCTTTTTATCGTCAAAATAGCGAGCAGGTAGAAATATGTAAAGAATGCATAATAAATAATGTATGACTTGATGACATTTAGATGATATATTTGTCGTTCGCTTTGTGCCCTCTACAGTGATCTTTGATACGTGAAACGCATTATACAGAATGTTGTTATTATAGTCTCATATTTTTATTAATAATGTTTTGAGTTTACCAAAAATACCTGCCATGTTCTTTGTAATTAAAAAGTGTTAGTAAAAAGTGTTTTTGTTTTATTTCAGAGACACTTTCTGGGATGTTGTAGCTTAAGAAAAGCCATTACAAACTTTATTGCAATAGGTTATTTTCGGATACCCAAACTTTCACAGTTTTCAATGTTACGCTACGAACCGCTACGTGATTTCGTAGCTGCGTAGCACTCGCGTAGTATGTAGTTGCAGAAGCTATTTAAAATAAGATTAAGATATTTAATTATTATGTTGCACCCAAATAGTCACTGTTGCGCCGTATTTGTTTTGACAAAAATCATTTAAATTTTGACAAAGATATAGGCTACACCACCTGCTATGTAAGTCAGGTAGGTATGCTAGTTCATCTAAAAACCTGCAGTCGACGAAAGCAAGGCAAGGTTGTCTGGAAGAGATCGCGGAAAGCCGCCCATTGTATATTTTCTAGTGTTTAAGAATGAATGAATGAGAAATGTGGAACGCTTCACGATTTTGCGTGTCATCCTTGCGCAGGGACCATGAGAATCTAGTTACGAAACGCTACGTGATTTCGTAGTGCGTAGCACTCGCGTAGTAGGTAGTCGTAGAAGCAAAATCCTGGAAATTGAATAATTACACCCAAGTGGTCACGGATTGCGGCGTATTTTCTTTGATAAAAATAAGTACTTACTATATTATTTTTGATCGAAACTCGATTTTAAATATTATGAATAAGAGAATTGGTCTCTAAATGCAACGCTTTGGTGCGCTATGATGTTTTGTAATCGGCGTAGCACTCGCGTAGTAGTTGTAGAAGCAATATTACATATTTTCAGCTTCATCCTGTATCCCTTACGAAGAATTGCTGACAAAAGTCGCGGTGGCAGCCGGATCTGTCGCCTCGGGCGTCGCCTAATATGCTAATATTTGCCGAATAACAGCCACATGTAGGACGTAAACTTTTTGCGAATATAATGTAGAAACTACAGACGTTCTACTAGGGACGGGGGTTCCTGAAGCTTTGAATGTGGTTGTGGACTGTTGCCGTGTGGTTTTAATCGACTTAAGTCGGTAATAATACCTGCTCCTACGCCATCCTTAGATAAAAAATTATAACGGGTAATTTATGTACTTTATTATTCAGATTAGATAATTAAACATATAAATATGCTTTAACATGGTTTTTACTTGACGGAAAAGTTATCGCCAAAAGACAGATCAAGTTCAATTATTCTTCAACCAACCAACTTCTTAGGGTTTTTATTCTCTATTTCCAAACATACATTTCTAAAAATAAAATTATCTTCTGCGTCTGCGTGAAATTCAACAGCCTAGATACCTTATAACATATCTTATGGCAATCTGCAAAATTGTACCTTCAAATAAGTGTTTTTTTTTTTTATCATATTCGTAAGTTCCTGCATAAACCACCTCTTCCAAATAAACAAACAATTTTGCCTCTTATTAGTTTAGATTTAGTCCAACTACGTTTTAGTACTTAATCATCCACTTTTCAAATTCGAAACACAATATTTTACATCCTACATCCACCCCTGAAAATCCAAATAACAATGCCTCCATATTTTATATAACCTGCATGTGCTTCGCCAAATAAAAAATAATCCTACCAATTTGCATTGCTACTTTACGTTTTCAATCGCTTTAGGCGATAGCATCATTTTATTTGATCGGTTTATATCGTTTCTGGTTTCTGAATCCTTAGGTAAGGAAAGGCTTTTAATGTAAGTAAGCTTTGAAAAGTTCTGTTTTGTTTCCCTTTTTGTAAAATAAATAAATAACTAATCAATTGATTGATTATCAGGTCGCTGAAAGTGTTATTAGGTTTTTCATTTATGGATTTTTCAGTAGCAACCCGAAGTCGGGCTTCGTGCCCGGTTGACAGCAACAGGCTCACCCTATTACATTGTACTTAAGGTATATTTAAATCCTTGTTTCCAATTGATGTTATTTCCACTTAAACAAACACCAACTTAATGCTAGTGTAATTAAAGTCGACTTTACACTGATTAGTACTGTTGAAAAAGTCATTAAAAAAATATATGAAGTTGTAGCATAAACTGACCCTTATGTGAAGGTATTACAGTTGTTTTTCCTAAAACTCGTGTTTGTTTACATGTTTGACAAATAAATTGCGATCGGAGATTACATACAACATAAATGGCGGAATGCGGTGTACTACAGATACTCCTCTGCCTAGCCCTCAGGGATTGCACACTTGATGTCTGGTGATGTCATACAACATAACTGACGGAATGTGGTGTAAGTAGGAAGTAGGAAGTGGTGAAGGGTGGGCGTTTTGGGGGACTGTCTTATGTAATTTTGACGTTCGAAAAGTGCTGATACTCAGCCTAGTTTGAATAAATGACTTTTGAATTTGAATTTGAATTAGTACTACAGATACTCCTCTGCCTAACTCTGCAGGGATTGCACACGTGATGTCTGGTGATGTTATGTATGTTTGTATGTATAATTAATCAACTGACTACCAACCTGTTTTGTTAGCCTTGTTGCTGCTAGCGCCTCTGCTGATCTTGAAGTTCGATCGATCGATCCCCAGGTCAGGGAAGCCGTTTGGTTTGCCCTTTAGGCAATTCTCACTTTCTCAGTAAGTAGCAGCCTTTTTTATTTTTTTGAGCGTGGGATATTATCAAATAACTTCTCCCGCTCTGGGCGGAGCGGGAGGGCGTGTCAGACTTTTACTGACTAAAACCCACCCGTATTCCTTCCGTTGCCTGTGTGCCGGGGTCGCGATATCCCTTTCGGACAAACTCGCAACCCCGGCAGCTGGAGTTCGGGTTTGTGCCTGGCTTACGGCAATAGGCTCAACCACTACTAAAAGCACTACACTATGTACTCTATGACCTCACTACGAACCAATACAAGTGACCATTTCGAACTTTAAAATAATTCATGAAGTATCTAAAACTGAAATACTTTCAGTACCTACCTACTCAATTCCAGTGACGTCATTTCCCATAAAAATAAACAAAAAGACTCGATACTTTATGGCCCACACGGGACGACCATAAACTCCAATAGAACAGAAAGGTATTCAGTCGTAATGCGCGGGAATTTTTAAATTTTACGACTTCGTATAGTTTAATCGAGTTTTTATTGTCGTTTTAGTACTGAACCCGTTAAACAGCTTTTAAATATTGAATATGAGATTAATTGTCTGTAAACGTTTTATATGGGAAACGGTTTAAGTGATGAATAGATTTTTTGAAGTAGGTATAAAAACTAAGAAAGAATATGCGTTCAATCCAAATCCATCATCATAATAGGTAAAGGAAAGCGCACGTTAGGTACAGCCGCATCGGACCGCAGAGCATTGCATTTACCTATATGCAAAACTTATAGCCAATCTTTATTCTTGAAAAAAACATTAAAATCGGTTCAATTTTGAAGAGTAAAGCGTCGTGCTGACCGGCGCGAAGCGATTCTAACAAAACAATTTCTAAGAAAACTTCACGGTTGAACAATTACCGGAGTCGCGTCGCGAGACAAGTGGCGCTAGTCTACACGAGCCTTATAACATGGGATTAGGTAGATAAGATACGAGATTATGATTTAGTTTATTTTGAATTTGAATAATCAGTCCGAACCGCAGTTGTCTCATACGCGCTCAATAACTGGGACATTTGCGAGAGGGACAGCAATAGATCAGTTAAAAACCTATTCTTATTACATATGTTCTCATGCAATCTGAATTACCCACGAAGACGACCGCGCCGCAGCACAATGGAATACGGTGCAAATATGAAAATACGTTGCGGTGTTACCCGTTGCGGCTGTAGGTAATGTGCGCTTGGCTTAATTAATGGCGCAAACAACCCCGGTCGAATGATTCTACCAAATTTTTGTAGAAAATGCTATTTATTATCAAGCTATAAGCGATGGGATAACTTTTACTTTGACGCGTAAAAGTTATCCCGGCGTCAGAACAGACTCAATTTAGATCCTTAATAAAAAAGGGAGTTCCTCTATTCAATTCTGTTTCAGCAAACAAATAAATATGACGAGCGTCAACAATATAGAACGTCTGTAGGTAACCCTAGCAATAACGTAAATTGAAAATTCTCTGCTCCAAGGCGGAGGTGTAATATTTCAATGTCCAAACTAACGTTAGCGTCAGACTTAAACCTCGTTTAAATGAAAACTAATTTTAATATTAATGCTACGTCTTATTGCGAGGAAGCTTTGAAAAGATGCTATTTTTAACTGTTAAGGAAAGTTAGATTAATATTACGTTATTAAAATGTGCTGTGGTCGAGTCTGGGGCGGTTTTTCATGAGTCTGATGCAATCTTTCTACTACGAAAAAGACAGTGTTCAAGATAAGTCTTGATATTAGGTGTCATATCGATTTGTCTGTAGGTACCTAAAGGTGGATTCCTACTCTGCGTGTATAATGGTTCATCATTTAAACCGACTGACGTCCAATGCTGGACATAGGCCTCCCCCAAGCACCGCCACTTCGACCGGTTCTGTGCTTCTCGCTTCCAGCGGACTCCTGCGTCTTTTACCAGGTCATCGGTCCACCTTGTGGGAGGTGTTCCAACGCTACATCTTCCGGTACGCGGTCGCATCTTCAGAACCTTTCGGCCCCATCGGCCATGTGTTCTGCGAGCAATGTGGCCTGCCCACTGCCACTTAAGTTTGACAATTCTTCGGGCTATGTCAGTTACCTTGGTTCTTCTACAGTTCTCTTAATTTCCTATATTTGATGACCTATTCAGCCATTAATGTGAGCGACGACGTTTCAGTGCCTTACTGAAACGTCGTCGCTCACATTAATGGCTGAATATCACCCAAAGAAAGAAAGAAAAGAAAGAAAAATAAGTTTATTTGTCACAAAAACACGTGCAGAAAAAAAAAGATGATAAACTCGAGTAGAAATTAAGGAAATTAAACAGAATAGATTTAAATACAATAACGAGCACAAAACAGAAATAGTCGGCAGCTGCTGGCACGTCATGACTGTGACAAGAAGGCTTCCACTCAGCATGATGCTGTGCTATGGAGACCTAGGTCTCCATAGCACAGCACAGTGCCAGCAGCTAAATAAATAAATAAATACACAGCACAGCGCTGATTTTCAGTGGTCACCCGAAAGAGACGTACGGAGACCAAGTCAGGTTTAATGAATTTTACATAAATATAAAATAAAACAAATAGTACATAAAATATACTGTCAATATACAACCAATAGTATGAATACTTAAAATGATTAAATAACATATAAATAATTAATTATCCGCAGGCATCACTGTGCGTGCATAAAACATATACCCACCTAAAACACCATTATACACAACATGTACCCACCTAAAACACCATTATATACAAAGGGCAATTGAATCATAATGGTTATCTTAATTGCGAGTCAATCAACATTTGTGAACTGCAATGGCGGCACAGTATGATGGCTTGTGACGTTTGCTAGTTTTTATAAATTTGCTGCTAAATGAAAGGAAATATTTGCCATACTACAGTGTTGTAGGGACCGCAATAATAACTTACTGCTGGAACTGTAACTTACCGAATGATGATCCGGCTCGAAGGACCATGTAGAAGCATGTAGAAGGTTGGAAGATAGTCAATGATACGGCTGCGTTTTAAGGTAAAAATAAATGTATTTAACGGACCAAAGGTTATAGATATAAAGGAGTGAGGGAGCACACGCGATGACCGCTAATCGAGTACTGATCGCTCAGTCGATATTAATTAATTAAGTTACGTATAAAAATGCTTAGTCGTCGGTAGTGTATGGTTTCACCATACAGCTATGCTTTATTTTTTTTATTTGTAAGCAGTCACAGGCACCGCCATACGTGCCGCTGGTAATTATTCCTACTGCTTAGAAAATGTTGCTTATTGGAACGTCCTTACCAAGGAAAATTTTTGCTCCCGTACGAGCTTTGCCTTGCTCGATTCAAGAAACCCTTTGCTTCAGCCAAAGATGTATTGCTGTGCAACTGCTAGCTTTATTACTTGTTGAAACAGTCGAATTGTAAGTACCAGGTAATTAGAACCTCATACCGACAGGCACAATCCTGTGGAGTGGGGAACACACACAGACTACTACCTACATTTGCCGAAAAGTGAAATAGAATAAGGTCTTTTTTCCACGATGTCCGAATAGCCACTATTTACCAAGTACATTCAAAAATGGAACAGAATTAATATTGATTTATAATTATATTGCTGATACCTTCCCATTGTAGGTATCAGCAATATATCTGCCAAGTTAATGAGACCTTCCTCGTAGGTGGTGAAACAGGCCCTAAGGCTTATATCTTAACTGGACACCATGGTGCCACAACAACGGTCGCGCTGCCAGCAAAATATAAACACCTTTCTGCTGTATCTTACCAGGCGTCCGATCTGTTGCGCAACCAAGCATACATTTTTTGTTAGTGCGACCATGGTTGCGCCGCCACTGGTTTACTAGTGAGATAAGGCTTTAACACGTTGAGTGCCGGGAGCCCTCCTGGAGGGTCCACTCAAGTCGCACATGGGATGTCGGGTTTTTTTAGCGAATTCGACATTAATAACTGTGAAAATAAAATCAGTTGTATATTATAAGAAGATTTCAAACCTAATGCTGGTGACACCCCTCGATGGTTAACTTTAGCGCAAGCGTCATGTCGGTGACCTTCTAGGAGTCAAATTACAACATGTATGGCGGCATGGCGTATGAGCTCTATGAAAAATTCGGATGTATTAAGGAGAAAAATTAAAATCATTTCCATTTTTTATTCATTTTATTAGCTTACACACCAAATTAGCATGCAACTAACAAATAACAAAATTGTTCTACTTATAATACCTTCGCTCACACCAATTTTTTAAACTACTATTCTACATTTATACAACATTGAAAATACAAAATATTTGTCATACATTGGTAGCGACATCTGTTGTCAGAAAATAAAATTATTAACTACGATCACGAACAATAGATGGCGTTGACCAAATTGAATCGCGCTAGCGGAATTTGCGCGAGTACATACAAAGCATATTTACAATTTTACCCGATTACAGTAAAATAGAAGGCAGTTAAACAATGGAAAACATCATGATTATTACGAATTTTGTTAATAGTCTTTAAATAAGTGTTAATTAGGTTGAGGTCGCAATAAAAGTTATACCATAACTTATACTTATTATATCTAATGTGTAGATTGTGTAAAAGCTTAGTTTTTATTTAGTCTACGTGACATAATGTTACATTACAATATCTTATAATCGGTGGTGAAGGAAAAACAATTATTATATCCGCTTCTTTCATATATTTTCTGCAATCGGGCTTTAGAATACGCACTTAACACTATTGACTAATTTAGTTAAGTGTCAGTTTTCTCAATTCATAGATCATAGTTACAATATTGTAGCATATTCAAAATCAATATCTTATAAGTTATTAAAACGAAATTCGATTCAATAATATTTATACGTTCATATACATATATTTTCTTACATTAAATCTAAATCATTTGATCACGCATTTACAAAGGAGACAAACAAAAATTTAATTCTTATTAGCCAATTGTTCCCAATATTAAGAAAAATAAAGTTTTAAAATTAAGTCCCTTGACAGGAATTAGTATTTCTAACCAACTCCGATTTCAAACAATAATTTGGAAGGAAATTGGAGTAAGCTAGAAACGCCATTTTCTTTTTAGTTCCAATTTTAAATCTAACTACAAATTGGCACTTTAATCACTTTTCTTACATTTCCAAAATACGTAAATATTAAACATTTGAAATCACAATTTACAAACATAATTAAATGGACGATAAAAATTAAGTAATCAATTGTTTGGTAATTATTTATAAAGAATAATTGCATTGTTTGATGTTAAAAAATAACTACTTAACATAAGTAAAATCGAGTACCCGAACACTTTTGTATAAAAATAAAAATGTTTAGATTATACCGTGTTTCCATTAAACAAGTAGTCATGACGTCACTTCTACGGGCAGACATAATTCAATGTAACGTCAACACAACATGCATGCAAGCTTAAAGGTACACCATGTAAATAGTTATAGCTATGTTCACATAAATAGGGTAGTGATAGCCTAGTAGTGTGACCGTCGGAGTACCAAGTCACAGGTCTCGAGACCCAAGGCACGCGCCTCTGACTTCTCGGATTCATCTGCGTATTGTATAATTATCACTCGCTTCAAAAACGGTGAAGGAAAACATCGTGAGTATGCCTGAGAGATATTTCTCGATGGCATGTGAAGCCAACTCTAACACCAGGTTAGTCACTAACCACACGAGAAAGAAGAAAGATAGCCCAAAAACAATGTACACGTGCTCTTTGTTTTGTGCCACCATTGACTTCATGTAAAACTCTTAAAAAAAATCTGATAGTATAACTGTTCCCGGTGTGTACTACATATTTGAATGTTGTAAATTTGCTAAAACGCACTCAGATTTATTTCCACGTCTTGGAGACACAAATTATAATAGTTAGATAGTTGAAATTTTCACAGATAGGGTATTTCTATTGGCGTTATACACAACAAATAATAAAATTAAATTAAAGATTAAAGGGGGTACCAAGAAACATGGTTTTTTTCGGCTTCTTGGGAAGAACAAACTCTTCGTGGGACGAAATCCTTCGTGTGCAAGTCCTACTCGCACTTGGCCAGTTTTTTTCATTTCATGCTTTAAATCGACACCAAACAGTTGATATTTATTGACGAAAAATACAGTCTGGTTATTCGAAAAAAAACGAGCATCGAATCAAATCTATATAAATAAAAATCAAATGCCGTGCATTAGTCTCGCAAAAACTCGAAAATGGCTCGACCGATTTGATTTTTTTTTTGTTTTGTTCACCTGAATGGTGGGTGGTACAGGATTTTTTTTTGCGGAAATCTCATACGAACAGCCGAAAAATCGAAATTGAAATTTTGACAGGACAACGTCTGACGGGTCAGCTAGTATGAAATAAATGAGAAGATGTCTATTTCGATGAACGCGTTATGACCACACTTGATCAGAACCCTAATTGCGTACCATACTTATAAACACAATCTGAATGATTTTGAAGGACATTGCTAATCCCTTGCTTCATACATACGTTCGTCAAAAATTGTCTGCTCAACTCATAAATAACGCAATGAATATGGTTGAATTGTCAAAATGAAAGCTGTTGCTACTTTTAGTGTTACGCAATTAACCCGCAGTTTTACTAGATATGTCATCGATCGACCTTGATCCATCATCATCATCAGTCTCTTGCCCATTTCCCTATTTATTAGGGCTCGGCACAACATGCCATCTTCTTCCATACTTCTCTATTAGTCGTCATCTCGGTAGACACCCAATTGATCGTTGGCGTTTAGAGCGCTAACACACTGCGACACCCTGGCTACCCACGTAGCCAAATAAGTAACACGCGGGCGTCCGTCCTGGCGATCAGATGGCCACTGAGTGAGGGTGGCGTACAAAATATACAAAATACTGGCGACTTTGCTTCGCGTCGCCAGGTCGCGAGAGTATCCAGTCTCCACGTAGGGGCCGGTCGGTCGTGGCTACGCTTCCAATTTGGCGACATCGCCAGACCGTAGCCAAGTTAGTTAACTGTCAGACATGTCAATACGAATTGTTTGGATACATAGCCGGCGGCGTCGCCGTCGCCATGGCGTACCAGTGTATTAGCGCTGCTGCAGATATCACCAGCCTACGTGCACCTTACATGATTACTTGCATATTACAAACGTTTCTTTACATTCAGTAGCTACACAATACAAAATAACTACAGTCTGGCCGTCGAGAGAATGCGCTCCTGACATCTGTCAGTTGGACAATTTCTAGTAGTAATAAGGATCAAATTCGCTAAACACATATTTGTTAGTATGAAACTGACAGGTGTCAAGAACGCATTCTCTCAACGGCCGGACTGTAAGTAGTAAAGTATCTAATGTCATTCAAATCCAAAATGTTCAATTCAAAACAACTAAATGCTAAAACAAAATGAATCACATCGACTATGTTAAAGTCGAACGATCTACCTAGAACAAAATATAACACTTGTTATCCCTGTATCAATAGTACACTCTCATCTCGCCAGTTATGTTTAAGACCCAAGTAATAGGGGGCGACCCTACTGCCATCAACCGAGGACAACTACTACAGAAATTCCTGATGAATAAACCCAATTACACTTAGCTCGACCTGGGAATCGAACCCAGGAAATCATGATCAGCATGCGACCACTATACCAACAACGAGACAGTCTACCTAGAACATTAAACAAAAAATTTAATTATTAAAGGTTTGCAAAATTAAGAAGAAAGCTACAGTTTCAGAAAACAAGAATTTTGGACCATTTCTATGCGTAACACGTTTTCAAGCCGCATGGATCGATCAGGTTAAACTACGGTTTTGCCGCGGTCGGTCCGTGGATGGGTGAATATATTTACATACCGAGGCCCCTCCGTGCCTCGGAAACCACGTTTACCCGTTGGTCCCGGCTGTCATTCGTGGATAATTGACAGTCGTTACGGGTCGTCAAAAGCCCGATAGTCTGACAACCAGTCTTACCAAAGGGTATCGTACCAGTAACTGGGTTGTGGAGGTCAGATAGGCAGTCGCTGCATGTAAAATACTGGTATTCAGATGCAACCGGTTTGACTGGAAGTCAAACTGTCAAAACAGTTACTTTTAAGCTTATTTGTATTTATTTATTACTGAGGAGCAGATAGAAGCCGCACTGGGTGAACTCAACATGCTCCTTCAGGGATCGCCACCAGAGTTAAAACAAGAAGGGCATCAGAGGAGGGTCAGTCTTCTCAAAGGAAGAAACCAAGAAATCCTAAGAAGTAAACACAGCCACTGCCGGAGGAGACCGACATGGAGGAAGACGACATCCCACCCGTGCTTCAGGCACCACATATGAGGAGGAGGAGGCTTCATACCATGATGGCTCCGATGCAGAAGGACATAGGAGACATCCTCTCTCTCGTAGGTACAATTAACAGTCAACTGGTGCAGGACCGACAAAGGATGAACAACTTTAGCATGGCACAAGCATATTTTGGTCAGATTTCATCACTAAATAAACACACAGAATCTTCTTACTTTTGCAAAAACCTAAATTCCATATTGTTAATGTAAACGAAAAAACTACTTACGGAATAATACAGTACTAAATTCGTATCAGACTTAAAAAGAAAATATATTCATAGACAATTGTCTGTGTCCTTCGACGCAAAGTAATTTTTTTTCTATTACAAATAACCTAACTTGAATTCCGAATCTTAGGCCCGGGTTCTCGAACCTATGACCGTTTATCCTAAAAGTTACCAACGTCGCAAATAGCTGTCAAATATTTACCTGTTTTGATTGATTTGGTAATATTACTGTATGGAAATATTAATTGTGACTCACTAGCGAACTAAAATATTGATTAAGAAATGCAATAGCACCGAATATTTAGTATTAGATGTAAAAAAAGTATTTGGAATCTTTTCAAATGTCTTTTTTACACCTAAAACGGTTGTAACCGTTTGATGTTGTAATATCAAATTCAGTTTGTTATAATTGCAGTTAATTATTAATATTCTAGTTCACTAGTTAGCCATATTTCTTATTTCCATACAGTAATATTGCCAAATTAATCAAAACAGGTGAATATTTGACGGCTATTTGCGACGTTGCCAACTTTTTGGATGAACGCTCTTAATAAAAACAACGCTGTTACAGACATGATACGAAAAGCGACTTTAATTTATCATATGTGTCACTCAAAAATCAACTTAAGCTACATGACGCTAAAGTAGATAGTTAAGTCAACTTTAGTATACAGACACTGAATCAATTGTTTCTATTACTTATAACATAACTAATTGTAATTACCAAAAAATTAAGAATATTTGGACACCTAGTTACCATGAATATAATTATCTTTTTTTTTTCGTAAGATGCCCGAATATGGAGAAAAAATCGGCGTAAAATGGTACCCCTTTTTATTTAAACCAATTCAAATTATTAGAACAAAAACCATACTCACTTGTACAAGCTGACTTTGAATTCATTGGCAATCTTCTTGGTGTGAATATATAGAGTGGCAAGGACGTCGATGCATAGCCTGTTATCATGGATTCAGTACATGATTCTGGAACGCCCTGCGTCGTATTTATTCTCCGGTTATTGAAAAATAAATCAGATGTTTCTTACAAAAGTGCAAAACATACGAAGTCAAAACGTATCGAACAGCATTTTATTTTAAATAACCGACGAAAAATTTCAGTGCCGCCGGGCGGTCTAGAATCGTGTACAGAATCCATGGTGGCAGGTTGTGCGTCGATGACCCTGCCACTCTGTATATTCAACCGCGTTATTGCTTTATAATTATCACGCTAAGGTTGAATATGGCTTGCACTTTATAATACGACAAGGTCTTCTCGGTTATGTACCAGTTAAAAATTACTAGTATGTAGTATTATCTAGTTGTGAATATGAACAACTTTTATAAAGGTAATCTGAACAGAAAAAAAAATCTATACATTTTTTGAAAAAGTTTATATTTTTTTTGAAATTTAAGAATTAGCCCCATAGTAAAAGTTGTTCATATTCATGACTAATTTCAGCCCCTAAAAATATAGCCAACAAATCCAAAGTCAACCTGTATATTTTCGTTACTTCGCTACACAGACTTCTAACATTATACACATAAGATCTATTACTCAAAAATGGTCTTAATCAACATCAGAGGGTTCAACCTGAGGCCTAGGATTATTGACTACAGCCTCAGCAATAACCTGGACTGGAGTTGGATTATTTACCCTATTCCCATTGACCCTATTAGATAGGTCTAAAACCGGTAATCTTAGTACGAAATCGTTATCCCAACCACTATGTCTAGGCTCAGACCATTGGATAACTCGAAAATCTGCTGAATTCTGCCCAGACGCGGTTGGTATAGGGAGTCTCGGAATGCGGGCAGCCAAAGCGTGAAGTCTCGGATTCTGTGGTCGTTCTCTCGGTTCTGGCCTGGAGGAGTCTGGGACTACATTAGTTACATCGGGACGTCTGCCTTGCTCCTGCCTGGATGAAAACATGTGTTGGTACCTGGCTATCTCGGCCGGTAGGAGCGGTCTAGCATCTCTTCCGATTCTTTGTACGGTGACCTGTCGCTGGTTGGTTGGTGGTTGGTTCGGGGATGTTATTGATAATGGGTCGACGATCGTCGTGGTCGATCTCGCTAAGTGCGCTGGGTGGTGAACGATGATTCCGTTTTGAGTTGCTCTGGTTGGCGTTGGGAAGTTTAGGGCGAGGTAATCTGGTAACGGTACGCAGAATACGCCGAGTTCCTCCTGTAAAATTGAAGGAAGAAATATTTTATTTATATAAGTACTGATCACAACTTCTATTGTGCGTTTTACAGGCATGTTAAGATTTTTTGTAGAGCCCGTGTCTTCCGCCGTGTTATTTTTATATATATCGCAGTGCGTCTAAGCCGAACATCAAGTTAAGTGGCAGTTAAATAGGAAAATAAAGGTAAGTGGTACTGTACTAGCACATCCATATTTTTTTTTTTTTGTTTTTTTTGAGTGTGGGAAATTATCAAATAACTCTGGGCGGAGCGGGACTAAAATCCACCCGTGTTCCTTCAGTTGCCTGTACATTGCCAGGGGCCACTTTATCCCTTTCGGACTGTCCCGCGAAGTATACCCGTACATATCAATTGTTTCAATTTCATGCTGACATCGACACGTAGCGAATGAATAAAATATACATGTTTGAGTTAGCGATCAGGTAGTCGCATTACATCTTTTGGGTAAAAGCAAAAAGACTCATTCGCCGTAGGTCGATAATTGATCAGTCTTGAGTGTTTGTGCTTTCTTCTAACTTTCAATACACAAGTTGAACTAAAATCAGTTTATCATTTAAATTTACCTTACCCGTACAGGTAATTATTAAAAAAAAAATCTAATCAGAAGGCAGACATACGTTATTTTGCAATTTTATATCTTTCTTTTCTCTATAAAACGTCAGGAAATACATGTGTAACTCACCGAAGCACTAGGCTTTCTCTCAGTATTACTATCCGGTATATTTATAAAAGGTTTTTTATCAACTTCGCTTGAAGATTGAGCTGGAGTCTGTTCTTTTTCATTTTTTTGTTTCTCTAGACATACATCGGGGACCACTTGTAAGTCTTCGGGTGGATTCGGAACGGTGACGTAGCTCGCTATTATGCTAGAAAGTTGATCCAGTACCTGTGAAATTAAATTCAGAATAGTGACATCTGTTGCTGGACATTGGAAGTAGTGTTTTCGACTGTGATCGATAGATAGCGTTAATTAAAAAAAATACCTGACATGAAATTCTGAATAGTGACATCTGTCGGTGGACATTGAAAGTAGTATTTTTGAATGTGGTCGACAGATGGCGTTAATAATAAAAATACAAGGTTTCCGCTTACAACTTGGCTACGGAACCCTAAAAATAGACTAGTTACATTCTATACCATTATAAAATAATTTCCTCAGTAAATAATATTCCTGATAAAAATAATTTCCAAGTGCATACATTATGATGATTAAATTATTAATTCTTACCTCATCGGCTACAAGTCTATGTTTTGGATCTTTGACCAGCAACCTTTGTATTAGGAACACTGTGTTGTCTGACACCTGCACTGAGTTGCCATCCCTGAAAATACAAAATTGATCCATTGTTTTTTAAGTAAAGCGGCCACATATCAACAGATTGGCGAAATTAAACGCAGCAACCTTACAGATCAAATGATTTGGCCAGATAACACTCGCATCATTATCTGCCTAGCTTTTTCTTGTATGAGACTGGAAATCGACCCTAATATAGTGGTATTAGGGTCGATTTCCAGTCTATCCAGATGAAGTTCAATACCAGCATTTTACATGGAGCGAGCTGTCTATCTGAGCTCCACAACCTGGGTAACAACCTTTGGTAAGACTGGTTGTCAGACTTTCGGACTTCTAACTATCGGTAACATAGTCTCGAATAAACAGAATAATTGAATACAAAATGAAACTTACGGTGGTATATTATAATTAGCAGCCTGTATCCTGCTAAATAGTTGAGCAAGACTGGTATCACAGAAGGGAAACTGTCCATATAGCATGGTGTATAGGACCACGCCTAATGCCCACATGTCTGAGGGCTTGCCTAAGTACGGTTTGCATAGCAACACGTCGGGAGAAATGTAGGCTGGCGATCCTGGAAAAAATACTGTTCTTTATTTAATTTGAAATCGGAATGATTTTTATGAAAAATTTGTCTTTTTTTTTGCGACATCTATTTAGTGCCGTTTCTTTGCGTAACTGTTTTTGGCGTCAAAATGGTTTTTTAGTTGCATTTTACAAGTGGTTATTTATCATTGTATTCTAAGCTTTATGACTATACCAGTTGGGAGCCCGATAGGGTTACCCATCAGCTAAAATTACGAATTTCCATAAAAACTTTCATCCGTGGGTGTGGGTGGGTGTTACTTTTTAATTTTATTTTAATTTACAAATTTCCTTGACATAATCTTTTTATTATTTGACATTGTATACTTACAATATTCTATATTTTTTATTAAATTTGATTTGTTACAGCTGTAGTG
This sequence comes from Agrochola circellaris, assembly GCA_914767755.1. NCBI lineage: Eukaryota > Metazoa > Arthropoda > Insecta > Lepidoptera > Noctuidae > Agrochola > Agrochola circellaris. The sequence goes on from OU611861.1 coordinate 3,762,928, forward strand.
GCAACCATTGTCATTTGGTTTAAATAGGTTTTTATTTTTATTATTTTATTTATCTTTGATATAGATTATTTTCTTTTAAATTTTGTGAATGTGAGAACGTTGTAGATATAACAGACTGTAGATCTGTGGACCATTTTATATTTTGCTAAGTACCTGGTACTTGTTGATGGGCCTACACTGTCCTCTCATACCTTTTAACACTGTAATTTGGAAACATTGTAAAAACCATTTACTTTTTTTTTAAAGAGCAACCGTGGAGTTTCTTGCCGGCTCTTCTCCATAGGAAACGACCAACTGGAACCGTGCACCTAGCTTCTGACGTTTCATAAGTGCCCTTGTAGGTTTATGTGAAATAAAATAATTTGAATTTTGAATTTGTGTGCATATGTATATATGTGTGTGGGTGTGTGTGTGTAAGTTAAAAGGCTTACCCCTCTGATCCTTCAACAGGTCCCGATCGCTGCCGAGATGCGTCCCCAGACAGAAGTTGGTAAGAATGACGCGCCCCGTCCGTTGGTTCAACACTATGTTGCCGAGCTTTAAGTCCCTGTGCACTATGTTTCTCTGAAAATTGAAACATATTTGTAAACATTACGCTATCTACAGCATTAAAGTTAGATTGGGCTTAACATTATAGACTAGAGCAGGGCTTCCCAAACTGTGCGCCACGACGCCGTGGAGCGTCGCGAGGGGGCATCGCGAGGCGATTATCCTGTAACTCTAGCCTTAAGCTCCAATACGTCAAAGACAAACTGCTTGAATTTAGGAGCTCGGTTTCTCATGAATATCGTGCCATCATTGCTCTTCATCATCACTGCTGCATTGAGGGTTCAATTACCGTTTGTGTCATCGTACTTGTGCGAAACAGGCTTTTCTGCAGTTGCAGCAATAAAGAACATGTACAGGTCGCAAATATATTATTTGGAGTTTTTATGATAACTTGTTACTTGGGTAGAACTACATACTGATAAGTACTTTTTAGCCATAAAGGACCTACCAGAGTGTGTTGTATTTTTTTTTATGATGCGCCTCCGGGCGTCGCAAAGAAATGGCAAACTCTCAAGGGCGTCACAGTAAAAATAAGTTTGGGAAGCCCTGGACTAGAGTATTTACTTGTAACAGAACATCGAGCATTCGCCGTTTTTTAAATTTATCGATCCGGACTTCGAACACGACGCTCGATGTTTTGTTACAACCTGTTTTTAAAAACAACGTGCGTTTTAATGTAACATTTTATCGAGCACGAGCGCGGGCGACGCGGAGTGAGTTGCGCGGGCCAATGGGAGGTCGTCACAATGAACGCAAGGTAGAAAGAAATGTTACAGGTAAATGCTCACTCGCCGCGAGCATTACGTTGATCGCAGCGTCGAGGATTCGCAAGAACGTTACATTACATGGAAATGCCCGACAAAATGCTCTAGTGTATACCATTAGCAGAGCGACTCACCAGCCGAATTTATGCGACAGAAATTCCGCTTGCTTTCGTCTACAGATAGCGCCATCCACAAAGAAGCGCCCCACTCCGCGATTACTGTACAGCAGTGCTATTCTGTAACCATCTCACCGTGAAAACTTAGGTGAAGTGAGCGTGGAGTGAAGTGTCATTCCACAGGGATTGACACTATTGACAGCTCACTTCACCCAAGTTTTCACGGTGAGATGTTTACAGAATAGCATGGCTGTAAGCTTCTTTAGTACAGAGCGGAGTGGAGCGCGTCTTCGTGGATGGCACTTTGTATACCACTTCACTGCAATGCAAATAACGCGACGTAATATCGACCAGATAATGTAAAAGGTAATTTAAAAAGCATACCAGGGGCTGTACTATGACTTGTTAAAGCAATCATCGTTCCAGTGTGAGAGAGAGATGAAGCTATACAGGACGAATAGCACTATCCTTATTTCACAACGGAAAGGTGATGGTTTTAACACGTCATAGTAAGACCCCTGGTCTTTGTCTCTTTCACCAAATTATAAATGAACGGAAGCGGTCAGTAGCATTATTGATTCTGACGAAGAAACGCTGCTTTTGTCGAAGCAATCTTCGTGTTGGTAAGCGAGCTTGAATTATTAGACAAATACGATTATATTTCAACAAATTAGTGATGAGAGCGTTCATACAAAAAGTTGGCAACGTCGCAAATATCTGTCAAAAATTTACCTGTTTTCATAAATTAAATATCACTGTATGGAAATAAGAAATTTGGCTAACTAGTGAACTAGAATATGAATAATGATTTATAACACTGAATTTGATGTTGTAACCGTTTTAGGTGTAAAAAAGGCATTTCGAATGCTTCCAAATACTTTTTTTTAGATCTATAACAAAATATTCGTTGTTACGATATTAATTATTGCATTTCATAATCCATATTTTAGTTCACTAGTTAGCCATATTTCTTATTTCCAAACAGTAATAATATTGCCAAATTAATCAAAACAGCGAAATATTTGACAGCTATTTGTGACGTTGCCCACTTTCTATATAAACGCTCTAAATTACTCAAAAACTCACCTTATGCAGATTAGCGACCACCCTCACAATATCATAGAAAATCAGTATCGCTTCCTTCTCCGGGACCTTCTTCACTTTAGTAACATACTGCTGTAAGTTCACCAGTTCAGATCCTTTCTCACTGAACTGGTGGGGGCTCACACAATCCAGTACGAGGAATAAACGCTGACGAACCCGGCCAGTGAAGATGAAACCGTTGCCATTTGGGTTCGGAACTTCCTCTAATGCATGGTCCTGGAAATTGAGAAAAGGATAATTTAATAGTCAAATTTCGAAATCACTTTTACAAGTCAAGTTAAAAAGAAATGGGTTGGTACCATCTGACGGCCAACTCTAGTACCGCGCGCGCTTATTGGTTAAATCAAATAGCGCGCGCTTCCCGGTCTTCCTGTTACACACTTCCGTCCCTTTTCACGAAAACACTCCCACAAATTGCAGGAAGGAGAGAGGAACGATGGTACACATCAAAAAGATGGGAGTCGACATTTCCTATCTGACTAACCCTGAGGTGAAATGGCGGAACAAGCGCAGGAGTCAATAAAATCCAGGCATTAAATATAATTAATTAATAAATGTATGAAGACTAACTTTTTGACAACTTTTTAGGTGAAAGATATTTAGTTTAGTTAAATTGTATATATTTTAATTTTTTTTTTCTTCCCGAACTTCTGCTGTACTATTCACATTATGCGTAAAATCGTCCTTTCTGGATGATTTCAAATATCTACCTACATAAAAAATAGGAATAGATAATTGATAATGTAATACACAGATATGATCCTAGACGTCAAATATGTAGGATCAAAGATAGGATCCGAGATAATTGATAGTGTAATATGTGCCATAGAGTAGGTTTATGGCGATTGTGAACTTTATTTTAAAGGCAACAGCAGTCAAATTCGTCTAATTTACACAACAGCGCGGCCGCGCCAAGCTTTTCGCGTCATGTAACTGTAGGTAGACTAACGGCCGAACCCAATAACCTATTTTCAGTAAAAGACAGATTGCTACTGATAGTAGACAGTATAATCCTATCTGTCATTGAATGTCAGTCCGTAAGAGGGGTATTACATTATCAATTATCTCGGATCCTATATAGGATCCTATCTTTGATCCTACATATTTGACGTCTAGGATCATATCTGTGTATTACATTATCAATTATCTAGGATCCTATTTTTTTGACATAATATATGTGGTTGCAATCGTCGATTAAAACAAAATACTGAAGCCTTTCGGCAAACAATATAACAAATAGAACTTAGAACACTAATGAAGCCACAAAACAATGAATTCCTGGCTGCCCGGCAGCAGTTTGATTTTTTTTTTGTACAGCAGTGTTGCCAACAAATAATTTTAGAATTCCAAAGCGTATTGTGAACTTAGGCCAAAATTTCGTTGTGCTTACTTTTTATCCGTTAATAAAACCGTCAACTTAAAATGTGGCAGTAGCAAAACTGAAAAGGCAAAATCACATAATTTTATGGACGGATTTTGTATCAGGAAATTATGAAAATAAATGTGAAAATTCAGTATATAATATTCAATATGGCAAGACCTGTTTCTGTGATCCTATCTAACAACAAATGTCAAAAATCTTTGATCAAAGACGATTTGAGTCATATGTTTGTATTACATTATCATTTAAATATGACTCAGAGATCTAGGATCCGAGATAATTGATAATGTAATACCCCCCATAAAGACTCTTTTTGATCTGACAGTTTAGTGGGACTTAAATCAAAACCATAGATAGATAGGTTTTCTATCTCCAGTATGCCAAAACTGGTGATAGATAGGTTATTAGGTTCGGCCGTTAAGGGTGTTGATTAGATTCAAACCCAAAACTAAGTTGCGAAATGAATTGGGGGATATTTTTTTTACAGAGACGTGAATTTTATGATGTACTTATCCTGTTCTATGGTCTATGTGCGACTCCTTCAACAAAGACTGGTCCTTAGTCGCCTGACAACGAGAGAAGTGAAAAGAGAGTAGAGAAGCTTTTGCCCTGCAGTGGGACAATTCAGGCTTTTAATAAAAATGAATGCTTTGCTCAGCATTATTTTTATTTTAGTAGCAGTGCCCTTACCTTGAACAACCCATGATGATGAATCACACCATCCTGGTCCTTCAATAAGGACAATAGAGAATATTCCGTATGCAATAGCATTTTGCCCTGGCGGTCATCTTGGGTTTCGGGTTGGCCCTCGTTTCTTAGGGTCAAGATCTTAACCTGAAAGACAAAACAGATTTTTTTACATTATTTGAGTTGGAAATCGGTTATCATGTTATGGGCATGTGATGCGGAGGAATGAAGAAAATGTTGTGAGGAAAGTTTTGAGTATGAATGTCGATGGCTATAAGAGTAGCGGAAGACCAAAGAGACGATGGATGGACTGTGTGAGATGATATGGCTATAAAGGAGGTGACTACTGAGATGTCGACTAATAGAGAAGTATGGAAGAAAAACGCATGTTGCGGTGACCCCAAATAAATTGGGATAAAGGCAGGAGAATGATGACATTTTGGAGTTGCAATAATTTGCAGCTTTATTAGTAGTTTGGCTCTATTAGAAGCTTTTTGCTTATTGTTGTTGATGACAGATTGCTGCGAAGCAAACAGAAAAAGCTGTACTAATAAAATTTGTTGAGCACACAAGTTCTGTCACGGTTCGCCAATCAAAGCTGTTAGTTTCTACAAATCATTTGTGTCGTAATGCGTGTAAACGGTGACTCGCACATACACTTACCTTTCGCCAGATACCTGTGATTTAGCAGTTAAGACGTGAGCTTTGCTATTGGTAACCGAGCACAAACTCCAGACTCCGAGCTTCTATAGACAAATTCCTAATAACACAACTTTCAGCAGTCTCTCTTGAGACCATTACACCACCTTGGTATGCAGGCAGATCATGATAATAATTATAATATTATTGAATGCATATTTCCATAAGTTGAATAGTGTTTTTTCTGCGAATATACCATGACTTCACATTACCATTGACTTAAACCTAATGGCAAAAGAACACAGTCAAATGAGCAAAGCTGCAAGCACATTTGTGTGCATTATAAAAACTACATGCAGGCAAAGTGACAAGCATCAGCTAATATCTTATTAAAGAAACTACTAATAGTTCTACCACCTAAAGAGTTTTTCTGATAAACTTGTCTCTTTGATAACCCAACTTCTTGATATCAAACATCAATAAATTATCATTAATACCACGCTTGAGATACAGCAATAAAAAAGACACATTTAATCATAACTAGCATAACGATTTCACAACTATTTCACAAATAACAGAAATAACAATGTAAAAGTTAAAAAATGTTGCATCATTTCAAATAAAGATTTTGTATTAAAAAAAAAACATTGAGCAAGGAGGTCAATAATGATTTATTAATAAACCTCATCATAGCAAAGCAACTTGGAAAAAAAAAAAAAAAGTATATGCTGGCTCAGTTTATGGACAATAGAGCAAAAACTATTATAATAATGATTGATGAAGACTACTCCACTAATAAAACTTCTGACAAATTGTCCTCTGTTTACTCCCATAATACAAAGTGATTAGTAAACAAGATAAGTGTACAATGTTCAAAATGTTACATGGTATGTTTACAGTGTTTACAAATAGAATGTAATCAAAACAGCTCATTACCTGATAGAACTCATCTGTTCTCTCCTTCCTTGCTAAGCACTGCACTATACTTTTAACAGGACTGGGCCCGAGTTTCGGCCCAAGCAGGTAAGGACCAGCCTTACGAACATGCTTGTCTGGAACAGGAGTGCCTGGAGCAGGCACATCATCCGTATCATAAGATACTTTGGCCCTCTTTGGAGAATGGGGACCAAACTTTTTGGAGTTCTTCAGCACCCCGCTGGAAGTTGAGCTCGCGTACGCTGATACTCGAGCGATCTTCGGACTCGGCTCCAGTAGCGTAGGTCGTGTCCTCTTTCCAGGATTCGAACTGCTTTCTGGTCTGTCTTGATCCATAACTATTTTAGTGCAAATCCACTCTCGATATTAAACTAGTAAATACGTTATTCACCAAATCTAAGAAGTTATCACTTTGAAGGATCAGGTTTTACTATTGAGTTGATAATAAGCGCACTGTTGTTACGATGAAAATATTAATAATGCAATAATCGTAAATCTCATTTATTTACCTACGAAATGAAAATGTCTGATGATTCGTTCAGAAAGCAAAACAAAATCCATAATATAAAGATGGTTGTACAAGGAATGGAAAATTGTAACGCAAAAAATATTTTTATTAATTATTACAACCAAATTAATACTGAATTTTTTTTAAATATTATTTATTGTGATTATCCTTTAAACTTACTTCTTCAAAACCAAATAGGCACAAACGAAAGAATCAATTTTCAAACGACGCATACGCTTCAACGTGCTTCAACTGCTTCAACATCAACACAGCAACCAAATTACCTGTCACATGTCAAAAAAAAATTATAAAATACTAAAGACAGCTGCGTGAAACATTTTCAGTGTAGCTGTTTATTGTATTTAACGTTTTATTTAAGAGTCTAGTCAAGAAAATATAATTTAATACATACAATTTTTCTAAGCTATGTCAGTTTCAATTACGTTTTCCATCGTATAAAGGGGTCTTTATTCCTACATTGACAAGTGACAATTTGTTTTTGACAGATTTTATAACCATGTTTGTCACGATATTGCTCCATAGTATTTTGTGATCCAGTTTCCGATCGAATTGTGCAATAATTATTAAAAACATTTATTCCTGTACATAGTTAGTAATAAAATCACAGCAAGATGTGGAAAGGCTTGAGGTTAACACGCTCTCAGTTAAGAAAGTTTCATCATAATGGCCCCAAATTTCAGCCAGTTGGTGTCCCCGCTATAGATTCTGTGCTGAACCAATGGTACGAATTCTGCAAGAAGCCGCCTAAAGGATTTGAGAAGTATTTCGAGCCAGGTTCAAGTCAAAAACCAGCTAAAACTCCTGGTACGGATAAAGAAGCACCGCCTACGCCCTCGAAAGCTGCTCAACCGCCTCCGAAACCGACTACGGCCCAGGATAAATGGAACATGAACATGTTCAGTGGTAGTCCTGGTAGCAGTGGCGGCCGCGGTGGCTACGAAGGCCAGGATAGAGAAAAATGGATGATGTTTGGTGCGATGGGCATTGTAGGTATATTAGGATCTATCGCATATTTCGAACTCCGCTACAGAGAGATTAGCTGGCGGGACTTCGTCAATTTATACCTACATAAAGGTACTGTGGAAAAGTTAGAAGTTATCAACAAAAAATGGGTGAGAGTGAAACTACATGCGGGCTCAGCCATAGATGGAAAAGTCATTTGGTTTGCTATTGGGAGTGTAGATTCATTTGAGAGGAATTTAGAAAACGCACAAGTAGAAATGAGTATTGATCCACCAAATTTCCTTCCTGTTATCTATAAGACTGAGGTTGAAGCCTCAAGTTTAACAGGCATGCTCCCAACCATACTTATTATAGGATTTTTAATTTATATGATGAGAAGATCAGCAGACATGATGGGGCGCGGTGGAAAGAGGGGGGGTGGACTTTTTGGGGGTGTTATGGAGTCCACAGCTAAGCTTATTAATCCCACTGATATTGGTGTTAAGTTCCAAGATGTTGCTGGATGTGAAGAAGCCAAGATAGAGATTATGGAGTTTGTCAACTTCTTGAAAAATCCCCAGCAGTACATTGATTTGGGTGCCAAAATCCCTAAAGGGGCCTTGCTCACTGGTCCTCCTGGTACTGGTAAAACCTTGCTAGCAAAGGCCACTGCAGGAGAAGCCAATGTACCCTTCATTACTGTCTCAGGATCTGAGTTCTTAGAGATGTTTGTAGGTGTTGGTCCCTCTAGAGTCCGTGACATGTTCTCTATGGCCCGTAAACATGCCCCATGCATCCTCTTCATTGATGAGATTGATGCAGTTGGTAGGAAAAGAGGAGGACGTAGCTTTGGTGGTCATTCAGAACAGGAGAATACCTTGAATCAGCTTCTGGTTGAAATGGATGGGTTCAATACTACAACAAATGTTGTGGTCCTAGCTGCTACAAACAGAGTTGATATTTTGGATAAAGCCCTGCTAAGACCTGGTAGATTTGACAGGCAAATATTCGTGCCTGCTCCAGATATAAAGGGAAGAGCTTCAATTTTCAAAGTTCATTTGACTCCTCTTAAGACCACCATTGATAAGGCGAAGCTGGCAAGAAAGATGGCTGCACTTACACCAGGTATAATTCCAATTATTTATGTTAATTTTACAAAATATTACAAGATGCAAATGTATGATACAGTTGCATGATAAGAAAGTATTAAATGTAAAAAAATTATGATAGGTGTTGACCTAGTATAAGACATACAGGTTGCCTACCTTTTTATGGTCCCTATTACTGGGTTGCCAGGTATAAACAGGATATGGAATAGGGACCAGATAAAGGTAGGCAACCTAACTGTTACATGTTCTGTATGCTTTATACATTCAATTGGAATCTAATTCATTAGATATACAGATCAGTGAAATTAAAAAAAAAAAACTTACTAGACTTCGTCTGCGATCAGGGATGAAAAGTAGCCTTTGTCCTTCTCCATGTCAAGGTCTACCCCTGTGCCAAATTTTATCCGAATCCGTTTAGCCGTTTTAACGTGAAAGCGTAACATCCAAACATACAAACTTTCAAATTTATAATATTAATAGGACTAGCTTTTCCCCGCCTGGCTTCGCACGGGTAGCACTAAGTACTTATCTACGGGCACCTGCTTACCTTACATACCTACCTACCTACCTATCTACCAGGATATCATAAAAAAGCCATTCAATACAAAACGTTTGAAAATTGTAACTTTCTTCATATTTTTTTTTGTGATTTTTTTCCAATATTTAGTAGTTACTCTGCTATTCGAGGCAGAGAAAAATTCAACAAAGCAAATATCATAAAAATTGGTCCAGCCGTTCTTGAATTATAAATGGTATAACTAACCCAACTGTTGTATATGTACACAATGCCGCCCATGGGCATGTGTATTTTTCTGAA